>BTRK01000006.1:22220770-23420770 GCA_036245805.1 Pristionchus mayeri
GTATCTTCTACAATAGAGACAGCGAGGATTCCCCCCGGTCATAAATCCAAATGGGAAACCGCTGGTATATAAACTTGGGGAAAATGCTGTAGCTACCAGTCCTAGACGTCCAGCATCCTTTCCAATAGAAATCAATTGATCCATAGAAATCTCGAGTAGAAAATCTCCTCTTCTCTGCCTCCAGTTAGTAAACGAAGCCTTGACTAGATCGCCATCGAGAACCTACTTCGTCGTCATATTTATCCCATTTGTCCTACATCTGATAAACCCTTGATAGTTACTTGTTATCGATTGGGTTACATCACATGGCATCGTCTCTGGTCAAGACATGGCGACCACGGTACATTGTCTTTGATTTGATCCACGATATCAAAGACGAGATAGATAGCACAAATCGAATTCTCGGCCGTCGACGACTTATCCAAAATGGAGAAAGACTGGGAATAAATTTGCAAAAAATTATTGCATAGAGCCAACGGAAATTCATCCGTTTCTCCCTTTCGGATATCAATAAAGAGACGTTTTCCCATAAAAAAAATAGAAACTGATTCATCATAGCTCATTGAAATATCCAATAGATGGGAACACAAAAGGCGAGGAGAAGATGAGGAACAGATCTCTACTCAATAGATTCTCTCCAAATGTATGGTGCAGACCACACAGAGAGGAGATAGCTTTGGACATTCCCCCAATTTCTAATTTATTATTCCCTATTCCCCACTGAGGTTCGGCAGAACATCAGTCCTTCCCTCAACTCTCTCACATTCATGTGGATTGTTGTCTATGATCATTGAGTAGAATAGTAATCAACTTCCTCTCCTCTCCACCGCCATAGATTCAAGACACATTTACATTTGTATAGGAAAGTTTGCAATTTCCATCGAACGGCCTCAGGGCAGTCCATTTTTTTTTCCGCTTGCGCCTTTCACTTCTACCGCTTCGCTCAAACACTTGTTTGCACCATAGGCCTTAGGCAAAGGCAACTATCCTTCCCAAAACTGGTTAGATAAAGGCAACTATCCTTTTCAAAACTGGTCAGAAAGGCAACTATCCTTTTCAAAAACTGGTGCGTAGCTTAGATAAAGGCATCTATCCTTTACAAAACTGGAATTCCGGGTACTGTGGCATTGTCCCTCCCGTGTACAGGCCTAGTCGTGTTGCCTCACCGGCCCTATGTGTACGTAACTTATAGGTGTCCATTCTGGAGGCTACGCTCAGCTTTCCTCCCGGGCTTAGTTCCTTCGTGCGTTTTGGTTCAATCAGCGCGCAAACCGTTAGGTTCCACCCCCCCTCAGTCCGAGCCGTGAATTTAGTGCTCTTTCTCAACCCTATCGAGTATACTCCACCATCATTCGCGAAATCATTTCATTTTTTTCCTTTGAAGTCTCGATTGTATCTACCACCTTTCTTTTTCATTAACGTTTTCCCCATTTATCTTCTTCTTTTTAACTTCCTTTTTTTCGAGACGGCTGGCATTAGCTTAAGGTTACTTCATATTTTCCGTACTCTTCTGTACAGTAATAGCCAGTACGTTAGTTGCCAATCATCTCTATGCTTCTCAGTGCTATTTCAGCTATATTTCTTACCCCAATTCACAACCCTCCCCGTGTTGCTTATGACGTTCGCTTTATCTTGAATTCGTTCCATTTACATTTGAATTCAATACAATTATAGCAATCGAAGCAACCAAAGCCGTCCCACTCTACCACTCTCTACAGGCGAGATGTCTTCGAACCTCCGAAAGGAGATCGGTAGGTTGAAACATCTCGTCCAATCTTACTTTGAAAAGTACGAGAATTTCATTAAGAATGAAATCAACTTCGAAATATTAGATACCAAAGAGGTAACAGAAATCATCACTGAAACTGAAAGGATAAAAACGGGAATAGAAAAACACGTTGCGCACATTCGTGAATTGGATACAGAATGGCAAAGTATGCTAGGAGACGATGACGAAATGAGAATTTTCAACGACTACATCACGAAATATGGTGATTTTCGTGAATTGTACTCTCATGCCGAGGACGCCATTCATGAGTTAGGCACTATATCAACGATAGCCAAAGAGCGTCTGGCTCACATCAAAGCGAGCCCAATACCTACCCCATTGCCGAGAAAAATGCGCGGAAGCGATGATACACTGGAAGACCTAGCTGATCCATTTCTGATTGAAAAGAAAGGTAAAACAATAGAAAGACCTGTCACTCCTCGAGAAGCCTCAGAACTCACAGCGTCAATGAATAGACTAAACGTGCGAAACGAATTCTCCCAAAACAATCTCGCCGAAGCTAGATTGCCTCGAATAGAAATCACACCCTTTGATGGTGAAAGGGAGCGATGGGTTGAATTTTTTGAACAGTTTAAGGAGTTGATCGATAAAAACCCCAAGCTACCTGACGTCATCAAGTTTACCTACCTCAAGTCGCTCCTACGCGGTAGCGCACATAGACTCATTCAAGGCTTTCCGCTCACCGAAGCGAACTATAGAACTGCTATTTCCACTCTCTTCGAAGAGTACGGTAGCAACCGCGCCATCATAACGAGATTGCGCAAACAACTTCAGGATCTTCCCAATTGCTCTAATAGCGGAAAAGCTTTGAGCGAATTCTACCACAACTTTAGCAAGTTGTATAGACAACTTATCCAGCTCGGAGACAATCCCAATAACACCACCGTTTCTGGCATCCTGGAAAGTAAACTATCCAGAAGTGTACTTGAAAGGATTTATCAGAATAATATCGGTACCAATGATCCTACGGCAGATATCTTGCTAAAGCGACTCTATGGCATTGTACAGCAGACTGTGCTGATCGATGACATCGTCACCGAAACCTCAGCGATAACCGTATTTCAAAGACCCAATAAATCATCCGATAAAAATCAGACAATTGTGTGTTTCTTTTGCCAAAAGGGTCACAAGGCAAAGTATTGCAAACGATACAATACTAACAAATCCAGGTAAGATAGAATCACTCAGTTAGAAAACTGCCTCCGGTGCCTAGGGTCCCATAAAATAAAGGATTGTCCATCTAATAGAACATGCTATCATTGTAATGAAAAATACCACACTCTACTTTGTCGAAATCCACTAGATTATGACCACGACAAAGAAACAGATAAAGAACGCTATAGAAAAGTAAAAACTACTCGTTCACTTGTCAATTCCTATTTATTTAACGATAACCAAAAACATAACATGACGTCTTCTGATCGGCACATCGATATTCATGATTCAGAGCACCGCGATGCATAGAACTTTCCGTCATCATACAAAATCGTGATCGGGATCGGCGTTTATACAACATCATCACTCCCAATCGGCGTGTTCCTTATTGCCCCCATTTCATAGATACCAGAACAGGACTGACTACGATTATGTGTATAGACCCCGCTACCCATACGCAAAGGAACCCACACGATCATAGAGACTACAACGATAGAAAGTTCTCCAACGATGATTTCTACGATTCTCATACTGCGTGGCAAAGAAGGTCCCAGCCCGTAGCCATAACTCAGCCATTTGTCCATTCGGACCATTTGCATAGAATCTATAGATCACTCTCGATATAAATTTCCATATACAGCATACACATTGCATAAATAAGTAAGATAAAAACTCATCATCATAAAAAATCATGTCCATGTTCAGCAAACACCAACGGTGTCGTTTTCGGTATAATATTGGGGTGTCCGGAAAGTTCGTATAATTTTTTGTTTTTATTTTTTATTCAATGCTTTACAATTCTCAGTGACCAATGTATGCCCCCTTCTTTCTCACTACTTCCCTCCAGCGATTGGGCAGGGTCTCGATTCCTCTCTTCCAGAATGCGGGTTTCTTCGAGACCGCCCAGTTCACGAAAGCCCTCACAACTTCATCTCGATTCTTGAACTTCTTTCCTTTGCAGAAGTCAGAGAGAGAGCGGAAGCAGTGGTAGTCGCATGGGGATAGATCCGGGGAATACGGTGGATGGGGAATCCTCTCGATCTTCAGCTCGTCCATTTTCTTCTGGGTCATCTTCGCTCGATGTGGGCGAGCATTGTCCATCAGAAGAAGAATTTTGCCCTGGTTCAGGAGTCTGGGAGGGACTCTGATCGCGACATCTTGCAGTTGTTCAGAGAAGAGGTCGGCATTGATGCTAGTGCCAGGGGCGAGGATCTCCCATTAGATGGAACCGAGCACTGATAAGAAGAAGCAGAGGAGTTCCTTCTTTCCGTACTCTTCCTTCTTCGGGACGGGCGTGGGCTTCTCATCTGCATCCACCCATTGCAGTCTCCTCACAGGGTTATCGTACGTGATTCACTTCTCATCTGTAGCGATGATGAAATTGACCCATCGAAGATTGGATCTACGATGGAGTAATTCCCGACAGACTTGAACACGATTTTTCAGCTGTTCGGGGGAGAGGTCATGGGGAATCACTTGTGGGAGTTTTGGCTTCTTCCCAGATCGATGGAGGATATCGGACACCGTTGATCTGGGAGTACCAGTATCCTTCTTCAACTCACGCACACTGGCCATGGGATTGCGCTTCAGTGTGCGGAGAACGAGAGGCTGATCAAGGGAGGGAGGGCGTCCAGAGCGGGGTTGATCATCGAGATCAAACTCCCCTTTCTTGAAGCGGGAGAACCACTTATTGCAGAAGGGTATGGAGGAGGCGTCAGCTCCTTCCGACTGGGCCAGGGCAGAGTGGGCCTCCTTCACGGATCGGCCAAGACGGTAGTAATGAAGTAAAACTGCTCGGAGGTAGAGATGGGAGTCCATCACAAGAATCAATGTAGCAACTAGGAGACTGATTAAATCCTCTCACTACTCAACGTCAGAATGATGCAATACATTGTTGACAAACAGATAGCGCAATCACTGCATTTGATCGCGAACTGACTTTTTTCCGAAGCATTATACGAACTTTCCGGACACCCCAATATATACTTGAATTGTCGAAGAGAAATCAGTATTTTTTCTCTTCCTTCTCGTATTGTTGTTTTACTTGATAGAATATTGAGTTGTACCCTTGATTAATGATAAAAACGTAATGTGTAAGTACATTATAAACAACTCTTCCAGTATTCGATAAATCAACAACGCTTCATTAAACCGCTTTTTTCTTCCTGGGGAGTGTCTTGTCCAGCCGAGATTGATCTTTAATCTCGGTTGGGCAATACAGATAGAAAGGGAGGAAGGGAAATGCCATTAAACGGAGGAAGGAAAAGCCATTAAGCACAGCTTGGTTTAGATCTCATAAAGAATCTTCTACAATAGATACAGCGAGGATTTCCCCCCGGTCATAAATCCAAATGGAAAACCGCTGGTATATAAACTTGGGGAAAATGCTGTAGCTACCAGTCCTAGACGTCCAGCATCCTTTCCAATAGAAATCAATTGATCCATAGAAATCTCGAGTAGAAAATCTCCTCTTCTCTGCCTCCAGTTAGTAAACGAAGCCTTGACTAGATCGCCATCGAGAACCTACTTCGTCGTCATATTTATCCCATTTGTCCTACATCTGATAAACCCTTGATAGTTACTTGTTATCGATTGGGTTACATCACATGGCAACGTATCTGGTCAAGACAATATACCTGAAAATAAAGGAATAATTCCAATTACTTTTCGGGAGCGATAATCTCTGTATATCTTGTGAAGTTTTCTTCTCTTTCTTCATAAAATGACCTCATCTTCTTATTTTTATCATCTCTCAGCTGTTACATTAATGGATTCAAATAGGAATGCATTCCTTCCTCTCAGTGGTGAATTCTGATTCAGGGAACCGATGCAACTCATTTCTACTATTGAAAGTCTTTGAGGAGGCTTCAAAATCCATGAAAATATGGTATTTTGAGGGAGTCCTATAAAATATTTTATGGATATTCAAGCGAATTAAAATTCTTAAAAAAATTACAATATACCCGAAAATAATGGAATAATTCCAATTACTTGTTTGGGAGCGATAATCTCTGTATATCTTGTGAAGTTTTCTTCTCTTTCTTCATAAAATGACCTCATCTTCTTATTTTTATCATCTCTCAGCTGATACATTAATGGATTCAAATAGGAATGCATTCCTTCCTCTCAGTGGTGAATTCTGATTCAGGGAACCGATGCAACTCATTTCTACTATTGAAAGTCTTTGAGGAGGCTTCAAAATCCTTCAAAATATGGTATTTTGAGGGAGTCCTATAAAATATTTTATGGATATTCAAGCGAATTAACATTCTAAAAAAATCGCAATGGACCTGAAAATAATGGAATAATTCCAATTACTTTTCGGGAGTGATAATCTCTGTATATCTTGTGAAGTTTTCTTCTCTTTCTTCATAAAATGACATCGTCTTTTTATTTTTATCATCTCTCAGCTGATACATTAATGGATTCAAATAGGAATGCATTCCTTCCTCTCAGTGGTACATGCTGATTCACGGAACCGATGCAACTCATTTCTACTATTGAAAGTCTGTGAGGAGGCTTCAAAATCCATGAAAATATGGTATTTTGAGGGAGTCCTATAAAATATTTTATGGATATTCAAGCGAATTAAAATTCTAAAAAAATCACAATATACCCGAAAATAATGGAATAATTCCAATTACTTGTTTGGGAGCGATAATCTCTGTATATCTTGTGAAGTTTTATTCTCTTTCTTCATAAAATGACCTCATCTTCTTATTTTTATCATCTCTCAGCTGATACATTAATGGATTCAAATAGGAATGCATTCCTTCCTCTCAGTGGTGAATTCGGATTCACGGAACCGATGCAACTCATTTCTACTATTGAAAGTCTGTGAGGAGGCTTCAAAATCCATGAAAATATGGTATTTTGAGGGAGTCCTATAAAATATTTTATGGATATTCAAGCGAATTAACATTCTAAAAAAATCGCAATGGACCTGAAAATAATGGAATAATTCCAATTACTTTTCGGGAGTGATAATCTCTGTATATCTTGTGAAGTTTTCTTCTCTTTCTTCATAAAATGACATCGTCTTCTTATTTTTATCATCTCTCAGCTGATACATTAATGGATTCAAATAGGAATGCATTCCTTCCTCTCAGTGGTACATGCTGATTCACGGAACCGATGCAACTCATTTCTACTATTGAAAGTCTGTGAGGAGGCTTCAAAATCCATGAAAATATGGTATTTTGAGGGAGTCCTATAAAATATTTTATGGATATTCAAGCGAATTAAAATTCTAAAAAAATCACAATATACCCGAAAATAATGGAATAATTCCAATTACTTGTTTGGGAGCGATAATCTCTGTATATCTTGTGAAGTTTTATTCTCTTTCTTCATAAAATGACCTCATCTTCTTATTTTTATCATCTCTCAGCTGATACATTAATGGATTCAAATAGGAATGCATTCCTTCCTCTCAGTGGTGAATTCGGATTCACGGAACCGATGCAACTCATTTCTACTATTGAAAGTCTGTGAGGAGGCTTCAAAATCCTTCAAAATATGGTATTTTGAGGGAGTCCTATAAAATATTTTATGGATATTCAAGCGAATTAACATTCTAAAAAAATCGCAATGGACCTGAAAATAATGGAATAATTCCAATTACTTTTCGGGAGTGATAATCTCTGTATATCTTGTGAAGTTTTCTTCTCTTTCTTCATAAAATGACATCGTCTTCTTATTTTTATCATCTCTCAGCTGATACATTAATGGATTCAAATAGGAATACATTCCTTCCTCTCAGTGGTGAATTCGGATTCACGGAACCGATGCAACTCATTTCTACTATTGAAAGTCTGTGAGGAGGCTTCAAAATCCTTCAAAATATGGTATTTTTAGGGAGTCCTATAAAATATTTTATGGATATTCAAGCGAATTAACATTCTAAAAAAATCGCAATGGACCTGAAAATAATGGAATAATTCCAATTACTTTTCGGGAGTGATAATCTCTGTATATCTTGTGAAGTTTTCTTCTCTTTCTTCATAAAATGACATCGTCTTCTTATTTTTATCATCTCTCAGCTGATACATTAATGGATTCAAATAGGAATGCATTCCTTCCTCACAGTGGTACATGCTGATTCACGGAACCGATGCAACTCATTTTTACTATTGAAAGTCTGTGAGGAGGCTTCAAAATCCATCAAAATATGGTATTTTGAGGGAGTCCTATAAATATTTTATGGATATTCAAGCGAATTAATCTTCTTATTTTTATCATCTCTTTTATCATCTCTTATATTCAAGCGAATTAAAATTCTAAAAAAAATCACAATATACCCGAAAATAATGGAATAATTCCAATTACTTGTTTGGGAGCGATAATCTCTGTATATCTTGTGAAGTTTTATTCTCTTTCTTCATAAAATGACCTCATCTTCTTATTTTTATCATCTCTCAGCTGATACATTAATGGATTCAAATAGGAATGCATTCCTTCCTCTCAGTGGTGAATTCGGATTCACGGAACCGATGCAACTCATTTCTACTATTGAAAGTCTGTGAGTAGGCTTCAAAATCCTTCAAAATATGGTATTTTTAGGGAGTCCTATAAAATATTTTATGGATATTCAAGCGAATTAAAATTCTAAAAAATCAGAATATACCTGAAAATAAAGGAATAATTCCAATTACTTTTCGGGAACGATAATCTCTGTATATCTTGTGAAGTTTTCTTCTCTTTCTTCATAAAATCACCTCATCTTCTTATTTTTATCATCTCTCAGCTGATGCATTAATGGATTCAAATAGGAATGCATTCCTTCCTCACAGTGGTACATGCTGATTCACGGAACCGATGCAACTCATTTCTACTATTGAAAGTCTGTGAGGAGGCTTCAAAATCCTTCAAAATATGGTATTTTTAGGGAGTCCTATAAAATATTTTATGGATATTCAAGCGAATTATCATTCTAAAAAAATCACAATGGACCTGAAAATAGTTGACAAGCGATTAAACCCGGGGGATGTGGAACGCGAATTAGCAGCATAACGTTTATCTACAAGATCAAAGTACAAGATAACGTGAGGCAAAGATAACATGGTGGAAGGTATTTCCGGAGCGGAGCCGGAGGGTCTCGAGTAGTCGAATGGCCTCCTTATATACCCGCAGGATGAGTTACGAAATGAGTTGTGAAATCTGCAAAGTTGTGAAATCTGGGGCGTTTCAACTGACTCTCTATCTGCTCTTCCTAGCATGAGTCAGCCGATTATGAAACTCCGCAGCTAAATTCTGCCTCTCTATACACTGATGGTCAGTGCATTAACGTGATGAGAGACTACCGTATTTCATAACACACCAAGCTATTTCCTGGTTCCATGTCACCCGGTTCTACCGTATACCTAAGCTTACTCGCGACTTCGTTAGGCCATCATTCTGATTCCGTCCTCCTTATCTTTCATGGCTTAGATCCTCCCTAACACCTCCATTTTCCCCCAGAAGCCGTCCCGGCTTCAGGACTTACCTTGTGCCTAGCCCAGCATGAACTCTCCGATTTCCTTGACGAGGCCTCGCTGGTCCAAGAGGGTCACAATCCTGCAATGACTCGCATTACACCTCCATCTGGGCACTGTTGTTCTCACCTTCCCTTGTGCTCCAGCTCCTTGAGAGTGTCCTTGCTCCCGATCAGGACCAGCGCCCTCCGAGCTCTCGTGAGAACCACGTTCGTGTGCTTGCTATCGCAGACGAACGCGCTTCTCTGGGCGACCGTCTTCGTAGTCATGACGACCGTCTTCGTAGTCAAGATGACGTCACGCTCACTCCCTTGTGCGGAGTCAATTGTCGTGCACTGCGATTTCAGATTGTTCAGTCAGTGAGTGCACTGTTGGTCTGGTTCGACACCTTTTTAAATATTCAATAGGACCGTTCCTCGATTTCCTGGAAGTCCTTCTTGAAGCTCGCGATAGTAGCAGGCACCAGGATGCTCGACGTGAATCCTCTGAGCTATCTTGCTAGCTCGCCAGCTACCTTCGTCTCATCCAGGTTGTACCTGCACAGCGTTCTTGACCGACAGAGAAGGGATCTGAATCGAACTGCAATCAGGAAACTTGAAATCCTACTGAAACATAAAATGTCCTGCCTCAAATCTCCCTCTCACTGCACGAAAGTAGCCAGGCTGATTTGCGTTTCACGCTTAATATGAGATGCAACTGTGCTCAGAGTCGCCAAAATGGGGTACTTGTTTTATGTTTCAGACTGTTGTCAAATAAGGAAGCGCTTTCAAACAGCCTATTCCCGCGATTTGCAGTTCGGGGTTTCGCGGGAAAATTCAAAATCTTAATCCCTTTGTCTACCCTTATCTGGAGAGAACAATGGGGGTCAGAACGCTATGCCTGATACCGCAATTCTCTCTCTGCCTTGAACGTTGATCAGGAGAATCGGTCGGTTCTCATCGGGGAGCGGGAATGGAGCTGCTCTCTCCTCGTGTGTCACTGCTGGTATCCAACGAGTCTATGTAGAACAAGTGAGATAGAACTTTACAGGTGCCTGCGTGCATTCTCCTGTACTCTGAGGGCCCCGTCGAGCCATTTCGGGCGTGCGAGAGCACTCTCGTCACGCTTCTGGATCCGAAGTCACGAGCTAAATCCGTCCTTGTGATCAGACAGTGAGGTTCCAGTTGGGCGGGATCGCCTGCGTAGTGGTGGAAAACGTCAGGAAAACGCAGCGCCTACGTTATCATCACTCCTTCTACTGCCTTCTAGGCTTCCTTCAGGAACTAATTGAGGGAATCTCTTCCATGCAGTGTGGCGATCAGCGTGTTCATCGTGATGATCATTACTTTGATGTCCTTCCTCGTGTCCGAGCCGATTGTCGGTTTCTGAAAATTTAAGATTTCGGTGGGAGTTACTTTGGATATGACTTTTAGAACCAAATTCAACCATGTACATGGCTAGGCTTTCCACCTCTAGCCAGGCTGCAGTTCTGAATTTATGAGTCTTTCGTTTGTGCCCCTGATTATTCCATACCGTCATTACTTTGCACCGTCTAAAGTTGGCCTTTCGTTCTTCTATTGTACATTTGCTAGCTTCATATCCTTGGATCCTCCGTGCGATCGTCGCCGTCGTCCCTCATCGTGGAGTTTCGTCCTGAAATATGAATGGGGATTTTCATTCTGGTTTTCATGGATGAATAGCTTGTGTATGACTATATTTTTTTGCTTGATGATGATGTCAAGTTATTTTCGGTTGGTTAAGTTTTTCGAAGTTTTCGAAGTCCCGATATATCTAGCCTTTCCAAGGGTGCGAGTATTGGGATTCGAACCCAACTATGCCTGCCGGGCAAAGCACCAGTCCCATCATCGATCCGCGTATGTTCGAAGCCAACGTGTGAGTCCACACACGTTGCCTCACCTCAATTTGAATCGACCAATTTGATCTCTGTAGATTTGGCTTTTCCGTGTCCTGAAATATGGTATTTACTGGAACTTAAAGCAGGATAAACCCCTTAGATTTTGTTAGGATACCGTAGACATGTACAGATAGGATCCTTGAACCATAATGCAAATCCAAAATTTGAAGTCTCTAGCTCAACTTTGAGCCGAGATACACGCGTTTGAAGTTTCTACAGGGCTAAGGGACAATCAGGAATTGTTTGAAAATCAGATAGATTCAGGGAAGCGGTCTATGTAAATGGTCAGAGAACACAGAGGAAGAGAAGGGAAGAGGAGAGGAGCGGGTGTACCCACGCCGTCTGGCGCCCTCGCCTCCTCATTCGCGCCCTCCGATTTTACATACAGTGCTCTCGTTATTGCTAAGGTATTTCCGCGCGGGATTCTCCGTGGTTACGGGTGCTTTAACCCCGTCAAAGTCACCGATGTGGTGTACAGTTCCGAATACAGGTACCCATCCGTTGGAACTGGAGATTGCCGTTACTAAAAAATAATAGCGCGGATTCTGAAAGCGCTACGCTGGAAAAAAAACTTTCTCAATTGTCATACTGCAAGATTTCCCCATTTCGCTAGGCTCTTTTCAGCCCCCTATCTCGTACGCCACACCGTCATGCGCTGCTGCAGGCTAACCCATTACTCCGCTTCTTTTTTTTGCCACACCGAATGAAAGTACTTATTCCTAATAACCATTATTCCAATCTTCTAATTCCATGCACATTCTGTTGATGGCGGTATTCAGCCTCTGCAACCTCTCCCGTGTGTCTTCTGGAGTCGGTCCCCTATACCGATCACGTCGAGAGTCTCGCGTTCTGGTCTCCTCACCGTCATAGTCTCCTTCTGGTTGGTACCACTGGCCGTTCCCTCTCACCCTTTGTGTTGGTCTCCTCCATCGCTGCGAGTACTCATCTGCATTCCTTCCTCCCCATGTCGGTTCTGTGCAATCGCGTGCGTAATGCCCTGATCTCTCACACCTGAAACATATAACCTCATCGTCTCTCCTCCGATCTGCTCCCTGATCGTCATCGCACTCCTGCGCGTCGTAATCCTCGTCATCGTGCTCCTCGGCTTCTGATTGGTTGAATCCTTCATGTCGGCCTCTGTGCCCAAGAGCATTTGACGTCGGGTTGCTATAGTTTTCTGTTGTTACCTCTGCCATCAGACTCTCTACTGTTTGAGCTTTCTCAACGGCCTGATGCCATGTACCAGGACTCGAATGGCGAACATAGTATCTTACGTTCCCACGAAGATTGCTCAGAAAAGTCTCTAGTTGCCTATTCTTCGCCTCGTCGCTGTTCGGGTTTTCGAAAGCTACCTTTATCAGCTCCCTAATTCGCGCCGAAACTTGATCACACTCTCGCCGGGCAATTGCCTGAACCTAGAATCTGCCGGGCCAAGTACCTTTGGCTATCCGATGCGAAATGGGATTTCAAATGTGCCACTATTTTGTCGTAATCACTCTGGTCTCCACGTGGCATCTCTGAAATATTGGGGTGTCCGGAAAGTTCGTATAATGCTTCGGAAAAAAGTCAGTTCGCGATCAAATGCAGTGATTGCGCAATCTGTTTGTCAACAATGTATTGCATCATTCTGACGTTGAGTAGTGAGAGGATTTAATCAGTCTCCTAGTTGCTACATTGATTCTTGTGATGGACTCCCATCTCTACCTCCGAGCAGTTTTACTTCATTACTACCGTCTTTGCCGATCCGTGAAGGAGGCCCACTCTGCCCTGGCCCAGTCGGAAGGAGCTGACGCCTCCTCCATACCCTTCTGCAATAAGTGGTTCTCCCGCTTCAAGAAAGGGGAGTTTGATCTCGATGATCAACCCCGCTCTGGACGCCCTCCCTCCCTTGATCAGCCTCTCGTTCTCCGCACACTGAAGCGCAAGCCCATGGCCAGTGTGCGTGAGTTGAAGAAGGATACTGGTACTCCCAGATCAACGGTGTCCAATATCCTCCATCTTTCTGGGAAGAAGCCGAAACTCCCACAAGTGATTCCCCATGACCTCTCCCCCGAACAGCTGAAAAATCGTGTTCAAATCTGTCGGGAATTACTCCATCGTAGATCCAATCTTCGATGGGTCAATTCCATCATCGCTACAGATGAGAAGTGGATCACGTACGATAACCCTGTGAGGAGACTGCAATGGGTGGATGCAGATGAGAAGCCCACGCCCGTCCCGAAGAAGGAAGAGCACGGAAAGAAGGAACTCCTCTGCTTCTTCTTCTCAGTGCTCGGTCCCATCTACTGGGAGATCCTCGCCCCTGGCACCAGCATCAATGCCGACCTCTTCTCTGAACAACTGGAAGATGTCGCGATCAGAGTCCCTCCCAGACTCCTGAACCAGGGCAAAATTCTTCTTCTGATGGACAATGCTCGCCCACAACGAGCGAAGATAACCCAGAAGAAAATGGACGAGCTGAAGATCGAGAGGATTCCCCATCCACCGTATTCCCCGGATCTCTCCCCATGCGACTACCACTGCTTCCGCTCTCTCTCTCTCTGACTTCTGCAAAGGAAAGAAGTTCAAGAATCGAGATGAAGTTGTGAGGGCTTTCGTGAACTGGGCGGTCTCGAAGAAACCCGCATTCTGGAAGAGAGGAATCGAGACCTGCCCAATCGCTGGAGGGAGGTAGTGAGAAAGAAGGGGGCATACATTGGTCACTGAGAATTGTAAAGCATTGAATAAAAAATAAAAACAAAAAATTATACGAACTTTCCGGACACCCCAATAGCTTCCCTTGCTTGTCCGCTTAAATTGGCTATGAGAAGCTTAGCGCGTGTAGCCCCGTCCTTCGCATCCTTCTGAGTTGCCAGGAGGTCCTCAAATCTCTGCAAATAGTTGGCCAAGCTCCCTTCATCCGGATCACCCGTGAAGTACTCGGGCTGAAATTTTGATGATGGTATTCCTATCATGGCAATCTGTGGTTGGTAGCCGCCATCCTTGTCGTCATATCCCTGCTCATCGCTCCGTGATCCAGCATCCTCGTCACTGCTGTCCTCGAAGCCCTGATGCAGATTGCGGTTCTCGCTCCACCCTTTAAAGCTGCCGCCGAGAGGGGACATCTCCCCTCTCAGAGTGCGATTACCCGTAATCCTATTTTGTTAGTTTACATCGCAGATGCGATTGGTTTTGGTTTCTAAGTTATCGGTAGTTTTGACGCGTGCTAGCCACACATCACTCACCGCATTCCGGATTTCTTTGCGATGTTCCTTGAACTGCCTCCCATTGGTCTCCTCGTAGTTGGTGGTGCTCGCGCTCCTTCGAGGTTTCTTGGAAGAGGAGTTGGAGTTGCGTGGAAGGCGGTCGTCCTTTGTGTCGAGTCGTAGTGAAGAAGTTGTTGCTGCCATGGCTGCATGTGCTATTTGCCCTCGGCGCCGTGCTTAAATACTACCCCGATTTCCACACTCTCTTTCGTCACCCGCGTCCAAAGACGACCTCGAGGAGCCGAAGCCGCCGTCCTCCTTATTCTGCCCTCGACCTGCATCCATTTCTCTGCCACTCTCCATTCCACTTGTTCTCTCGCCTTCTCTCGCCCCTTTTCCTTTGTAGGTGAAGTATCGCTAACTACCGTATCACTTCCCAAAATGTCCGTCTCTAACGTTTCATATCCTTACTTTGCGACGCACGAATTTTTCTCTAACTCTCTTTCTTTTGTTTGTTCTCTCGCTCTTTCTAGCTATTCCATCCCTCCACAAGGAGAATCCCTCTCCCCCCTTCTCTGCCCTATTGCACAACAACTTTCGTCATTTCCTTTTGATGAAATTTGTCTAATATAAAAGAATCCCCCTCGCATTTTCTTCAGTCGCGCGGCCTTCCTCCTCCAATTGTGCCCCTTTTTCCCACGGGTGTACTGTAGCAACTCCTCCTCTTAGTCATCCCGTGACCTCCTTCCTCCGCGCCTGCGCTATTTCGCGCCCCCAGCCGGGATCTCTCCCCTCCTCGGGCTTTTCCCCACTTTTCTTCGTCGCGTGGATTCCTCCTCCAGGTATAATCAGTTCGTTGCCTGCTTTGCCATCTGTGCATCGTTTCTATTTTCAGGCCTCCCGCTGATCCCGTTTTGCTCCCTTGCTTACCTTACCTCGAGTTCATCGCTGATCGGTAAGTTTAGAACGTGTAGCCTAAACCCCTGGGGTATTGGTTCCACTCCCAGGTATTTTCCCTAAGTGTATTGCCACAACTTCTCCCCCTCCTTGGCATTTGCCATCTAAATTTCTCTCTCCCTTTGGGCTGAGTCATCATGCGTTTCCTCTTCCTCTCCCTGCTTTGATTACGTAGTGTATTCTCGTGATCACTCATCGATCGGTTCTCATGATTCCCTGTTTACTCCTTTCAGGTACGGTGCGCCTGCGACTCCCTATCGCTTCGCGTCTTCCCTCCTTTTCGTTTGCTTATGTATCCTGCCGAATTACTGACTCTAGTCACGCCAGATAAACCCACACCCTTCTTCCTTGCTCCGTGATGTATCATTTCTTCATTTGCTTCGATTTTCAGATCCTCTTCTTCTCCCCCAGAATATCGCCCCCGCCAGTCGAACTCGAATCCCGGACACGTCTCCCTGTTTGCAAATCTTCTTGGGCGCAGCTCATGCCCTTTCTCTCCGCTGTTCTTCATCGTCGGAAGCCGTTGCCTGCTCCCGTATCCTTCTCTTCTATGTGCGTGTTCCTGTCTGGTGCAGGAACTCTGCTTGCTCGACCCATTCCTTCGATTTCCGAGTGTTCTTTCTTGATCCATTTGTTCTGAAAATGAACCGATTACAATCCTTGGATGTTGGTACATCCATCTCCTTTCACCCTCCATTCGTGTTCGTCCCTGCGATTCTTCCCGTTATTCCTGCTGATCTTGTGCTGATTCCTCCCATCTACTTCCTTGATATACTCAAGACTTTCAATGCGTTCCCAGACTCGTTCCCTCCTTATTGACGTTCAGTCCTACCTAAATCCACGTCTCCTGACGTCGGTTCCCTTAGTCCCACCTCACGCAGCAATGGTGAAGTCTTCGCATATCTGTGGACGTAGGTGTTGATGGCTGTGTTCTACTGCTGCTTCTGTCCTTGATTTTTAATTGGTAATTTTACAAATTGGGAGATCTTTGTTCTTCTTCGTTTCTAGTTTGTGTCGATTCTTTCTGGTTATCGTCATAGCCCTGGCGTAGTTTTGCCTCGATGATGCTACCTGAGCTACCGGTGTTTCAGCTGCTGCTAGAGCATCTGCCCTTCGCTCATACCTCACTAGAGAGGGGCTAAAAGTTGTTAATATTCCCTTTCCTTCCTCATCTTTTCTTGACCGCATTTCTCCCCGTTTATTCCGTCGTCCTTTCGAGTGTTTCTTCTCTATCATCGCGTCCCCTGCTCTTCCTTGCTTGTTTGCTCACATTGCCTCGAGTCTGTCGTCGATCGGCTACTTTAGAACCTGCAGCTTACCTTCCTGGGCTATTGATTCCTCCCCTCTAGGTATTTTCTCTAAGCATCTGGCCATCACTCCTTCCCCTGGCACGCTGCCATTTCCCTTTCTTCAGTTGTGATGAGTCACTTCTCTTCTCCTTCCTGCGCTGGTCATGTGGTATGTTCCCACTCATCAATTGAGTTTCGGATTAATTATTTCGAGAATCTGTGACGCGCCATCGCTTCGCGTCTTTCCATCTCTTGCTCACCTACACCCTGCCGAATTTTTGCACTCAAGGCGAGCCGGAAAAGAGACCCTCATCCCTTTTACCTCATTTCGTGATTGTTCACTTCTTCGCTTGCTTTGATTTGCAGATCATCCTCCTCCGCCTAACATTGCTCGATTCCCGAGACGCGGGCTCGATTCCCGCCGCATGCATGTTCCTGATGTCGTCTTCGATGTGCCTCCGGCACATCGATGATTGGTATACAAACCTGTCCGCTGTCCATCTTCTTCTCGTCAGACGTCGCTCCTCACGGCGCGACTCCCGGGTGCCTGCCGAGTAGAACTTCTCCCGTAGTTTGCCTCCCTGCTTCTTCCATCCGCAACATCTCAGCTTGAAATTTCGCGACGATTTCCTGCATCGAAGTCCCTGAAAGTCGCGTTCCTCCCGAGTCCAAATCACTTGCGCGGTGGACCGAAAAAAATCCACGAGCTGCTGCCAGTTGACAAGCGATTAAACCCGGGGGATGTGGAACGCGAATTAGCAGCATAACGTTTATCTACAAGATCAAAGTACAAGATAACGTGAGGCAAAGGTAACATTGTGGGAGGTATTTCCGGAGCGGAGCCGGAGGGTCTCGAGTAGTCGAATGGCCTCCTTATATACCCGCAGGATGAGTTACGAAATGAGTTGTGAAACCTGCAAAGTTGTGAAATCTGGGGCTTTTCAACTGACTCTCTCTATCTGCTCTTCCTAGCATGAGTCAGCCGATTATGAAACTCCGCAGCTAAATTCTGCCTCTCTATACACTGATGGTCAGTGTATTAACGTGATGAGAGACTACCGTATTTCATAACACACCAAGCTATTTCCTGGTTCCATGTCACCCGGTTCTACCGTATACCTAAGCTTACTCGCGACTTCGTTAGGCCATCATTCTGATTCCGTCCTCCTTATCTTTCATGGCTTAGGTCCTCCCTAACAAAATAATGGAATAATTCCAATTACTTTTCGGGAGTGATAATCTCTGTATATCTTGTGAAGTTTTCTTCTCTTTCTTCATAAAATGACCTCATCTTCTTATTTTTATCATCTCTCAGCTGATGCATTAATGGATTCAAATAGGAATGCATTCCTTCCTCTCAGTGGTGAATTCTGATTCAGGGAACCGATGCAACTCATTTCTAGTATTGAAAGTCTGTGAGGAGGCTTCAAAATCCTTCAAAATATGGTATTTTGAGGGAGTCCTATAAAATATTTTATGGATATTCAAGCGAATTAACATTCTAAAAAAATCACAATGGACCTGAAAATAATGGAATAATTCCAATTACTTTTCGGGAGCGATAATCTCTGTATATCTTGTGAAGTTTTCTTCTCTTTCTTCATAAAATGACCTCATCTTCTTATTTTTATCATCTCTCAGCTGATGCATTAATGGATTCAAATAGGAATGCATTCCTTCCTCTCAGTGGTGAATTCGGATTCACGGAACCGATGCTACTCATTTCAACTATTGAAAGTCTGTGAGGAGGCTTCAAAATCCTTCAAAATATGGTATTTTGAGGGAGTCCTATTAAATATTTTATGGATATTCAAGCGAATTAACATTCTAAAAAAATCACAATGGACCTGAAAATAATGGAATAATTCCAATTACTTTTCGGGAGCGATAATCTCTGTATATCTTGTGAAGTTTTCTTCTCTTTCTTCATAAAATGACCTCATCTTATTATTTTTATCATCTCTCAGCTGATGCATTAATGGATTCAAATAGTGCATTCCTTCCTCTCGGTGGTGAATTCTGATTCAGGGAACCGATGCAACCCATTTTTACTATTGAAAGTCTGTGAGGAGGCTTCAAAATCCATCAAAATATGGTATTTTGAGGGAGTCCTATAAAATATTTTATGGATATTCAAGCGAATTAACATTCTAAAAAAATAACAATGGACCTGAAAATAATGGAATAATTCCAATTACTTTTGGGAGCGATAATCTCTGTATATCTTTTGAAGTTTTCTTCTCCTCTTCATAAAATGACATCATCTTCTTATTTTTATCATCTCTCAGCTGATGCATTAATGGATTCAAATAGGAATGCATTCCTTCCTCTCGGTGGTGAATTCTGATTCAGGGAACCGATGCAACTCATTTTTACTATTGAAAGTCTGTGAGGAGGCTTCAAAATCCATCAAAATATGGTATTTTGAGGGAGTCCTATAAAATATTTTATGGATATTCAAGCGAATTAACATTCTAAAAAAATCACAATGGACCTGAAAATAATGGAATAATTCCAATTACTTTTGGGATCGATAATCTCTGTATATCTTGTGAAGTTTTCTTCTCTTTCTTCATAAAATGACCTCGTCTTAATATTTTTATCATCTCTCAGCTGATGCATTAATGGATTCAAATGGTGCATTCCTTCCTCTCGGTGGTGAATTCTGATTCAGGGAACCGATGCAACTCATTTTTACTATTGAAAGTCTGTGAGGAGGCTTCAAAATCCATCAAAATATGTTATTTTGAGGGAGTCCTATAAAATATTTTATGGATGTAAATAACGAGGCAGCTTCGCAAAAGTGGCGTGGACTAAATAAACAACCCGTGATTCTGCGGTGAGCAACCAGAGAAGTACAATAAAACAGTTAGACCGCTTTTAAAACATCACACTGACAATTGGAAAGTTTACATACAAAGAGGCGTCATAACAAACCTTTCAGCAAGCTTTCAAATCTGCTCAGTGAGGTCGTGACCGGAGAGCTTAAACCAGGTGGGGACCGAGCGGCGGTAGGGGATTTCCTGGGTAGTGCATGCGACCCATTACTGCTGGCTGGCAGTGTTTTTTTTTGCCTGGAAATATAAAATTCGTAATGAGAAGACAATACAAATAGCGGAATGGCACAAATATAAATATAGAGACGAGCAACTAGAGGAAGAACGAGGTAAAGGACAGAATGGACGATCTAAGTGTACGCGAGGGAAGAGGGGAGCGAGATAGCGCGCGAAGCGAGAGAGTGCCAGAGAAAAAACAAAAGCGCGCGAGGTGACATTGCGAGTAGCACGTGGTCAATTGAAGGACGCGATTATGAATAAATGATTAATTTTTGTATATGGATAATCAAAATAGGTGAAAAGATATCACGGGCTATTATATTATTATAAGTGGATAGCAGCCGAAGAGTCTTTATTTCATTTCTCTTCATTTCCATCCTCTCATCTGTTGGCCAGCCGAGACGGTGCGGGGAAAAGAGAGAAGGATCACTGAGCGTTGATTGACTCCTATGCATGAACCTCTGTTTATAAGGGAAATGGTACAATCTAAATCATAAAAAGACGATGAATGCGGGGATCATGGTGTGAATGTTACCTGATCAAGCCAAACAGCGAGAGAGGAAGCACAAACTAGAGAGCAGGCGTGATAAAGCATGCGTGCCAATTCAACTAAGTTAGTGGTTGTTGGGTAACTTTCATGGTGGATGTCGGCTTATAAGATTGTTGGGAATTCACAACAGGGTCCCTGTATTCTTCGTCCTTTGTCATTGCCATCAGATGAGAGAGTGGAAATTAAAGTTACCCAACACCCATAAAAATGCTTTTCTATATTATTTAACAATGTAGTATTGGGGTGTCCGGAAAGTTCGTATAATTTTTTGTTTTTATTTTTTATTCAATGCTTTACAATTCTCAGTGACCAATGTATGCCCCCTTCTTTCTCACTACCTCCCTCCAGCGATTGGGCAGGTCTCGATTCCTCTCTTCCAGAATGCGGGTTTCTTCGAGACCGCCCAGTTCACGAAAGCCCTCACAACTTCATCTCGATTCTTGAACTTCTTTCCTTTGCAGAAGTCAGAGAGAGAGAGAGCGGAAGCAGTGGTAGTCGCATGGGGAGAGATCCGGGGAATACGGTGGATGGGGAATCCTCTCGATCTTCAGCTCGTCCATTTTCTTCTGGGTCATCTTCGCTCGTTGTGGGCGAGCATTGTCCATCAGAAGAAGAATTTTGCCCTGGTTCAGGAGTCTGGGAGGGACTCTGATCGCGACATCTTCCAGTTGTTCAGAGAAGAGGTCGGCATTGATGCTGGTGCCAGGGGCGAGGATCTCCCAGTAGATGGGACCGAGCACTGAGAAGAAGAAGCAGAGGAGTTCCTTCTTTCCGTGCTCTTCCTTCTTCGGGACGGGCGTGGGCTTCTCATCTGCATCCACCCATTGCAGTCTCCTCACAGGGTTATCGTACGTGATCCACTTCTCATCTGTAGCGATGATGGAATTGACCCATCGAAGATTGGATCTACGATGGAGTAATTCCCGACAGATTTGAACACGATTTTTCAGCTGTTCGGGGGAGAGGTCATGGGGAATCACTTGTGGGAGTTTCGGCTTCTTCCCAGAAAGATGGAGGATATTGGACACCGTTGATCTGGGAGTACCAGTATCCTTCTTCAACTCACGCACACTGGCCATGGGATTGCGCTTCAGTGTGCGGAGAACGAGAGGCTGATCAAGGGAGGGAGGGCGTCCAGAGCGGGGTTGATCATCGAGATCAAACTCCCCTTTCTTGAAGCGGGAGAACCACTTATTGCAGAAGGGTATGGAGGAGGCGTCAGCTCCTTCCGACTGGGCCAGGGCAGAGTGGGCCTCCTTCACGGATCGGCCAAGACGGTAGTAATGAAGTAAAACTGCTCGGAGGTAGAGATGGGAGTCCATCACAAGAATCAATGTAGCAACTAGGAGACTGATTAAATCCTCTCACTACTCAACGTCAGAATGATGCAATACATTGTTGACAAACAGATTGCGCAATCACTGCATTTGATCGCGAACTGACTTTTTTCCGAAGCATTATACGAACTTTCCGGACACCCCAATAGAACGGGTTCTAATCAGTTAAACTGGAATAATGAAAATAATAGAAAATCAATATTTGCAACAATGTAGAGCCGCAAAGTTTCAGTCTGAGTTGCCTGATCATGCCCGCTCTCTCTTTTACACACTCTCTCGCTCGTTTTGTCGTGATCAGGGTACTCCCGCCAATTCAAATTATTTTCATGGGTGTTGGGAAACTTTAAGAGAATAACTTGTCGACTATTACCAACTTTGTAACCAGAACACGAGACCAGAGATTGTTTGATTTTTAGTAATTGCAATGTTTCCTATATGCGTGCCTATTTTGAATGCCCATAATAAATTAATCAAAGTAACGAAGCTAGGTATTGTAAGTATGACATAAACAAGCACATGAAACAAGCTCCCTCTCCATCCCCCCTGTTTCATCTCGATCACTCCCTCCAACCGCTCATTCTCCTTTCCCCTGTCACTTTTCGATCACTCTTTCCTTCCACTCCTACAATATTGATATTGAGTAATTTAAAGTAATTAATAATTGGAAAACATATCTTAAACTTATCTTGGCATTTTTTGAACTCTTGGGCTTTGGACCAGTGCTCTGGTGCACCGGTGCACGGTGCACAGACTCGGGGTGCACGGCGAAGATATTTTTCTGAAACATCCAAAGTTACGCAGACCTTGATTTCTCGCAAAGTAGAGTTATTTGTTCTAGTTACTGTGAGAACAGAACTCGTAGTCCGTTGTGTCATGCTGCGGGTGCCCTAAAAACAGCCCTGTGCGATTTTGGACAACACAAATGGAACGATTTATTCAAGTTGCTGTTTGTAATTTTCGCGTTTATTTTCGCTCTTTTACTTTTATTTACTTTTTTCCGCTTTTTTTCATTTCGAGTTACTTCCCGCTATCACCTAGCCGTGCTATCCACACCACCAGTGATAAACTATCACAATTATGGCTTTAACACGGCTAGGTGATAGCTGGAAGTAACTCGAAATGAAGCAAAAGCGGAAAAAATAAATAAAAGTAAAAGAGCGAAAATAAAGGCGAAAACTACAAACTACAATCTGAATAAATCATTCCAATTGTGTTTTCCAAAAACGTACAGGGACGTATCGTATTGTACGCAGCATGACACAACGGACTAGGAGTTCAGTTCTCACAGTAAAATATATTATTCTAAAGGTTGAACATGTCCCTATATGTCGACATCAGGACAACAGATGGTTATTTTTGCAAAAGAAACTGCACGAACTCAAAGTTGAGAGCCAAAATGGCGCAAAACTTTAGGCTCATCCTAATAACTCCTACAAACTTGATCGAGCTGATATGTCTATCTCTAACTGCGAAGGCAACACCTCGATGTGCTTGTGTGCCCCCGCTATAGTATTGAATAGTTGAGGAAAGAGGTAAACAGACAGTTCCTCGACAAGTAATCCGCGCCTCGGTGATGCAGACGACGTCACAATAGATCATCGAGAGAGCACGGTCGAATTCCTCTGGACGAGTCACCGTAGAGAGCGAGCGAGTGTTGATTGTGTTGATGATGAATGGTAGACGACGGGCTATGGCGGTGGTACGACCCCTGCCGCTCCACTGGCACTAGGACGCCGGGTGGAGAACGCACGGAGGAAAAGAGAGAACAACCGCACGCCACTCACTTTTCAACCCAGAATCCAGCCGTAGACTTGATCAATTCCTAAGTCAGCAGTGATTCTGCAAATCGTAGGGTTACGATGCGAGTCCTGAGACTACGGTACGATTACGGTAGGCACACTAAGGCCGTGGCAAGTAGGAGAACTTATCTTTAGTGGACTCGCAGAAATGTTGTCGGTCGCTGGCGCTCTTCCGGCGCTATGAGAGAGGTTGGGGTGCATAGATCACGAGAGTGCTTACTTAAGAGACTGTCCACCAGAGAACGTAATAACTGTGCGGGTGTCCACGGATGGCCAAAAATTCGATAAATCGCAAACTTTTTTTCTGAAGTGTGGGTGCCGAGTGCTGATTGACGGCCACAATGACTAAGTCTAGGGGTCGATTTTGAAAAAGTTACAGGCACCCCCTACTTTTGGGGTAGAAAATTTTGATATCTCAGAATTATGCTAAGTATAGATTTTCTGGTGTATTTTTAATCGCAGAAACCGAATTTCGATATCCGAGTGTGAGAAAATGCGAACTAAAAAAGTTTAGCCCGAAAAACCACTTTTTGTCAAAATAATCGAGTATATCGATCTAAAAATGTCCGAGATGCACATTTTAATACGATTTTTGGAATCTACGTTAAAAGTTATGCCTAGTGCAAAATTTCCGGAATTTTAAAAATGATGACTTTTGAGATATTGCGATCCAAACTTTGAAAAAGTCGTCAAATTGGTGAACATAGGTTCGCATTGCCCCGAAAATTTTCGTCCCCTATAGCTCTACTGGTCTAAAAACAGTTCGTAATCTCTTATACAATCATTTCAATCATATTTCTTCGCCGAAAAAGCGAGAAATTCAAAAATCTGAAATTTCATTTTTTCAGCCTCTGTTCCTGGGCCAAAAATTTCAATTTTTTAAAATTATAAATGACAGAGATTTCCGACATTTTTCCATATGTAGAAACCGAATTTTCATGTTAGAGCTCATGAAAAGGACGTTTGACATCATTTTGGCCAAGATCAATTTTTAACTTTTTTTAAAATTTTAAAATTTTTGACTTTTTTAAAATGAATGTTATATATGACTTTAACTCCTAAAAGTTGACTAAAATGATTGTATAAGACGTAATGTATTGTTTTTAGACCAGTAGAGCTATAGGGGACGAAAATTTTCGGGGCAATGCGAACATATGTTCACCAATTTGACGACTTTTTCATAGTTTGGATCGCAATATCTCAAAAGTCATCATTTTTAAAATTCCGAAAAATTCACACTAGGCATAACTTTTAACGTAGATTCCAAAAATCGTATTAAAAATGTGCACCTCGGACATTTTTAGATCGATATACTCGATTATTTTGACAAAAAGTGGTTTTTCGGGCTAAACTTTTTTAGTTCGCATTTTCTCACACTCGGATATCGAAATTCGGTTTCTGCGATTAAAAATACACCAGAAAATATTTAGCATAATTCTGAGATATCAAAATTTTCTACCCCAAAAGTAGGGGGTGCCTGTAACTTTTTCAAAATCGACCCCTAGACTTAGTCATTGGCCGTCAATCAGCACTCGGCACCCACACTTCAGAAAAAAAGTTTGCGATTTATCGAATTTTTGGCCATCCGTGGACCTGTTACGTTCTCTGGTGGACGGTCTCTCAAAGGAGGAGCAATGGCGAGACTAAAAAAATTGACTCTTTCATTAACATTGCCTAGCTTTCACCAACGTTAAGAGATTCTGAAATTTTCACGTTCTTATCTCTGCTCTGAACTGAGTAATCGCAACTTGGCTGATGGCCAGCCCAGGACATCAAAGGAAATCGCTCAGGGAAAGATCGTGAGAGTGACCATCTCGTTTCTCTAACCGACCCCTCCTTTAACTTAGCTTGTGATACCTGTGAGGAAGGACGAGACTAGAGACGAGGAGGCAAAGTAAAGAGGCACCCAGCGTCGCCTCGTTTCACTCCGAAAATGAGTGGGATGATTTGAATGAAAGATTATTGCTCTCACTTCCGATTGTCTGCTCACGCTCTCCTCTTTTTCACACTCTCTATTCTCTCTCTCTATTCAATTAACATCACTTTCTCCCCAATAAAAGGAGTCGATTTTCTTCGTCCCTTCACTTTTTCACTTTTTCACAGTACGTTGGTCGTCTTCTGGTCGTCCTTCGCTCCCCCCCCCCCCCCGATACTGTAGGCAGGTGGTAGGTGTACAAGCAGTTGATGGTTGGGATCTTTGGGTATTGTAGGTAGAAGGGTGGTTGGATTGAGGGTTATTGTAGCTGCCTCGAATGATGCCTGTTTGCAGATGGGAAAGAACGGAAGCGCATCGAATCAAACAGTCTCTCGGCGCGGAAATGCTACAACTGCGAGAGAAGCACTGAAGAACAAGGGAAGCATTTTATGCTACAGTACTCCGATAGAACTGTGTCCATTCAGCGAGAACTGGAGAAGGGGGCGATTCAAACCACGGATGTCAGCAGTGCAATGGTGAGGTCCCCGCATGCTACCGTATCTAAACATTATTGACCACACGTTTACTTGGAGGTCGCGAATGCTGGTCAGGGTCGATCCACAACAGCTCGTGATGCACTGAAAGTCTTATCTGTGAATGAAGTACGGACTGGGGTGAGTGAAGCGACCCCCCTACCATAGTTGACGTCTCGCGGTGCCATTACCGTACTCCTCCTTTATGCAGCTACTTGTTCTTGAGGAGAGACTTCTGGCGGGCGCCGAAGAATTCGATAGAGAGGAGTCTGCTGATCGGGCATTCATTTCTTTCGGAAGTTACTGTACAGTGAGTAGACAATACCCCGGCCATCTTATTATATTTGAGTTTCAGAAAAGCACAAAGCGAAGGAAAGAGGAGTCACAAGAAGATTTTAGATATCTGGTTTCGGAGGTTCGCATTTACGCTCTATTGAAAGGAGCCACATCGTACGCAGGTCACTGAAACAAGTACTAACTATGACGTTGATGTGGACACGAACTATCGAGTAATCGGTGAACATGTCCCAATTAGCTGTGTGTATACTCATAAGTTAAGGCCCTCTAATCGCTGTTGTCGTCGGGAACATCGAAGAAGCTAGATACGTTGCGACATGGTTGAAACAACAGAAGAATGCCGTCACAACCAGTTTCTATAAGATCAATAACTACGGAAATCATATGGCACTGGGGGAACTGGCAAGTGTGAAGGTAAGGCCCCGTTAACCTGCCCTACAAGCTAGTATTCAGGATACAAGAGCAGCACTTGGCGAAGCCATTCCTCACCATCAGATTCCAGGCTGGAGCGTGGGAAAGATTGACTACCCCATGAACTGTAAGGAAGGGAGGGGTCTCCAGCGCAACACATCGTTGCAGACCTGTTTGGCCTCAGTGTCCCTGTCACAACAACATCCATAGATGTGCGAGGTTTCGACGCCAAGTTGTGGAACGCGCAGACAACTACCACTGGTTTGTTATGTTAGCTAACCTTCTCCCGATCACTTTTGCAGATAATCTCCTTTGGTGCTTCGAGAAGGCGTTCAGACCTAAGTGGATAGGACGGGTGAACAAGCTTATCATTGTTAAGTTTGTGGAAAACTATAAAAATAAAATGTTCAGGTACTGGATTGCATTCGAATGGACTTCGATGACGTTTCAAGATCACAAAAAGCATCGGATGTGTTACATGATCTCCGATTGAGCCAAGGAATACTACAAGTTCGAAGAACTCTGACCCCTCCCAATCGTAATGACTGATGTTTGCAGGTGAAATGCTCACCGCCAACTCGTTGACTACTGCGTCCTCTGCCTGCTCTCCCGTCCTCCGCTTCTCTATCCTTCCACTTGGAGACTCTCCTCTGGCCCTCACTTCTCTTCCTGCTATTCTCTCCTTCCTCACTTGTGAGTTGATTAACTTCCATACCACTCTCGCCTTCCTGTTGCACGATCTCACCTCCTATTTCAAGTCACGTTCTACCCGAGTCAGCAAGAATCGATTTCGAAACCGCGCAATTATTCATTCATGGAAACTGATAAATGCTTCATTGCGGATACATAACCTTAAATCACACAATCACATGATTCACACATGTCTTCGGGTAGCCACCAGGGAAGGGAGGGTGGGTAGTGTGGGATGGGTCTGCTCTGCTCTATCTTCTTGTCTGCGATGTCGAAGCCTCCGAAGTAGCATTCGGAGCAAGTCGTGGAAGATGGAGCTGAAGATACACCTATGATGAGTGAGTTATTATTAGGGTATGGGATAAGCAATCCATACGGTACTTACTCATTATTTCATCAGGAGCTCGCACCACAAGACTCAAGGCCGCCCGGACCTCGAGCAGTGCGAATCAGTTGGTGAGAAGGGGTGAGCCACATACTCTATAGATTAGTCACCGATCTCTCCAAAGGCATTAATCTTTCCAAGACGTGGACAAACTAATTAGTTATATGTTTCACCGTGCTGAAAAGGTGAAGGAGGTCAATGATTCACCTTTTCTTTATATCAGGCTGGTGCGAAAGTCTTGCGGTTTTTTGTGTCCGTACTTTGAACTATCATAATTCTTTTGTCACAAATCACAATGACTAACAAACATAGCAGTGTTTAGTTGTATGCTTGTACTTTACATACACACATTTCAATCAATCCGATATCGAAATCAACGCAATAAATTATGATAAACCCAATTGCAATTGATGCTCAAAATTTTGCATTAAAGGAGTGCTCCGGGGAATGAATGTTAGGGAGTCCCACCACGAAAATTCTGCGCTCTCAATGGGAACCTGTAGCGAATTTAGCCCGAGAAAGAGGCGAGTGTGAAGTACAGCAAGTGAAACATAAAATAATCAGTCACGACCCTGCGCTATCAATGAACTTTGTGCGTTTGTAAATAGCCTCAGAGTCATCTGTGGAACTTCAGAAAAAGTGATTTCTGATCGGGTTAGTGACCTCTACAATATCCACAATGTCACCATGGGTGACTGAACATTCCCCGGAGCACCCCTTTAAATGTATTTTACTGAATATTTGTTGGCAAAATTCACGAAACCTGCCCATACTGATGTCTGAGAAGTATTGCGTATACCCTTTCAGAAAACATGTTTCAACTGTGTCTCGATTAAGTTTCGACCGAATTACATGCTATTGAAAATATGCATTCGATGCTGGTACACGAAACTTTTTCGGATTTTTTGCATTGAAGACCAAGCATACAGGCTTCACTACGAGTGCGCTATATTCAACCGCCAAGGGGGGTTATTCTCAGAAAAAAAATTGGCGCCTGCATCTTTCTCGTTTCAGAAAATTTGAATTTCTCATTTTTCAAAAATATGCGAAATCAACATAAAAAATTCAATGTAGTCATTTACAGATCAATGCATTTCTCAAAAGGATGTAACTTCTATCATCCATGAGAAAAAGTATGTATAGGGTAAAGATGGGAGCTTCATATAACCACAAGGAATTAAGCATTCATGCTTCAGAGGAAACAGAATATTGAGAAATGTGTCGTTTTCGATGGATAAATTTTCGCAATTTTAACTTTGTCCTGCTCTCGCCTCTTCGATTGGGCAATGCTGATAGAGTGCGCATATGAAAGAGTATGCAAGGCCTCATTATTAATTAATATACGAAAGGTCATCGGTCAAACTGAAAGGAAGATGAAAGGCAAAATATCAAAAAACCGCAAGACTTTTGCACCAACCTAATATTTATCGTCTGCCTCCGGGAATGAAGATAAAGCATTGATTGAGAATTTGCTTTTTTCCAACAACTCAGCAGCTCTCGTGCATCAAACACACTCTACAGTCCAATACTACTCTCATGGGATTCTAATATCGATTTTTTCAGTTAAAAGGCTCTTTCCAGCTAGCGAATTTGACCTATTCGATTTCACGATTTGAATAATCAAATGTCGAGAGAGCTGGATGGCTGTGGGTAACCAGTTATTACCGGAGGAGGAGAGAGACGAGAGAGAACGGGATAATAATCCTTTCGATGCCAATCTTTCTCTTTTCACAGCTATTTGCTCCTCCAACTCATGTATCGTTTTGATACAATCTAGAATAAGAGTTCTCGATGCCTACTTTGCATAGTTTGCATCGTTTTTTGCATAGTTTTTAGGGATCATGTGGAAAAGGAATGGAATATAATGTGGGAACTATGCTACTTCACGCACTTTGCAAGATTATATTGTGCTTTATAAAGTGCTGATATGACTACTGTGCCTTACTAAGCGAAACATCGAAGGTAGTCCGATCAACTCACTTCTTTCACTGTCGCGCAAATTCGGCATTCTCTATTTAGCTTTAGTCTGATAGCCGAAAAAGAATCATTTTTACAATGACATCGACATCAAGGTTAAATGGTTATAACATAAATGTATCTTTGAGTATATTAGCATTGCAAGTTTCCAGTATACTCGTTTTCAGGGTTCTTTGATCCACTCGTGCCTCTCATAAAATTCTGCGATGTTATCAATGGGTCATTGCCTCACTGCACGTTCTCCCTAGTAACTTGACCTGTCGAGAGAGAGAGAGAGAGAGAGAGATAATGGGGAATCGAGAGACGTGCAATTATCAAGGTGAACGCACGTGGGAACGAGACAGAGAGAAAAAGGAAGAGGGATACGCCTATCCATTCCCGTCTTTACTCTCGATTCTATCGTGTATACGCCTGTCCATTCCCATCTCACTCCATTGCAACGTGCTGTTCATTACATTCTCACCAATCAATTTGAGAGTCGATGGCGGAGGTGATCAACGTGGAGAGATGGATTCTGGACAACCAGAAGGACTTTGTTCCTCCAGTCTGCAACAAGTGCATGTGAGATCCAGTGATGATTGCCTAGATCCACACAGTCTGTTTTACAAAGGGAGATATAACAAACTAATTGAATTTCGATCTCAGGTATTCTGATCAGCTGAAGATGTTCTTCGTCGGGGGTCCAAATCAGAGGAGGGACTACCATCTGGAGGAGGGAGAGGAGGTCAGATCATCAGCGTACCAATATCGATCCAAACGAACCGCTAACAATCTCGCGCTGGTGGCTCGGCCTAGAGTTCTAGCGATGGTTTTATAAGACCATGTGAATTTGACTGCTACTTGTAGGTCTTCTATCAACTGAAGGGTGCGATGTGTCTGAAGGTGATCGAGAAAGGAGTAAAGAAGGACGTCGTCATCAAGGAAGGTTGGCGATCCAGAAATATTTTGATTCCTCGATTAATCTGGATTAATGAAAATGTCTAGGCGAGCTGTTCGTGCTTCCCTCTCGCATTGAACACTCTCCTCAACGGTACGAGAACACCATCGGAGCAGTGGTCGAGAGAACGAGGGCAGAGGAGGAACTGGATTGTGTGAGGTGAGCAGCAATCAGTTGTCCATTGAAACAGTGGCTGCTGTTGGAACAAGTCCAATTTGATGAATACGTATGCTATTGAATATCTCTCACTCAGATACTTCCTGGACGATTCGACGACTCGTCAATATGAACGTTGGTTCCATCTGAATGACGTCGTCGTCGACTTACCTCCAGTCATCAAAGTGCGCTTTTTCTTTATTGCCGTAGAAAATATTAAAATATATCGAATGAACAAACGCGATCGCTAACATTGAATAAGTTTGCGATGAATAATTCAAATAATGATAATCTTGTTCACCATTCATGCCATTCAGGCGTTCCACGCTTCAAAATCTCACGAATCGAATTCGATCACGGATGAGAGTTTCCTGCAGAAAGCACCCTACGAACCTCGAGAGGTGTCTAGAATACCTTTTGATTTGTGGGTGAAGAAACATTTTCAGCTCGACTTGAGATCTCCATTGAATCTGAAGGAATTCATCAAGAAGAATGAAGAAGCGTTAAAGTAATTATTCTTCCCGACTTTACATAGTCTACCGTATTTCAGGTCGGGTCCCGTCACCGTATTCGGAACACCTGAGTATACCTCGAGCACCGTAGTCTACGGTTCAGGCGACTACAGTATGCAGACGGGCGTCGAAGAGGAGTGCATCGTGTGGAGTGTGGAGGTACAATTTGTGGAACGTCGCACATTCATCTTGCAATTATTTTAGGATGGCGAGGCGAAGGTAGAAGTGGGTGGAGAGATCTACTCTATCAAGAGGAAGGACATGGCCAGGATTCAGCCAGAGAAAAGGCGAGTTAATCTCTCTCAAGTGATAAACTACAGAGGCATTGCAACGTTGTCCTGGATGTCGCATTGAAAATCCCCAAAATATATATAACACGTGTATCACGAGTCAGTGGATGAAAAATAGACTCCCCGGGAACAATTTCAAAAACTTTGTCCAGTCTACTCCATATAATTATGGGAGAACATCATAGGCACGATAAACTGAAATTTCATGGCCTTTGGTCTCAGAGCCGTCATTTAGGAAAATTCCGGTTTTGAGTCCGGCAATTATGTATTTCAGCTCTATGATGAGCTACAGAGGTGGGAGTGGTCTCATTTTGTGCGGAAAAATAAAATATTAAAAATATAAAAGATTGGATAACTGTTTGAAAAGTTGTGTTCGAAAAACCAATTTTTTGACTATAATAAAATCTATAATTATTTTCGGAGATACCGTTTCAAGCAATTTTATTGCAGAATATGAAAGTTAGAGTGCATATCTATAAAATAAAAATAAAAATAAAGGAATTTAAGAATGTGTATTTTTGAAATTTTGTCCCGAATGTCGGAAGGTGTGATAGCATCGATATAAATTGGAAGAGTACTGAACAGCAAAACATGAAATCGGTATATCTAATACATAATACATTGTATGAAAGATAGATACGCAATATGGCACTGCGAAACTGAAAGTTTCGCTGATTCTGAAAAATCGATTTTTTCCAACTTGATTTTTTCCAAGTTTGGATGTTATAAACTAAACACGTTTGAATCTAAGCCGGCTAACTCGAAGTAAAAGTTAAACTTGACACCCATGTACATGAGAAAATTTATGAATAAAGGTTCTCGGATTGCGAAAGCTGAAGTTGTATTCACTCGAAAATGCATGATCGATGGTGTCGAAATTGCTTTAAATTCGGTTTTGATGATATTATTGTGAATATTGCTTAGTATTGAGGTTTATTTTATTTTTCCGCACAAAATGAGACCAATCCCACCTCTGTAGCTCATCATAGAGCTGAAATACATAATTGCCGGACTCAAAACTTTTCCTAAATGACGGCTCTGAGACCAAAGGCCATGAAATTTCAGTTTATCGTGCCTATGCTGTTCTCCCATAATTATATGGAGTAGACTGGACAAACTTTTGGAAATTGTTCCCGCACACCTCCACTGACTCGTGATGCACGTGATAATGTATTATAAATTCCAGCTTCACACTCTCCATTCGCGAGGGAATCCTTCTCGTGATTCGTATGCCCGGCAAGAAAAACTGAAGAGGATTTATCAACTGGATAGCTTAAGATGTATAGCTTGATTTAATATTGCTGGACATGGGGGGATAAAATACATATTTATTCCGATTTTTCGTGAAAGACTACGCTAGAGCGGAGTGGGCAAATGAGGTTGAGGCCCCCCTCTCTCTCTCTCTCTTCTTCAATAACTTCTTCTCATCGCCGTGGCTACAGTCTCTCCGTTGAATCCGATATTGTCGCCGTGCAGATCGTAGAACTCGATTACTGTCTGCAGACGAAAGAATCTCATGCTTAGTGTGCTCGGGATTGTGCTCAAAGATCATTTTCAAACTATTCACACTCAAATTTCCTATAATGTCGCTGAACGTTTAAATTGTTCTATCTTATGGTATTTGTTCTAAATTTACCTAACTGACTCATTTCATGATCTCCACCAACAACTCGCCTTGTTTTTAGGTACTCCAGTCATCTCGTTGATCAGAGAAGTGATCTTCTCTGCGTAGATATTGTTGGAATGCCCGTCCAAGTGACCCATTGATTTCAGCTGCAAAAAGAGATCTGCGTTCCGATCTGATCAATGCTAGTTGATGGATGGGAAGCAACTGAGTCAATATTTCCTGGAGGGGCACAGGGCTATCTGCATTTCACTGCGATTGAGTAGAAGACTAGATTGAGTAGAAGAAATCGGTGTCGGTAAAATACTATTTCGTCCACCGTACAAGTGTTTTCGGATTCATTGTGTGTAGTTAAGTGGGCACGAAATGGTGGTACTCACCCACACATGAGCGCATGGACCGGGTGTCGCAGCGTGGACCATCCTTGCGTTTGCCGTAACCTGTATCTCACATTTACTCCTGATTTCGTCAATTCACGAACCATAAGTAGCATTGCCAATTAAAAAATCACAAAAGTTGTGCTTGGACAATGAGAATGTGTAGCGGAGAGGGGAAAATATCAATTGCGACCTGTACTAGAATGGTTTCTCTCGGCTTATTAAGAGCTGCTGACATAATGTCGGTGAGACGGACCTGAAGAGGAGTAGAACAAATTTGAACAAGTTTAGTGAGAATTTTCAAATTATTTTGTGACATTGATAAAGCCGTGTTACCTATTTGAACTTTTTTTAACAGTTGTTTCGATGGTCCCTATCTTGTTGGTTCGAATAATCTTTTGATCAAAGGCTTTAACACTGAAAGAAGCACACTTCAAAGTCCTCTGGTACACCAACATTCGTTGCGAGATGGATCATCGGCATGATTACTGAAATTAGCGAGATTATGGGGTGATAATGCACTCATAAAAAAATAGCACGTGAAATAATTATTTTAAACATAATTGGGAATCATAGTTGAAAAGTGAAAGCAGGAAAGATGGAGATTCGATTCTGAACGAAAACAACAGAGTGGTCGGCGTAATTTCGAGTAAAAGGAAAACTGTCGAGTGCTAGCGCACATTCTGCACACTCGACCAATCCTATTCTCTGCACTTGTTTGTTATCAGTGAAATCGATGGAAGGAAGGGCGGGGGAGAGTAGGCACACTACATTCTGTGCTCCACAATCCCCGGTAGTCCCTCGGCGAACGATGCTCTGCTCCCTTCTCCTTCTCCCCTTCTTCACTACTCCAGACTTCACGTTCGCAAGCTAGTCAACGGCCGGGTATTATCGTTGAGGCCATTTCCCTCACCCTCTCATCTGCACGTAAATCCCTCTCCCAGAATCTTTTTGCAGTGGAGGGGATAGTGCAGAAGAGCGACTCGGATAAACAAGAAACGTAGAGAGCAAATGGAAATTTATCATGATAAGAGAGACTTTCTGATAAAACTGAGCAATTCAACCTATAGGCCGTACAGCGAAAAATAAAGTTGCGATTTTAAGATCTCCCTAGGGGTATCTTTTCACGTAGAGTTCGAAAATCGACCTTAGAAAGCCGTATCTCCGACTTCTGATTTCCGGTGACACGCCTCAACGATGAAGTCGGTTTTTGCATTTCTTGAACGGCTTATCCAAACCTCATACATGTATAGTAATTCTGAAAGATCTCGACGAGATAAGCATTTTTACTGTTGGAAGTTAAGGGCTAACTCATCTATTGGAAAAGTTGTGGCCGTTTGAATAATTTTTAAATTTAAATTTCAAAAAGTGTGCTTATATGAGTAGTTATAGTTCGCCGAATAGTCGGAGCTGCATTTTCGCCAATATTTCGATTCGGCTCTTTTCAAAAGTAAAGTTCCATATTTACTCCCATTACTGAAATATTTCACAAATGCATTATTTGAAATGTGTTAGACACAGAAATACGCAATAAAGACTGATTGTAATTAATAATGGTCGTCCGGTAGCAGAATTGTTCGACAATTTTTTGTATCATACTAATCCGGTGGGTTTTTTGAAACAATATATCAGTAAGAAATAATTATTCCATTGAAAGTGTGCAAATATAGGTCCACTGTGATTTATTAAAGATGATTAAGTTATTTGGGAACCTTTACTACACTTTGCAAGTTTGCAAAAGTCCGATATTTGCAAATTTCTTGCTTCTGTCACTCGAATCATTAATGATAGCAGCCGCAAACATAATTTTCAAGACCTCTAATGTGAAAATTCAGATTCTACGAGTGAAAATACATACTGGTATGTCGATTTCAGATGTTTCCGGAATTTCGATTTTTTCATCCCGTTCTACCCCATGGGGCAAAAATGTGAAAAAATTTTTTTCCCAAAATTCACGAAATATGTATATATTCTGGAGTATTTTCACTCGTAGAATCTGAATTTTCACATTATATGTCTTGAAAATTATGTTTGCGGCTGCTATCATTAATGATTCGAGTGACAGAAGCAAGAAATTTGCAAATATCGGACTTTTGCAAACTTGCAAAGTGTAGTAAAGGTTCAAAAATAACTTAATCATCTTTAATAAATCATAATGGACCTATATTTGCAAACTTTCAATGGAACAATTATTTCTTACTGATATAATGTTTCAAAAAACCCACCGGATTAGTATGATACAAAAAATTGTCGAACAATTCTGCTACCGGACGACCATTATTAATTACAATCAGTCTTTATTGCGTATTTATGTGTCTAACACATCTCAAATAATGCATTTGTGAATTATTTCAGTAATGGAAGTAAATATGGAACTTTACTTTTGAAGAGAGCCGAATCGAAATATTGGCGAAAATGCAGCTCCGACTATTCGGCGAACTATAACTACTCATATAAGCACACTTTTTGTGGTGAAAGCAACATATCTAGGGGTACTTTTGCATGAGGAATCTTTTGAAAACGTTTATTTTTTACCATTCCCGAAAAATTTTTCATGACGGAAATTTTTAAATTTAAAAATTATTCAAACGGCCACAACTTTTCCGATAGATGAGCTAGCCCTTAACTTCCAACAGTAAAAATGCTTATCTCGTCGAGATCTTTCATAATTACTATACATGTATGAGGTTTGGATAAGCCGTTCAAGAAATGCAAAAACCGACTTCATCGTTGAGGCGTGTCACCGGAAATCAGAAGTCAGAGATACGGCTTTCTAAGGTCGATTTTCGAACTCTACGTGAAAAGTAACCCCTAGGAAGATCTTATAATCGCAACTTTATTTTTCGCTGTACGGCCTATGGTGAATCTTCTCAGATAGTCTCTCATAACATGTCTGCTCGGCGGCATCGACACATCAGGCTATTCATTCCTTACTCTTTTGTAGATCGGATCAGGGGTAATTCCATTCAATTTGCATGTAATCGAAGTTACCTCTACACCATTTTGTTTAAGATAAACATTATGTTTCCATGTACCGTACTTGGGAGGAATTTTGAAAGACTATCAGAATATCGAGCTTTATATCAAAATAGGATTGAGCTTCTCAATATTCAAACTACAAAAGATGTAGCACCTTTTCGAGGTGAAGACGCTAATCGAATGCGCTTCGATTGTGCCAACAACAGGCGTGCCAGAGGGTTTCCTATCACCTATTCAATTATTTAATCGGAACATGAGTAATAAACAGAAGAATGTGAATACCTCTTTCAGAGATTACTCACAAGTCAAAGTGAGGCAAATATGACTGGAAGGCGTCATTCGGCTATTAGCGCCACCCATGAGACGATGGCTTATATCTAGATGAATCTTTCAAACGGAAAATGCTGACATTTCATCTCCAGATTCCCCCATTTTTAATATGCATTATTGTTCTCTTTTAGCTAACGCCTCTTATGTATCATATTTCCAAATGTATTTTCGTGATTATGATACAATATTGAAGAGAGAACTTTGCATTTGTGTCACTTTCGAGCATGACTGTATTGTTCCCGCCTACTTACTGTGAATGAACTCATTCCCACTTCATACTCACCTGACTTCATCGTTTCTCGAGCGAAGATAGCGAGTTTCTTAGCCTCTGTCCAAATCTCTTTGACAACCTGTATGTATTATCTTCATTTTTGTAATCTTCCAGAGGCTCACGAACGGGAATGGTTCACACTCGCAACCCTGCTGTCATCACATACGAGTATCCTTTCGAAGTCGTTATGGCGGTAAGCTGTTCGTGTATTTCTGGAGAGAAACAATAATGATACACTTCATACGATACGTATAAATTTCTCGCACTTTTTGCATACAAAAGTTTGAATACGTTTCTCGAAATTTCTGACCGATTGCACAATGCAATGCTGAACAATATTCATCACCAAAATTCATTCGATCATATGGTTGCAGAGCAATAATACAGTGCGACAATTGTTTAATGTAGACTAAGGTTTTTAACTATGTAATTAATTTTGTATTTAAAAATTACATCTTTCATTTGAGGCGTATGAGAAGCGTTTCCCTTCGTGTCCTGAAATCCCGATCGTCGTCGGATGTGAAATAGTGAATGAGTTCAAGTCAAAGGATGGATCGGTGCATGTCGTCGAGCGAATGTGTAGACTCAACATCGTCGACCAGTTCCCAGGATTCCTCAAATCAGTTAGTTCTCTAACCAATGCGAGTAGTGTGACCACAGGCGGTGAAATAACGGAAAATCGATTTAAAAATGGTTCTATTTTGACGATGCGCTAAACTGTATTATCCCTCTTCAAGTTTTCCGTCTCTGCTATTAATTCGCTCATTTTCAAGATCTCCTTAAAGTAGTGGTTGTAGGATCACTCCATACTTTACAATTATTAGGTTGGTGCATAAGTTTTTTTCCAATTTTGGAGGTGAAATTCAAAGCCACCTATGAACTGCCACTCAAATCATATCAGTGCAAATTTGTAGCATAATGTTATAGTTCACAATTATTATGATATGTCCGAATTGTATCGTGCTTTTAAATCATACTAGAAATGCTAGGTTAACCAAAAGTTAATTTCTCATATAAATATTGAAAAAGTTGGGCACGCTCTTGTTTTGCAGGGAAAATTGGCTGGGCATCTTCACACATATTATTGAGAAGCCCCTTGAATGCGCTTTCAAATAATAGGTTGAAATCGGTGCTAGCCTAATTAATCACAGAATTTGGGAGTGACTAATCATACAAGCTGGAAAGAAATTCCACGCGATATCTCATTTTTCTTGCCTTATCTGCTAAAACATACTGGCTTGTTTATAGGGGCGCTTTAATCTTGCTCTATGGGGCTACTTTACTATTGGTGAAATTTGAGACATCTCATCATTCCCTTTTCAAAAATAGGTTTTTTCCAAAATTCGATTATTGGACTATCAGATCAAAATTTTGACTTTTGTTGATTATTTTTAGACTCCATTTTCTGAATGCACAGGAATGACGCCACTATGTGAAGCTATCGAGTGATAGGTCAAGGGTAGCTGATGCTAACGAACACAGAAACGTGGGACCTCTATCTACCATCTAATCAGGAAGCTGTGAAATACCTTGATTTCGAAGTGTAAATTTCGTTATAAACATGTTGATGACTGTAGATTGTGCTTGCAGTAATGAATGTCCACAATAACGCAATTTTAAACTCGTCATGGGAGTGACTTTATGCTGAGATAGGTTTGGTTTCGATAAGGTAATGCGAACGGAAGCACGGTGCAGGGACGTGAATTTGGTCACCATTAACTGAACCCAACAGTGAAATTAGCTCCTATTGTGAGCAGATCATTTGCGCCAAACATGATTCATATGTATATTCGTGATGTACGTTCATCACAATTCACGATAGTGTTGATTATTTTGTCCAATCACGGCTCACTGGAAAGATCTAATCTGAGAAATTCGCAGCTACATTCGTAGCCACGGCTACGTTGACCTCGCACTATGGCCACAACGCGATCTCAATAGGTCTGTACTAAAGTGCGCTTAAGAGAGTATCCATGCACTCATAATATATGAGAATCAAAATGAAAATCAATTAGAGCCAAAGACTGGAATATGTGAAAAACTTCACAAGTTGAAATTGGAAAAAACTTATGCACCAGCCTGATATTTTAAAAATCATTACATTTCCTTTAGAAGGTCCTGTGTTGTCGATAATGCGAAGCTCTTAATTTGTAGGCCGTCAAACGTCTAAAAATCTTCAAAGACTTGGACTGTGTTATTGTCAACCAGAAGAATTCACTGGATAGGATTGGGCGCACGTTGACCATCGAAGCAAAGAACATCACCTACAACGACACTGTTGAAGGAAAGGAAAGGTGCAGATATTATAGGTGCAGATATTATGTAAGCGAAATTATTAAATTTGAATAAAAAATAAAACTAAAACTGCTCATTTTTTTGGCATTGCAGAATTCCATAATCATCTCATATCTTAATAAATACAAAATTATAACAGAAAAACGTCGAAGAACATTCCAAAGAGGGACAATTTGTAAATTCCAGGTTCACCCCATGAATTCGAACTGGACTTGCTTCGAAATAGAAGCGTCTCTTAATCTCCTCATTAACTATCTGCCGATGCAGGTGCTGTTGGTTACCGTACGATTGTGATCAGCAACTAAAAAGGGTGTTTGAAGAACTACGTCACTGCCGGAATTTTTTCCACAAGCAGAGTTCACTGCAATGTACCTGAATAATGCCTTACATGGACTGATCGAGAAGCATCTAGTGCAATTGTACGTGGAGAACCAAGAGAAGAGTAAATCAGTCCTCGAATGCCAAATCCAAGAGACGATGGAGAGGGGAATCGAACATCTCGTTCCTTTCAAGAGCAAGACGAATCTGGAGTGCAGTGACTTCCCTGTGAGTATCCATGGTCGAGAGTGAGCATTACCATTCGATCAATTGGACCCGTCTAAATTTTGAGTCTATAAATAGGTGGAGCGCTTTGTTTAATATTAAATGACTCAGAACGACGAGAACGGGGAGGAAGAGAAGGAGAAGAGAGGAAACAGCCCCTGCCTCTGCTACTGCATCAGCACCTGCTGTACTTAGAACTGATCTGCGTCCATTGCAATCATTGTGCAATAGTCAGAGTTTCGACTTCCGTTCGGTTGTTTGAAAAATAATATCTTAAAATTGTTTTTCCTTTCGACTTCATAATTGCTTTCACATACGAAATTTTTGCATTATTTTAATGTTTAGGGAAATTCTAGAGCGTTTCTAAAATATCTCTAGCCGTATATCGGTAATTATAAAATACCAGAAAATAAATAAATTTATGGATATGATAAGTAAACAGTGAGTTTTAAATGAAATTTACAACTGAATCTCAATGAACGAAACTCCGAAAAGATTTTATGGTATCAATAAGCTGAAATTATTCAGAGATCCGGGCCATGGTCAATGTGGAGGTATTCCGGAAGCAAATTAAAAATGAGAAATTGTGGGAATCGGTGAAAGACAATCTTCATGAATATAATATTTTATCGAGTCTACAATTACATTAAAAGGCCTCGACGACTGCCGCAGGTGCGACCGAGTGGAGAGTGTAGAATATAAGTGAACCTGAGAAAGAGAGATGGTAGAGATTGTATTTCTCTGGTAGCACTAGTACTAACCTCGTCATGATTCCTTCCAGGCCTTTTCCCATTGCGCGAAGTATCAAAGTATGAATACTCCATCATCTCAGCCGCCGAAAAGTATTAAATTTTTTTCTGCAAATATTTTAATATTTTGGAATGCATTGTTGTTCAAATATCAAGACTCTTCCCTGACAATGCCTTTTCTTCCTTTGCACTGGTCACTATTTGCTTTTTTCATGTGAAAAACGTCACAGATGGTCTATCAACATGTGCACTTTTCGATATTGTTTTCTACTATTTTCTATTGTATCTTAGAGACTCGTGATATAACATTCAAATCATGATTGAGTCATTCAAAGCAAGAGCAAACAATTTCATTTTAGTACTTCGATCTAATTTTCGATTTTTTGAGCATTCTGAAATATGAGAACGCTGAGGGCACCACAGCTGAGTCCGCAAAACTCATCACAGAGGGCTCCCACCTTGATATGTGCTTGATTTGAAAATAAATGATTGATTTCTCGATCATGTAGAGATCGTGAATGGAGACCATGTAGGAGTCTGGAAGGGAGATAACTGGTGATTATTATAGAGAAAGCAGGAAGCACAGCAGTGAAACGCGAACAAAGGCGGTCATAAGAAAACATAAGGTCGAGTAAAACATGGTGATGGTAAGAATATGAGCGAAAGACTCAAAATATCGAAAGGCGAAGGCAGATTTCGACGCTAGGAATACTCAAGTGATATGGGAATGGATGCATGGGGAGGAGCCTTCTTCTCACTCACGAATCGATTCCCAGAGAGAGGGAGGAGACTGAAAATGACTGTCGTTACCATGGAAAAGGAGAGGAGATGGGAAGATGGAGAGAGAGAGGACGCGAGGTAGAAGAAGGGAGAGTGACGAGGAGGAAATGGAGGAGGAGCGCATCGTGAAATTTTGTTATCGAGAAAAATGAAGAAAGAATATGAACCATAGGAGAGTGGTAATCACAGAGGGGGTGAATCCTCGCAGAACCTCGTCTAACAGTATGAAGTACACATTTCTCACCTTTTGTTTCTGTTAATCTTTTGGTTTCAGACTATTGGTGACAAGATATCTCCCTATTACCGCTTGTCCGGTTTTGCACATCACAAACAACGTGGTCATTACACAATTTATTTGAAAAATATATATATTTTTAGGCCTTGATCACTTTCAGAGCAGGCACGTTGATACTCTGGATGGAGAGTGAATATACTGGTTTTGGGGTACATGCCGCGCGTGTTGGAATGCGTTAATAAATGTGCATGGAAGAGGAGCGAGAACTATTGCAAGTGTAAATGTGAAATGTCAGATGCAGTTGATGCAATGGGGGCATTGCATAGAGATGATGTACGAGAACAACTAGCGGCAAGTATCGTACACTCTATACCATACGTTCATTGCTGTATTTGTTTGTTCAGTTATCAGAAGAAAGCGAGATAGAATCTACAATTGGCATTGTGAAAATCTGCGAGTAAACAATTCCGAAATAGTTGCGTAAACAGTCAGAGAAAGGTGAGAGAGCGTTATTTTCGAGATTGAGAAAAAATAGACATTATTCCTTTTCCAAATATCGAAAAGAACGCGCTGTCGACTTTTTACACAAGTATAGCGCAATTGTTTACTCGTAGAGTTTCCTCGATCTGGAGAGAGATAGAAAAAGAGCGCGCGGAAAAGAGAGAATAAAATTTGAAGCACCTCATCGGTCAACTTTGCCCCAGTGGTAATGAGATCGTCTACTTCGAGTGCTGTGGTGAATTGAACAAGACTGCTGTCCCAAGATCCAGGTACGGTAACACAATATCATTTGACACGGTCAGATACCAGGTTGTTCGACATGATGTCTACTAATAGAATAAACGGCTATCTTTAAAAAGTATGTGACTTAGGAGGTAGCCTCTCAAAGTATCCGTAACGAACTACACTATCAGTTGTATGGGCAATTTTTTAAAAATAATGATATTCATTCCTCTTTCGAATAATTTATCGAATTGTTGAGATATGTTTCTACGTTTATTGAAGTTTCACAACTTTTTATAATTCGATTGTTTCTCTATCAAGGCCTATTCCCCCTAAAAATCCAAAGCGCCTGGTATCTTTGTGAACTTGTCTTCGAAATTATTGATATAAAAACGTTGACAACATTTTCCTTCGACTTTGTTCATTGGAATCGTATGGATATGGGATGCTCTGGTATCCCCTTTGGCACAATTGATCTTCTAATAGGGTCATAAAAGACCTAGCGGCACTAATAAACAGCCCTGTATAGAGATCGGAAGTCCCTATCCCAGAAGGCATGGATTACAATCAATTTATTAGGCGCCTCCGACGTATCGTCGAAGGTATAAGTAGCCTCTCTCACTCGACTTACCATTCTTATCTCACTCTCCAATGATCTCTCCCGATCACTGTTCTCTCTTCTCACGAACTTCTTCTCTTCCTATTCTCGACTTCAATGAAGTCACGGAATTCTTCAATAATCTCAATCATGGTGAGTTCTCTTCCTTCTCTTCTTCATCCTCATCTTCTTCATTCAGTTCCTTCCTTCTCGAATACTCCTCTCGACCCTTCTCTAGCTCATTATCTGAATCCTGACGACGATCTCTCATTCCTTAATTCTTTCTTCGGTGAGTTGTCTATTCGATCTCTCCTTGATTCATCTCTTCTTCTTTCAGTAACCCCTCTCCCTTTTACCCGCCGCCCTCCTCATTCTTCTTCTTCTCCTGTCCTCCAGTCTGAGTGTCGAAAGAGGAAGATCCATAATGGACTTAGTTTCGAAGAGGTAAATCACTCACTCAAAAACAGTACTAAATTGTACCTCGAAGTCTTTCCTAGATGATTTGGTGCATTTCAGATTGATGAATGCAAAAGACGGCGATCGTCGCTTTCCCTTCTCGCAGATGGTCCCTCTTCCTCCAATCCTGATGTCATTCCCGCTGCCATTCCTCCTCCTCCTCCTCCTGCAAAAGTCTGCATCTTCATCACATAGTATCGTACATGTTAGAAACAACGGAACGGTCACCGAGCCGCACCGGGTAAAATTCACTTTTCGGAGTAATTGCGAATACGCAAATTTGGAAGCTGTGATTGTGCTCATAATTTTTTTCATGGTCGATTTGCCGGAATCGACCCGGATATGCCCGGTCAATTATGGCTAGAAATCGATAAATCGAAAGCAAAGAATTATGGTGCGATTACGGTATTTTGGAAACCTCACCAAGCTCGGTGAGCTTTCCAAAATACCGTAATCGCACCAAAATGTTGTGTATTCGATTTATCGATTTCTAGCCATAATTGACCCGGCAAATCCGGGTCGATTCCGGCAAATCGACCATGATAAACATTATGAGCACAATCACAGCTTCCAAATTTGCGTATTCGCAATTACTCCGAAAAGTGAATTTTACCCGGTGCGGCTCGGTGACCGTTCCGATTTTTCTAACATGTACGATAGATGCGAAATTATCTAGAATAATCTCAATTTTCACTTCTGTAACAGTACTATTCTCAGGATCCTCTCCCTCAGATCTCGATCTCCCGTGAGAACTCCCACGCTGCTGAGATTGTAAACCACTTCAGGTATGGTTGTTTTCCTATTCATATTTTCTGAAACATAAACATTGTCTTAAGTAGAATATATATTTTTTTGCAGTTCTGTGAGAACAGTAGGCAACAAGGGAGTGCACGAGACTATTCTTACCAGTAAGCTATAGGAAATCTAACCTTATTTTCATGAGATTTGTGGTCAGACAATCTAATTCTATTTCATTCAGATCTCTCGGAGGATTGTCTTCATGCAGTTGTGAAGATTCTCTGCTGCGATGATCGTGACCTCATGAAGGGAATCAGAATCGGAGAATTCGGAAGTGTGGATGATCTCCAAACGACGAGTCTCAGAAGGGATGGAGGCAGACTCAGTGATGCTGTGAGTATATTGTACTTTGAGAGGACAGCTTCTATGCTCCTTCTAAAGATGACGTTGAAAATATTTATTGAAGGTTTTGGATTCATTCATGGATCTTCTCTCTTCGGCTGGTGATTCTCTTCCAGTGAAGGTGAGGAAGTTAAAGACATTAGGATGAATTAATTGGATGAGATAATCCTATTAAATTAAATAATTCCAGGTCCATTTCAATAGAGATTTCTATTCCTCTGTGAAAAGACTCGACGAATGCATCAAGAATAGCAATCCGAAAAATCCGGGATCCACCAAATCCATTGAGCGACAACGCAAATATATCGCGAAAACATTCAAAGAGGTTAGTGGCCTTGGATACATTGGGTATTATTCTTACTGGAAATAGTACATTTTTCGAATGTTTGTGCATCTTTTTGGTCATTGATAATAATAAACTCTTCACAGGCAATCGATTCGAATTCCCGCTTCCTCTTCGTTCCTCTCTTCCTGCAGGAAAAGAGGCACTGGGCACTCTCAGCAGTCGATTTCAAGGAGTCGAAACTCCTCTATCTCGATTCCTACCTCAGTTGCAGCAAAAGGAAGTATCGACAGGAGAAAATCGACCCGATTCTCGCAGTTCTCAAGGTGAGAATTTGATTGAAGTGACTGAGAATGAACAGTGATTGGCAGAGTCACAAACTAGACCTTAAGAAAATGTAAGAGAGAGCTAGAGTTTCTAGTCGATCCAAATGTGATTGAATGTGTTGCAGGAACATCTGGGAGAGCACTGGACGATTGAAGAGATGAGATCGACCCAGCAACATTCCCACTCACTGGATTGCGGAGTCCACTTGTTGTTCAATGCCCTTTGTCTCTCACACAATCTCCCCCTTCTCTACCCCCCACGGGCAATCGCGTATATGCGATATCGATCAGTATATCAGCTACTGAAGGGAGACCTCGGGGCACATTAATCACATATTCATGTATTTTTTTCTTGCCAATAATAATTGCAAAAGAACGCGGATGCTGACACCATCAACAAAATCCTCAAGCTTCAGCTGTTCACCGTGAGTCGTACGGTAGAATACGGTAGGCTGACTACCACTGGGACAAGGTTGACCGAAGTTCATGCACTTTTCTCGCAGATTTCTGACAGATTGACAGGCCGCAAGTTTATGGGAAATTAAAAGACATGCGTGAAACAGTATTCCAAAAGTAATTATCAAAGTCCAATCCAACGCTTCACATCTCGTCACCTTTATACTTTCAAGCACTCCGCCCAACCTTTTTCACCGTCTTTCGGTCATGATATTTTTTCTTGATAACAAACAGCAAAGAGCGATTATAACAAAAAAATAATAGGAATCGACAGACAATTGGCGAATGAAAAATTCAAGATTTTAACAAACATTGTTTTACAGAAAATTTGAGTGTAGTAAATCGAGAAATTATATTCCGTGATAATGCACTTTCTATTCGGATGGGCTCGGCACAAGGCTATCCTCCTGGCGCGACTGGTCTCCAGAAGTACTGCCGGATATTGACTTGATTGGCGATTTGCTGCTGATGTTGTTGCTGCAAGGCAGCAGCCACTGCTGCATTATGGCGTCTCCTCCTCTCATTCTGCAACTGCCTTCTTCTCTTTCAATTTGCCAAATATCCTCTGCTCAACGTCTACGAAGTTACCCGCATGCTGCACCATTCATTTTGAATGCACCTTTCGAGTATACAGCAAGAAGCTGTAGAAGAAGAGGCACATGGTGATAAATGATCCTGTTGTGATAGCTTCCACTAGAGGCACTGCGAAATATTAAAATTTTAGCATCAGATATGAATTGCTTACTGTCATTGGTCTTGATTAATTCAAATATGCCTCCGATCGTAGCAACACCTGCAAATATGCCAAATCCAATTACGAAAGGAATGCACTGCTGACGGTAGATCTGAAAATTGCATAAGATTACATGATCAGTGCTTGACTCACGTCATTTCTTAGATTATCGAGCTCAATCAGGACCAAAATTTGAAGAAGGCAAGCCAAGAAAGGCATTGGAGATGCAGACGATGGCAAGGACAAACGGAATAAGTACGACCCAGCAATCTAAAAATGAAGTAATGTAGAGGTTTTACACAGATGAAAATCACAATAATTGCTAATGCAATGCGTTAAGCCATGAACGTGTAACCATATCGCGTTCGACGAAGGGGTCATAATGATTAAAATGAATGCGTGTCATGGAAAAGAGGGGATAGGAATTGCCTGACGTTGGTATGTGTCACCATTCTATTCCTTTTCTATTCCTTCCGGGGAAAAGAGATGGAATCGCATCATTTTTATAATGCCAAGAGTGAATAAGACGAGCTGGTTAACGAGAAAGGGATCTAACACCCTGAACCCCTGTAGTATCGTGCCAAGGGTGCAGATGGGGAGCGGTGATCGAGCCCCTACGAGTAGATAGTAAGGTTGTCCAATTGATTCCAGGTAGCGAATTGCTACGTGCCTCTGCCTTGTATATTGCGAAATCAGGAGAGCGAAATGCATTTGGCAGCTTTGTTCGGACGCTTTAGAAAGTTCCCATTTCTACTGAAGCTCATTATCATTCGATTCATTCGACTCAATTCATTCGTTCTACGGTGGAAATGGTAAAACACCATAAATGAATGCAATGGTAGACTACCGCACCCAAAGATTCCTTCGTCCTTCATTATCTTTATAATCCAATCAGGCGTAATGAATGTCAGCCGCAATGCCGCAATGACTAAGTCTAGGGGTCGATTTTGAAAAAGTTACAGGTTTTGGAGGTCGAAAAAGTTGATATCTCAGAATGACACGTGATATAGATTTTATGGTGTATTTCCATGCGTAGAAAACGAATTTCGATATCTGAGTGAAAGAAAATGCGAAATAAAAAAATGTAGCCCGAAAAACAACTTTTTCATCAAAATAATCGAGTATATCGATCTAAAAATGTCCGAGGTGCACATTCTCGATACGATTTTCGGAATCTACGTAAAAAGTTACATATGCTGTGAAATTTTCAGAATTTCAGAATTAAAAAAAAATATACTTTTGAGATATTGCGATCCAAATTATGAAAAATACGTCAAATTGCTGAACATGGGTTCGCATGGCCCCGAAAATTGTCGCCCTCTATAGCTCTACTGTTCTAAAAACAATTCGTTATGCCTTATACAATCATTTTAATCAACTTTTAGGTGGCAAAGTCATATAGAACATAAATTTGAAGAAGTCAAAAATTCAAAAAAATCGAAAAATGTTCAAAATTGATCTTGGCCAAAATGATGTCAAACCTGCTCGTCATGAGCTCTAACATGAAAATTCGTTCCGAGAGGTTAAAGAAGGAGCAAAGGCAAAATTCAATTTTTGAAGCTTTCATATGCACGGCCTAGATCTCCCCAACGATAAGAAACTCCGAAATTTTCACATTGATATCTCCATTACGAACACAGATATCGTTAGTTGGCGGGGAGCCAAATAGGGGAATGCTCAGGCAACGAGCGAGAGAGTGCGCGACTTGAAGAGAGTTCTCCTCTAATTGAAACAAATTTTAACCGGGAGCGCGTTTGCCTTTACTCCTCCTTTAAACTAAATATCAATTGTCAAGAATGAACCTTTCGCTCGTATTCGATCCCTTCTTCAGTGCTCGGAGATTCACTCGATCCCAACTTGGAAACAATCTGAATCCACCCTGATGTCAACATTATTTTTCCCTCTTCCTTCTAATGCAAAATCACCGTCTGGACTGGACAATTTTTGGATATCAAATGTATCGTTATATTTCAACTTCCTCCCTTTCATTTTCACTTATCTCATAGTCGACGGGAGGTCGTCATCCTCCCTTCTCCCTCTTATTTCCCCTACTTACCATTTCATCTCGTCATCTACCGTACCTTCAGTGACAAGTAAGATGATCTTATTAGGTTGGAACATAAGTTCTGTCCGATTTCGTTAGCGAAGTTTGAGCTCTCTCAAAATGATTATCTCAAATCACAATTGGCTAACTCAGTAGCGTAATTATATGTAAGACTAGACCATTCCCTACATATGTTCAGATCAAATCAGTGACTCAGGGTATGCGAGAAATCGATGATCGTCATGAAACCAAATTACAGATTTTTTTCCAAAAATGTTTGAATCACTATATTTCCGGGAAGACAAATCGTGGTGCAACTTCACACATGTTATTGAGAAGGCCGTATCAAGTTCTTTCTAAAACTGGATCGAACGATAGATTTGAATGATCCCTTTCCAAATTATATGATTGACAATGAGTAAGATCGAGTGATGGAGCTGTTCAATCGATTATTATTCCTGATCCGAAATTCAAATTGATAGTACTTAGAATATGGGCGATATAATATACAACTATTGTACCTTTCATACATTGGGAAAGTCTAGCGGAACTAATCGTCATCTTTCTAAAAATTTTGATTTTTCAATAATTTATTTTACGTGAGAACCATTCAAAATTTCGATATTTGGTGTCCAGGTTAGGGTAACTTATCTACCAAAAGTACATAACACCCAACTTTCCCAAGCCATAAATTAATAGGATAAGGATAGCTGTTGCAAGTAATCACAAAATAACTAGCTTATCAACTGTATGAGAAACAGGAACTGACAAAGTATGTCGATTGTAATGCCAAATTGTGGGCATCAATATTTGAATAAATGAGGTTTGTGACAGTAGGATCGCACAATTACCAAACACAAATTATATGCTTATCAGGGCCGTATCTTTACATATTCAGTATGTGTAATCTCTAGGTCAACTAATATGAATGTAGGTAGATAAATTCATCTCTGGTCATGACCCGTGGATCAGCATTCGCAAATTGGTACATTTTTCAAGCTGGCCTTTCGTGTTAGAATTCATTCTAAATTGCTGATGTAATACGCGACCATTGTACTTTCCAAAAATCTCATTTGATTAGCACCATCTCTCTTACCGGTAGATTGCAACTCGGAGAAATGCATATCACCCGCTATCTAATGCAATGACTTTTACCTCACACTGTGACCACAATCCCGATGTTATAGATAGAGACCACAACGCGTTCTGCCAAAATCGTCGTACCAGGCACTTTGTGTGCCCAATGCAACCCTTTCGGTCTGAATAAGACCATGCTGTGTCATTTAGAACTATATTTTAACTCTGCAAAGAATTATTATCTGAAAACCTTGCACTCGGGAATATGTGAAAAATGAACAAGTCATCAAGTTCACTCATCATTCAGTTTTGATCTCGCTATAGCAACTGTCCATTTGGTGTGATGGTAGAGGTCTACCTCTTGTGCCCGGAACCTTCAGGTTCGAATCCCCTCTATTGAAATAGGTTTGCACTTTTTTGCAATTTTTTTATAAAATCTGGTAAACGTTCCGACAGTTCGGAAAAACATCCTTCCGTTTTCCAATTTTGAACTATGTTTCTTACCGATACGAACTACAAACTGCGAGTGGAGCAGCTGCACACTAGTATAATGACCCATTTTACGTCTATACATGGCCTTAATTAGCGTATGCTGACCTAATTAGAGCTGTCTGATGCTCCAATGGTCATTTGTGAAGGATCTTAAGAGCTATCGAAATCAGTTTTGATCGTCCGATTTGGTTAAGAATTCGAACTGTCGGACCAATATTCCTGAAAGTGGGCGTGGCTTGTGGTCTCTAGTTATAGATCTACACAAATGTGCGCTAGACAGAGTGATGAAGTACTCATTATGTGAGAATAACCATTTGAAAATCGGTCGAAAAGGAATGATGTTGAATGTAAGAAAACCAAAATATTGAAATCGGACAAAACTTTTGTTCCAACCTGATACTTACTAAGATCGTTGGCTCCTCGATAATCAGATTCATTTCGAAATTCGATTCCAGATGGCCGATCAAATCGGTCTCTCCTCTCTTCCCGGTCCTTTCAAGATGCAGACACTGAGCATGTGTCGAAATCAGACTGTCGAGGTATCATAAAAGCATTTATTGTAATAAACACTACGTACTGGGTATCATCAGGTTCCTCCCGTTCCTTCGAAGTTATTCTGGGCGGCTCAAAAGACAGTGATCAGCTTTTCCACCTCCGCTTCTTTCCAGGTACGAATATAAGGAAGTGATAGACCACTCAATCATCTTTCCATTCTGAGATCATAAATTGATCCTCTAGTGCTTCTTTAATTTAATCTGAAATAATGGATGCGTTGGTGTGGGGACGAGCATTCATTCCATCTCATTACAGTCTCATTTAGGACTACAAAAATCGATACAATCGTCTGATTCCTCTCATCAAGGCGACACTCAATTTCTTCCCATATGATCCCAAGGCATTTCCCAGGGTGATAATCATCTTTCCGGTAGTGCAATTACGATATTATGCAGGTTTCATTCTCATTGGACGATTCCCCGCACCCTACTTCCGAATATCTTCTGGGAACGGATATTTATTTCTGCGAACATTTTGCTTCTTTCCTCGAGTCTGTAGTCAACATAGCCTATTATGTCGGAAAGGATATATTCACAGTGGATTATATCGAGGTGAGCAAGAATTGACCAAGTTTATGCTTCCTAGAGTTTCAGTGAATTCCTCGTTTTCTTCAGGTGGTGGAGGCTCTCGTGCCCATCTTGGCTTCTCTCACTCCAGAAGACTGGTATTTCTGCATGATAATAAAGAATTGCCTTCGACTGTGCGAGTTGATGGGAAGTGACTGCACTCTCTTGCTCATCGCAATCAGAGACATGTGCATTCGAGCCCTCAAAGCAAATGGTAAGAGTACAATGACATATGTTTGGGAGCCCAATCAACTCATTAATTGATGTAAGAAGCTCCCACAGGACTAGTAATTCTGAGTTGTAATGATTCCTTTCAGTTCCGGGTTTGAAATATGAGAAGTTCCTCGGAGTAAAGAGCGACGCCTGCGACTTCTTCTCAAAATGGGCCGCTAAGCAAGAAGGTTCGCAACGAATTATTGCATCACGTAATATTGGTTTATAAGAGATAAAATAGAAGAAGTTTGGAGACGGGCTCATTGTTAAACTTCGTACAAAAGAAGTTTCTCAAAAACCCCTTTTTCACATCTTGGCAGTGTCCAATTACGAGAAAATTCTTCCAACAAAAATATTCTTCCATTAGTCCACCAAGATGCCAACTTAACTTAGGGCCAACTTAACCTGCTGTTGGATCACTAGTAAAATTTTGTGCTGTATCGTGATGGTATAGTCTGCAGAGATATTCGCACCTCACTCGGATGAGATCTCCACTGCACTTCTGTCGACTCTCCAGTTGTCAGACGGAGTCGAGGGAGTCGGAATGACTCAATCAGCTGCTAATGCCCTCCCGGATGTAGGCTCCCTTATGCAAAAGAAAGGAGTCGATGCGATGAAAATTGTGTGGAAGGAATACTGGAAGATACTCAAGAGGATCATCAAGGAAGACAAGAGGAGGGATGTCGTTAGATTCTGCTTCCAGGCTGTTCGATTGTGCATCGACGTTGTAGGCGACGAGGTCAGTTGACCTAATTTGAAACAAGAGCTAATTCAAGCTCCCGAAAATGGTAGTAATTCAGGGAGTGACTGTGGATGAGATGAACGAGATTGGAGTAATGATAAAGGAGCAATTGGAAGAAGAGAAGAGAATAAGAGAGCAGCAAATTGGAAGGGGAGAAGCGACCAAAATGCTTGATCAAATCGCGTATATCATTGAGACTCTCTTTGAGGTGAGCTAAATAAAGTATTTGTTCTATTGCACAAAGAAAGATACACTTCCTTGTTTCAGGTGATGGGAACATCCATCTGTCAATCTCTTCAACCAGCCCTTGCGCTCATTTTCCCAATGATCGAGTCTTCCATTTACAAATATTGGGGGATATACTTTCTCTCACCTTTCGTTCGATTCGCTCCTGATGTATGATTTTATTATGATAAATAAAGAGGGAAAATGAAGCTTTCAGTTGGCTCTTCATTATCGCTCGCAGATAGCTGATCTCCTGTTCCAGTCACTCAATGATCAGATCTCTCCCGTTCGTCTCAACGCAGCCCGTGTTCTCCGATGCATGATCGTGAGTTAATCGACGTCTATAAGGTTGGCCTTTCGAAAGAATCCGCTGCTCCTCGCCCTCTCTTCACAATCGAAGGAGGGAAAGGCGTAGCGGGCTGGTGCTTTTATATTTCGCAACAGTGGCTTAAAATGTGTGTGCGCTAAAATATTGTTTGACGACTCGTCTACTGAACTCTCTTTGTAGACAATTGATCGTCTCGAGTGGAAGAGAATGGCGATTCAATCACTCGATTCTCTCTATGAGATGTGCACCCTTCCTGATGCGAGAACGGCTGAGTTCAATGCAGCGACGGACAATGGAATAGCGAGCATCTGCAAGATTCTGAAGAACGGCAGAGAATCAATCGGAAGAGAGAGATACATCAATGTGACTCAATTACCGAAACATTTGACTGCAATTCGTCTTACAATTGTTACTTTTAAATACTCTTCTTGATAGATATTCTCGAAGCTTCTCGATCTTCTGCCCCTCAGAGTGGAAAGAACAGAAGGAGAATTCGTCTACGGATTCATCGCTGATCTCATTGAAGTATGATTCAGTTTTTCGGTGCACCTTTTTATTGACATTCTCTCTCAGGCGGGCAATCAGACTCTGCTGGGAGAACCAAATGTGAACTCGCCCCGTCTACTGGCAATACTCGTCAAGGTCAGCACTCTCCTACCAACAAATCAACTTCAAACAATACATTGCATCATACCTAGATTTTTTTATAATTTTTGAACTGAACCGAATGGCCAGCCAATTTTTGAACAATATTGATTGTCAGGTAGCCTAGCCCCTGGAACTCACTTCCCAGGCTCTTCACTTCAATATGTTCGAGGATACGCCGGAGTGTGTCGAGGTGAAGAGAAGACTGAAGAAGATTATCAGAGAGATGGGAGTGAGCGAATGGAATTATTTCCTAAAATCAATGCAGAATTATAGGAGCAGGAGGATATCGAGGAGTGGGCGCAGAGGGCGCAGTTGAGTGAAGCCGAGTGCTACACACTCGCCGCTGTCCTCAGAGAGGAAGCCATATAACACCATCTCGGCCCTTCTTAGAGCCCAGAGCTCGTTCAGCCATATTTATACGATTAGAATCAATTGTAATAAAGATACTAATACATATGCCATGCAATCTTGATTTCTAGAGTGCGTTTCGTCACGTTGTCGCAATACTCCTTTAATCATCTGATCTCCTATCTAACTTTCGAAAACGGAAGTCAGTGGTCTCTTATCGTGATCTTCAGAATTCGTCCACGTCGACGCCGCTGATTTGATCATTGAAATGTCCCGATTGGTTTTTTGATGCTGTGGCACGCGAGCTAATCAGCCGACTCCCTCCCTCTCCTCTCCCTCTACCCTTCCGAAGCACGCGCTAATTGGCTGGCCATTCGGGTCGCTTCTCCCTTCTGCTCTCCGTGTCTTCTCCCATACCCATGAATCAGACCTGTCAATTCATCTCCTACGACAGTCAGGGAAGCGACAATGAACTCACTTCCGTCACTCGGTACCTTCCATCCACTCATTGCGTGATTACTGAAAGCTAGAGTGCAACTTTAGCGGTTCCAGCCTCATCTTCTCCATCTATCGCCAATTCTACGTGTACTTCGTACTCGCTTTCGGGCCGATTAACATCATCGCGAATCTCCTGAGCATGTTTATTCTCACAAGGTTTGCCACTATTCGTCTATCTTGCCTGAGAGTGGTGGTTGAGGAAGGAACTGCGTGGATCGTACAGTTCTCTCTTCCTGTGTATGACTCTCGATCACACGATCGTCGTCTCTCTCCTAGTGGCCACTGTACTCAAATCGACATTTACTTCCAATTGCGAGTTAGTCCTCCCAATTCTTATATACCAGAAGATTATCTATTTCATAGATATATTTCAGCCCAAACAATAACTCGTTGGCACGCGCGATATTCACAATAGTTTCCCAGAATGGAATGGATATACTGAGAGCTCACGCGTCATGGCTCGCAGGTAATGAGTGTTGGAAATGTCGTAGATGACGTACATACACTATTTCTGCACTTCCCCTCTGCACGAGAAAACGATTAGCCGATTCTCTGTGCTTCGGTTTCTGAACTATTTGCAAATTATTTCACTAGCTTACATTTCAAATCTCACACGGAGAGGTGGCACAAAAAAAAATAACCCCAAAATACAGAGTTACTGAGAATTGAGATTTTTGAGCTGTGCCAGATCTCTCCGAATCTGCACGATTCTTATGCAAACTGCCTCATATGGAGTTTCTAAACGAGATCTAGCGCATTCGAAAGAGGAGAAAATTCTAAGAACTTCTGTTGTTTTCAAATTTGCGGAATGCTCATGTGGTGGCTCATAGTGGGGAACAGCTAAAAACAGGCATTTTGTGAGGCTATGTCCCTAAACTCACATACAGCCCAGACATCCACATGTGCATTCCGCAAATTTGAAAAAAAAAAGTTCTTAGAATTTTCTCCTCTTTCGAATGCGTTAGGTCTCGTTTAGAAACTCCATATACATTGTGTGACCTCTCCTTGTCAGTGCTCATCGCATCTCTTCGATTCTGGGCGATTCGTCGTCGTGGTTCCTTCATCCCTTCCCTTCGATCCATAATCTCTTGGTGTCTCCTCTCCCTCCTCACTCTCGTCGCTGCATCCACTCCTGTCTTCCTCTCCACTTCCATCCAATGGATTCCACTATCACAATTGTGCAGAAGGAGAAAGTAAGTGAAAAGTGCATTTGGAGCATATGTTTTTACATTTATTTAACGATGAAAATAAGGTTTGATTCAGTGTCAGTATCGCTGACGACAAACTAGTGGCGACTGTCCGCGAATCGCATTGGACTTACTACAATGATTGCATGGTGAGTTATGATCTCTGACCCATTCAAAATAACATTTCACTCTTTTGTTCTTCAGTTGCTACGCGCAACGTACATCATATCTGGCACTCTCTACAACGGGATTCCCTGTCTTCTTCTTTTCGCACTCTCCATTCTCCTACTGAGGCAGCTGAGGCAGGTTGGTTGCCTAATCGTTTAGTGAAATTAATGACCTGAATTTCAGATTCGCAAAGAATTTAGCAGCAATTCGACCATAAGTGGCGAGAAATCGAGGTAGGGAAAGAATCACAAATTATTGAAAAAAGTGAATTGTAGTGCGGAAGATCGAGTGACGAGAATGATGACTGTGATACTAGTAATGACCATTTGCTCGGAGATGCCGCAGTGTTAGTTTCGTCACATTTTTACTCATTTTGCTCACCAAACGACAAAAGTTCAACTCAAAGTTCAACAGTTCAACTCAGGCACTTTTCAGCTGTTCTCAACTTCCTCGTGGCCTTTCTTCCCAGTGGATTCCGGGCTAACATCGTGGATAGATTAGGTACGATCTAATTAGCGTCCCTTTCATCTTCCGTTCCTGAACTTGCGCCTCAGAATGAAGAGGTACACAGGGTGTTACTTGGGCTGTGATCTTTCGTCTTTTCGAAATGAAACTTCACAGACTTGTCAACATGCCACTAATTCACTTTCTCGCGGTGTGTCGCAACAAAATGGTCTTGATCTTGATTCAGGGAATATTCTCATGACGATATTGATGATTACTTCGGCGTGTAATCTATTTTTCTACTTGTCGATGTCTCGCAAATTCAAGGAGGTTCTAGCCAAAACCAAAGATCTGACGATTCGTATGTTTTCAGGTTGCGAAGCGATACATTTTCCGAGCGATTCCCTTGTCTAAATTGAGCCGATTTTCGACAGTTCTCTCTGCCAGAAGCAGCGTGAAAACATGAGAAATGCGGTGATTATTATCACGCTGCATAAAATATCATTGTTTGCATTTTTCTGCTGAAAAATAAATCGTGAAAATTCTTGCATGTTCCTGCACCCGAGTCATTTGCGTTGACAGTTTTAAAAAATACCAATTTAATTTATCATACGGTGCATGAACATAAATTAAGTTAGAACCATACGTTCCTCTATACATATTTGAATTACCTAACGATGCCTGCAGGTTTGCTAATGTACTCTCACCTTACTGTGAGATTAATTCAATTCAATTCATTTATCATGCAGATGTCGAAATAAGTGATGAGATAGAGAAGTAAGATGAAATAAGACTACATGAAATACGATGCATCATCTAGGATTCAAAGAGAATAGCATGGTTTATTAAAGATTGGCATAGTTAACAGGAAAGTGAATACGCGTTCTAACGAGAAAGAGTTCACTATTCCTAGAAAGTATTAAAATTGAGGGCAGCCAATATCTACGTCGTTGTGCACAACACGATAGATGAACGATAGGTCAATCAATGAGTGGCGGTATTCTAGGGGTTCCAAGTTGAGAAATTGGAGCCTGTCGGGGTATGTACGATATTCTAAGCCACATTTAAGAAACACCGACCAATTAAATTTACGAAGGACGGACTCAATGTTGAGGCAGAGTTCTCTAGTATGAGGGGACCACAGTTCGGAACAATATTCGAGGATAGGGCGAACGTAAGTGACAAAAAGTTTAGAGTAGAGTGAGGGATTACGAGATACAAAAATGCGGAGGATAAAGGAACAACGAGAGCGAGCTTTTGTTATCTTATCGGAAATGTGGTCTTTAAAGTCAAGAGACTTAGAGTAGGTGACGCCCAGATTACGAAAATGTGAGACAACAGGAAGGAGTGAGCCATTCATATGGAATTGCCACGGGGGTGGCCAATAAGCATTGTTTCAGTCTTAGAGAGGGAGACAGTATTAAATGGCGAATGTAATCGATATCTTTTGTAAGCCACTCCTCCTTTTCTCACCTATTCACAAAAGCGTCCTTCTTAAAATTTGAATTTGACACAGTTCCGACAAATTTTCAAAATTAATTGAATTTCGATGGCGGATTTGGAAATAGGAAATAAATCGCTTCTCGAAGCTTTGCCACGAGAAATTGTATGGATGATCATGGAATGCGTTCCAGAATCAGTTTTTGATCTACGATTGGTTTGTCATCTTACTCTTTTGGGATTGTTCATCATATTTCTCATAAACATATTTATTTATTATATTTCTCCCGTTTAGGCATCGTCAACTATGAAATCTTTCGTTGATGACTTCGCTGGTCACCAACCATTCATTCGAATAGTTGAGGCACTAGCTATCAGAACCATCTGCATGGTTCGAGTTTTTTGAAAATTTATAGACGCGAATTGGTTGCAGAGCAAACCTAAGATGCTGAAGATCGAGATGGAAATTGAAGAAAATACGAGTAATTTGTTCGAACTACGTCTAAAAATGCTGAAGCCCGATTGCTTTCAACTTTCCAGTGTTAAACGTGAAAAAATTGTCTACTACAGAATGCCTACAGATAGGATGGTAAACGAATTAACTAAAATGGAGGATGCACCTTGATTAATAAAGCTCATGTTCAAGCGATAATATTAATCACCATTTCGAGTGGATACATCATTACTTTCAGCAATATCGATTGGGATTGGACACCGCAAAAGAGTACCCTGTTGTAGTCGAATATCTTACTGCCTGTGCAGGATCGAGAATAGGGGAAGTTCAACTGACGAAATGTGAACTTCCATTGACAATGGTTGTCGTTTCTAAATTCATCGAAGAAATTACATTTCAAAAATTAACCGTCGATCTGCAAACACTCACGGATCACATCGCGTAAGTGAGCAAGGTTAGAGTGAGTGACGGAATTTTTCGCAGGATATACATTCTGGATACGATCTGTGGAGGAAAAGTGGACAAGCTCCAATTGAGAACAGAAAAGAGTGAAATGACTGACCCAGGTTGGAAAAGAAAGAGATTGTGAAGAAGAAAGTGATGATTTCATTCAGGAACTTTTCTACTCGATTTATCATCCCACGTTCGGTCAATCAATATTCATCATGATAGATTCTGGTGCAATCAACCAGCAGAGAATTCATTCTCTGACGATTGGGCCTCAATTATTATGAAAATGTTCAGAAGAAAGCTAGACAAACTGCACTTGGACATCCATGGTTATCTCAGTCTTCAAGGTTCTGAATCTCTCAAAGAGGTGAAATAATAATTTTTGGAGAAAACGTTCAAGTTATTTTTGCTTTAAAAATTAGCTGTGTATGTTGTGCGAATCGGAAAAACAGTTAACTTCTGCACTGAAACGATCAGAATTGTCCATTTACAAATATTATTAATCAGTTTTTTATCCTGAATTTGCTTATGCTAGACAAAAAGATCATCTTTAAAACAGTAGTACGTGATGGAATGGAAGACCTGGAGGAAGTGACGAGTAATTTCGTTGTTGATGGTAATTTTTCTCCCCGATTGAATGATTTAAAAGAAACAATTTTGCAATTGAGTGAAGAATATTTTGGAATATTATTTCAGTTGATGGAAATTGGCTGAGTATCACACACACATCGAGGGTCTCCGAAGATGATTCGACGTTTTAGACGTTGAAATAAACATGATTACCTGAAACGTTTATGCAATAATCATAATTGTATCGGTGCATGTATCAATTTGTTGAACGATTTGAATACAATAGATCGTGAGAACAAATTTTAAGGCCTGCATTTTCAGCTTGCACACGCTAACTTGGCAATATTTTTGGAAGCATTTTTTGGAATAAAACTTAATTCCCGAGGAAGAGCAACTCTTTAGTCGTGATTCGTGGAACTCAATCAATATAAATTATGCCGGTTGCTTTTTCACAATATTATGCATTCTTTGAGTTCTGTTTTATCTCATCTCATCTGCAACACCATGCAAACAGCTGGCGTGTATCTTGCTCATGAGAGGGATTAGTGAATTTGAATTCACTGGACGTGAGGAGGAAAAGGGCAGGGGTTGAGATAAAGCCCGCCTCTTCCTCTCCTCGAAGGCAGGGAATCCTTCTAATTTGCATCTCTCGCCTTATTTGAATTGTGAGTTTAGGAATTGCCTTTCAAGTTCTATTTGTATCGTAGCTATCGCTCTGAACGTGAGGGAGGAAGTTAGGGTCGATTTTCACGCGATGATCTATTTAAGAATTTTCCGTTTGCATTACTATTCTTGATATATCACTCATAAAAAAAGCAAACGGAGACGCAACCCTCTGCTCTCTCCCTACAACTGTTCTCTCTGTGGCTACAGGGGGAGGGGGGCAGATATGCATCTGTCAGTGACTCATCAGAGGGAGAGTGAACACCCAGTGCAACAATCGAGTGAGCGTCGCTTATCGACTGGTCTCTGTCCTGTCTCTTCCATAATTGCCCTAGAGTCTCCCTTGCGAATATTCGTTCCTCGCCTTCGTTCCTCGTTGTCTGTTTATTTATTGCTAGTGCGCGCAATTCTCTCTTTATGCATTAGTTTTTACCATTCTCAATTTAGACTATTTTAATTGAATGCCAAACATGGAGTTCACAATATGGAGTTCTGAAGGATAGTTGTTGGTGAAAATCACCCTCCCTCACTCTCTTTATAACTAGTATGAGTTCTTTCACATTCTGTTTACTGTCCACTGGAGCGGAAAGAGAGAAGGGGAGAGTGAAACAGGAAAAGAGCGAGAGAACGAGAGAACGAGACGCGTGGGGAACACCCTGGCTTTTGTCTGCTTTTGTTGTTTGTTTGTCTTTCTCTCTTTATGAGCGCTCAACAATAGAGCAGAGAGAAGGCGCAGAGTCGCTCGCTGTGACATATGAGAGACTCTCTGAGCGGATTCACATACACCCGTACAGCAAAAAATAAAATTCCCTGAAAATTGGTGTCTAGGGTCAATTTTTCACGTAGATCACGAAAATCGACCTTAGATAGCCGTATCTCTGACACCTCATTCTCTGTGCTGCGCCGAAGTGGGCGGTCGGTTTTTGAAACTTTTGTTTGGAGCTTCTAAACGCCATAACCAGCTAGTGATTCTGAAATATCTCGACGAGATAAGCATTTTTCCTATAGGAAGTGTCGTTTGAATTTTTAAAATTGTTGCCCTGAAAAATTTTATTCCACAGCGGGCAAAATAAACAATTTCTTTAGATTCCTCATGCAAAAGTACCTCAGTGTACTAAATTTTAAGAAAAAAATCGTCATGGCAATCAGTCAAATAGTCGGCCGAAGACCTCGGACTTGAACGATTCTATAAAAAAAAAATTCGAACGAAAAAATCGATTTTTTGCAGAAAGATTTTTAGATGGACTTATGAACTCTGATGTGGAAATTCGGATTCTACGAGTGAAAACACCCCAGAAAATCTATTTCTCGCAAAATTCTGAGATATCAAGTTTTTCGACATCAAATTTCCCGATTGTTGCGAATTTTTTAGGGTGAATTTTTCCCATTTTCTAGGTCGAAAAACTTGATATCTCAGAATTTTGCGAGAAATAGATTTTCTGGCGTGTTTTCACTCGTAGAATCCGAATTTCCACATCAGAGTTCATAAGAAGTCCATCTAAAAAATATTTCTGCAAAAAATCGATTTTTTCGTTGGAAATTGTTCAAGTCCGAGGTCTTCGGTCGACCATTTGACTGATTGCGAAGACGATTTTTTTTTCAATGATGAGCTAGCCCTTCACTTCCAACAGGAAAAATGCTTATCTCGTCGAGATATTTCAGAATCACTAGCTGGTTATGGCGCTTGAAAGCTCCAAACAAAAGTTTCAAAAACCGACCGCCCACTTCAGCGCAGCACAGAGAATGAGGGGTCAGAGATACGGCTATCTAAGGTCGATTTTCGTGATCTACGTGAAAAATTGACCCTAGACAACAATTTTCAGGCAATTTTATTTTTGCTGTACCGGTCATGGGTGAAATTGCTCGATTCTCTCAGATAGTCTCTCATATATTCTCACTGCAGATACCGAAGACTAACTCTCGAGGCGAATGAATTCCCAACATAGCGTCAAGCTGTCAGGTGAACACTCGAATTCCATTGTTTTATTGGTTCTTCTTCATCCCGTGTTTATCCAATACGCTCGATTTCTGAGGAATTCAACAAAAATCAATTTCCAGACGAGTCTAAACCTCGAATAATCGGAGAAGAAATGGCGAAAAGAATAGCGACGGTCACAAGAGTTGCGATTACTGTTAACATTACCTCATCCAGTGAGTTTATTTCCGTTTCAATCTTTTATATCTTCGTATATTAAAAAAAAGAAACACATTCTTCATTCAACGTTTGTTTTTGTAGGATACATTAGCAGGACGATCACCTATACATCAGATCCCAAATATTTCAATTGGTTTGATGAACAGACAAAAGAATGGGATGAAATCCCTGCGGACGTTGCGAAAACCCACGTGTGTGGTGGAGAACCGTGAGTGCTCATTTGCAAAGCATAAAAATTAGCTGCACTGTCATTCAAGCCAGTAGACAAATTATATATATTTGATCAATCGAATTGTCAAGCCTAGCCATTCGTGAAATACATGATTCCCATAGTATTTTTGGAGGAATTTATTTTAAAACATAATTTTGAAGGCTGATTATCAAGTTGGATGAATGTGACTACGGGGCAGAGTTTACCTTACACGTTATTGCTAAAGACTTGAATACAAGAACAATAACGGAGAACTACCAGTTTTCACTTCGAGCCGGTAACTTTCTCCATGACGCATTGAGAGTGAAATATATCTGAATGTAAAATTATTGACGAATAACGTTTTGCAGAGCTTACGAAGTCTGAGATGGATTCGTTTCTGAGAAATATTCTAAATAGGGTGAACTCGAGCAAGATCGATCCTGCATATTTTTACAGGTTCAAAAAGGAAAAACATACAATGTGATTGTGATTGTGATTGTTTGAGTGTGAATTTCAGAAATTTCACAATGGAAGATGAAAAACGCATAATGGAAACGAACGATGGCTTCTTCGAATTGACACTCAAACAGAAGAGCGGCCATTGATCAAGTCCTCTCCACAGGAAACTCGATAATAGTACGTTCGTTCCGATTATTTGAATTTATATGATTAGACTCCCCAAGCTCCGCCCACTTTCTTCTGACACATTTCCCCTCGAAAGCGAGATTTAGGAATCACAAGCTTCATTCTCAACCAAATCACTCGCTCAAAAAAGGATTCGGAAGCTCTTTCCATTACCTTTCGATATAACCCTGGCCCGCTGGTAAAAGTGTTCTCTGAATAGGTCAGCATACGATAATTAAGTTGCGAAAACGCTGGAAAACGCTGGTTTGGCGCGCTCAGCGAACATAGACATACGGGACAAGGCTTGCCTGATAGCCTATCGGTATTCTAGTACCTCTATCAAGAAAACTCGATGAAATATTGTTTCGTTGATTTGTGATTCAAAAGAAACCAGTCCGCGATACACTGATTAGGCGGAGAGAGCGGAGTGCATTCTCTCTCTCCCCTCCTCCCTCTTTTGCACCAGTTTCTGCTCCGGCGCGTGTAGAGAGCGCCTGGGCCTGCAAAAGAGCGCGCTTGCATCCCTTCCTCGTCTTACCTATTGGGGGTGAGGCGCATCCGGGAAAGGGCGAAGCCCTGCCCAAATTTTTGGCGATTTGACTGGAGAGGCAGCGGAATTGGCTCCGCCCCTTTCTTCCTCGTCTCGCTTTTCTGCCGCTTTCCGTTGACACCTTTTCACGTACTTTATGACCTCTAGCGCGATTCAGAGATGAGATATCGACAAACGGCCAAAAGTATGATCTTATTTGGATCCCAGCGGGCATTTTGAGCATAGTTAGGGTGGCATAGGTTCATTTCGGCTATTCCCCTTGCGGTCCCTATATATGATATTAGTAATAGACAGAATTTCGGATTGTTTGTTGTGATCTAATTGCAATATATTCATCATAAACTTGACCGCACCGAGATTTCCAATAATATTCATATGAACTTCTAATTCCTGCTTTTTTCAGTAGTTTACTTCAGCTGTAAGCTGTTCAACCTCTCTAATGCTGAGAAACAAGAAAATCGGAATCAGTTGCACTACCTGCCAATAGGATACAAACTACCTCCCACGAGTCCTTTCGGAGATCAACGCGCCTCGTACAAAGCTTCACAACTTCTTAATGAGGAGTTAGTCAATATCGATAAAATATAGATTATGAGCGTTATGATTGCAGTAGTGTGCTCTTCCTGGCAGGTATGCATTGCTATGAGAAACGATCCGATCAACGAGCACACTACGTAACTGTTGTTGTGTGTCAGAAGGGATCCATTTCGTATCAGTAAGGCCATTTTTTACCGTTTTGGCTATTATTTACTGAATAAGTCTGTATTCCAGCACGTGCATGGAGTTGGGGCTAATTGAACTTGACTGGGAAACCAATTCGATTCTAAGATGGCATGCAAAGTGAGTGCCAAACACAATAAGTGTATTATGGATGACACTTGATTCGGGTCGGATAGGCTGTTTTGCGCAAGAGAGTTGATTAACGAAGGATATCAAGAGTGGCCTCATGACGTTTGGGTCGAGATAATCTTCTGCGATAAGATAATCTCCCTCAATGAGGGAACGAAATCGGAATGCAAGCACAATGGTGAACCCTTGATTGTCCAAATAAAGCAAACATAAAGTCGAAATCTTAATTTTTTAAGTGTACAACAGTGATCACGTAAGCTCAATGAAATGCGTTAGTTGTCATGGGTACACAACGCGGAATAAGAATGAGAAGATCGAAACGGAGAACTCGCCACTGAAAAGAAGAAGTTTGGAGGACAATTGCACTGTTTCCGAGAAACAAGCGAAAAAGGATGATGAGCTAGCATAACTATTCACTGTCAAGCATTTTGTAGTTATATATTGGGGTGTCCGGAAAGTTCGTATAATTTTTTGTTTTTATTTTTTATTCAATGCTTTACAATTCTCAGTGACCAATGTATGCCCCCTTCTTTCTCACTACCTCCCTCCAGAGATTGGGCAGGGTCTCGATTCCTCTCTTCCAGAATGCGGGTTTCTTCGAGACCGCCCAGTTCACGAAAGCCCTCACAACTTCATCTCGATTCTTGAACTTCTTTCCTTTGCAGAAGTCAGAGAGAGAGCGGAAGCAGTGGTAGTCGCATGGGGAGAGATCCGGGGAATACGGTGGATGGGGAATCCTCTCGATCTTCAGCTCGTCCATTTTCTTCTGGGTCATCTTCGCTCGATGTGGGCGAGCATTGTCCATCAGAAGAAGAATTTTGCCCTGGTTCAGGAGTCTGGGAGGGACTCTGATCGCGACATCTTCCAGTTGTTCAGAGAAGAGGTCAGCATTGATGCTGGTGCCAGGGGCGAGGATCTCCCAGTAGATGGGACCGAGCACTGAGAAGAAGAAGCAGAGGAGTTCCTTCTTTCCGTACTCTTCCTTCTTCGGGACGGGCGTGGGCTTCTCATCTGCATCCACCCATTGCAGTCTCCTCACAGGGTTATCGTACGTGATCCACTTCTCATCTGTAGCGATGATGGAATTGACCCATCGAAGATTGGATCTACGATGGAGTAATTCCCGACAGACTTGAACACGATTTTTCAGCTGTTCGGGGGAGAGGTCATGGGGAATCACTTGTGGGAGTTTCGGCTTCTTCCCAGATCGATGGAGGATATCGGACACCGTTGATCTGGGAGTACCAGTATCCTTCTTCAACTCACGCACACTGGCCATGGGATTGCGCTTCAGTGTGCGGAGAACGAGAGGCTGATCGAGGGAGGGAGGGCGTCCAGAGCGGGGTTGATCATCGAGACCAAACTCCCCTTTCTTGAAGCGGTAGAACCACTTATAGCAGAAGGGTATAGAGGGGGCGTCAGCTCCTTCCGACTGGGCCAGGACAGAGTGGGCCTCCTTCACGGATCGGCCAAGACGGTAGTAATGAAGTAAAACTGCTCGGAGGTAGAGATGGGAGTCCATCACAAGAATCAATGTAGCAACTAGGAGACTGATTAAATCCTCTCACTACTCAACGTCAGAATGATGCAATACATTGTTGACAAACAGATTGCGCAATCACTTTATTTGATAGCGAACTGACTTTTTTTCCGAAGCATTATACGAACTTTCCGGACACCCCAATATTATGTGTATTCGACATTTCACTCGTTTTTCCAATTATTTAATATGCTAAGAACAACTCATATATGTATCATCTTTATGGACTCTTTAACTGTTCGAATGTCGTTTTCCCTATTAATATATTTATGTATTAAAATTCTTTGATCTTGTTAATGCAATCGTGTTTTTCCTTATCGTTGCAACGAAACGAATAATTGAAGAGATTTTGCATTTTATTTATTTGCTTATACAATTGATAATTTCAGTTAGATTGATTGCCATATGGAACTAGCAGATAGTCCTGTTAAGCCTCCAAGTTCGTCTCTAGCTTTTTACAAAATCTAAATATCGTATTAAATGTAAGATTTTATATTTGTTGTCAAACAGTATTTCGCATGAATACTATTCAATATACAAATATACAATTACCTGTATGTGTAGTTTAGTTTATTCATAACTATATTTTACTTAAGGCGCTCGTGACGTTCGAATCGTAGACGCAAGTCCGTGCATCGTAAGCCAATCGCTGAGGAGAATAGAAGCGAGACTGGTTAGTAAAATTAGAAGTAATTAATCGACTGGTTAGTAAAATTAGAAGTAATTAATATAATGTAGTCTATTTTTTCTAGCTTTATGGTCAATTATTTTGAGATACACGTTATCGTTGCAGTGAATTTTCCAAATTGGAGAATATTTCACAACGACTCTTCGAATCACGGAGAAGAAGAGATTTGGAGGCGTTGGCTTTGATCGGAAGAAATTCGAGTGCACATTTGAACCGTTAGTGCGATTCATTGATTTATTGAAATGCAAAATCAGATGCAAATATCAATTTATTGCATTTTCAGGTTTGTGCTGAACATCGAGGAGGATTCGATAGGGAGTGAGTTCACTATCAGAGTCTTCCAGAAGGACACTGCATCGCAACTGATTACTGACTTCTTCGAATTCGTCGTTCGCTCAGGTAGAATCAGTCCAAGAGAAAAAACGTACTCTATGTTTTATCCGCCATTATATGTTTGTATTGTATAATAGGGATTTCAGAAATGGATTAATTGAATTCATTTATGCTATCGGACGAATGTTGCAGAGCTGAATCCCGAAGAGCAGCGAGAGCATCTCGAGAATATATGACGATTATCGATCCACGGTCGATGAAATCCGCCCGATTCTACAGGTGTCGCCACTTTTCTCTTTTTTCTTTAGAAAAAAACACACCCGAAAATATTGAATGAAGAATTGTTTTCAGAAATTGCAAGCCGGAAGACGTCGATCGACTGATGGATCAGAATCGAGGAAATTACGAACATTTCAGGAAGGATACGAGTGGACATCATGGAAGTCCTCTTTTCGGAAAGATCAATGGTATTATTTCAACAGTCTTCCTATTTCGAATAATGAATCATAGACATGCTAGTCTTAGAAGAGAATTGATATTGTCGCTAATATCTCGGTTTCCTAAAGTTATCAGGCACGTACATGAGCTGTCTCCTCCATGAAGATAACGACTCGAGTAAGCAGCAGGACGACGCACTACCTTCTGGTTTCATCTACCCTCCAGTGTCTCCTTACGGGAGTGTCCGATACTCCTTTGACACCAGAAAGATCTTCAATGACAGATGCTCTTTATATGAACTTTACATCATCAGACAACGGCTGAATGAAAATATTGAAAGTGATACTGTAAAACGAATACCACTCATCTTATTGCAGCAGTCGTCTCTTTCTGGCAGGCATGTACTGTTTCAAGCGTGCGTATCGCGAGGAATGGCACCGTAGACCCCACTACATCTTGCTCATTCTGTGCTCCGAATACTCTTCCACTTACCAGTTTGTACACCATGATTCCTACTGTGCATCATCACCCTAATTCAGTGAATACCTCAATCAGGAGCTAGTTCAACTCGACTTGGAGAGGAATGACTTCCTGTGCTGGAACAAAGAGTTAACCTCTATTTGTATCAGTATGATCAGCAATATTCATTCAGAACGGGAGAGTTGAAATGCGCGACGAAACTGCTCCTTCAACCTGGTCAATTGTTCGCTCACGACGTGTGGCCTGAGATATTTGTGTGCGATACTTCGGCGTTGATTGAGAATGGACGCCCATCGGTCTGCGAATATCATGGTGAGAAATGAATGAAGACTGCTTGAACAGTCAGCATTTAGTCGGAAGTAAGGAGCAGAAGAGCTTCTATGGGAGCAGTGCCTGTCTGCGAAGAAAAGAGAAGAAGAACGAGAACAGAGAGGAGAATAGGAAGAGACTCTCCATTCAGAACTCTAGTGATATCATTCCAGAGAGGAAGAAGCCATTCGCTCGATTCAATAGCGAACCCATGATACATTCGAGAAATTTATGATGCCTAAGGGTTAAGAAAAGTTGTAGTTGATGTGTTTCATGATGATAAAGATATTTTTTAATATTGAAATATGATTTTCCTTTTCTAGAGTTTCTTTCTCTTTTTTTTATTTTCACTGGATTTTAAAAAATACTTGTATTGATCTTGGAGAGATTTTAATAGTAAAGAAATGTAATTATTTTTTGAGATTATCTTGAGTTATCTGAAGCCCTTCTCATAAGAATCTAGTAGTTCCGAGAATTCTTGGAATAGGGAAAGATGTCGAATTTCTGAACTTACTAATAGTCTAACATGTTATAAAATTATTAAACGAAGGAGTAAAAGGAGAAGCCACATAAATTCTCCCCCCCCCCCCCTGGTAAATTATCCTGGCCAGGACTCTTGCCCTAGATGGTAAACGCCCTGGCCATGACTGGAACAATTATACGAGGGACCAGATAGCATTACGCGTCCTCTCTGCTCTCGACCTTTAGTTGCCACTGGCTCTCCTTCTCTCGCCTTTCCCGCACTTTCCTCGCGTCTCTCCACACAAATATGAGTGTTTCCCGCTATTTTTCGAGTAGGTTTGGCTCCATTTCCTCTCTCGAACCGTTCTAGTCGTTCGATTGTAAATCACCAAAGTAGTAGTCTTTCTCTCAGCTTTTTATCGCGCTCATAGATTTACGAATGTTTACTTTAGTTTGACCTTCACAATAAATGTCCAACGTTTTACAGTCGAACAATGAATATTAGGTGGTGTGGCCACCCCCCCCCCCCCCATATGCAATGAAGCCCGATCAATTCATTGCATATTTGTTCTTTCCCTAACCGCAATATATATATATTTTTAATATTTGTTACATTTGTAGCATCAGATCGAACAAGGAGAATATGGCACGAGTCAATGACAATAGGAGGAGGGAGGAAAATGGGAAGACGACGAAGAAGAGAGTTAGTTGGCAATCTTTTCCTCATCCCTAAATTTACCAAGTGTACTCAATTCTATTTTAATGACAAATCATTGAAAAGAGGAAAATCACAATTGAAATTGTCAAGTTCTTTTCTTTATCGACTAATTTAGGTTTCTTTGACGTACAGCAAGATACGGCAGAATTTGTGCAAGGCAGCTCCGGTGAGTTGAAGACCTCGTATCCGATTTTGATTTCTAGCCAGAGCAAAAATTTAAAATTGTGCACAGAAATATTTCAATTTTTAAATAAAAAACACTGTTAAAGAAAAACGACACGAGAGCTCCGAATCCGAATACTTCGAGCACTGACATAAAGACAGAGGTCGGCCTGTTTTGAACATACTATCACAATTTGCTGTGATTTTGCCGAGAGAACGATAATGGGCAAAGCAATAATTCGACAGGTGTACGAGCGTGGTGAGAAGGAGACTGTGAAACAGTGGGAAAGACAAGCAGAGAGGATGATCGATAGAAAAGAAAAGTATTATGTAAGGCGTGATATTCGTTTGTAGAAGTAATTTTCAATTATTACAATTAAGCATATTTTTTACGATGTTTTAACGATTTATAGCATATTAGAACTTAGAGAAAATTGAAGATTCTCTTGAGGTAGACTACCTCATTGTGCCTGTAGCAAGGAAATTGGGAGACCAAGAATGGCACAAAAATGAGGACACGAAGGTAAACAGTGTCAAATGGATTCCCTTCACTCTTAGGATATCACAGGTTCTCGTGAAGTGGAGCAAATTCCCTCTGCCGACATGGGAGAAATTAAGTTCCATCGACCATCCTGTCAAGGTTTATTTTCTATTTTTTATTTCGTTTTAATCATCATTGCAGAAAACAATGCGAGTCAACGAGCAGTATCTCGACTTTGTAAGTGTTTGTTTGAATATCAATTTTTCAAGCAGCACAGTGAAATTTTATGTTCAGATAATTTCTACGTATTAAAACCTTAAATATAAAAATAAATACTTAGGTCGAGATCGAATGTCGCCAGAGATGGAAAGATTCGTTCAAGAGTCTGTATCCCTATAGATATCTGAAGGCAGAGAAAGGGAGAGGAAGGGATGGATATGTCACGAACAAAGTGAGTTTTTGCGAAGAGATCGCAATATGAAAAAGTGATATTTATTTAAAATTATTATATAGTTAACATTTTAATAAATGGTTATAATAATTAATCAAATAATATTTCAGAGAGCTCTTTATTTTAACAAACTGATGGCGATCGAACACGAGTGAGTTATTTAAAACTAATATTTTCGGAATCGACGCAATTATACATTTATATTTCACTACTACAACGAAACTTTTCATAAGATTAAGTGACGTGAAAAATCGGAACATACAGATAAAATTAATAAATATATCGTCCGTGCTACATTTCTTGTGAAATTAATATTGAATTTGACAGGTCATATTTTCATGGCAAAAAAAGCTATTGTGATTTTTCCGGAAACTATTTCGAATATCAATTAGATGATCTTGATTCACATAATTGCATCTTTCTCAGTTTCAACATCGTGAACAAGGGACGCAAGCAAGGACCAGTTTATGTGAGGGATTGGACTACTCTGGAAGAGGCCGACGAATCTCTCAAGGACCTAGAGGTAGAGACAGTGAGCGTTAAAAATGAGCATTAAAGGAGGAGTAAACTCAAAATTCAATTTTTGAAGCTATCATATGCGCGGCCTAGAGCTCCACAACGATAAGAAGCTCCGAAATTTTCACATTCATATCTCCATTCCAAACAGAGTTATAGCTAGTTGGCTGGGAGCCAGATCAGGGAAAGCTCAGGGACGGGGGGCGAGATAGCACGCGACTTGAAGAGAGTGCGTCTCTAGGTGAAACATATTTCAACCGGGCGCGCGTTTGCATTTACTCCTCCTTTAAGTTTTCAGTACATTCAATGGTATGAATTCTCCGATGAAGTAAAGGAGCTGATGAAGAAAAAACTGCAACCGAGTCTGAAGGAGCTCAAGTATGTGAAGCAGCCGAGTGTCGGCATGGAGCTTAGTTTCTAGTGGTCCATTTATGATAGGAGCAACCTTTAATTGAGTTTAGAATATGATTCAATCAAGGACTGTCCTACGTAATCCTCGATAACACCCACATACACATATTTATTTAATTGAGTATGTCGGTAGAGGTAAGGAAACATGGTATTGGAATAATAACTCGGTCGATAAAAAGAAAATACATTCAGCACTGTATCCATTTATTTGAATAGACGGGGAATTTTCCAGAAAGGTCTAGATACGCAAACCAGTCCTCTTTCTTCTTCAGATGTTCATCCCAATGCAATTCATGCACTCGTCCCAAACGGACTGCCGATATCTCCTCCTGCTGTGGAATGGTACGTCGTGTCATCATCTTTTTTTCCCTTTTTTTCGCTAGGGATCAATGGTTAATGCATCACAACGAGATCTCTAGTCGAGCGTTAAATTTTTGTGTTAACTTTTATTACAGCACGAATCACTTGACTACTGCGAGCAGATGAATTCCCTCAAGCTTATTGACAGCGACGTCAGTATTTTCCAAAATTATTTCAATTATGAATATACACATTTTGATATTTGATAATCTAAGAAAATAGCAGAAGCCTTGCACGAAATCTCCGTTCATGGTCGAGTGCACGAAGGCTTGCGGATGCAAGGCAGAGAAGTGCAGGAACAGACTCACTCAGGTCAATTAAAGAAGGAGTGTCAGCAAAGTTGAACTTTTGACGCTGTCATAGCAATGACCTAACCAACACTCCATAGATCATAGCGCGAGCTAAGAGGGTAGGAACCATCGTTCCCATATCTCGGTGGTAGAGCAGCCGCCATGTGCTCGGGATGTTGCGGGTTCGATTCTCACCCAAAGATTTTTGAGATATTTGAATTTAATTGCCGCACGTCCCTGCCCTATCAAGGACTATCAGCGCCCATGGCACTCTGCCAACTAGTGATAACTCGGTTCAAAATAAAGATATAAATTTGAAATTTTCAGAATCTTTCATGGTTATGAAAAGCTAGCCAATGGTTATGACAGCGTCAAAAGTTCAGCTTTGCTGACACTCCTACTTTAATTTTCACTCCTTTGTTTTCCTGTCCATTAAAATTGGATTGCTATTGTAATTGTCGAACACAAGTTTCTGCCTGTATTTCTTGAATCCATTCAAGAAGCAACTTCTGCATTTCAGAGGGGGAGGCAGAAGGCGCTGCTGATCTTCAGAGACCACGTGAAAGAGTGGACACTGAGAACTCTTGCCCCCTTCAGGAAGAACGAATTCATCACCTGGTATTGTGGAACGGTGCGTACTCCGTATTTTAAGGAATATTTTGGTGTACGAAAAGACGGAAATGAAAATGAGAACTGCTAGGAACTGCTCATCTCATAAGCATAACTGCGCAGAGTTGCAGTCCACCACTCGGCTCAATTGCGAGAAATGACTTGAGTCCTTGTCATATCTTGCATCAATTTCAGGTGTACCTCTCGAATACAAGGGGAGAATCGCAGCACTACGACCTCAGTCTGGTATTCGATGCAGTGAGAGAGAACGGAGAGAAGAACCCCCTCATCGTCAACGCTTTCGAAAGGGTGAGAAAAACAAATCGAGGAAGAGAGAGCTCTTGAATAGTCTTTAATTGTTTCATCGCTCAGGGAAACGAGTCTCGGTTTATATCGCACTCATGCAATCCAAATTCGTACATCCAGCCCACTATCGTCAGCAGGTCAGTGGAAAGCGGCCTAATTTTTTCGCGTATTCACATTTCAAATGATCAATTAATTATCAATATTTAATTTTTCAAATTATTATATTTTATTTTTGAGAGTATCTGAAGATTCAATAATTCCTTCTAGAAAAGCTCTCTCCGTCAACCGAGCTGCAATCCACGCCGCGCGAAATTTAGAAATCGGTATCGCGTGTTATTATTTGCGTACTTGGATCTAAGAATTACAAGATGCGATGACAACTTAATCTAATGAAAGATGCAATAATTTGAGGTGAGGAGATCACTATGGATTATTTCGGCGGCAGGAGTCTAGGCGACAACGATTTGGGAGATGTCTCGTCCATGTTCCCTGAGGGATGCAAGTACGTTCTTCTCTACCATTATCTTTCTAATTACACAACAAATATTATCAGCATTCTTTTAATTAACCAGCCTGAAGTACCTGCCTATTTCCCTGGCATATTTCAAGATCTATCTAGATATTATAACTAGTGAAAAGTAACTATCTCTAATATTCCTTCAAAAAACGAATTGCAGATGCGGTTCTGGCAACTGTCGATTCACCAAGGATCTCGTTGACAATTTCAATAAGAAGTCCAGAAAGTGATCATTTGTTCGCTTTTTGAGTTGTTGTTATTCTTGCTATGAATTGCTTATAATGAACAGATTAAATTATTTTCGGGCATGCTAGTATTGCACATTATCATTGGTTTATCTATGTATTATATTTTCAAATAAATATACAAAACGTGTTTACAGTTGTGCATACAATAGCATGCAAGTACTGACAAAACTCTGGTTTATCTCTGTTTGAGGATTAGTTTAGTCACTCGAATGTGCTTCGTAGTGTCTTCGTCGTGCGTCTTCATCACTAAGCGACACCTTCTCCCTGCCATCGGAACACCTCCCGCTGCATCTTCGAAGCATTCGATCGATCGTAGCTGAACGAGGAGTATGGTAGGACAGAGATCAGTTATCAATGGTAACGGCAGATCGCTACAATATACGGTAATAAATACGATAGTGACCTCCAGTAAAAGGTGGGATGGGGTGCGAATTCGACTCGATGGACGTTCGTCTGCTGTTTCTCCTTCTCTGCAGGAGGAGTCTCGCTTGGCTCGCCCGTTGTACCATCCGTCCCAGTAAAATCTCAACCAATTACATTATTATTAGAAACAGGACAGTTAATCTTTGATATTTACCGGTCGAGTTGATCATGGATCTGATGGTGTTTGCAAACAGCATCTTGTGGTTGAACAGCGTCTCGTCCCTTCCTTGTAGTACTTCCAGAGGAGCCCACTGGTCGAATTTGATGCTGTAAGTGAATGATATAGATGTTTAGTCAATAGTTCGCAACTCACACGGTATCAGGGAGGACGGGTAGATCGATGTTTCCCTTGCGAACCTCGAGAATGATGGCTGCGTTGAGAGGGAGATCGTCCTGTGTCATCTCTGCCTGCAAGATTGAGAAATCTTTGACCTTTGAACTCTGAACTTTCGAATCTGGATAAATCGTGGAAGTTGCCAAGTAATCAAATGAAAGTAAGGTGATTGAAGTACTATTGGAAATACACGCATGAAATCTTCCCTTGATACCCATCTACAGTATTCCTACAGTATACCTTCTCCTCTGCCGACATCTTGCCTGCGACCACCCAGAATGGCCTCCCATTCACGAACAGATTCTTCTCGCGACTCTTGCGACGGGCAGTCTGCATTGAGGCATCATTACATAATTAGGAAAGTGTCATTCATTCAAGATCTTGATCTTCTCCGTAGAATAACACGGCTCCTTACCTCCTCCTTCTCCCTCTTCTTCTTCTCTTTCCTCTCCCTCCTCTCTTCTCGGCCTTTCTTCGAGAGATCGGGGAAGATCTGAGTGATCTTTGATCTTTGATCTCTCCCCCTCTCCTCACTTTCTGAATCTGCTTCAACGGCGACTGCCTCGCTCTCCTCAACGACTTCTCTGATTTCTCTCTTGACGACTTCTCAGACAATTCCCTTGACGACTTCTCAGACTTTTCCCTTGACGATTTCTCAGATTTCTCCCTTGATGATTTCTCCGATTTTTCCCTTGACGACCTTCCCGACTTCTCCGACCTCGCAGATTTCATCGAGTCGGAGCTGCAAAAGGATGATATCTTCTGAAAGATTAAAAATCAACTGACTCTCCATCCTCATCCTCCTCCTCTTTCTTCTCCTTCTTCTTCTTTTTCTTCTCCTTACTGGGTGTTCTCGTCTTCCTCTTTGATCCTTCTTCCTTCGATACAGGGGTCTTCGCGGGACTCTTCCCTTCCTTCCCCTCCTTCTCCTTCTTCTTCCTCAGTTGTCTCTCAGTCGTCTCCTTGCTTCCAACGTCCTTCGTCACGATCGATTCCGCCCTGATATCGATCGATAAATTAATATCGATATACGGTAGATCGGATACTGTAGTCATCGATCTCCTTACCTCAGTGCGTCGTCTGCATTCGGGAAGACACACTCGGACTCACGCACAGGCATTGTTCTCTCTGCCTCAAATGCGAAGTTCACTTCCGGTTCCACTTCCGGTTCCACTTCCGGTTCGTCTCACCGATTTGATTCTGCTCTCCTGGCGTGCTTTCACTCGCTCCATGAAACGATCCAGCGTCTTCTACAATATATACCCAATCCATTATCAGTCTGCATCCTTCCCGTACCTCCTTGATGGGTCTGGAGGTAATATTGGTGTCGCGCTTCACTCGAGTGGACGATGTTGCTTTACGTACGATATCCTTGATCTTCTGTCCTGCCGTTGCACTACAAATTATCTGTTTCACTAAATTAAGCTTGTCTTCCTCACTTCTTCGGGTTATCTTCGTCGTACTCCCAGCTCCTCGGCTGAAATTATCTTGTTTTCGATTACATTACGTCATCACTTGGTAAATTCGCCGGGCGACTTCATTACTGTCCCAGATCAAGTCACGTATCTCTCTCATTTCAGTCTAACATCTCCGTGTGAATCGGTCGATCTTTTTTCGAGGCTGGCCTGGGACAGTGAGACAATGCCAGCATTGCATCATCCCTACATAATCGTTAGATCCGGGATCCGAGGATGCAGCCTGGGCCGAGCACTCCTCCAGCACGTCCGACTTGGGCTGCGACGACTTTGGCATCTGCAAGGTACCGTACACCGAGATACTGTATTGATTGACTGCTACAGTATCCTCGTACATCTACTGAATTGGAAGATTTAGTGCGGGCAGAGGATGATTCTGCGGAGGTCGATTTGGCCGGTTTGGGTTCATTCTTCTTCTCCTTCCTCTTCTTGGAAGTCTCCTTCGTACCACGTCTCTGTCCCCTCTCATCTGCTCCCTGCCAATCATACCGTAATCATCTACAGTAATATAAAGATACCGTACCTCGTGTTTGTGCGGGAAGAAGAAGTCAAATATTCTCATCGCGCGTTGGTCCTGAGGGGATAGGGTATACGGTAGGTGAGGGAGGAGGACGGTACCTCTCCCTTAGAGGAGCGAGTCGACCGGCTGGCCTTCGTTGTGGAGATGGGAGTGAATGAATGGAAAATGAACCAAAAGATCGATCGATGCATTATCCACCTTTTGCATACTGCATTCAATTAAAACAGAAATGTAAATATTCCTTTAAAATTGCTGAGGAAAACCATTCAGCCTTAGAAAATGTGTGAAAATAAAGGTTTGATGACGGAAATTTTGACGTCGTTTCACATCACTGAGGGTCAAAATTTGGAAAACAGTACGATGCGTCATTATTTGATGTTACTGGATATCAACAATGACTTTAGTCATGCTTTGATTAGGCTGGTCCATAAGTTTCATTCTTTGTTATTTTTTCAAATTTCAGTTGACGTGCCTAGACTCTCATGATTTTCTGAATACCATGAGTTATGGCCCTGCCGGAAGATTACTACCATACATTTGATTTGGATCTACGCATCATCGTGAGAAGTTTGATAAGTCTCAGAAAAGTTACATCGAAAAACGGCTATTTTGAGCATTTTGGTATACAATCAGGTTATCGAATACTTGTGGGATTCAGATTCTACCCAATTGAGGAACTCTTGGGCAGGAGTTCTTTGTTCTACTAAGCACAAAAATCCTCATTCGAACGCGTGTGGGAGACAGGGGAATCCAAAAAGTGTTGATTTCAGCGGATGAATCAGGACACGATTATTTCGAAATTTGCAGTTCTTCAACGGGAAGTCCTATCCTTTCTTAAATTTGTTAGCATACTTACAGGGGAAAGTACATCACAACCCATCGAAATTGAGCATTCATCAATGCGGTGTAAGGAAATTGCGCTCAGCAATTTGTGATCGATGATTTTCAAAGATAGTAGTTATGTAATTAGGCCAACATTTCTAGTATGTTTCTCATGGCACGTTTGGTGGGCTAAGTCTTATGATATAACCAGTCAAAGTACTTTGTAATAATGTGCTAAATGTAGCCTTTGCGCGATTCCCCTCGGAGCCTAGAGCAATTGAAAAGTCGGACTGCTCGAGCTGGTCCGATTACTTCCGAACTAAAATGCTCTATTCTAATTGATCGAATCAACCCAATATAGTATTCGCTATAGTGTGTACCCATGTCCGTATCAACATCAAAAACAATTCTTTGATTGGCTCATTGCGACTACCTAGGGAGGTCAGAATGTTGGGGCATGAAAAAAGAAAGAAACTTATTGACCAACCTAATATTTCATTGTGCCATCGTATACTGGAATCTATTGTGACACCCATGCAACAAGTAAGCACGCCATACGCGTAGGTTATAATAGGGTAGAGATGAAGTGACGGCAAAAGAGCACATCGATTGCCGCTGCCTCTAACAAGACTTTTAGCGATTCATGCTCTTTCTTTCTAATACAATAAAAAGGTTCCCATTGTGAATGCAATTTGTACGATTCTTAAACTCGTAAACAAGTGAAATTTATAATATTGTTTTATTATTTTTTTTCTTTTTTTTCTTTTATTAACAAATGCGTGGTTATTATTCGCGGCTTCCTCTATGTGTTTGGTCTTCTTCTCTTGGAGGGAAGTTCGTAGTCGTCGTCTTCTCCGTCCTCTTCACAATGGGCGGCGATGTGCTTGATCAAGAGACGTCGCTTCACGAAGTTCTTCCCGCAGGGAGGACACGCTGTTACTGAAAAACATTTAACCGTTTCGAAACTGATCAAACATTTCGAAATATAAAGATTCATTAAAATGCTGTCATACTTGTATGGGCCTCCATCTGGTGCATGTACAACGCGAGCTTCGTAGCAAAGCTCGCCTGTCCACAGCATTTGCAGTGGAATGGGAGGGCAGGAGAAGGCATCGCTTCATTCTTGGATGGGAGAGACGGCGCCGATCTCTTCCTTCCAGAGTGAGGAGTGGACGCAGCTCTGGATGGTGTCTTCGCAGCAATTGAAGGAGTCGAGGGAGTCGAGGGACCAGTGGGAAGAGCAGCAGAGAGAGCTGCCTCGGCCTCCTCCCTGCAATCGAAATGCATATACGTATACATTGGATACATTCATTATCTTGCAATTGTATTTAATAGCCCTCTAAAAGCCCCTATTTTCATGTACACATATTTTTTCAGGTAAAAAAATCTTATTTCATTCATACCTGTCCTCTCCCTGCTCGACACAATGGTCGACGACGTGCTTGATGAGACTTCGGCGATACTTATACGTCTTGCTGCATTTGGGACACTCCGACTCTGCAAACACTCAATCGATATTTATCACGACATGCGTTATCGCACGATGAGGAGGGGTCTCGTATTAAAAAAACTATCATGAAATTTTCAGGATGAAACTCACGTTTGTGTTCCAGTTGATGTGCGTAGAGATCGCAGACCTTTTCGAAGTCGTCGCTGTGGCAAGCCTCACACTCGTCACTCGATCGATTCCTACTAGCAAGTGTCTCTGCTACAGCCGGATCGGAGTCAAGAGTAACAGGTGTTACGACTGCTGCAGGAGTGGGTGGAGACTCCGTCGAGGCAGGAGAAGACTCGTCAAGAGACTTCGGAATAGCAGCATCCAGAGCAGCATCAGCTTCGTCCCTAGACAAGGCTTTGTTGATAAGAAAGTACAGTCCGGTTGAATCCCCTACTGAAACAGGGACTCCCGGGGAATCCCGGGGAGTCCCGCGGAGTCCCGGGGAGTCCCCTCGAGTCCCCTAATTAATTTATTGCGACACCGGACGTTCATTTTCGGAATATAAGTCAGGACATGTCTTGTGATCAACCCCCCATGTGATTCTTCAATGACTGATGCGTTTTAAATGTCAAATTTTAATGTTAAAATTTCGCAAAAAAAGTCGCGATCATAGGTCTGACCAACCGAAGCGTCAAGCGGACTCATCAGGGTATTATTATTTTTCCCGGTTTCCATTCAAAATTCCCCTGTTTTCAGGTGATTGATTCATTTCTCGGTTTCCCTTGCTTAGTTTTTTTTTACTTTTTTTAATTTTTGTTGTAAAATTTTAAATGGAATATTATAAAACAAGCCAAAAGTGGGAAACCGTGAAATGAATCGGTCGGCTGAAAACCGGGGAATTTTGAATGGAAACCGGGATGAAGAATAATACCCTGATGAGTCCGCTTGACGCTTCGGTTGGTCAGACCTATGATCGCGACTTTTTGCGAAATTTTAACATTAAAATTTGATATTTAAAACGCATCAGTCGTTGAAGAATCACATGGGGGGTTGATCACAAGGCGTGTCCTGACTTATATTCCGAAAATGAACGTCAGGTGTCGCAATAAATTAATTAGGGGACTCGAGGGGACTCCCCGGGACTCCGCGGGACTCCCCGGGATTCCCCGGGAGTCCCTGTTTCAGTAGGGGATTCAACCGGACTGTAGTATCCTCCATCGTTATCAATGCCGTGAAATATTCTAACGGGAAACTATTTAGGCTACAAAGAATATCATTGCAGAGTTATGAACTAAATCCACTTCGTTCCTAATCCCATTTGTTACAGATCAATCAATTTGTAATACAATCATCCCACCTGTTCTCTCCATTCTCGAATTCGGCATCGTCGCAGACGTTGTTCAGTGGGAGTGGGAGGGGTTCAGCAATGACTTCTTCCTCTGCAACTACGACGGGTACGGCCTCTGCATCTGCAGCTGTGAGTGCTGCTTCATACTCCCTGAAGTGATGGTGATGAGGAAGTAGTTGAAGTGGGAGAGTGTTCACCTCTCGATTGCTTCGCTATCTCTCACGTGCTTCCTAAGTGCTCGCAGGTACTTGAACGGTTTGTGGGTGCAGCCAGGAAGGGGACAATTCGAAGCTGAAGATTAATTATCAGATTTTTTAAAAATAATTATTTTTATTTATTTCTAATAGATAAAACGAACCATCATGCTTCAATTGATGGAGTAGCCACTTTAGATTACTTTTCAACTCTTTGCTGCAAACCGGGCACCGTTTCGAGTTCTCTTGCTGCACGGGATCGGCTGCAGGGGCTGCATCCATTGGAGGGACTGCAGCAGCAGCAGCAGATACGTCGAATATCAATCCACTCTGCAAAGTTCAATTGTGGACACACTTTGAATCATCCTCCTACTGTCTGGGTTTCATTTGTCTATGAATTTTCTCTTGGTATAACCAAATCGTATATATTTACTTTAATTCCCCATTTTAAGCTGATCGGAATATCTTGCTTACCTCATTCTCGTCCTGCTCTCCTTGTTCCCGATTATAGACCACTTCGCCCAATTCGATTTGGTTGGCGGGGTCGATCGTGGGAGGTAATGGGACAGCGAAGGTATCGGGTTCCTCTGCTTTGACGGTGAGTTGTGGAGTATCATCGAGGAATGCGTCAGTGACATCCGACCCAGCGGGGCGGGGAGGAATCTGCCCATTCCCTCTCCTTCTCATCTCGGAGACGAAGTCGTCGTCATCAAGAATCTCCGCCTTGACATTCCGAGTCAGTTGGTGAGACTCATCAAGGTATGCGCAAGTGGAATCAGAACCCCCCGTTGTTCCCCTCATCCTCCTCATCTCTTCCTTCCTTCTCCCCATATTCTCTTCTATCGGCTCCTCTTTTATGTGCAGGGGCGCAAGGAATACAGAGTCATCAGGGAGTCCTTGGGTGGCATCCTCTCTCTGCCCTTCCGTATCCTTCTCTATCATCACTAGTGCAGGACTATCGTACGTGTCCACTGGCTCCTGCTTGAGGTTAATCGTCACTCGATTGGAGCTTTCATTGATGATAGTGAGAGAGACATCAGAGGAGGCCAACCCTGTCTGCATGCCCCTCTCTCCCTCATTCCTCCCCTTGGCTACTTCGATTCGATCATGAGAATTCTCGTCGATATCGAGGATGGGCAAGCGGAAAGTGTCCTCCTCGGCCAGAGATTCGCCTTCCGCTTCCTGAATAATTGCAAGTGTAACAAGGGAGTACTCATAAACAGACTTGAAGAGACGATTTGGAAGAAGCTTGAATTGAAATATGTTTATTACTCGATCGAGGAAAATTTCAAATAGCATTTTCTACACTGCAACATTTAACCCTGTTTCAATCATATTAATTGTTTTACGGGCTTACTTCGCTGTCCGTATTGTTGTTCATGCTGACATCGTAGTTGTATATATTCTTCTTTTGGTTTTGTCTTCTTTCGCTCTTCAGAAAATTCAGAAGATTTCCGATGAACGCGTAGCTTTCGACCTGGTCGCGATCACTGGAATGAAATTCATCTCTTCAAATACTTAAGTATTATCAAATCAACTTTTTTCAAATAATAAATTGTAAAATGCATTATTTGCATTATTTTTCATATTTCCTTAGCGGGAAATACATTAACACTTTATCAAATCGTTATGGTCAGTGTTTTATCAGAATGACTACGGTTTTATAATCATCACCGTGATAATTTTTAAAGCTAGAATGTTCCGAATAGAAAAATGAATAGAAAAATATTATCTTACCTTTTGTCTACATTTTGTACACATCGGTATTTCACTTCCAATAACAACAATTCATCTTCGAATCCCTGCAAAAATTATAATAATTGAATCCGCACTGTACAAATATCTTCAACTATTAGGTTGTCTCAAAAGTTTCTCCCTTTTTTACCAATTTTTGATTTTTATTTATCCTTCCCTTCAATGTTGATGAATCCGCACAAGTCCCTCAGTAGTCGAATGATGCTTGGTTACTCTTTCGAAAATACGCTATCACAGGTCTACACAATTAGCAATACCAACACAGCAAACTTCCAAACTCAGCGAAATTGCGCCAGAACCATTATTTTTATTTGCTCATAGTTGAATGGAGAATTGTGATAGGAACATAACTGACACACTATTGTAAAGCGCGATATATGGGCATGTTTATGTATGCATTATAGTGAGGAGGCCTGATTATCCCCACATGGGATGAGCTCTTGTTCGTAAAATCACGTCAGGCAGTTTTCTGTTGATACACATGGCATAGCCCTGCATCTTTTGCGATTGACCCAGCTAGCTCAATTGTTGTGGTCAGTGAAGTACTCGGCATGTTTGTTATAAACTTTAAAATCGGGAAGTCTACAACAACCTGATCGTGAACAGTAGTATTTGAAAGCTAGATGGCTAAATTTGTCCTTCGAAATCAGCATTTTTTGCTCTACCCTGTTTTCAATACGTCTTAAATGCCGGATATTTTGCTTTAATCTTGAAGAGCAACCTTTATATTATCACATTTCAAGAGGGCATAACCAAACGTTAGCTCGTATTCAAATTGTAGTGACGAGGAAAGAGCACCCAAAAATGGACATTTTCTCAGTTTTCGAGATATCACATAATTATTCCCATACAACGCTTTCTAGAAACGATTCAAACCTACTATTGTATTCTACTTACATGGCCCCAACTTGCACTAAATGGAAATAACCGACAGGAAATTCAAGCGAGAAAAAACTTGAAAAATAAAATAGGGAGAAACTTTTGAGACAACCTAATACAAGCACACTCCTCAATAATGATAAAAAAAATATTAAAGCTTTGATTACATAGTCTAGTGAATGGCAAATGAAATGAGAGATGTTAATTATTGTTAATTATAGAATAAAATATATATCTCAGACCTTGGAAGCGATTTTTTTCAAATTATTGTAGAGTCCCATTGCGCTAAAGATTAGCTCGCCTATTTCGTCCCTCACAGCGAATGGAATCATCTGAAATTTACGGTTTAATCATGAATTTTGCTTACTCTGATGATAAAAGTGGAATAGTTCCCTTCATACCTGAATTCTGAGTTGATTGATCCGTTGAGTGACCATCGCTGCAAGGGATGCACGGGGAACGAAAACTGAAATTGGGAAAATACAAAGTAGTATGGCGACAGGTCTAAAGGCAATATAATGAATAGTATGAATCGATGGCCGAGGTTAGATACCGAATATGAGAAAGAATAAGGTATCCCAGAGGGTATGTTCGTTATGGCTTGGTGTCCGATCAGAGCAAGAGAGAGAGAGATCAAAATTACACTCGAATAGAGTAGAGGTAGAAAATGCTGCCCCCTAGCAGTTCTCGCTTATTCACAGTCTATTGATATAGCAATGTGTGCTGAAAAACAAGCAACGACTGACGCACTACAAACAGAATTTTTAATGCGATGATCCTTATAGTTATTGTTTTGACTATGCAATAGAAATGGTTCAATAAATATATGAAATTCATTTTTTAAATATTATTCTTAACTATCACGATTTGTTGATTGCCACAACAAAGGAAGAAGTCAAATGAACATACAAGTAGAATAAACCCAAACCATTCTGTAAAAGTTGATGGAGAATTTTCTTATATATTTTAAAACAATACGTCTCTTACCCCCCACAAAGGCATAAATATCAGGAAAACAGTTGTTTTCATATGATAACAATTAATGGATAGGAGAGGGAGAGAGGGGAACGCGTATTCATTCAAAGAGATGGGAGGACTGATGAGTGAGTGGGGATACTTCTTGTGTGACTGCACAGGAATTGCCAGGGGAAATGGGCGGTGCCAAAAGCGAATCGAGACATCAACAATAAGACAACACTATTACCGTAACTTGACCCACATAGAATCCATTCGCCCAAGGTAATGGATACCCTTTTGGTTCTCCCTCGCTGTAGAACGATCCGAATATACCTCCTGAATTCACTCAACACGACTGGTTTTTGCGCACGATTAAATAATTAACTGCCAGTATCACGAACATAGTTGTCTACCATATCTTGGCCGTTCATTTTTCATTTGCTCAAATTCTTTTTAGTAACATTAATTTGAAATCAACAATGCAGCATGACAATGGAAAGAGTTACTACGAAGTCAAGTAATAAGAATCGTTGAGGATTCGAGGCTAAAATCTAAACCATTTATATCTTCATGTTTCATAACTACTCATACCTTCTATTTTTTGTTATCTGGATGATCTAATTATCAGAATTATAATTCGCTTCCCGTTGATCATATTTCTACCCGCGTGCAATACATTCATAACACACGGTCGACACCATCATAATAACACGAATGCGATTTAAACGTTGAGCAAAGGCGAAATAGAAATCATAATCGAACTACGAATAATTATTGAGGCAGCTTGAGAGTGAGACCATTCTCCTGTGTGTAACTGAGACTTCCGATCATCATCAGACCGGGGATTCTTTTCTTCATCCTCTCTAACATCTTCTGCGCTCTTTCCATTTCGTAGTCTATTCTCATCAACTTCTCATTCACATTCTCCAGACAATGATCACACGCTTGTCCCAATCTCTTCTCGTGTACATTCGAGACCGCTGAACTGATGGATTCCATGGAAGAGGGAAGAGTGAGGATGAGATCGTTCTGAAATGGGGAGATTCCTTCGCATTTTCAGTGATCATTCGCTCGAACTTTAAGGTAACCAAGATGTTCTCTGGATTTATCGTTGTATATGTGAAATATTTTATTGTATTATAGATTGGGTATTTTCTTGAACTTACTATGTCTTTGACGCGCGTTTCCATTTTATCCTGATCTATTCGAGCATCGACTTCTCCATTGAATGCAACGATTTCCTTCTTGATATGGAGGATCTTCTCCATGCATTCATCCTCTTCCTCCAGACTCGCTGCCACCAGATTAGCCATCTGAATGGAGATTGAGAAGAATCCATATCATATTCTCGCATACGATGAGCTGTGTATCCATGATAATCACATGGGAAAGCCTCACCCTCTCTTTAAATGAAGGCTGTTGGTTGGCTGTTTTTCTTCCTCTTCCCTTTCCCTTCTTCGTCCTCTGAGTCTCCTTCTTCTTTGGCCATGAGCACACTTTCTTGCGAGGGAAGGAGAGAGCTTCTATGTTCATCTCGTCTTCTCTTCTCTCTCGATGACGATCAAGATTGAATTGACTGATCATCATGTACGGCATCCACTCAAAACGTCCTTTCTTTTCTCTTTGTTAACCATATTGAACTTTTAAAGATTTTAGGAGAGATTGGTTCAAAGCAGTAGTGAATGACATACATTGTCCTGTTCCCATTCGAAGGGAAGATCACTCGGGTCGTCGAGGTAGTCGATGTCCTCAATATTATACGTTTTTGTTGTTCATATAGTATGGTTCTAACAAATGTAACGTTAAAATGACACAAAATGAGAGAATAAACATACCAGGAATGGAGTTTCTCCTCTCAGTCCAACGGCGATTACATATTTGATCAGTCTCTCTCGGTACTCTCTGAGGGCAGTCTCCACTTCCCTCGTCAATTTATTCACCTTTCGTAGCTGAATTCAAGGGGACGGATGGAGGGACGAGGAATGAGGGTCTACTCACCATGGGATGTTTCCAATCAGGACGGCGACTTGCGATCTCTTCCAATTTGAGAGTGAAGGCTGCATACTTATTCTTCTGCTCCCTCAGAGTCCTCGTCCCCGCATTCTTAACACCCATTAATGCATAGCCTTTGTATCTACTGCAGCCACATGATCATATCTATGGAAAGGAATTTATAATTTTTCGTGTGTTCTTCCTAAGAGCCGAATGGTGAAAATGAAACAGGGGGACAACTGACTATTCCGTCAAGGGGGAACTTATACGTTGCGTCCATCATCCTTTTATCAGCGAAAGCATCAACGTGATCCATCATTATTTCCATCTGGCCCAGATCCGATTTGAGTTGCACGAGTGTTGTTTCCTGCTCCTCCAGAATCTGAAAGTGGAGAAGATTCAAATAATTTATAATGGATCTGGTGTAACTTTACTTTTTCTCGTGCAATAGCGAGAATGGAAGCTAAATTATTTCATAATTGGAGTGATGACATACCTGAACATCAGGGTCTCGAGGTGCCATCGTATGGCAGTGAGAAGGGACTGGTGGGAGAGATGAGCAGATGAATGAACGAATGAATAATCCGATGAGCAAAGAGGAGATCGGAAGGGCGGCGCTTCACTATTACCAGCGGTGGGGATCTCGCTGAGAGAGTAGATAGAGACAATTGGGGCGTCTCTTCTATGATATTCGAATATTTGACGCCACCTATGAGTAGAATCTTCACAATCGATGACACAGGAGAATCACTTCAATTCAATATATCTCGTGTGAAATAATTCATGGGATCTCCGCGCGATGGAGTCGATAGATTATTAAAATATGGACCAATGAGTAGCTAATAAACTCTATCGTACATGTCAGCGAAATCAGAACGGCCACCGAGAGGAACCGAGAAATTTTCGATTTCTTGCTCACTGCGAATACGCAATTTTAAAAGTCGTGGTTGTGCTCATATCATGGTCGATTTGCCGGAATCGACCCGGACATGCTCGGTTAATTATGGCTAGAAATCGATAAATCAAATGCACAACATTTTGGTGCGATTACGGTATTTTGGAAAGTTCACCGACATTGGTGAGCTTTCCAAAATACCGTAATCGCTCCATAATTGTTCGCTTTCGATTAATCTATTTCTAGCCATAATTGACCGGACATGTCCGGGTCGATTCCGGCAAATCGCCCATGATAAAAAATATGAACACGACCACGATTTTTAAAATTGCGTATTTGCAGAGAGCCAGAAATCGAAAATTTCTCGGTGCCTCTCGGTAGCCGTTCTGATTTCGCTGACATGTACGATATATCGAGACTGATGGGCCCCGAATCAATGATTCCTCATGGTAATGGGTTGCGGCTGAGATAGAAGGAATCACGGACGGTGCGTTCTCTTTCACGCCCTCTCTGTTGTGAGCTTTCCTTCTATTGTACTCACGCACCCTCATCACACATCAATTCGAAGTTACCCTTTTAATTTTTACAGACTATTTTTACAGGTTTGCAAGTGTTTGTTATGAAGCAACGGATATGTTTCCGTTTCCATTATCTTCTTAGCAGTAAGTGCTTGTCTGCTCTAGATACTCACTGGCTGATCCTTCATTAGTACGTACAAGGAAATTTCGATGAAGTCGATGAAGGAAAGCGAAAGTACATGACTTTACTGTGTTTTCTCCCTTGATATACTTTGTAAACATGGTTTGAATATACCGTAATCATTTATTCATATAATGCTGTGAATACGACAAAGATCCGTGAATAGTTGAATAAGATAAATGTCTAACAAGCAATGAAAATTTGCAATTCGGGATGATAAACTTTAAAGATAGGAAATAAAAAAATGGAAAGCATTGACCGTGCTTGAGAGAGCAATGAATGAATCATACGAGGTGGAGTAATGTTAATCTTTTAAAATTTCTGGGCATGGCATCTTCATTTATATTCCTTTATTAATCATTTCTTTATCGTTCAAGGGATTGTGTGAAACGAGTCGGCGACAATTATCCAGAGGTCTTAGTATTCCTTCAACATCCCCTTGAGGTATTTATAAGGGTCCTCTTCTTTCTCCATTTTGAGAATTGCTTCCAGCATCTAAACAATGAAGTTTAATAATTTAAAGAATATTATTCGGTTTAAACAGTTAGATTTTATCATTATATTCGTAATGAATACTTGCGGAATGATTGTTGAAAGCATCGGGGAAATGTATTCTTCATTCTCGATAGTCGAGAATATTCAAATGGATCTCAATTGACTAACTCTGAGTTTCTCTTCGTCGCTTTCTGCTTTCTTCATCTTCCTTCCCATTTCTCGAAGGATCCAGTTCACCTCAAGAATCTTATTTTTTCTGAGCGAAAATATGGGTAATACGACAATATGTATTGCATATTTGGCAATTGGGTAGGATTATTATGTGTAGGGACCACAAGGTGGTTACTCGAAATCATCACACAGGTCTAATTGTGTTGTTAATGTGTTCGTATGGGGCTAAATAGGACCATGCATTTTGAATTAGGTTGATATCTAATGTTTGAGCCAAGTTATGACCCAAAATGTGGGTGAATTGACCATAACGTGAAAGGCCCAAAAAGAGAAACGAGAGAAAGAGGGGCGGAGCCTATTTCTCCATTGTCTTTTCAATTCTCGAAACGATCGGGTACGGCTTCGCCGAAGTCTGCAGAGGAAGAAATGGGGCTTTCTCGTATTTAGACTGCTCTCTAGTCACTCCGGGTGAGAGACGGGTGGAGGGAGGGGAGGGAGGGGAGGGAGAAACACAATCTTCATTCCCAACCAAATCACTCTTTCAAAATTGAATTTGGGAGCTCTTTTCATCCTCTTTCGAATGAGCCTCCGTGACCCTGGAAATTCCTTTTCTGAGTAGGTCAGCATACGAGTTTCTCTATAAAACTTGTATGCTGACCTACTTAGAGATGGATTTTCCAGGGTCACGGAGGCTCATTCGAAAGAGGATGAAAAGAGCTTCCAAATTCTTTTTTTGATCGAGTGATTTGGTTGCGAATGAAGGCTGTGCTCCTCTTGTCTCGCTTTTGCGGGGTAAAGTGTCCGAGCCGAGTGGGCGGAGCTTTCGGAGTCTAATTATGTGGACGCTCTCTCTCTTCTGAGTGCATACCTCCCTTCGGAGAATCTTGGCATCCGTGGATGGCGTCACCTTCGGTTCGTCTTCCTCCTGAATTCCCAGATCAGCAAACCAAATATTGCGAGAATCACACTATTTAAAATAAGAGCAGTCGATTTTAATTCTATCATTCTCATGTTATGAACAAGTCATTTGTAGAAGAGAGAGAGAAAAAATACTCGAGAAAAAAATTACCTACACAAGAGGAAAAAGAGAAAAAACCTGCTCATCCAGTTTCTGAGGGGCCATCTGAGAGAGGAAGAGCGAGTAGATGAGTGAATGAATGTGTGAGTGAGTGAGGAGTAGAAGAGAAGAGAAGGGGGCGGAGCTTAGTCCTGCTATAATACGGAATGAAGAGGAGTGGAACTGACGAGGAATCTCTTAGTTACAATTCCGCCGCTAATCATTTACTCAAGACATTTCCCAAACCCAATCAGTGAACACTTGTGTTCACACTACAATTAATGACAAAAAAAGACGCAACATTTTAGCACACATTTAGCGACAATCAGTTATCGAATGTATCAATATGCCCACTGGCTGGGATTTTGCATCCATTATTAGTTTTCGCGTCTACCAACGCAAATGTGCAGACGGTGAGGCAAGGAGTATCAACGAGATCTACTCTTAATATTTCTTGATTGAACGAGAGCACAATAATTTATAAATATAAATATGAATGGAGAAAAGGTCCGAGGGAAGCAAGTTCCCAACTAGCATCTTACTCCTATTCACGTATCTCTTGTAGTCATTTCTAGCCATTGCATGTCCCCTTGCACCAATTCCATTCACACGAAGACATTTATTATATCTCGGACGCTTCTCTTCTCCTCTGTGGGAGGGTGCGCCCAGAGTACGGTAAAAAGGGGGGGGGGGGTTACGGTAGGGACGAAGTTCTACCACTCCATCTCGAGGAACGACTTGAGGAAGCACTCGTGGATCTTAATTAGACAATTAGTTAGGCTCCGCCCTTCTATTGATTACCTCAGTGTACATCATGTCGAGGAAGCGGATCTCGTAGCGAAGACCCTGAAGAGATCAAAGATCAGAGGAGATAAAAGATCTCAAACACGCACCTCTCGCTCGTTCATAGCCGCGTCACGGTCGTCGCCAATGACGTCGAACCTGAGATGGTTACATTAGGCTCCGCTCACATTAGGCCACGCCCACTAGACTCCGCCCCTTCTCCTCACCGTTCGACGATGCGATGGATGGCATCCATCTCGGCGTTCATCGCCTTGAGCAGACGGGCCTCGAGATGAGTCCGATGGCCGAATGGAATAGTGCGGTTCTGAGAGGAGTACTGTAGGTGCACGGTGGGACACATTGGGTTCAGTGGGTCAGCCTGAGTACGGTATCTGACCCACCGAACTCGTACCGTACTCCCTACAGTATACCTCGTGCTCATCGATGATGTCGAGTGCCTGATCGATCTTGTCCAGCAGCTCGCCCAGAATCTCCTGAAGGGAAATATGCGGTAGGGGTACAGTATGCCGACAGTATACCTGGCGGTCCTCGGCGTTCGATCGATCGGCGGGATGGAGGTCGACGAGAAGCTTCTGCAAAGTACGGCAATCAGTTATCGATCGATTGGCTACCGTATACCTCGGTGGCTTTGGAGCGTCGCTCAGTTATGTTGTAGCGTCGTTTGAGCTCCTGAAATAATTTATTGGTCAAGTATACGGTAGAGATTCAGATATTAGGGTTGCGGTGGGTCAGATTCCTTACCGGCAGGTAGTTGGCGACGAGGGCGTTAGGCTTGTCCTTCATGTTGATGAAGAAGTCCCATTCGAGGTCGACCATCTGGATGTGAGCAAAGATCAAAGGTCAGTTGACGAATTGATGATGACGTGGCATAGTAGAAAGCCAGGGATTTAATCAGAAGGTATTTCGGGATGCGACAGAACAACAGTTTAGTGATGACGTGTCATATCACTGGGATACGGTAGGAGTCAGGGCATAGGGTAGGTGATGATACCGTACATCGGGATCTCCCTCGGGGATTGGTTCCTCCTCCTCTTCCTTCTTCTTCTCCTCTGGAATCTCCTCCAGCTTCAGTTCCTGCATCGCTTCATTCACATCCTCGTACGACACGCTCTCGTCTGTCTGAATACGTGATGTTCCTCAGAGATCAAAGATTAAAGACCACCCCGTAACCTCAAAGATTGTAGCACACAATGTGCGAGAGGAAGGCCAACAACAGTGTGCTTACAGTAAATCAAGAGATCAAAGAGCACACTAGAGTAGACCGAAAGATCAAAGACCACCCCTCCTTCCCTCACCACTATCTCTCCTCCATAGTCCTCCACGGCGGTGACTTCATCCAGATCCTCGCGGCAATCCACAGGCTCGACACGATCCTCGACAGTAGCCTCAAGTGATCTTCCATATAAAAGGTGCGGAGCATAAGACTTTGGCTCGGTAGATCTCAGGAAATTGGGGAGTCTAATACATAAGTAACGGTAGCTCACAGGAAAAGGACAGACATGGATACCATAGCTACGTTAGGTCAAAGGAGGGAGGGGGCGGAGATCTAACTCACCATAATTTCGCAGGATGACCGCACGCGACGCGAGGGAAGAGCAGAAATGAGAAGAGAGAGAGGAGACAAGGGCTATTTATTGAGTCAGAGATCCTTCGAGAAGGATGATAATTACATTCAAATTCAGGGCTGAAAGGGGATTTGCAAATGGATTGATCACTCTGCCATTAGTCTCCTATTAGAATATTTTTTGTTGGGTTTTCGGGAATGTTTCGGGGTTGGTAGCATAGATAGTGATTGTGCAACATGAGTGAGAGTAGGCGTAGATCAGTGGATACTGGAGATTCACCGATTTGCATAGACATGATCGAAACTCTCTTTTCGGAACAACAATTATCTCCCATCCCTTCCTCTCTTCTCCTTCCGTAATGTCTGATCTCGTTTTTTGTCCTCGTCATATCGACCCCAACGTGATCGCTAATTTCGATCAGCCTCTTTCTATTGTTCATGTAAAAGGTTCTCATTGCACATTGGGAACATGAAATATGATCACTTCTCGATTTAGTTACAGTAAAGTACACCGTTGGCTTTATTTCGAAATTCGATTTCCCCATTGTCAATTATTCGAAAATATTTGAAAATAACGCACGTTGGCAATCGCTCATTGGCCAGATGATTGGAAGGGCGGAGCTTAGGCCTATAAAAAGAAGGGCTTGAGGGGTTAGTCTCATTTTAATCTTCGCTCTCTTAGTCTCTCCCTCATCTCCAGTTCCTCTCCACAACCATGGCTCGTACCAAACAAACTGCTCGCAAGTCAACTGGAGGAAAGGCGCCCCGTAAACAGCTCGCGACCAAGGTATCAATTATCAATTGAAGTTTAGCCTAAACTCCATTCCACTATGACCTACTAATCTATAGTTAAATCTGTCTGTAGATACCCGGAACATTCCTTAGTATGCCTGAGAGTTTTGAACCCTTCGATGCCCCACAATACATACCGATTTGTATTTATTCCCTTTGGCATAGCTGACATAGCCCAACATATTTCTAATTGGTACTACCAATCTCTCAATAAGTCATAGTATCCGACAATAGTTACTTTAACGAACGTCATGGTATGATACCACCGTTCATGCAATGCCTTTCTCCACAGGCCGCCCGTAAGTCCGCTCCTTCCTCGGGAGGAGTCAAGAAGCCCCACCGTTACCGTCCCGGTACCGTCGCTCTCCGTGAGATCCGTCGCTACCAGAAGTCGACGGAGATGCTCATCCGCAAGCTCCCCTTCCAGGCTAGTTATTTTGCCTTCGCATTCTGAACCTGTAATCGTAAGCAAACGTGATCTGTTCGATTATTTAACTGTCTCAACCACTCAAAGTAACCTCATGCTTTTTAGCGTCTCGTCCGTGAGATAGCTCAGGACTTCAAGACGGATCTCCGTTTCCAATCTGCAGCAGTGGGAGCTCTCCAGGAGGCAGCCGAGGCCTATCTCGTCGGTCTCTTCGAGGACACGAATCTGTGTGCCATCCATGCAAAGAGAGTGACCATCATGCCGAAGGACATCCAACTGGCTCGTCGAATCCGAGGAGAACGCGCATGAAGAATCTTTCTCTGATGGCATTTCACGATATCTGATCTCCCCATTCCTCTCAATATCCTTCAACTCGTGTTTCCTCGCTTATTCATCTTCTTCATCCGAACGACCGATAAACAGAATATTCTTCTTTCTTCACACTACTACAGCTACAGGGTGCGCCATAATTACCCGGACTACTGTTTTCATAAGATTCCCTGCTTAATAGCGGGACTTGAGCGATCTTGTTCACATGAAAGTTTGTCAGCAATATTGGCAATAAGAACATACTAGCTAATTTTGATGGGGACTCATTTCGCTTTGACACAGGTCTTGAGTTTCTTCTCATATCCATCTACTAATTCCCGCAAGAAATTTTCATTGATTTTGTCTCATGCTATGAGATGGGTGGCCTTGAGCGAGACTAGTGTTGAGTGCTTGGTAGAGGACATCTATGCCTACAACACCCCCAAACATTGAAGTCGAGGGGTTGGGATCAGAGGAGTTCGGGGGCCAATCAGTGAGAGTGATAAATCGGGTGCTATGGGTGATAATATGGGTGTCCAGATACTACTTTTTCTTTTGAATGATAACATAATCTTGCTGAAAACCTCTAGTGGCCCAGATCGAAGTGGGATGGGACCAGGGTAGAAGCGCATCTCCGAGGATGTGCATAATGCAACACTCTTTATTGACCTTGGCGCTCGAAGTGACAAAAAATAGTTGGAACTTGCATGTTGAGCAAATTACAGCCTAACTCCTGATGGAATGGGGATGGTTGGAGAATCAGTGATTTCGCAACTATTTTCGGATTCTTCAGGATCAGAGGCAGTGATAATACTGTTTTGGATAGTCAACTTTCTTTCAACGGAAAATAAATTTAAATCGCCGAATAACGTACAAAAGTACGCGGACCTAACATAATGCAACAAAACTTTACGGTATCATTCTCTGTGGGACTTGACCTGACGCTCATCTATTCTGTGCAACTTAAAGAAGGAGTGTCAGCAAAGTTGAATTTTTGACGCTGTCATAACCATGACCTAGACAATTATCCAACGATCATAGCGCGAGCTAAGAGCTCCACGACGCTCCACGACGCTCCTATGCTCCACGACGATGAACAGTCTTCCGTCCCACAGAACTCTTCTCTCCCCGTCCATGAGTCTGACAACATCGGGCATTGCTCAATGCATGGTGAGTTGACTATTCAATCTCTTCTTCATTCATCTATTCTTCATTCAGACAATAATCACGTCGTTCGTCTCGTCTCTCCTCAACCTGTGCACGACATCTACAAGGAAATCCGGTCGCTCCCCACCCAATCCATCGCAATGGAAGAACTCCCTCCTGTTCCTGGTTAGTTACATCATCAATCCTTTTCTTAGAAGTCTTGTGTCTATAATCACATTGAGTAGTCAAGTAATTCCAGCCGTCCCGCTTCCTTCCCAACCACTCCCAACCACCTGTGCACAGTACGAGAAAGTGAGGGGAAAGTCGAGTCAGCAATGCAGAAGATTCCCCGATGTTCTCCCCGACGATTACAAGAGAATCACAAGTCAGGCAAATGGTGAGTATCTAGTCAATCGATATCGATTGATTATCAATTCAATCACAGGCAAACATCAAATGTGGTACTTTCTTCTCACTCAACTCAACGATCCCACGAAGAAGTCGGTTATCGTCTGGACTGGACATCAACGCCACTTCAGAGTCAGAGATAAGGCGACGCTGTGCCATCTCTGGTCTAGACACAACGGAAAGACACAGGATGTGAGTTTTCCTTGATCATCCTTACTTCTCTCCCATTAGATTCATTCTCATTCTCTCTCTCTTTGCAGGTCAAATGGGATTCTCTCTGTCGCATTATGCGAAGCACTGGTAAAAATGGACTGATGATGGCTGTCCCGTCTGAAGAGCACAGAGGGAGGAACAAAGATGGCGAATTTGGATTCGTTATCGAGCCTGCCTTTTATCTGAAGATGACCAGAGAGGCTCTAGATAAGCAGATTCGACTTCATTGTGAAGTGAGTGAATCTGACCATTTATCTTTCAATCGGGAAATTCTTATTATTCGATTCAATCTATTTTTCTTCAGAATGGACCTCTCACTGTGGGATCTCCGATTGATTCATCATGGGGATATGCCGAGGGAACTCAACTTCAAGTCGTCCCTATGATGCCACTTGATCAAGAAGGCAATGTGATTGAATCCTCCGTTCCTGAGCCCTCTTACATCACTGTTCTTCCCATTTCTCCCAACCAATTCATTCACCCACAGTTTGAATCATTCCATTCATGTCTTCCCTCTACCTCTTCTCAGACGATGCCTATCCCCTCTTCGTCTTCTCCCTCTTGCTATTCCCAGACCATGCCTATCTCTTCTTCTTCCACTCACTCTCCCTCTCCCCCGAATATTTATGTTCCCTCTTGCCACTTAGACATCGCCAATCCCAATCATATTGATTGGAATCAAGTCAACGTTACCTACAGCACTGAATATGATTCCCACCATGGCCAATTCGTCGATTACAATCCCGGCCAGTATATCTATGATTATAGATACAACCCTTATTGATTTCATGTTCCTTCGATTGTACGAAGTATCATGCTTTTTGCTCCCAGTGATCTCCGGCCAACTAATTCGTTTTTATTTCAATCTATTCGTATTATTATTCCGAAAATATTTATCTCCTATTTCTGATAACTGTGCGAAGTGGATAAATAAAATAATGTGGACAATAGTTACTTTTGAACAACAAAGAGTGTGCATTATCACAGTGTGAGTCGAGGGAGGTTATTCAAGAAAGAAAGTCACTGTGTCTCTTTACCCACTCAAATATATATGTTTCTTGAGTGAATTAATCTTCATTCACTAATTCATCTGTGCGATCATCCCTACCAATGTTCTTCTTTCCTTCAAAGCACTATCTTCTTGCCTCATCTGTGATCCAAACAGAGAACAATGGAGAGAAGGCATACTTATCTATTAGGTTGAACAGAAAGTCTTTATAAACTGTTTTGCTCGATCACTGCTCAGTGCAGGAGACCTTTGGTGTTCCCTCGCCTCTAGTGAATAACACATGACAAAGGGACTATGTGGTCAACAACCTCCCATTCCACTCTTTTCATTCTGCCACTAGTAAGACCACGATGTTTGTTCCCACGGCCTTGCACATCCGCAACGTTCTGTTATTCTTATTCCTCTCTCACACTACAATGAAGGAATCGGAACGTCAGTTGGCTGAAGTCTACGATATGCCCCTCACTACCAGACCATACGCAATTGGTACCAACGCTTCGAGAAGGGGGACTTTTCCATGGATGATCGTGACCGGTCTGGGAGGCCACCCGAGCTGGATTTGGATGCACTACGGATCGTAGTGGAATCGGATCCCTTCCAAAGCACCCGCGACATGGCAGCCACACTTGGGGTATCGCAAGGCACCATCGTAAATGGTTTGGTCTCCATTGGCAAGAAGAAGAAGCGAGGCCGTTTCATACCCCACGAATTGACCCAAGACCAGCTTGACCACCGAGTTGACGATTCCCTTTCTCTACTCACTCTTCACGCTGGAGATCGATGGTTGGACCGTCTCATAACAGGGGACGAGAAGTGGGTCTACTATGAGAATCACCATAGGAGGGCACAGTGGGTGGATGCCAATGAGACCCCACAGGATTTCGCAAAGCCTGACCTTCATCCCAAGAAAATCTTGCTCTCTGTCTGGTGGGGAGTAGATGGCCCGATTTACTGGGAACTCCTACCTGAGGGGCGGACAATTACTGGAGACGTCTACACGAAACAACTACAGAATCTCAAGAAGAAAGTCGCACAATCTCCCCTGAACGGCAAGAAAGTGTACTATCAACACGATAACGCCCGACCCCATGTTGCACGGCAGGTCAAGCAGGAGCTGTCCAAATATGGCTGGATGATTCTCCCTCATCCACCGTATTCTCCTGACTTGGCCCCTTCGGATTATTGGTTGTTCTCGGATCTGACCCGTCATTTCGATCAGAGATCCTTCACTTCCCGTGGGGCGATCGAGGCCGCACTCAAGCAATATTTTAATTCGCGCCGAGATGGGTTCTATAAGGAGGGAATCCATAAGTTGCCTGAACGTTGGAGATTTGTCGTAGATAACAATGGTACATATGTTTGATTTTGCTCTTGTGCTTTATTGTCAGAAGAAGGGAAATAAAAAGTTTATAAAGACTTTCTGTTCAACCTAATAAATGTTTACCAGCAACGTAGTCCGAGTATCAAATCTGCTTCTTCTACACTGCAAAGTGAGAGGGTACAGTGTCGACGATCGATCGATTCATTGAATGATGTATGATTTGCGAACTTTCTGCCCTTCGCTTAAAGGAGGAGCAAAGACAAAGCTACAAATTCGACTCTTCCATTTCCATTGCCTAGCTTTCCTCAACGATAAGAGATTCTGAAAATTTCACGTTTTTATCTCTGCGCTGAACTGAGTTATCACAACTTGGCTGATTGCCAGCCATGGACATCAGGAGAATAGCTCAGGGAAGGAGCGAGAGAGCGCGCGAGTGAGAGAGAGAATGACCCTCTCGTTTCTCTAACTGCGCGCGGTTGCAGAGACCCCTTTAAAGTAGGTGTAAAGGCAAACGCGCGCCCGGTTGAAATATGTTTCAATTAGAGGAGAACTCTCTTCAAGTCGCGTACTCTCTCGCTCGTTGCCTGAGCTTTCCCTGATTTGGCTCCCCGCCAACTACCGATAGCTCTGTTCTTTATGGAGATATCAATGTGAAAATTTCGGAACTTCTTATCGTTGGGGAGACCTAGGCCGTGCATATGAAAGCTTCAAAATTTGAATTTTGCCTTTGGTCCTCCTTTAATGTACACATATTTTCTTCAGAAATTCATAATGTACATAGATTTTTTAAAAAATGGCAGCCAGTAACGGCAATGTGAGCACTGCTATCACGGCCCCTAATTCGTCGACATTTGCGACCACCTGTCCGCCTAATGGGTCTCATGCAGAAAAATTCAAATTCAAACATCAGGCATCATGTTGCCCTTAATCAGGCAATATTTTTGAATTTGAACAGCGTTGAAATGGCTTTTGCACATCATAATTGACGCAAATTCAAATTTCAAGACACTAAACACAGAAATGGACAAAAATTACAGTATTTTCTAGTGGGCGGAGTTAGGCGGACCGGTGGTCACGATTGTCGATGAGTTAGGGGCCGTGTGCTATGCAATTCATTTCCGTGATTTTTTCAGACATATCTGAAAGTCATCCCTATCTTCAAGATGTATTTTGATTAGTAATTGATCAGTTGATGTTCCTCTTACTTCTCCTTCCCAGAGTACCCAACAATAATTGTTCGACGGAGCTCGAAGGATTCCTCCTCTCTTTCTACAAATACTTTCACCGTGATATGTGATATGAGGAGGAAATGGGGGAGCGACGATTGGTAGACCAGTTGCATTTTTTTTCCGTTTCTGATAGACATTTTTTGTGAATGCTATCATTCTCTCTTACTTTACATTTTATCGGAAACAAATAAATCATTAAAATTTTGGCAAACTTTAAATACAACAAGATAAGGATATGACACTGTAATGCTTGATTAATAATCTATAATACATATTATTATGATCTTCTTCCTGCCATTCTCATAGCTTTCCTCATGAGAGGAGCAGTCTTATTCTTCTTAATGATTTTCTTCGTAGAAATGACTCGATCGGGACGGATCTCTTTAATATTCTTCTTCGTATCTTCCTCTCCATACACAAAGTCAGCCAATGCACCAGCATACGACGGATTGGAGGGATGAGGGAGGAGCTGAGAAGATGAGAATGAGAATATACGAAGGGAGTAATCATAATACGCATAGAGGGAACACTCACTCCATTCCGAATTGCTTCGTCGACTCGATCTGAGAATCGTCTGTAGTTCTGCTCCATTTTGTGATCATCGAAGCAGAATGTCTTCCCATCAACTCGTCTTTTCTTCACTACACATTCCAACGGAGCACTCCGTCTCTTTCGGGAATGAATGGAGACTGAATCGCAGCTGAAACGAAGATTCCATCTATCGAAACTCATCATTCCTTTCTCAATTGGCTGATAGTGTAAACATAAGATCACTTACCTGCTAGATGAGGAAGAAGGAGAGGAGAGGGGCGATGTCTCTTCTTCCCAACAATCCCGATTTGCTGTGCAAGAGGGCCGAGGGTGGGATGAGAAGTGAAGGTTCTCACTATCTGAAAGATGCGATACTCGGATACTGTGGAAGAATTAATGAATGTTGAATAGTATCATAATTACACCCACGTATTCACCGACAAACTGGCCTACTTATGCAATCTCATTCTTTGAAAGTATCCATTCAATACTATAGATTACGGTAATTAGTGGCAATTCGACTCACGTTATCAGCATTCGTTTCAATCAGAAGACTCTTCGTCACTCCCATTCCAGATAACTTGCGGAGATATCTTTCAGTCTGAAATCAATAAACTTGAATAATAAGGGATATTGTGTTGTGAGAACAGCAGAAATGAACGACGACAGCATTATATCTAAAGAAGGAGTATAAATCAAACCTTTGATGGGTCCTGAAGTTTAGCGAGGTATTCTTTCAGTTTGACTGACAGGTAATTGGCGGCCATTTTTGAGAGGAGTGAAGAACAGGAGGAGAGAGTGCGAGGAGCGAGTAAAGAATGACTGATCTCGCGACCCTTCCTGATATACCAGTTGAAGGATGTCTTCCCACATTCTTTATGGTTTACCACCCTTCCTTTTTAGTCTTCCTGATAGACTCGAATGGAAGAGGATGCATGCTGTTCATTCCCTCTGACAAGAGGAGATGGAAGAGGAAGGAGAATATAGAAATGTAGATAGACTATGCCAAATTTCTATTACAAGGATCATTGTAATGCACTCCACAAGAGACTATCAGTTACTCGTGACTCCCACCTCCTTCTTTTCATTTTGTCAATCCGGACGACCAGATTGACGTCCCTGAACTTGAGGGAATGACAAACACACCAAGATTAAGTTTGGAAGAGATGAATGGAATTTGGTAGAAAACGATGGTAAAGTCGATCTGGGTACGATTAAATAATAGTCAGACAATAAATAATAGTCAGACACACCAAGATTAAGTTTGGAAGAGATGAATGGAATTTGGTAGAAAACGATGGTAAAGTCGATCTGGGTACGATTATATAATAGTAAATAATAGTCAGATCATTGTAATGCACTCCACAAGAGACTGTCAGTTACTCGTGACTCCCACCTCCTTCTTTTCATTTTGTCAATCCGGACGACCAGATTGACGAAAGAGTTCTGTCCCTGAACTTGAAGGAATGACAAACACACCAGGATTAAGTTTGGAAGAGATCAATGGAAATTTGGTAGAAAACGATGGTAAAGTCGATCTGGGTACGAATAAATAATAGTCAGACAAATTGTAATAACGAATTATAATCTTTTGAAATTGGAACATCAATTCATACCGTAAATCAGAACTTATAATTCAGAATAAGATAATTCATCTTTCCTTCTATCCACCTTGTCCAGAAAATTCAGCGATCAACAAATAATCTTTTAAAGAACAGTCCTTTAGAATATTTCTCTGTGGCATTTCATGATATCTGCTCTTCCCATTCCTCTCAATTTTTTTTGAAATTGATGCATCGATACATAATGATATCGTGCCATACAACGAAAATATTCTGAAAATAAAGAAAATTCAAACGTAGTTTCTTTTCAAAAACTGTATGCATCCTTCAACATATTTCTGCATCATTCGTTCAAACTCGATCAATAGTTCAGACAAGGTCAAAGATGAGCTTTACACCCCCTAATCACCAGTTTACGATCTACAATGAGGCATAGTCTGGGTGAAGACTGATTGGAAGCCCTAAAAGGGGCGTGTCTCTTCCTTAAAAGGGACTCGTCTAATCATGCCCTCCTCATTCGATTCATTCGACTACTCACTCTCTCTCCTTCTCTCCAATGGCTCTCGACTACGTTGGCGATGATGTCTTTCGTCAACAGCTCCACTACTATGAAGAGACTCCCTCCGTTGCACAGTATTCCTCCCAATCTGTGCATGAGTCTGACAGCATCGGGCATTGCTCAATGCATGGTGAGTTGACTATTCAATCTCTTCTTCATTCATCTATTCTTCATTCAGACAATAATCACGTCGTTCGTCTCGTCTCTCCTCAACCTGTGCACGACATCTACAAGGAAATCCGGTCGCTCCCCACCCAATCCATCGCAATGGAAGAACTCCCTCCTGTTCCTGGTTAGTTACATCATCAATCCTTTTCTTAGAAGTCTTGTGTCTATAATCACATTGAGTAGTCAAGTAATTCCAGCCGTCCCGCTTCCTTCCCAACCACTCCCAACCACCTGTGCACAGTACGAGAAAGTGAGGGGAAAGTCGAGTCAGCAATGCAGAAGATTCCCCGATGTTCTCCCCGACGATTACAAGAGAATCACAAGTCAGGCAAATGGTGAGTATCTAGTCAATCGATATCGATTGATTATCAATTCAATCACAGGCAAACATCAAATGTGGTACTTTCTTCTCACTCAACTCAACGATCCCACGAAGAAGTCGGTTATCGTCTGGACTGGACATCAACGCCACTTCAGAGTCAGAGATAAGGCGATGCTGTGCCATCTCTGGTCTAGACACAACGGAAAGACACAGGATGTGAGTTTTCCTTGATCATCCTTACTTCTCTCCCATTAGATTCATTCTCATTCTCGCTCTCTTTGCAGGTCAAATGGGATTCTCTCTGTCGCATTATGCGAAGCACTGGTAAAAATGGACTGATGATGGCTGTCCCGTCTGAAGAGCACAGAGGGAGGAACAAAGATGGCGAATTTGGATTCGTTATCGAGCCTGCCTTTTATCTGAAGATGACCAGAGAGGCTCTCGATAAGCAGATTCGACTTCATTGTGAAGTGAGTGAATCTACCCATTTTTCTATCAATCGCAAGACTCTAATTATTCGATTCAATCAATATTTTTTTCAGAATGGACCTCTCACTGTGGGATCTCCGATTGATTCATCATGGGGATATACCGAGGGAACTCAACTTCAAGTCGTCCCTATGATGCCACTTGATCAAGAAGGCAATGTGATTGAATCATCCGCTCCTGAGCCCTCTTACGTCACTGTTCTTCCCATTTCTCCCAACCAATTCATTCAACCACAATTTGAATCGTTCCATTCATCTCTTCCCTCTTCGTCTTCCACGACTATGTCCATCCTCTCTTCGTCTTCTCCCTCTTGCTATTCCCAGGCCATGCCTACCTCTTCTTCTTCCACTCCCTCTCCCTCTCCCCCGAATATTTATGTTCCCTCTTGCCACTTAGACATCGCCAATCCCAATCATATCGATGGGAATCAAGTCAACGTTACCTACAGCACTGACTATTATGCCCATCATGACCAATTCATTGATTACAATCCCGGCCAATATATCAATGATTATAGATATTTGCCTTATTGATTTCACGCTTGTTGGATAGTACGATGTTTTTTTTTCTCCCGGTGATCTCCGACGCTTTACTATATTTTAATATCTTACTATTCTTATCCCGAAGATATTTTTATCCTATTGCTTACAACTATGCGAAGTTGATAAATTAAATATTGTAGACAATGGTTATTGTTGAACTACAAAAAGTGCATTCGTGCATTATCACTGAGCTAGTCGCGGGAGGTTATTCAAGGAAGATCCAAATCGGACAGGACTTATGCAACAACCTAATATATATATAAATCGGAGTATTCAATTCAATTCAGTTAAATTTATCACGTCAGGTAGTTAACACCAGATGAGGATAGGTCTTATTCTTCGGTCGTTGTATGCCATCAGTACGGACCAAGGGATCTTCTTAGGTCATCTTTCCAGCGCGCTCTAGGCTGTCCCTGGGGGCGAGTCTTGTTGTAGGGGATCCAGACTGTAGATGCGCGGCTCCATTGGTCCAGTCCCATTCGTCGCAGCTTCCGGGCCCACGTAATCTTCCTTCTGATCGCCTTTTCATTCCAGTCTCGCAGTTTGGTCGCATTACGGATATTCTCGTACCTCCATCGATCTCGTATGCTGATTCCTAGCATCTTCCGCTCCATCTTGCGCTGCGTCACGCTAATCGGAGTATAGTACTCAGATACTCATTAGTCGATTATTCAATAGCATATATATCTATCTAGCGGCATTTATGTATTCAATCGATTTTTTCTATATTTTTTACATTCAGAGACGAGGAATGTTTGCGGGGAATTAGTGGAGTTGGATGAATGTAATCCGATCTGTGCATTATTCGAGGGAGGGTTTCATCGCACTCAATTGATAGGAGAGAGAGAGAGCGCGCGCTCGAATGAGGAATTAGATTTTCCAAATTATTGAATTAATTCATTTTGGACATGCTTTTCACTGAACACATATGTATGAAATTGGTTATTCGAAAGAGTCGTATGCGTCCTGTACTGTGAAATATTTACTTAAATGAAAAAAATAAAAAAATAACTTAAATTGGGGTAAAACTGAGATAATTTCTGGCAACATCATGATTTCCCTGTCCAGATTATTGATATTTGTGTGGGGATTGTGATATTCTCCCCTCTTCATCGGAGGATAATTGGTTCAAATTCCTCCTCTCTCACTTAATCCTCGCACCCGGGTCTTGCTTATAAAATGGCGTTTTGGGGTTTCGATAATTCGCTGAATTTCATTGCTTTCCTACAGTTTTAGATCGCAATTCGATAATTTTAAATAATATTTTTGTAATTTCAGGGGAATGTTCCGTGTGCTCGCCATCTTCGCTATCTCAGCTGTCGCTCTCGCCGACGAAAAACAAGATTTCGCTGTGAGTTCCGCGACCGGGTTGTAGAAACCGAATACTGGCTCCAATGACCGGCTCTCCCCTTGCAGGCTCTCCGCGAGAAGGTCCAGGCGACTCTCTCCTCCTTCGACCCTGCCTTTGTCCAGAAGGTACGATTCATCCCATTGAACCGAAAAATATCGCGTCCTAATTTCCGGCTTCATTAGATACTCCGTCGCATTTACCATTGCAGCTCCAGGAGATCGAGAAGAACTTCGACCTCTCTCGCAACCAGAAAATCGCGCAGATCACTGAGGCCATCGCAGCCCTCCCAGCCGATCAGCAGGCGAGTACTCGAAGACCCTCTATTTAACTGTTCTCCCGATCTATTCGCCGGCTCCCATCTTTATTAACGAATTTTTCAGGCGAAGGCGAACAAGTTCAAGGAGTTCGGTCTCCAGAAGGAGCAGGAGATGATCTCTCTCGTTAGTATTGGTTCCAATTCTCGGATGTTCTCGTTTTCCGGTCTCGGGTTCCAGTTCTGTCTCGATTCTCATTCCAGGCCAAGTCCATCATCTCCGACTTCTCTCCCGAAGCTCAGACTCTCCTCAACCAAGTAAATTGAGGCTTTCTTCGAAATTTCGTTTTTTCGTGTACGAAATTTGAATGTATATGTTTTGAGGTGGTGAGCGCCTACGAGAAGGGAGCGGATACTCCCACTAAGCAGCTCATTGAACAGGTGATCTTTGATCTCTTCTTGCAATCTTTGACCTCCTTCCTCTCCAGATCAAGAACATCTTTACTGGGGCTTCTGACGCCGTCAAAGCCGAGCTCAAGGCTGCCAAGTCTGGTCTCGTCGAGAAGGTACTATAGAGAGGAGTACGGTAGGGTATTACGGGACAGCTCCACAATTAGTTGGCGCTATGCTTTGATATGTATTCCATAAGATATCAATGCTTCTTGCAGGTCAAGGAGTTCGCCCAGTCTCTCGTTCCCGCCAATTAAATCAAACGACATTTGATTAGTCCAATAATAAACTAATTACTTCTCCGATCGATCGATAAATCGCGTTTAGATCTGATCGAAACGTTCTGTTTTGTGCGGAAAATGTATTCTGCGCGGAGATTTTTTCAAATGTTGGCCAGTTAACCTGCATTTATCACAGAATATGGAAATTAATGTATTTTGAATTAATGTTCACGGAAATATGTCGAAGTACAGTTTTATTGATTATTAGAATCGACCTTCTTACTATTGACTTCTAGATGCCGCACCTCGAGTTTCCGTGCCATCTCCACTATTTCAGAGCTATAATTGGGTTTTAGTCAGACTAGCAAGTGTATTGGAATATGAACCTCAGCATGGATTCACCGATTAGATTTTGCTTGAACTCACGATTTCATGGTAGAACTGAAGATGGATAGATATTCGATTCTGATCGACTCGAGACGTCTGACTATTGCACGTAGTGTAGCTTTGCTTGCCTTTACAATGTCAATTTGTCTGATCCTTGAACAAGCATCGCGTACTCCCTTCAGCGAGTCCCCTTCCACTTCAGGACCGACGATGGAAATGTCAGTGAACATTTGAATCTTCTGAAAAGACTTTATTGAAACCATTAAAAACACTTTTAATGTTAAAACGCATTATCTGTAAGAGTGCAGGTGGGGTGGCACAACTCCGGCAAAATGATCACCCGGGGCTCAAACTTTCAGAATAAGATCCCTAGGGGAAACTAATCTTTCCACCGGAAGTAGAACCCGAAATTTCAATTTTGATCTACAAAAATCGATAATTTCAAACTTGCGAATTGGACCTCGTGTTATACATCATTCGAAAGAACGTGAAAAGTTATATTTAAATCTAGGTTTTTACACCATCTGGTCAATAAGGTCGCGCAACAAATGTAAAAGTATTTAAAAAATCGCCATTTTACTCAAACTTGATGCCAGCTACCCATCTTAAATGCCCAACTTCACCCCAGATTTGACATATGTTATGTGAAATTCATCGTAGAAACCGAATATGTTCTGAAACCGGCAAATATTCGGTGCCCAAGAACCGAAAAGATAGTCCGTATGGAGGGTACTCCACCCAAAATTTCGTTTCCAATTAACTTTTTCCTATTTTTTAAGAAGTATTTGCACATTTTCGTCGAAATATTGTCTTTACCAACATGTTGGAACATAATGCAACACATCTCGCCTCTTTATGATTTGAATAAAAAATTTCGATTTCCAGACCCAAATAATTTCGATTTTTTGAAAAGTTTTGAAATCATTGAAATTTTGACTTACAATTGATGTTTGAGCCTGTATCCCTTCATTCTAATGTAACAATCGGATATTTTTACAATGTTTGAATTTTCTCAAAATGAGCAAATTGTCTGGACAGCAGTGAAAATACAAAATTCAAAAAGTGTTGTATTTGTGCTAAATTTGCTCTTAATGCACTCTAAAATAATTAAAAATGTCCTCGAAACTCATTCTAGACTATTAAATCGAAGATTTCAAAACTTTTCAAAAATTCGAAATTTTTTGGGTCTGGAAATCGAAATTTTTTATTCAAATCATAAAGAGGCGAGATGTGTTGCATTATGTTCCAACATGTTGGTAAAGACAATATTTCGACGAAAATGTGCAAATACTTCTTAAAAAATAGGAAAAAGTTAATTTGAAACGAAATTTTGGGTGGAGTACCCTCCATACGGACTATCTTTTCGGTTCTTGGGCACCGAATATTTGCCGGTTTCAGAACATATTCGGTTTCTACGATGAATTTCTCATAACATATGTCAAATCTGGGATGAAGTTGGGCATTTAAAATGGGTTGCTGGCACCAAGTTTGAGTAAAATGGCGATTTTTTAAATACTTTTACATTTGTTGCGCGACCTTATTGACCAAATGGTGTAAAAACCTAGATTTAAATATAACTTTTCACGTTCTTTCGAATGATGTATAACACGAGGTCCAATTCGCAAGTTTGAAATTATCAATTTTTGTAGATCAAAATTGAAATTTCGGGTTCTACTTCCGGTGGAAAGATTAGTTGCCCCTAGGAAACTTATTCTGAAAGTTTGAGCCCCGGGTGATCATTTTGCCGGAGTTGTGCCACTATCAGCCGCTTTCACTGCGTTCTTACGGAGAACGCGTTTTAAAATCTCACATTTCCAATCTTTTCCACGTATTTCCATCTTTCAGTGTTGAAATACTCGATATCACTGTCTTTGAAATGCGCCTCGACGGTCACTTTTGACTTATCGATTGTGGTGAATTGAACGGTTACGATAGGCCGATATATTTTGAGGTACTTGAATGCATTTTCATTCCAATTTCGAGATATCTGAAGACTATGAAACTCCCGTTAATCAACACGCATATGAGGCCAGTTGCAGAAAAGTCAAACAAGGGCCGGTACATCAAAATTTCGAAAATTTAGGGAAATGGGTTTTCGATGGGGCTGATCATCGTGGTCTACTTCATTTTGCACCAAACCGACCGGTGCAGCCGGGCTGCAAGCAGGTCGGATTTCGTTTTTCCTCAATAACTCGAAAACAACCTGACCGATTAACTTGAAATTTGTACAGGCGGTCAATCTAGTCATGTATATTTCGAAGAAATTTTAAGAGCAAAAATATTTTATGCAAATTTGGCGAAAATTATGTTCTTGAATACAAGGGAGAAGTGGAAGCTGAATTTGGGATAGAAAGATTGCGCTCTGACGAGAGGATCATTTTTCGAATGGTATGTCAGAGGTTTCTGATATCCGCTTTTTTGTTGTGAGCAATTTTGTGCATGATTCTTCCGCCGAAATCGCGAAAAACGAGGAATTGAAAAGAGTTTCACTTCAGAAAAGTAGGGAACAAAGGACTCAGTCGATCTTTTGGCATGTTTGACGCACTAATCAACGTCATTCTATCTCATTTTACGTGAAACTCATTTCAATTCCTCGTTTTTCGCGATTTCGGCGGAAGTATCACGCACAAAATTGCTCATAACAAAAAAACGGATATCAGAAACCTCTGACATACCATTCGAAAAATGATCCTCTCGTCAGAGCGCATCTTTCTATCCCAAATTCAGCTTCCACTTCTCCCTTGTATTCGAGAACATAATTTTCGCCAAGTTTGTATAAAATATTTTTTGCTCTTAAAATTTCTTCGAAATATACATGACTAGATTGACCGCCTGTACAAATTTCAAGTCAATCGGTCAGGTAGTTTGTGAGTTATTGAGGAAAAACTAAATCCGACCTGTTGACAGCCCGGCTGCACCGGTCGGTTTGGTGCAACTGAAGTAGACCACGATGATCAGCACCCTCGAAAACCCATCTTCCCAAGTTTTCGAAATTTTGGTGTGCCAGCCTCCACACATTGTTTGCCGACTCTTCGGCAACCGGCCTCATATAATTCGATAAAATGTGGAAAGAACACGTACGAGCTTGATTGACGATCCGATTCGATCTCCAGTCAATGGAATTATTGATTGAATGATATCCGGAGGTATATGGGCGAGGGAGGAGAGAGGTGGAGAAGGGGAAACCATCTCAGTCAAGGAATGAGAGCAAGAATAGCTTCCACTTCTCCCTTGTATTCGAGAACATAATTTTCGCCAAGTTTGTATAAAATATTTTTTGCTCTTAAAATTTCTTCGAAATATACATGACTAGATTGACCGCCTGTACAAATTTCAAGTCAATCGGTCAGGTAGTTTGTGAGTTATTGAGGAAAAACTAAATCCGACCTGTTGACAGCCCGGCTGCACCGGTCGGTTTGGTGCAACTGAAGTAGACCACGATGATCAGCACCCTCGAAAACCCATCTTCCCAAGTTTTCGAAATTTTGGTGTGCCAGCCTCCACACATTGTTTGCCGACTCTTCGGCAACCGGCCTCATATAATTCGATAAAATGTGGAAAGAACACGTACGAGCTTGATTGACGATCCGATTCGATCTCCAGTCAATGGAATTATTGATTGAATGATATCCGGAGGTATATGGGCGAGGGAGGAGAGAGGTGGAGAAGGGGAAACCATCTCAGTCAAGGAATGAGAGCAAGAATAGCTTCCACTTCTCCCTTGTATTCGAGAACATAATTTTCGCCAAGTTTGTATAAAATATTTTTTGCTCTTAAAATTTCTTCGAAATATACATGACTAGATTGACCGCCTGTACAAATTTCAAGTCAATCGGTCAGGTAGTTTGTGAGTTATTGAGGAAAAACTAAATCCGACCTGTTGACAGCCCGGCTGCACCGGTCGGTTTGGTGCAACTGAAGTAGACCACGATGATCAGCACCCTCGAAAACCCATCTTCCCAAGTTTTCGAAATTTTGGTGTGCCAGCCTCCACACATTGTTTGCCGACTCTTCGGCAACCGGCCTCATATAATTCGATAAAATGTGGAAAGAACACGTACGAGCTTGATTGACGATCCGATTCGATCTCCAGTCAATGGAATTATTGATTGAATGATATCCGGAGGTATATGGGCGAGGGAGGAGAGAGGTGGAGAAGGGGAAACCATCTCAGTCAAGGAATGAGAGCAAGAATAGCTTCCACTTCTCCCTTGTATTCGAGAACATAATTTTCGCCAAGTTTGTATAAAATATTTTTTGCTCTTAAAATTTCTTCGAAATATACATGACTAGATTGACCGCCTGTACAAATTTCAAGTCAATCGGTCAGGTAGTTTGTGAGTTATTGAGGAAAAACTAAATCCGACCTGTTGACAGCCCGGCTGCACCGGTCGGTTTGGTGCAACTGAAGTAGACCACGATGATCAGCACCCTCGAAAACCCATCTTCCCAAGTTTTCGAAATTTTGGTGTGCCAGCCTCCACACATTGTTTGCCGACTCTTCGGCAACCGGCCTCATATAATTCGATAAAATATGGAAAGAACTCGTACGAGCTTGATTGACGATCCGATTCGATCTCCAGTCAATGGAATTATTGATTGAATGATATCCGGAGGTATATGGGCGAGGGAGGAGAGAGGTGGAGAAGGGGAAACCATCTCAGTCAAGGAATGAGAGCAAGAATACATAGTAATGAGAGGAGGATGGAAACGACCGTTGCGTCTCTGTCTCTTCCCTTCCACCACTCTCCCTCTGGCGGAGCTCTCTCGGTGAATTATGACAAGCATTGATCTCATCACAGAATAAATTTCGGATTGTTCGTCATTTGCGCATATTTCAATGACACAGAACATGCACAGTAACATCGATAGTATTTGTAAGCTTTTGAGCTTTGCTTCAGTTTTCAAACAAAGCAATATTCAGCCCAAAATTTATCTGGAGAAATTTTAGAAATAAGGTGCAAGGTGCACTTGTTTTAGAAAAAAATGTATACACTTCATACTACTGCGGACTACTCAGTAAAAAGTTTGAAGTGGCTGAGATAAGGAACTGTGCGGTTCCTTGCTCCTAGGCAAGCGAAAGTCCCTTTCAAACATAAAATAACATCCACCTTCCGTGGGAAGGTGGCGTATCCTGGCTTTGCAAGCAAAGTCAACAGCTGAGTGAATTTTGGCAAAATATCAATTCAATGAAAGGAGTGAGGTCCTACTACACAAAACAATCAGTTCAATAAAAGTCACGGGATCAACAGCCAAAATTATATCACTATTTTCTTAAATTTCACTAATCATAAAAATAATTAATCTGCATTATTTTGCTATTAATTCTTATTATAACATTGTGAAAGAGATTGTCAAAAATAGTGATAGAATTTTGGCTGTTGATCCCGGGACTTTTATTGAACTGATTGTTTTGTGTAGTAGGATCTCACTCCTTTTATTGAATTGATATTTTGCCAAAATTCACTCAGCTGTTGACTTTGGTTGCAAAGGATACGCCACCTTCCCACGGAAGGTGGATCTCGGGACTTTTATTGACGCGGAGCGATTGATTTGTTTTCGTGATTGCCCATGTCTGCTTACAAGCCTTGAAAGGATAGTGTAGGGAAATATGATCCTGTAATTTTGGAACATTTTGGCCACCACTTTGATGATGGCGCGCTTCTATGAACAAGGAATCGAACCCTAGGCTACCCTATTTAAAAAAAGGTTGGGTGCCGACCATTGGGTACCGAAAATGATACCCACTTTGCTTGGAATCCATTGCCTTTATTTTCTTTCGAATAGCGATGGTGCCCAGAAGCTATGTAAGTCTCTCCTCAAATTCACTCGTTCTCTGACCCCTTCTCGCCTCCTTCTCTCTTCGCGAGGAGTGAGATGGACGTGGCCTTCTCTTCCCTTCTCCTCACTCTTCCTCGATTACCACTCTTCTCTTTCTCCTTGCAGGACTCATGGGTCACTCCTTCTTCTCTCTCCTCTTCTCTATCGGATTCCTCACTGCAGCTGCAGCCCTCTCTTGCTACGACGAAAATAAAGTCAGGGGATATCATTTTTCGTGCACTCTCTGACCTCTCAATCAACTCAATCTAATGACATTGACATTGATTGGCTGCAGGGCATCACTCTCCTTCGCAGTGATCCTTCCTTCAAGTACTGTTCCATCGAACCAGGGAAGGAGGAGAACGGGAAGGGTCGTCTGGCCGGGATGAGCATTGAGACTGACGACAACCTTAGTGGATACGACGCCCTCTTCGGACAGTCGAACCCCACTTACTCTATCCGATCCATCTGTGTACTTGATGTGAGTGGTGTGCTTCATTTCTGCTCTTTCACATCCATCGACTCTTCTATAAATCGGCTAATTGGCAGAAGCACACGTTCCCCTGGATGGACAGAGCCCACTCGAGTGAGAATCAATTCCGCTGTGTGTGCGCCACCGATGGGTCTGTGACTGCCTCCCTTCCCACTACACTGATCATGGGCATCACAGGTGCAACAAGGACGACACTCTCTCCCGATTCCTCATCCACAACCGCCATTGAACCACCCTCATTCTCTCTCTCCCTTCATTCTCATCTCACTCTCATCGAACATCCACCGACCTCATTCTGACCGACATGTTCATTTTGCTGATGTTATGAATTGTACCGTTCGAAAACTGGATAAATGTGTCTGTTTGTTCGTAAGAATGGAATATTATTTGTAAAATAAACCTAGGATTGAAATGTGAATAAACAAAAGAATTGTACTTGTGTTGATTCCATTCCCATTCTCTAGTGCTCACACCAGGATGGTGGCTACTCAATGAAACAAACAAAGTTAATGAAGGAGGAAGGGACGATTCTAATGAGTGACTTCAGTGGTCAGGGTGCTGAAACGTGGGAGTAAATAGACGGAAATGGGGATAATTGTGGATTATAAAGCGGTCTCTTCCCAATAATTCTCAATTGCGTTCTGAGGGAGACGTTCCTTCACCAGTTATAACTTCGAGGTGTTTTTAAAAGATGGAGAAGGAATCTACTCGCTCACTCACACGTACAAAGAGCTTTCGATTTGTGAATTGAAATGTTCACCACTTTCCGGGGGCTCCCTTTCCCGATATTTATTGAACCAAATTGTCCGGAAGCAACAAGCACGGATGGCCGTGTGGTCTAAGGCGCCAGACTCAAGCGACAAGCTTGGCACGAGTTCAGTGCCTCCTGGGTGTTCTGGTACCCGTATGGGTGCGTGGGTTCGAACCCCACTCCGTGCAAATGTTTTAACCAAATCATTGACCATTTTTGCTAAATTTTTTCATATAGAGGTAGGAGAAGGCTTTCATCGAAAGAGTAAAGTGGGATCGAGAATGTATCGAGGCGACTCGTTTAAGTATTCATTTGTGAGCAACGAGGACGAGCGAGAGAGTGACATTCAACTGCTAGGACTACAATCGATCACTGATGGATGACTACAATCGATCACTGATGGCATTTTGAAATGACTGCTGTTACAAAGGGATCCTCTCACATATGTCATTGTTAGTCCCATCGGTGCCTTAAATTCTTTGCAAGTGCTTTCAGTCTATTCATATTGCTCAATTTTGCCACATTTATATTCTAAACCATTTCTTTCTGCACATTTCCTGCATGAATTACATGAAGATGTACTGGTATTAATCAATTTCCCACCATAATTAATACGGGAAATACAACAGCTGTTACGTGAAGAGAATGATGATAATGGAAATGAAGGGAGACAACTTTGAATATTTTAATCTTTTTTCTCAAATTTTCCCAAGAAAGGTAGTAATCGAAATAAACCAAAATCATTGTTAGACATTAAAATCTAAATTTAGCAGGACTCGGCAAGGAAGAACAAAGTGACGAATGGCTGTCTACCAGACAATCGAATATCATTCGGGAATCGGCGTCTGCAATTTGAATTTTGAATGTTTTCCAAAGCTATTCGAATTTCTAATTTTCAACAATTAACATATATCTGTGCAAAACTCATGCTAAATCAAAAGGAATCAAACACTCGCCAGAATCACATGCAGTTCCGAATTCTCTGCTCTCCTTTTATTCTTTGTAATGTCCTGGTATTCACGAGTCAATCTTTGGAAGGATTTTATCTGTTTCTGAACAATTGAGAATTTTACGAGAACTATCATTTTAAAAGTAGTGGCCAAAATTCTATCACCTTGGTGTTTTTCTAGCATAACTTTCCTTAAACTTCTCCGATCCTCTCAAAATTTCGGCGATACTTATCTTGTATGATTACCAATATAATCATCCATACGGTGGCTGTATCGTGGTGGTGTACCGTAGGTCACTGAGAAATCGATATTTCGCGGAAAATAGGTATTTCCAGTAAAATGCGTGCCAAAAATCTAAAAATAAATTTATCCAAATATGAATTAGCAGGTTCGAAAGAGCATCTTTCGGGCTTTCGAATGCAACTTTAGGATGAACTGTGAATCTATTTTTGGGTTGTGGTAGGTCAATTCAATATACAGTACTTTGTAGTACATTTTTGGTTGTAACTTTAATTCTAAAGAAGCAATCGAGCTCAAATTGATAGTGTAACATACGCTGGTGGTCCCTATTCACATATGTATGTTTGGACTTGATTGGCTTCGATTTCGCTAAAATCGTCACATTTGACATGCTCTCCTTTGACGAGCTGTAAGTCCTGGAAAGAATTTTTTCGGCATTCAGAAATTGAGTTAGAGATTCTACAATGAATGCCGAACGGATCTGTGAAATTTGGCACCAATTGGTCACATTTCCGTACAGATATGATATTTTGAATCTTGCAAAATTCGTCAAAAATTGGTAATTTTGGTCAAAAATTCACGAAAATGACCAGTTTTCGACGAATTTTACAAAATTCAAAAAAATCAAATCTATAAGGAAATGTGACCAGTAGGTACCAAATTTCACAGATCTATTCGGCATCCATTGTAGAATCTCCAACTCAATTTCTGAATGCCGGAAAAATTCTTTCCAGGACTTACAGCTCGTCAAAGGAGTGCATGCCAAATGTGACGATTTAGGCGAAATCGAAGCCAATCAACTCCAAACTTGCACATGTGAATAAGGACCAGCAGCGTATGTAACCCTATCAATTTGAGCTCGATTTCTTCTTTAGAATTAAAGTTACAACCAAAAATGTACTAAAAAGTAATGTATATTGAATTGACCTACCACAACCCAAAAATTAATTCACAGTTCACCCTAAAGATGCATTCGAAAGCACGAAAGATGCTCTTTCGAACCTGCTAATTCACATTTGGATAAATTTATTTATAGATTTTTGGCACGCATTTGACTGGAAAACCCGATTTTCTGCGAAATGTCGATTTCTCAGTGACCTACTGTACACCACTACGATACAGTATGGATGATTATATTGCTAATCATAAAAAAGATTAGTATCTCCGAAATTTTGTGAGGATCGGATAAGTTTGAGGAAAGTTATGCTAGAAAAACACTAAGGTGATAGAATTTTGGCCACTACTGTATCGGAAAAAGATCAATCATCGTAAACGTTGCCTTTAGATGGTGCACTAGCTGACTTCTATCCGTGAATTCGGTGTAATATCGGCTGCTTCCCTTGCAGTTGATGCATGCACGACGACCTGCCACCAATCGATAACAATATTGCCCGATGAGAATGGGTTTGGAAATTTCGATTTTTTTAATTCGTTTTTTCGTTTAGGGAAGGAGCATTTTTTGCAAAGATGAAAATTTGCGCTTACCCGGTTTTCCATCTCCCAAATTCTTGCAAAGAAAATGCTCTACTTGTGTTCTCTTCGACTGAACTAGATCGTAGTAGATGTCATAGTGCACCTGAGTGAATTTATGATGAAAGATCGGATGAATATTTTACTTTTAAGCTCTCTTCTTTTTTTGTAGAATGAATATATTTATTTACTTACTCCTTTGTAATGCTGCTGCCGGTTTGCGATATTGTCTTTCTTCTTTTCCGATGGACAACCCCGAGGGCATTGTGGAGACTTTGACTTGAAGTTCCAGTAATCTGGAAGTAAAATTAACTATAAAACAGCTCGAATGTATGGCTATAATGAGAAATGAGAGGACTTATTGAATGGCATGAGATGTTTATACTTCGTTATGATCTTTCCCCGTACCTTTGTCGGAATCGCACCCTTTCGAGTCAAGCGGGATCGTGGGAGTAGAAGCTGCAGCCTCTGCTTCAGCTCGGAGTACCTCGTGGAGAGTCGTTGTGGTCAGCGATCCCTGTGCCAACAACCATTGTTGCTCATCACTATAGTCTCATTCCCTGACTCACAGAGGGGATGTTTCTCCGAATTGATTGTTCTACATCATGCAGCATTTTCTGGATCTGATCCTCATTGAGAGGAGCAGGTGTCGCAGATTGAGCTGCTGCAGTCGAGTGAGATGCAGCCGCTACAGCGGGCGGCTGCATCCTCTCTTCTGCTGCATCTGTATTGGTCTGCTGCTGTTCCTGACCAATCACTGTTGTGCCGGCCATTCGCAGTAGTTCTTCCGACGACCACCGCTATAAATAGTGGAATGACGACGATGCTAGTATTTCAGTTACTACCACGATCTTCTCTGCTCCTCTTTCTCCACATTCCCCTTCTCTTCGTCTCTTCGGATGAGAAATGTGCATCTCCTTGTTCGTCAAAAGTTGATTTATTGATTTATTGACCGAAAGGAACTGCTAGTTAGGAAGGCGTAAGATTGAAAAGTGCGAGAGATAGCACAATTTCACTTTCTCCGATTCAGTAATCGTTGAATGCCAAGAAGGTGATTTATCCATTTCGATGCAATGAATCACCATCACAAAGAGGGGGAACTATGATAGATGAGACAAATAAATGTACGGGGATTAACTATCGATTGGTCGACTAAAGAGAACATATGAGAGCATTTTTTGCGACGATATCAAGATCCACTAAGGTTCAATTGTGCATTTCAGTTTATTTGCTCTCATCGAAAATTCAGAAGATATCATCATTCATCTGTTCTTGAACGAACCTTCTTCTGGGAATGGGCATGTGGTTCTTCCACTCTTTCTTCTGGTTCTTTTTTGACATCCGATTGCTGAAATTCCTCCACGTGTTCGTAATTTTATGAGAATATATTTCTAGTTCCCCATTTATCAATTGATTGGAAACTTCGCTTGTAGCATTTTCGATGTTAAAATAGTAACACGACCGACAGCCGTCAAACTAAAGTCTTTTCCTTTACAATATATTTTTTCAGATAACTAAGAGCGGACTATCGCACCTTCTTCTTCCGTCCATTTGGATTGGGCTGCACGAGGTTGACAATGATGCAGTCGGAGTCCTCCCCATTCTCTCCATTCTTCCAATCTTTCTCCTTCCTGTTCATTTTATCTTGTACTCCCTCAAAGAATGTAAATATATTTTATTTTCTCCCTCAGAAAGCACATTAAAATGAGGTTTTTGACGAGATAAGCAATCAACGGCAAAATAATGGAAACAATGCACTCACTCGGTTATTGAGTTCTGCCTTCGAGTTGATTTTGTCCGGAATGCACGACGAATCCGTTTATCTTCCTGCTACTAATCAATTATTCTCCTATAGATTAAAAACTAATTTCAACGAAAAATTAACAAAAATTAACGAGACTAGAAGTGCTGCCCCATTCAGGAGACTGGAGAAGACGAGCTAGTCACTAGGGGAAACGTCCGGGGAATATGGGATGTGAGGCAGAATGGCCCATCCAAAGCTCGGCTGTACTGGAAATACACGACAGAGCCCTTCTCTGAATTCCATTCGAGATGGAGACTCAGCTCACGTGCTGGAGAGCGTAGACCTTTGAGGTGATCGTCGTCTAGAGGGAGGAGATCGAAGTACTCCACTCAATTCACGGACCACTACACACTCAGCATCTTTATCTAGTGGTGCACAGCAAGTTTGGAGTAGTCGGGAGCTACTTCATACTCGCCCACCCAGGCTCTCCACAGCACATCATTTGAGTAAAACACCCAAATTTCGTACCCGTGACAACCCAACCACTACCAATCAATTGATCGGTGGTGAAGGGTCAGGATGGAAATCATGTTTACCCGTCCATCATCGATCTAAAAGATGCAGTGCATATGGAACAATCCTCCTAATATTATTACATGTCTTTCCGGTATATTAAAGTCATTGGGTCAATGCCAGTGACGCCATTCACCTCACGCGTAGAATAGGGTCACCCCCCCTCCCGGAGAAGAGTGAAAATAACACATAAATTCTGACTTTGTTTTCTAAACAGCCATGTCGAGTAATGTAGATCTGGGTAGATTCTCCAAGACATTGAATGTCAAAGCAGGGATAGATGAAGTAATGCATGGTACCTGCTATCAATATTGAGAGGGAAATATGAAATATTCTCAAAGAGATGGGCATTCACAAAAGAAGGGAAGGAGAAGGGAGTGGAATCTGAATGAAAGAGCACAAGTCAAATGATGAGGAAAAGGTGATGGATCGGAAAGAGATCAATAGCGACATTGAATTGTGAAGAGGAGAAGGAAGAGAGAAGATAACGTGACTCACTGTAAAAGTAAGAGAAATGAGAAAGAAGGATCAAAGAAAAGAGGGAGAACTGTATGACGAAAGTGTGCGTCGGAGTGCAACTCATCGTCCCCCTATTTCTCTCCTGGAAATGAGCCCTATCCTATCAGTTTTCCTACTGTGGTTCCTGTCTGGGATCTGGTAGTAGAGTGGATAGAACGTCGTCCTCAGCTCCCTCCAGAAACCCCTTTCTACCCGCATCATGCACCACTGTTTCTATTTCACGCTATTTCACTATTTCACTAAACCGCTATTTCACGTTTTATCTCAAGGAGAGTTCGGGACATTAAAATTAGATGGAGAAGGGAAGGGGAGATCGATGGGGGAAGCGATTCACTTGGTCATCTTCTCGTACTCGGCACAGAAGGGAGCAGCCTGAATCGATTACTCGATTACCGTATCCCTCCTGGAAGTACTGTACCTCGTCCTCATCGATTGCATCCTTGAAGTACTCGAGTAGCACTCGATGGATGAAAACGTATTGCTGAGAAGGGATGACGTCATCACTTCCCCTCCCTCTCCACTCACAACATCTGTCTGCACACTCATGGCCCTCTGCTTGCGAAGATTCTTGAGGATGGGAGCCATTCCCCCAGAGAGAGAATCACCCGCATGTAGCTTCTCCAGTGCTATCTGAATGGATGTCTCCCCTCCCTCCCCCCCCCCCTCTCTCTCCTCCCTCTCCCCCCTCTCTCTCTCCTCCCTCTCCCCTCTCTCTCTCTCTCCTCACCTGCACAACCACCGTCGTTCCCGTTCTTCCGATGCCCGCAGAGCAGTGCACTACAATCGGCTTCTTCGACTTGTTCACCTGCTCGAGTATCGATTGGTCATCTAAAGTATCCCTACCGTACCTTGGCGAGTAGCTTGAATATCGAGTTGTCGATGGGGGGAACTCCTCTATCTGGCCAGGATTCCCAGTGCAGATGGTGCACTGTGTGCTCCTTCTCTCCGTCTCTCTGCAAGTTCGATTCTTCTACATGATTACATCTTTTGCCGCACCTTCGTGATGATGAGCTTGCGGATAGTGACTGTCTCGGGAAACTTGTTGCTGTGCACCTGAGAGATCAAAGATCAGAGATCAGAGATCATTAACTCACAGCCATGCACTGAATACTGAAGTCGTCAGTGGAGAGAATCTCTCCCTCCTCCATTGGGAAGTACTTGTCACACTCAAAGATCAAATATCAAGAGGGGAGAGAACAGAGCTTCACCTTGGACTTGCCCATCTCAATGAAATTACATAGCATCACGATGAACTCCGCCTCCTCCTGCCAGACCATCGACCAGAAGTCGTTGTACGTCGCAGAATTGGGACCCTGAGGGTTACGGTAGGATGAGGTACTGTACACCGTATACCTGAGTGCATATGAATCTCTTCTCTCCCTTAGGTGTAGTACAGTAATTGGCATGGATGTATGTCTGTTCCCTATCCTTGAGTACGACCTTCGAATCGTTGAGACGAGGCACATCTCTGTATACGGTGCATTACTGTAGAGATACGGCAAGAGCCCACTTGTATCTGTTCTTGGGAGTATTGATTGGCTGGCTGAATTCGGAGTACATCTCGATCATCCCGTCCTTCTTCACTGGGACGATCTACAGTGGAGCAGATTATCGATTGAACCGATATATCGATCGACCTCCTTCTTCAGCTCCATAAACTCTTCTTTGAGTCCATTCACGCCCTTCCCGATGATCATCTTGAGAAAACTGAAATATCGATTTCGCAATCTACAGTACCCCTACAGCACTCACGCCTTCACATTCTCCTCCTTATCTTCCGAGTATTTCTTCCTCTTGGGTGCTTCAGACACGAGTGTGTTGTCGTCCTCGATATTCGGGCAATTCTCCTCCTTCAATCTCTCCTTGATCTTTGATCTCTCCTTTCCTTACCTTGGTCTTCTCAGTCTTCTCAGTCTGCTCCGTCCTCACTTCCTCCACTGATCTACCTTCCTTGGTCGACTTCCTCTGAATGCCCCCATCTCTTCCTCTCTCTTCTCTCTCCTTACTCCACTTCCTTTGAGCGCCCTCTCCAATTCCTTCTTCCTTCTGGCTGAACTGTCTTGTGTCTTCTCATCTGCAGTCTGATCAGCAGTCTGCTCCGTCGATCTCTCCACTGACTCCTCCTTCCGAGCCCGTTTCTAAAGGGAGTTCTCTTCACCCCCACCCCCTCCCGTATCCCTCACCCTCGTGCTCATCTCTGGTCCTCCCTTCTTCTTATCCTCCATCCTTCCATCACTCGATCTCTTACTGGGAGTGCGACTATTCACTTTCTTCCTTCCTCCATCCTGATCATTCCTCCTCTCCTCCCTTCCTCCTCTCTTTCACTCACAGCTGACATCCAATTCCCATCCACGTATTTCCCTGTCTTCCTCTTCTTCGTACTTCCCTTCTCCTTCGCCGTTCGATTCTCCGCCTCATCCTGTAAACACTTCCATATCTCCAGTATCCTTCCACTACCGTACCTTCTTCTTCTTGGCGGGAGTAGTCGGATCTGGATCTGTCGACTGTGGCGGTGTTCCGTCAGAGCGACGTTGCGCCTTGTCTGGCTTCTCCGGTGTTGTCTTCGGCGTAGCTCAAACAGCAGAATGCAGTACTCCTTCGAGAGTGTGACTACACAACGAGACTACCGTACTCCGTGCTCTGGGTGGTGCAGGCGATGGCGATTTCCTCACCGGAGTCCTCTTCTTCTCCTCCGCCTAAAAGATCAAAGTTCAAAGATCGAAAGTGAGGAATCCTTACAGAGGGAGCTTTGGAGGCTGGTTTGGATTCTGCCTTGGCACTACTGCCACTATTACCCATTGAGGGAGGAGGGGATAGGGTCAATAAATAGGGGAGAATGGAGAGGGACAACCGTCCACTAGAAGGCCAAACGATGGAAATAAATGGAAGAAGGGAAGGGGAGAGAAGAGAGAGATGGAGAGAGAGATGCAATTTGAATGGATCAGACTGCTAATTTGACTACAACTTTAAAGGTCATCGAAGTTACTTTGAGGATGTTGACTTTTATGATTCATTAATTCAGATAGAATGGGATCTGAATGTAATGAAGATATTTTGTGTAAATAAAGGATCATGGGCGAGTACAATAAGTGTCGGCCCCCACTATTTTATTTTTCGTATTTTGGTTATCGTCCGGAAAGTTATCATTCTACGGGGGTATACCAAGTGCAAATTTACAACTGGTAGTGTACAATAGTAATGCCAAGTAACGTAGATCTGGCAAGGCATGAAATGTCAAAACTGAGATAGGCGAAGATAAATAATGCAGTGTATCTACAAATGATCAAGGTTAAGAGGGAAATATTCTCAACTAAGGATGGCGATTCGTAAAAGAAAAACCCAAAAAGAATGCAGGAAAGATGAAAAAAAGAGAGGCGATGAAGTTAAAGGACAGAGATCTCAAGATCAACAGCGACATCGAATTGTGACGAAGAGGGGAAAGAAGAGAGAAGAGAATATGCTATGATGCTGTAAGAGAACTGAGAAGCATCAAAGAAAAGAGAAGAGGAAAGGATGAATACTAATAGAGATAGGCACACTCGTGTTCTACTCGTATTTTCCAATCAACGCAGGGGGTGTGAACTATAGATTAATTCAGTCACTTGCTTCTAGTGGGATAAGAATTCAATCAAGTAAATTGAAACACACAAGGCACAAAAGATATTTTATTCGCTTCTAACAGTCATTCGAATCACTTCACGACATAACAAGGGTGGAGCAACAACGAATGATTGGGATGGAGTGGAGGTGATGCTTCAGATCAAAGACATGGAAAACCTTCCTGAGGGAACGAGATTGTTGGACAACAAGAAAGATAAAACAATGAGATAATCGAAGATGATTCCAAGAAATCCCAAAATTAAATCTTATTAGATTAGAGCTTCGAAAAATGGGGGCATGGCAACTGGGCAATAATATTTGGACAAGCAGTCATAACTTATAGTTGGGTTAGAAAAAAAATTCCTCTGCAGCTTACTACCAATAGCTACAGATCGTCCTTGATTTTTTAAACTCTCCGATCATTTATAAAAATTGTTCAAAAAGAGCTCTTTCCATAGCCTGTGATATTCTTACTCTAATGCCATATTTCAAGAATCAGTAAAATAAGTTTGTACCGCACTACTCTATTCGAGCTGCGCCTTTAGCCAAATGTCATTGCCCAGTTGTCATTCCCCCAAAATCAGTAATGGGAATGATTATATATATTGGTTCTACAATAACAAATCTTCGACATAGGGTAGGGAAAGGGCATGGGGATAAATATGGTAATTTCGGTAATATATATAATTTCTGACATTTCAGAAAACAGAAATAGAAAACCTTCCTGAGAGACTGGGAATGGTCAACACCAAAAAAAAGAATAAATGAGATTCCATTATATAGGAACAAAGTATCGCTTCGAAACACGGGTAATGGGAATTATCAAATACCTTCGGGTTCTACAATAAGAGATGTCTTCGGAATGGGATACGAAATTGTCATGTGAGGTCATGGTGGGTAATGAAATGTAAATGGATAATTTAGTGCGATATGAGCAAACCAAGGTGACAGTTGGAGATGAAATTGTCATCGGGAATGGGGAAGAAGGAACTCACGGGGTACTTTGTTGCTAAAGTGAGACAGCATGAATAGGGGGGGGGGGGTGTCAGATAAGTAACCATGGGGTTCCATGCTTCAAGATACAGAGGGTAGAGGGTTAAGAATGTATAGGGGAAAGCGGTGATGCAAATTCCCTAACAATCCACATCTTAATCGATTTCTTCCGTGTGATCCACAATATTAGGAACGTTGTGGTCTGAAAAGGAAAACATAAATAATATCAGATCATTCCCGCTACGCAAAATATTCTTATATTATATTACTGTAACAAAATAATTGTAAAAACAAAGTAAAATCAGGCATGTCCAAAATATAAGCGGAAGAACTGCCTCATTTAACCGATAAACGCTCCCTTCCCCTCCTCGATGCTATGCCCTTCAATCTGGTCTGATTCGACTCTCTAATCGTCCCTCTCCTCACCTTCTCCTCCTCCTCCTCTCACAATCTCAGCCAGTGTCTCCCTGGGATAATCAGCCACACTCAGTCTGATCAGAGCTTGCGCTAGCTGAACAAGAAATGACATCAATTTTTGTATAAAAGAATTAACACGTATTTCGCTAATAAAATAATAGATCACGCCTAAAGATCAAAGATCATACCGTACGAGCGTTCTTGATGTGTCCGAATGCGTTCAGGTTCTTGTCAGTCTCAGCCATCTCCTTGTTCATCTCAGCTATCATCTCATCTTTCTTCACGCACTCTTTGTTTGCCTGACACGTATGACTTCATTCGATTGATCATTTATTGTATCTGTGCAGATCGAAGCAAAGAGTCATATTTCCAATAGTCGTCTCTCTACGTTACGCAATATCCCCATTTGTCAACTAATGAAGAGTGAGTAGTGCGATATGGAATTGCTTTGCCCAGAGAGATTTTTGAGCACCCTTGGTGGGGAAATTTAGACTATTGGAATTCCAAAACCGTCGACTCACTTCCAATTCCATGCTCGCATACGAGCGGTAAGCAATTGGAATTTATTCAAAATAGATTTCTAAACTGTTTTGGAATTCCATTAAGGCAAATATCGAAATGGAACGGCGAAAATAAGTGGAAAGCCACTAATGGAATTCCATTCCGCAGCTCAGAGCAAGGGAAATGAAAGGAATATGAATGCACTCCTTTGTCATCACTATTGCAATCCCTGGATCAATTCCATCAAGGGAGAGACGGCATGAATTAGGCGGGAGCCTCTCGTTAAACAAAGTCAAATTGACATAATGAATACCTCAAAGAGTCTCTTCTCGTACATCATGACTATATTGAATAGGTCCTCCTTGCTCGTATTCATCAGTTCCGCCTTTCGCTGATCGAACTCAAAATTTATCCTTTCTATCAATATAAATATAAATGAACATTTTGACCAATTACTCAAAAAATTATCATCTAAGTAAAATTCTAACCTCCGAGAGAGGATTCTCATCATTTCTCTCTTGAGAATCCATTGGCTCCGTTTTGAGTGACTGCAAGTAGAGGAAAAGGGTGATTGATGCGTGAATCACGGCTTACGATAAATCGTCTGCTCTCAGGGAGGGGGGGGGGAGTGTGCAATGAAATAAATAGTCCGCAGATATCTCGTAAACATAGTGCCGCGTCACTAAACTACTCTTGCTGCATCAAAGAACAGTGAACGAGCAAGGAAACAATTAGTAAATGCAGAGTGGGAAATTGGGCTTGGTGTGAAGTCATAGGTGTGCACGCCTCGATCGGGGGGGGGGGGGGGGGGGGGGTACCCAACATGTTGGGTACCCCCCCTCAACGTATAGGGGGTCACGGTCAAAAATCGATCGGTAGGTCAAGAGTAAGTACCATAACCATTCGATAGTACAGTACACCCTGATACCGTATACGGATACCGTAACCCGCGAATATAACAAACTAACTTTATTTTTAAAAAGTTCTGGCACCGTGCCCAATCGATTGTACAGTACCCAAATCACTACCGTAACCCAGTGCCATGGGTCAGATCCAGTTCCTTGGGTCAAACATTTTTCTAAAATTGTCAAACATTTTTCTAAAAATCTTAAGCCGATTATAAAATTATTCTACAGTAACGAGTGATACTGTAGGATAATTAAAAATAATTTTACTATCGATTTTAAAATTTCAGAAAAATGTTTGACCCAAGGAACTGGATCTGACCCATGGGACTGGGTTACGGTAGTGACTTGGGTACTGTACAATCGATTGGGCACGGTGCCAGGACTTTTAAAAATAAAGTTAGTTTGCGATATTCAATATAGGGTTACGGTATCCATATACGGTATCAGGGTGTACTGTACTATCGATTGGTTATGGTACTTAGTCTTGGCCTATCGATCGATTTTTGACCATGACCCCCTATACGTTGAGGGGGGGGGGGGGGGGGGGTACCCATCATGTTGGGTACCCCCCCCCCCCCCCCCCCCCCGCCTCGATCCCTGCACATGTATGTGTGAAGTTATCATACTCAAGGGAAACGAATGCACTTCACATTCTCATAACTTTCCAATCTCACAATTGTCTTTAAACCCGTCATGAGAATGTCAATATGCTATGGCGCAAACGAAACTTCCTAACCTTGTACTCATCTCCCTCCTCCTTCTTGATCTTCATTACATTAACCTGTAATCGATATGATCAATTGGGCAAGGGCATCCCTCTCAATTTCTGTCTCTCTCACGGTGATCATAAATTACAAAAGATTGTGTGAATGGATGTAACATTTATACGCTACGGAGATGACGTTGCACAACACGGAAAAAATCGAAAAAAGTTATGAAACTAGAATAACGACTGAGCATTGCGTACGAGATACTCTCTTACGAAACCCTATTTCTCTCCTCTCACCTTATTTCTCTGTTCCCCCGTCTTCTTCTTCTTCTTCATCTCCTTTGTTCCGGTCGATTCACCTGCAGCACGCAGCAATTAACACGTTGGTTAATGATAATATATATTATTTTTAAAGAAAAATACATTTATCTTGTAACAAAGTATAAGTGACACTCTTATTCAGATGACCAGCTTAAATAATATATAAATTACTCGCCGAATAGATGGGGGAATAGCCTTTTCTTCGATTCTTCCAGTGATTCCCCGATCACTGAAGCAGTTGGTCTTTGATCTCTGGCAGGATCGACCAACTCCTCGTGATTCTCCTGCAATGCAGATGAGGACTCACGAGATTGTAGGTGGCAATTGAATGACTTCTGATTAGCTGACAGACCTCTCCCTTGACCTCCTTCTTGAGCAGACTTTCGAAGAGCGGGACGCCTTCGTTGTAGGTGAGGGGCAGCGATCTCTGCTCCATGAACGGCCGGAGAACTCCGTGCACCCCGGACGACATCTAAATTAAATTATTCAATAAATGACAACTTAAATCAATATTTGTTAAAAATCAAAGAAATAGATTAAATAAAGCGCAAAAGTAAATCAATTTCGTTGGGCTGCTACTTTTTCCGGTCGAGAATATCTTAAACAAAAAAGTACAGTATACTCACCGGACGTCCACTCGATCGAGGCCAGTACTCATTGGTATCTGAAAGTAATGGAATCATGGACATGGAGTACGTGCCGTAGCCCCACTCTGGATCATCTACAACCCGTAAGATGGAAGATGATCGTACCTTCACTCTCATCTTCTTCACTTTCCTCCTCGCTGGCCGTAACGCCGCCCCCGCACTCTGAAAGATGAAAACAATCTGACTCTCTCATCTCTTTAACCGGCAAGAGATTGTAGTTTAAGAAATTTTTTCAGACAGTAAAAAAGGTTATTTTCAGTAACTGGTTTAACAATGGCATTTTCGAGCAGGAGGGGGTGGGGTAAATACTGTTAGAACAGGAAAAATGTATGTTCTTATGATGTAGAGGTGGAATGGGAAAGCATTGACGAAAGGGGGATGGGTAGAGATCAATGATCAGTGGGAGCAACTCACTGAGGCTGGAAGTGAGAGAAGAGCGAGGATCTGCAATTATTCTCTCCATTTTTTTGTAACTCGCAAGGTCAACAATGATGAACTCAGTAATCTTACAAAACTACTTCTTCGATTGACGTGGTTTTGTAATATCACGCGTCTTCTGAGAGATTGCAGGACCGCCCAGAACTAGGAGCCCCAACTTTGAGCAGTACCCCCGAGAAATTTATGCTGGAGTATATTGGGGAAGAGAAAACTTTTGACGTGGACCGTTTTTTCAGAACCTGCTTTTAGGTATTTTCCGGTTCTCCTACCGGTCCTACCATAAATCAGCTCCCAGATGAGCTAGAAGGCTGGCAAAGGGCTCAAAATGTCCGAAAAATTATTTCCAGTAACTTTTATGTTGATGCAAACGTGCTCAGTCCACACCTTCATGCCCGCAAAATCGAAAAACCAAAACGTAAATCATTAAAATAATTCTCCTGGCTCGGGGACCCCACCCTTAACAAACTTTTGAGAACAGATTCGGATTCTACGATATCGGTTTAGTCTAAGAAAAAATAGAGCTAAGGTCGGGAGGCGTGACAACGTACTACTTTAGAGCCAAAAACACCGAAAATGCCCTATTTTCACAATTTTGGGGATTTCGAAGCCTGACAGGTCGATCATTTTATGTTCAATCGTGTTCATTTTGGGCTTAAACAATTCTCGACAATTTATCAGGCTGTTGCAAAAGTCTTGTGGTTTTTTGTGTCCATACTTTGAACGATCATAAAACGCGTGTCTCAAATCTCAATGCATGGTATTGTTTAGGGATATGCTTGAACTTTGTTCACGTATATTTCAATCAAACCGATCTTGCAACCAAGGCAAGAAATTATGATTAACCCAATTGCAAAAAATGAACAAAATTTAGCTTTAAATTTATTTATCTAGATATTTGAAGGGGAAATTCATGAAACATCTCGTTAATGTTGGGTGAGAAGTGTCATTGATGTTCTTTCAAAAAATAGGTTAGACCTGTCATGTGAGTGGGTTTGAACAAAATTACATGATAACAAAAATATGGGCAGACCCAGGCTACATGTGACTTGTAACTGCTTTTCTGAATGGAAGAAAAAGCATACATGCTCCGTCATGTGTGCGCTGTATGCACCCACGAAGAAGCTATATTCTCATAAAAAAATATTACGGCCTGCTTCTTCTCCCTTTCTGAAAATTTAAATTTATTTTTTTCAGAAATATGCAAAATCAACACAGAAATGCAACAATGTAGTCATTTACAGATCAACACATTCCTAGAAAGGATGTAACTTCCAGCATCCATGAGAAAAAGTATTTATAGGGTAAAGATGGGAGCTTCATATAACCACCAGGAATTGAGCGTTCATGCTTCAGAGGAAACAGAATATTGAGAAATGTTGCGTTTTCGATGGATAAATTTTCGATATTTTAACTGTATCCTGTTCTCGCCTCTCCGATTAGGCAATGCTGATAGGGTGCACTTATGAACGAGTATGCAAGGCCTCATTAGTAATCAATATCCCGAAGTTCATCGATCAATCCAACAGGAAGATGGAAGGCAAAATATCAAAATTCCACAGGACTTTTGCAACAACCTAATATGTCAATGGCGGACAAAAATATTTTCATCGAAAAATCTCGTTTACGAACGGGTTCCTCGAAAGAAAAGTGATTTTTCGATGAAAATATTTTTGTCCGCAATTGGCATAAATTGCCAAGAATTATAAATACGAGTGATTATGAAGCATTTTAAGCCCAAAATTAACACGATTGAACATAAAATGATCGACCTGTCAGGCTTCGAAATCCCCAAAATTGTGAAAATACGGGCATTTTCTGTTTTTGACTCTAAAGTAGTACATTGTCACGCCTCCCGATCTTAGTTCTATTTTTTCTTAGACTAAACCGATATCGTAGAATCCGAATCTGTTCTCAAAAGTTTGTTAAGGGTGGGGTCCCCGAGCCAGGAGAATTATTTTAATGATTTACGTTTTGGTTTTTCGATTTTGCGGGCATGAAGGTGTGGACTGAGCACGTTTGCATCAACATAAAAGTTACTGGAAATAATTTTTCGGACATTTTGAGCCCTTTGCCAGCCTTCAAGCTCATCTGGGAGCTGATTTATGGTAGGACCGGTAGGAGAACCGGAAAATACCTAAAAGCAGGCTCTGAAAAAACAGTCCATGTCAAAAGTTTTCTCTTCCCCAATATACTCCAGCATAAATTTCCCGGGGTACTGCTCAAAGTTGGGGCTCCTAGTTCCGGGCGGTCCTGCAATCTCTCAGAAGACGCGTGATATGCACACTTTAGGAATTGCATTTTGTGAATACAAACTCCTCACCCTCCCCTCTTCAAGAATGACATGACGGTCAGAGCCAGAATCCTGATTTTCCAAGTGTCTGGGAATAGGCAGAAAACTCACAAAATGGTCCACTTTCTTAAAGTATTCAGTCAATGAATTTTCAAAAACGTGGTATTTTCTGTAGATGGGCCAAATAGAATCATTCCACTTGCTACTGGACTGGACATATTCTCCCTTCACCATCCCTATTCTCCACTCACACTTGGATCCTCGCTTGGTACGGTACTCATCGGGCAGCGACATAGTAACTGAAAGGGATCTTGACGATGGAAGAGATCAAAGAACAATATTTATGAAGACTTGTTCTAGGAGATTGACATTATAGGTTGAGTACATTATTTGGAATATTAAAAAAAGATCAAAGATCACGCTACAATCATCGAGTTCCTCGCCGAAGATGATGGTGTTGTTGCTGCTGCTACTTGAGTTCCTCTCTGGAATAAGGAACGAATTACTATCTTCTCCTTCTCCAACCAGCGAGAGCAAATGGAGAATTTTGGATTGTCTTCTATTGAGAAATTAAAACTGCAATCAAATAACAACAATCTGCTATGTATTTTTTCTAAACTTGGAGTAATATTTATTCCATCATGGAGAGGGCTAAAATCAAAGATCAACGGCACTCACTGCGACGTTTGGAGGCCTTCTTATTGGTCACTGCAGAACGAGAGTCTGAATATCAGTGGCAATTAGAGACTTCGCAAATACTCGTGGGGAAACATAAGAAACTTATTTCAGAAAAGCCTAACGTTCACAAAAGCGCAATACTATCACATGTAAGATCAGCAGATTAGTGATGTGGTAGTAGCTAATAGACAAAAAATATAGTCGATAAAATCGATTTATAAATCAATCTTCAGCTCAGAACACCGGGAGTAGCGAGCGTGTGGTAAGTAGATATCACTCACTCTTGGTAGTGGTGCTGCTTCTCTTGGGGATTCTCTTCGTGGGAGCAGGTAAGGAAGAGAGGGACGAGGGGACAGAGGAGGGACTCACTGAGTCTTCATCTTAACCAATATATCAACGAGCAACTTTTAATTGTTTTTCAAAAGCTGAATTTTAGCTTCCAACAAAAAGAGAGGGAACAATCTCAGTCATCGATTAAAACTAGCAAGGAACTACGCCACGCTAAGTGTTGGTATTTTGCGATACGTCACTTCCTAAACCTCTCTGGGGAAAGACAAACGCGTTTCACTCTGACGGGATTCGAAGTTCGAATTTCGAACCACCAATCTTCGGTTTTCTAATCCATTGCTTAAGCCACTCGGCCATGGAAAAAGCTCAATATGTATTTTATAAATCATTATAAATCGAGTTATTAATAATTCAACAAAGAAACACCGCAAAATAAGAATTTAAAAATATTTTTAAAAATCGCAATTTTGCAAATTTTGAAACCCATAATTTAAGCTAATTAGTAATTATTTTTGGGCTTAATTGTAAAAACAATTAATTTTAATTCGTTTAGTAATTGTTTAAACAAAGAAAAGTATCAAAATCAGGGTTTTGATGCAAACGTAAAATATTGACCGGGATCACGTATGCGCGCCGTCGAACCTGACCCAGCCGAATGGTCAGAAGGGTTTACCGAAGCGATTGAACGGTTTTTTTCAGTCAAATATATTTTTTAAATGCGTGAACGGTCTGTCTCCACGATGGAAAGATAGTGAACAGCTTGAAAAACACAATGTGAATTTGCAAGAATTTTTACAAAAATGACTTGGATACGGTAGAGAGTACAGAAAATGGCCACAATCCGGACAGACAAACCGACAACACTTTTTCGCATTTTTCTCTATATTTTTCAATTAAGCTCGGGGTTTTTTGTTTGTTACTCGTTAGGTACCACGCTTGCGCACTTGTTCCCGAAGTTTCAGCTTCCTACCTGCTCTGGGTCGAAAAAGCTTACGGTTTTAGGTAAGTATGTAATTAAAATTTTAAAAAATCAATCATCGATTAAAAACTATTTGTTCCTCGGAAATTGTTTGGATATCGGTCGATTCCACTCACTGTCTGAGTGCTCCGCGGGTTTTCTCACAGAAGCACTGCGCATAGAGGAGAGACGAGCACCTGGACGATATAAGCCAAGGATCAAACAATGGTACATGTATATTTTAAATTATTATGGGCTAATGGCATTTAGCAGACAACTCCGATAGTTAATAGGCGATAGATCAAAGACTGACTTCTCTTGCACTTCGCAGACGTCGAGGGGGATTCATGAGAAGATGAGGAGGAAGAGCGTGCCTTCTCTGCAATAAGATACAATTGTAGAAATATATATCAAAAAGATGTAACAAATTATAGGATGAAAAAAAAGAAATGATATTGTATGGAGGAACTCACTTTTCTGGGTCGATCTCGACTGCTTCTGTAAAGGAATAGTTTGAATTTCAATTACAGCATTAAATAAAGCGACCACTCTATTTATTCCTCTTACATTCGTCGCCAACACGAACACCGAATGGATACTTGATGATGAATCGATAACTCTATTTATCAATCTTTCTCACCGCCTTCTCTTTCTCCTTCTCCCTTTTCTTCTCCTTCTCTTTCTCATCGTCGAAGAACGTTGCTTTCGCATGGATATCCAGCTCCCTGAATCAAAGTAAATGTGTTAATTTATTATTTATGCGGAATGTAAAAAAAGAACAATTCTGAATTGTTTATTTAAAATAAATGTCAAACAAAACAAACTTGATCTCTTCTTCTTTCAGCTCTGCCCGACTCTTAGGAACACACATCCCACCTGAAGAGGTTAGATAAATTTGAAAAATGTAGTACAACTATTTTTCAACTGCTGTTCATTGTTCCTCGATTGGTTTACTTTTATATTTACAACGCATTTTCTTGGCCGATTTTGAAACAGCGAAATATTCCAACAGAGTGACCTCACTTTCATTGTCCACAGCACATTTAAAGTTCATCCTATGGTTCCTCTCCTCGTTGAACTTCTATAAAATGTTAAATAAATTTCCTTCACATACGATTTGATAAAATGTTATTAAATTAATAAAAAAAAAAGCTGGGAAACTGGCAAAGTAGAAAATAAGCTAACCTCCCATCCGACGGATCGAAATTGACGACAATTTCCTGAAATTATATGAAAATTACTTATAAGTGAAATATGATTTATTTTGTCTTCAATTCTACCGTCAATAAAATAGGTTCCCTCACTGACCGCATTGTCTCCTTCCCATTCCCGTCATCTCGAAGATCTTCTTCTCCACTGCTTCATTCGTCAGATCAGTAACATTGAACTGATAGAATCCTTCCTCATCGTAGCCCAGAGACTTCCTCAAAGAACAATCGTGATTAACATATAAATAATCCTCAACAATAACTCACCAGAAGGATTCCTCCTTGAACTTCTTGTCGATCTGCTGGAAGTAGAGTCTCGCTTGCTTCTCGATCTTCTTCGCGATCATATCGAAATCCTGCTGATTCTCGAAAGACTGCAAGGGAATCATGTCAATGCATATTCCGCGTTAACTAGAGGTAACAAGTATTCGAATGGGCACTTCTTCGATTAATGACCACCCTCCCCCTCTCCCCCTCCTATCCCACTCATTTGTAGCTATTCCTCCCTGATTTTTGGCCGCTCAACCGCTCCATGCTCAATGATGAGAAGGGATGGCGGAGGGGAATTGGATGGCCGTTCATCTGACCTCTCTGTTCTGCTTCGTAGGAAGGAGTGTCGAGGGGATGTCCACGATGCAGACCACGCCCATCACAAGTCTCAATAGTTATCATTACTCCCTCCTTTGGCTTCTTTATTAGACCGCACAATTTGTATGCCAATTGATTTATTAAAAAGAACACGTAGGCTAAAAATTGGAAAGCGAGGGTAAACTGTGAGTCAAGTTGTTTCATGCCGCACCTACATTTTAGGAAGTGTTTCCTATTCAACAACTAGGACTTCTGGAATAAAGGACAGAGCAGTACTAAAATGTAGTTTAACTCACTTGAAATCCCTGTCTCCTCTTGCTCTGAGTGGATGAACCATGATTCTTCTTCCACTCGAATAGAAGATCGTCCGTGGCTCCGCACGTTGTTCCAGATCGAGGCCGAAATACACACGGATGTCAGATCCAGGCTGTCAACGAGAAAGAATTGTTACTTGCAGCTCTCCTAGTCCAGTGAACCTGATGGTAATATGAAAAGTCAACCTAAAGATTAATTACTAACGATGCGACAATATTTCCCCGCCCAAGACCACTTACCTTGTCCTTTCCGATAGTAGCGAGTCTCTGTTTGATATGCTCGCATTGTTTCTTACATTCGTTGAGTCTCTCGCTCTTCCTTCGCTGATCAGCTTTCAGTCTACAATTGAAGAATTTAACGTACCTGACGGATTTATTCTTTACTTAAAAGAGTATCGTTCAGACTAGATTCTAAAAGGTTTGTGTCCCATTCTACTAGACCATTAATTGATGGTATATGTTGAGCAATTGGCACTTCTGCAGAAGACCGGACAAAGAGAATAGTGTTCATTCTCTTTGTCCGGTCTTTTTTTTTTCGAAGTACTTTGCATAAATTTTGGCAGTCGCAATATAGATCAGATTAGGGTTAGAGTGAGTGCTTATCGCATCTTACAAGAGTGGACCCCTTCCTCAGATGAGTAACGTCTAACAGGGCGGATCAAATATCTTTGACTTGGTCCGGTCTTCTAAAGTGCCGAGCAATTAGCAGCTCAACCAAAGTATAACGTCACTTACTCTTTATCTGTTGGTTTCATCGATAACTGGGCGTGAATCCTCACAAGATCCTGCTGGATCGGCAGCTTCATGTTCTCTACTGCCATAATAATAAGATCGTTAAAGGTAAATTTAGGTGCAAGAGATTTATGAAATAATTCACTGTACTTTTTCTATACATCGAGATGGACTGACTATTTGTGAGTTCCTTCTTCACTCGTTCTGTCTCCCTGGTCAAGAAGCACTTCATTCCACTATCCGAGAGGAGAGTCCAACGAGGAACGGCGAAGGAACGGAGGGGATCACGAAGACGCACCTGCATTGCCAAGGATCACATCCATCCCTCCACACTAGGCATCCCTAAGCAGACTCGGCAAGTCGGCTCCACCATTGAAGATACGGGGTATGAGTCGGGATGAAGCCGTGTTGCCCTCACTACTCGACACGCCCACCTGTCTCCTGTCGATGAAGATGGAGACCTTCGAGTCGAGGTAGAGGAACTGCAGCCACTGAGACAGCGATTCCACCGAACCAGTCAAACTGAAGAACAGGCATTTATAATATAATTAAGAGTATAAATAGATAGATGATGCTAATCATCAACTGACTTTCCGTCGGCGTCTCTCTTATGCACCACCAGATCGTCATTCTCCCACTGCAGTTCGAATCTGCAATTCAAGATGAACGCATTTCAAAACTTCACCCAACAATTGAAATCCGCTTATAAATAATCCATAAACCGCACTCATTATTCGCCATTCTCTTTAGGTCGCTCAGCACGACGACTGTTCCCGACTTGTCGCCTGAAATAACACGGTACATTGCAGCAACCCTGTGCACCCAGTACCGTATCCCACCACAATTCTACCGTAATTCGTACCGATGTTCGTTTTGAGGAAGTCGATTAGGGATTCCTCGGTGTCGAAGGGTGAATACTGCAGAATAATTGCGAGGGCGGCCGCGTGCTGCAGAAGGAAAAGGGATTGCCAGATTAAATATCGATTTATCGAGTGAGTCTCCTCTCACCTTCTCTTCTTCCTCTCCGACCATCTTCATTTTCGTCATCTCCCCATTGGGTCCTCGTTTGTATGAAATACACGGGACGAAACACTGCAAATTAGAGTATTTGATTGTATCCCTCATAAATTATTTCAATCCCTGTTGTTTAAATCGAAATGCTAAATTCTCGACCTAATAGATAATCAGAACAGTAATTACATGATTTAGCTGTTGAAAAACAGCGGAATTGAGCAGAAGTGAAGGAATATATTCAGGTTCCCAATGATGGTTCAAAGTTTATATTTTTGAAGGTTCGAAAATTTAAATTTTGACAAAAACAAAAAATACAAATGTTAGATCAGAGATATCGATGTAACAAAGCGATTTGATCAAGCATTTGCAAGTAATCACTGCAATAAGTACTACCTACCAGGGTGCCTTTTAGCGACTCCAGATAGGGCAGAGAGAGCATGAGAATAGTGTACTCGTCTCCCTTCCTCGTCCCCAGCACCATCGTCTCCCCCACTCGCATCGAACCACTGCAAAGGACGAGCACCTCTACTAATTCGCATACAGGACTACTCAGAAAAACGACTACTCAGAAAAGCCTAAGACTAAGCCTTAAAAGGCCTATGCCTGAGCCTAAGCAGCCTAAGCCTGAGCCTACGCCTAAATCTAAGCCTTGGAAACCTAAGAAACCTAAGCCTAAGCAGCCAAAGCAGAATAAGGACTAAGGTTAAGGCGTTTCTGAGTAGTCGTTTTTCTGAGTTGTCCGTTACGCATTAATTCACCACTCTCTCTCTCTCTCTTCGTCGTCAGGTGCCACTTGGGTTTTTTTCACAGCCACTTTGGTTTTGATACCTTGAGCATATTTCGTAGCGGGTTTCACTAATCGACTTTCCGCAACTGCTGCGGTATCCAGTGACTACCTCTCATCTAATCCATCCTATCGTTCATCTCCATTACTCACCTCTTGAGTCCGTTTCCGAATTGTCCGATCATTTCGACGTCTCCTCTCTTGAGTGAATAGCCGACGAGAATGGTCTTGAGAGCTTCTTCTCTGGAAACAAATGACTCTCTCCTTCTCATCATCATCAATCGCAAGTGAGACAGAGTGAGGATGCCAAATGGAGGTCTGCTAAACCAAAGGGAAAAATGTGAACACTTTTTACTGCAAATCAATCATGTCAATATTGTCTTTCATTATCCATGTTTACATATTTTACGAAAAATATAACCCTTTGATCCGTCTACAATAGCGATATTATCCGTGCTATTGCGACATTCTTTACAAGTTGCGAACGAGGAAAGTGCCCAATCTCCAAACCCCTCCATGCACTTCTATGAGAATAGACTGCCAATACACTGAAGAAGTTCCTCTCCTTCTCGTCTTTCACCTGTTCATGCCCGTTCCATCGTCAACTATGAAGTAGAAGCGACTATTACGAGTCGTCCCATCCGACATCCTCTGCTTGTATTTATCTGCAACCGCTCTCACCAATTATCGCAAACCTTACTACCTTCGTCAATTTATTGATTACTACCGTACCCCTTCCACTCACCCTTATTAATCGTTACAGTTGTAGCCTGCGAATCGATGGAATTATCGAATATTTCGCACAGAGCGGAGTTAGGTGAGGTGTGAATAGTCCTGCAACATCGTGGTGTTATTGTGGAATGCAAATGCTAATAGATAGCAAATCTGGTCTCGACTACTTCTCACCCATTTGATCGTATGTGCTCGTAAGTGACTTGGACGATATCGAAGAGCGGTTTCCCTGCTGGAAGCGAAGCCCCGTCTAAATACCACAGAGATATGGAAGAAAGGATGAATCCATTAGCCATCTTTAGATGAAAAAAACGTTTCCTAATCCATGGACGGTGTCAACAAAGCTAGCGACCCTTACCTTCTTCCGCCATAGTTCGATTGATCCACGAGTATACCTTGGAAACAATGTTTTAAAGCGGATCTGAATCAACAATAGGTACGTTATTGCGCCAAGCAACGCATCAAGAGTCAGTTATCCAATATCGCACATTGAAAGTTGCTTTACCATTAAACAAACGGATTAGACATAATTACTATTATGAAAATTTGTTGCGAAAATTCGTGAAAACGCGGAATTACTAGAAACTACTGTTTGAAAAACATGCGGGTAAATACAAATATTTAAAGAAAAATTAAACACGTGCTAAACATGCAGAGATATGCATAGGTAAGGATGACGGCTAATACACATTACACGGAATGATATCCTGGCGATATCTAGTGGTATACGAGGAACAATGTAGATGGCAGGAGTATGGCCTGTTATGCCCTCTCAAACTTGATTAACAATCTCGTCCGCAGCCTTCTCCGATTCTGTTCTCTCGCGTCGATTCACCTCAAGTGCGCCGCAATCAATCAATCACCTACCGTAATCTACCGTACCTTGATCACCTTCTCGTTCCCATCAGCAGTCTTCGGCTTTGGGCACATCCGATAGACGAGGAAACCCTGAGAGGAGGTCAATGGATATTGACTGTGATCATATTTATCAGGTTACTGCCGTAGTCCACGGAGCACTAGATCGGATGAGAACTATGACATCATGCCGCCTCTGATATATCAAAGGCGGCATGACGTCACAGTTCTCATCCGACCTGGTGCCGTCCACAGAGTTCAGAAACTCGAATCAAACGTGTTCAATCCAATTGCCATGGCGTTGGATCAATCGATAGTATAATTGTACTTCTCCTACGGTACTCACCCTTTTGTCCTCCGAGTACCCGAGGTTCGGGTCCATCTCGTACCTTATCGTTAGCTGCGAATATAACAATTACGGCATAATTACTAAATGCGTTCGTAAGAAAACGGATCCGATAGCAAAGCGGTTTCCCATGAAATGCATGCACAATTTTGTCCGTTCTTCCGAAATCGAGTAATCTAATATCACAACTCTTTCCAAAGACTCTTGTCACATATCAAATCCAAATACTCTTTTCAACGCCAAAAACGCAAAAAAATACATGCCCGATGTGCATCAGACCGAGGCCCAGACCTCGGCTCTCACTATTTTAAGAAAACTATCCCTTTCCATTATGGTGGAAGTATCTCATTGTTCGATATTAGTCCAAATATTCCTCAAATCCCTCCCTCTCCCTCTGTACGTACTTCCATCCTCTTCCTCTCCTTCTTCATCTTTGGATCTTCTTTCTTCTTTTCTCCCTTCACTTTCTTCATCTCCTTCTTATTTCTCTCTTCGCCTCTCTTCATTTTCTGCTCCTGCAAAGAAAATTAAGCACAATTATCTGAACGATTCAAGGGAAGTGACGCAGCTTTTAAAGGAATATTTTATCATTTAGCCAAACAAGTTTATACTTAGAAGTGCACCGAAAAAAGCATTGCTAGAACAGTATAACTAGTAAGAACGACTTAGAACGATTTAAGGCTGAATGAGACTCTTATCGAATGACACCTGAGTAAAATGGGACCCGTTACATTTTTATCCGTCATCCAATGGGACCCGTTACATTTTTATCCGTCATCCCGTTACATTTTTATCCGTCATCTCACTCTACCTTCTTACTATCCTCCTCTCCTTTCTCCTTCTTCGACAGCTCCTTTTTCTTCTCCTCCTTCTTCACAATCTTCTTCATTCTCGGCAGAAGCGAATCAGCCTGCAATCAATCAATAATAACTCCATCACCAGCTAATATTCAATCCAAACAGCCAGCCTGCGCAATCACAACTTACCTCAATGAAACAAATCAGTTGGCAGAGGGGATTGTAGAGGGCGGATTGGCGAACAGGAGCCTTCCCCATCTTAAAGAGAGACATCATCAAAAATCGATCGAAGAGAAGCCATTGAGGACTTCCTAGCAGCAAATTCCTACCCCGAATATATCTTTTTCGATAAAAAAATAGCAACTGCGTCTGGTACGCATTTCAACTCTATTAGTAAAGGGCTATAATAGGCACTGCCAATTCGAATCAACAAAAAACTACTTCTAAAAATTAATTTGCACATTCAGCAGTTTTAGGTCAATTCGTGTCGTTCCATAATTCCTTCCTCCCGATAACCTTTACGCACCTTCTTATCGTGTCCCTCAGAGAGGAGATGGAGACGGAAGTGACGAGACGAGGGAAGAACCACACTGCACATGTCACAGTAGAAGCGACGTCCCTCCTGCAGAGAAGACTGGATGATGGAGAGACAAGACAAAAACCACCAATGTCTCACCACTAATTGCCTCGTTTTAATATTGTAAAACAGTTTAAAATAAGACACAATTCAGATTAGGGGATAGCTATGTGATTGCGACTTTGTGATATAGCAAAAATCGCGCCTTGGATCGCATTCCTCTCCCCCGTTCTCTTCCGCATGAGAAGAGGAGGGAAAAGATATCGCATTGCGAAGTTGCAAAATAGATTGCGATATAGCAATGGAGAGCATACATGCATGCGATTTCATTAAACGTGTTCGGCTAGCAGGATTCTCTTCTCGTTCGCAATCTAATGGCGTCGAATCAAAGCTCCATCACTTCGTCTCTCTTCTTGCATCCTTCCATGAATCGATCGTAGATCATCCTGATCTCTTCTGCGCGGCAGTGCATCGCCACCTAGCATACATTTAAATATTAATCGATAATCGATTTTCGTCCTCCACCTGGTAATTCTCCATGCAAGCGTAGCAGTGGCGGTCGCCAAGTTCCAGGGTCACTGTAAGAAGGGGACGAGGTTATTATTATTACGTAGTTATACATCAGGACTTCTAATTTACACGCTGTCGTGGTAAATTTAATCCCGTTAGCTAAACAAAATAATCACCATAACAATAATACAATACAATACAATATTTATCTGTTATCGCTTTCTGGGCGCAGATCAAGATGTGGGGTCAGAAAAGGTCGTTCTTCTCATTTCAAGATGGTCATTTGCGGTATGCTTGCGAGAGGATGTTGGATTGCATTGCATAGATAGAATCTCACTACAGGTCGTAAACGAAGCCTTGCGTGATTTTCGTTTTTTGACTATAACAATAAAAAAACGAAAATCGGAAATGAAAAAAAAACGAAAATGGGAAATGAGCATACATGGTATCTCCTGGTCGAGATGACTTGCGAGTTCCTTCAATTGCTCGCGAGATGGATACTTGACTGGACGAGTGGAAGTAGAACGAGAGGCCTGAGGAGAAAGAGGAGCCAGTGAGATCATCGATGGCCACGTGCACTACCTTCCTTGTACATTTCTCGCAGAATTTCGGGGCATTATGAATAATCGAATCACCTCATCACTCTCTATCTCCAGATTGTTCTTGTAGCACTCGAGAGTGACGTTGAGAAGAGCGACGCAAGGGTGCACGGGATGGGAACGGAAGGCGAACTGAAGGACTCAATTAGATATCCATTCATATCTATTAAGCAATAATATGGACTTCATCATTCCCGAAAGCACGAATACAGGTGGAAGTGGGAGAAATGGTGTACGACTGACCTCAGTGGATAGATCAGTCGTCCCCGAGATGAGACCTCCATACTCCTTCCAGATCCGACTGCACACTGCACACGGTCGTTGCTGCAAAATATTATTCATCCACCACAGTGGAATGGTTGATGAACTGTCATATTCTGTCTATTGTACCACTCCTATAAAACTCTCTCCTTTTCTCACCAACAATCGATGCTCGACGATATCCTTAGCGGAGAGGGAACTCATCTGAGCGTCTGTGAGCGTGCCCTGGGAGTTCCAAATATATTTATATCCACCCTACCGCTTTAAGATAAAAAACAAATAACAAAATTATCGTCTATATCACCACCCATCTATTACAATTATTGTTGTGTGCTCTCAACGACAAAATAGTTACATACCGTTTTCTTCTTCGTCTTCTTCTCTTCCTTCTTGCTTTCATCTTCCTTAGAATCCGATTTCTCCGCCCTTTCTGTCTCCTTCTCGTCTTGCACATCCTCCATTAGAAGAACTGGCCCCATGAACTCCCTCAAATCATCTTTTGCATCAATTAGTTAATATTATGAAATTAAAACAGCGACCTCGCGATGACTTGATTCCTTGTTAGCTCCACACCCTCTCCAACGTCTTCGAATAACGGTACTGAATCATCCTGCAATTGTTAAAGCTCACCAACTTCTACGGTAGAATCATAGAGACCCACTCCCGTTAATCTTCTCTCTTCTTTCTACACGTACTCTCCTGCCCACCTCCTTCAATAACGCGTGATTGTCGCTCTGGATGTGTTCGTAGAACGCGTCGATGTTGTTGTAGACGAGATCGCACACCCGACAATATGGAAGAGCCGTGAATGCTTTCTGGAAGGAGAAAGCGAGATCAATGAATATAAGTTGATGGAGGGATCGCGAATTAGCATAATCTTAACCAAAAAACTGACCTTAACCAGTTAATGGTTAAATGGAATCAAGCAAACTGAATCTATCGCGAGTGCGCACCTCTCCCTCCTTCACAGCCTTTGTCTCTCCTAGTGCATCAGCCAGAATCTTTCCGACCGCCTCCTCCGTCTGAATTGGTACTAATTTGATTAGAAATTATTATTAGAAAATACCACTTTAAAACTAAACAAAGTTCTTCACACGCTATCTCGCTCTGTCTCATTGGCAATGTTTCGCGGGGAGGGGAGACATTCTGGTCAGTCTTACCTCTCGTTCCTTCCCGTTCCACACTGTAGCGAAATAGTTGATGAGTGACTCCACGTGCATCGGGAGGGGTCGGATGTGCTTATAAGTATATATAAATATATAATGACAAATAACAAACCATCTTATCGCGTTCGGAGATCGCGGTGATGGATGAGGGAGTCCATCCATCTCCCTCCTTTGCTTTTGCCTTTTTCTTCGCTTGTTTCTCCTATATTATTCCATTCAATAACAACATATTTAATAAATAAGGCCAAATACAGGGGAAAATGAGAACGATAAATGTACACCGCCTCAACGAATCTTAATAGATTTTCAATTAAACTGACCAGTCTGGCGCCCTCTTTCTCTAGTGCGTGGATGCACGTCGGCATCTCCCACTATTCGCCTTCAAAATAAGAAATTAAGAATTCTTATTATAATCTACTAGTCCTATTGCGCCTCCGCCTTCGGCGGGGCTCCCGTGCTAGCGGAGTATGTTTTGCAATCGCCTATGCCGTCACTTGTTTACGCCCCCCCCTCGACCCTCGACAATGTATATATAGGTATTTATAGATACATGTATATAAAACGCAAGTGAGTGTGAAACAATTGCGAAATCGGTCGAGGAGGTAAACAATTTCGTCACGAGCATTGCGAAACCTACTGAGCTACCATGAGCACACGGGGGCAATCGGGCTAGTTCTTATTACATAACATCGATTAAACACAACGCTCTTCATCGATTTTAAAATCAAAACGAAAACATCTAACCAATTCGATAAAGTTCGAGAAGAAATTTCGCAATCGATGGTTTCGCAATCGATCTACAGTCCTACCGTTATGAGATTCGCACAATCAATCACAAAGTGATTGATTGATTTTAAAAATTTCCTTTCCTCTATGCTACAATTACTAACAGTACACAGGCCATTCTGGTGCACAGATACTCCAATTTACATTATATTTTCGCCTTGCTCCAGAAAAAAAATAGCTTGAAAAATAGGCGCATGGCTCACTCGAATGTGTCTGATCAGTTGAGATATTTTGGTAGAATCTGTGATGTTGTGAACGATTTCGTTCGAATTGAATCATGGTAATTCTCGTGAAAGATCACCATCCTTTTGTTATGCTTGAGTACTTGCCATTGTAAGATCTAGCATGGCAAGGGGAGGGAACTGAATATTGAATGACCACTCTATTTTGTGGCGAAATGTGCAATAGTTGTAGCCGACTTATCTTTATCTGTGAGAATTTGACCACAATCAGGGATCATACAAACCGGGTAGTGTCCACTAATTGAAGATCTCACATTTAACCAACATCGTTATTTGCTCAGTGTAAGGATATAATAATAGTTTCCCCATCAGGGCTCATTCAAAGAATCATAGATAGACAAGGGGGAAGATGTTCTTTTCGTATTATCCGGCGTACTGTCACATTAGAAGCCCACTGATACCTCCTCCATTAACGATATGATCTTATCCAAACGGAGATACACAACGAATGGGAGCGAAAAGCCCCTATCGATGAATTGAAAGGCGGATGAAGTAATGAGAGACAGCATGCTTAACAATCTTACTTTATCGTCCTGACACATTTAAAATATCAACCTTCACAATTTTTTCAAATCCTTTAAAACAATATTCCGTTAACAATCTTATGATGCTTGCTACCTATTCGCTCAGATAAGACGGTCAACAAGCGAAGAACAATTGCAAGAGTAAGGTTTGTATGGATCAAGTGATAACCTAGGTTATCTTCAGGCACTTTACAATGAGCACGTACAATGTGGAATGATAAAGATACATCGGTCAATGAGACCCGTATACTACAATGCGAGGAGGTACATGCAAACTAATTTCTGGGTACTAGCAACACGCAAAAATATGATACATACTATGGGTATACTCTCTATATGCTAAATATTGGATGTATCACAAAGTAAATGTTAGCGGAAATGAGATTAATTCCTATACAAATGAGATTCTCAGCACATCTACGTTCCTATCTCTCCTCACACTTGGATCTTCTTCCTGTCGCTGCTCTCATGGCAGAAGAGATGCTCCACTTCCCCCGTCTGCGCGTGACGGACGAAGGTGCTGAAAGGGGGGATTGGAGAGAGAAGATCAGGAGAATTGACATTCGATTGCATGCTCATTAGTGTGCAGGCACCACAGATACTCAACTATCGTCTAAAGCAATGGCTCATGAGTGTGATTGACTAAACTCCGTACCTGGTTCCAATCTTCTTATCGCAATTTACGCATTGAGTGTTGCTCGTGATAAGCACGCGAGTCGAAGAGACCTGAAATTGAAGTTAATATTTTTCAATTCAAGCAATCCTTTGGATCCTGCATAGGAAGTACCTACTCATTAGCACGCATTAACTCTATCTTATTTGTCGTAGCATTCCCCACCAGACCATGTGTCCACCTATTTCACATCCTACAGTACTCTCGCTTGGCTACCGTACCTCTCTCAGTCGTCGCTCGACACGCAGACATGCTGATTCGCACAAAGCGCGTCTGATTGACGTCTGCAATATTTGCTTTTGTTCCCGTACTCCATATCTATTCTCTTGAAGTTCCTATGTCTCCCTGCCATTACAAATGAAGTGAATGGGCGCACTCACGGCAGCTTCCTCTTGTGCAGTCGCCCTCACGAGTGCAGTGAGAGAGGCGGAGAGATCGCAGAGGGAAGACTCGTCCGGAATCAGGGACAGCGCTGCCACTACAATCAGAAGAGTGAAGGCGCACTTAATTGCTACAGTATCCTTGTGATCGTGCCGCCACACAATCCAGCATTCATCTGAGCGGCCACCCTACCAAACAGGATTCACCTGCATCCATCTTATCGGCGTGTCTGCTAAGGACCTTGATGGCGAGTGGTACATTGGGAGTGGGAGTGGGTAGATCTGCATCGGGAGAGACGAGGATGGCAGTGCCCAATTGAGGATCAGAGGGACACACGAAAGCTCGCACCAGATGGAGATACACCTGCAGAGGGAGAGAGATGGAGGAGAAGTGGAGAGACTGGCAACGGTAGGATAGGAACGGCTATACCCTCTTTAATACGGTAGATTGCCATAGAAGGGTGTTCATGCATAAGTGTGTTAATTTCTAGTATCGGAGCGTTTCAATGGAAGTTCATTGTGATCATATGGCATCATGGCCCGTTAGAGAGTGCGGGGTCAGCGCCGCAACGCGCAAGAAATGCGCAAGGAGTTCGCCGGAGCGAGACATTAAAAATATCAGGATGAATATTCCACGAGTGCTAAAATTTGGGTTGAAAAATATTATTTGTTTATATAATCCAGCGTAACGGACAACTCAGAAAAACGACTACTCAGAAACGCCTTAACCTTAGTCCTTATTCTGCTTAGGCTGCTTAGGCTTAGGTTTCTTAGGTTTCTAAGGCTTAGATTTATGCTCAGGCTCAGGCTTAGGCTGCTTAGGCCTTTTAAGGCTTAGTCTTAGGCTTTTCTGAGTAGTCGTTTTTCTGAGTAGTCCTGTATGCATAATCCATTCCGTCGCAGTGCAAAGAATATTGATATTTCAAAAAAGTAATACATAAACGACGTCTATGCGAAACAAATGGGAATAATTATATTTTTACCCATCCGACTCGCAGAGCAGAAATTGAGCAGAGGTGATAACTTGCTCCATTTGAAACTTCAGAACACAAATTTCTCATTATGCATGCTCACATACATCTACTATAAATATTCTGCTAGTAAACTATGATAAACTAAAAGGCACGTTCATAAAATACATGCATATATAGTTTTGGACAGAATTTGGAGAATTTGAAGAAAGCTGATAAACTTTAAGGTTGCAGTAGTTAGGATGAATTAGACATACTAAAAAATGCAGATCAAAAGCCTCTATAATATTTCTGCTTGAATGATACGTAAATGTACTTCATATTTAAATAAAAAATCGAAAACATCCAAAACGCGCGAATTCCAGGTACAAAGCCGGTACATGTTTTGGCAAAATTCGTACAAATTCTACAGTATTTGCTGCACCCCTAACAATAAATTTCTATCGAGAATTTTATACGTCACGGCCGCAACGTGGTTGTCTGACCGGACTCTTTTTCCGCTGTTTGACGGGCCGTTGGCATAGTAATGTTTGATCCTCGCCTGCGAATCGACGGGATCGGCCGCATTGTAGTACAGTCTACAGTACTCCTCCGCCGCGTCGAGATCGTGCAGGACGCCTGTGATTATCAACTTTATTATTATACATTTATAAGGTCGATACTCTAACCAGTGTAAATGGACAGGGCTTCTTCGTGCTTCTTCAGGCGACCGAGGATGAGAGCTCGCTCCTCGCAGAAGGCTGCAATGGTGTCTCGCTGTGATTTTATCGTCATTGTGGAATTCCGAATTACATTACATCAGGGTATCACACAATTTTTTCTATAAGAACAAGAATTCTCTAACGAGTGTTGCATTTCACTAGGTAAAGCAAGAAAATAAAGAAAGAGGCTCTACAGTGCAAATTATCGACTGTGTCAACAAACATCGATAAGTATTTTCTAAACAAGCTCGTGCACCCACCATAATGATTGAGCTGCACGAGGATCTTGTTGGGACTGTAGCTGAGAGAATGATGGAGAAACCTGAGAGAGATTACTGTAACAATTTGATGATCGCTCAAATTTTCCATTCAACAGTGTTTCTCGGTCGAATACTATGGTCTTTCCTCACTTGAGCATCTTCCTCCTGTACATTCCGAGGTCGCCCTCTTCCTCTCCCGCACGAATCACGTTCTGGTCTGCAATCACTCAATCACGCACACCCTTCAATTACCCAACATCATGAAATACATTCTCTTCTAATGTGACGTTGCCTAAAACATCCTATAAAATACTCCGCCCTTTTTTCTCTTTCCCTTCCAATATTACTCTATTAGTTTTACTCAAACTACCGTACCCTCTGCTTCCCTTTTCCTCTCTCACCATCATGGAATGCGTGTGTGTACTCCTTGAGTAGTTCCTTCACTTTCCTCGCATAGTACTCCAGTAGTGCCTCGTGCAGTCGAGCACTCTCGTCCTCCCACTTGAAGATCACGTGCTCCTAAGAGGAAAGGAGGTTACGGTAGATAGCATTGATCCGATTCAAGCCATGAAGAAATTCTTACATTAGAATTATAAGCAAAAAAGGTACATTTTGTGTATTAAGCACAAAAACGAGCCTTTCATGGGCATAGTCTTGACAAAATAATAAATGGGTGCCTACAGTATCCCACTATCATCCTTTTCTCTCCTCACCAGATAAGGGATGACTGCCTGAATGCATTCCTCCTCTAGGAAATCGAGTACTCGATCTCTATCGAGATTGCGAGCCAAATCGCCATTCGTCTCGTCCCCAGTGAAGATCTGAAATAAAGGGATCATATTGAATGTCATCTGATAACCCTTTGTCAGTTTGTTATTCGATCTTTGTGGGTTCCTAAATACAAATGGAGGAAAGAACAGTTAAAAGAAGAATCGCAACAATCCTTTTCACAATAGATCAGTAGTTTAAATGACAACGATTGTGTCCACGCGTACAACGCAACCCCCCCCCCCCCCCCCCCAACAGTTCCCAATCGACTGACCGTTATTCCCACAAGGGGATCCTCAGCCAGCACCCATTTAGAGTACTCGAAGATGGCGTCGAGATGGGAATTCCCCAGTGTCTGCAGATACTCCACCGTCTGATCCACCCCTGAGAGAAGACTATTTCTCAATATTACAGAAAACCTTTATTTTATTCCAGTAAACTGCAACCAGAATGGTCAGTGTTTGTTGACATTTGAAAAGTTGAAGAAAGTGACGTCATAAGCATATTGTTCTATTTAGTGTATGTAAAAATGGTCTAACCGTGGAAAAATGGGTCAGAGTTAGGAGCGAGTGCAGCTTGTTCCTTCAGCAGAGAGAGCGCTGCAGAGAAGACATTTACCACATTCTGCATCCAATAAGATAACCTGGCCTTCAGAACCAATGTATCGAAAGAGCGAGTAGATAATTGATTGGTATATTCAAAATGGGAAGTCCCACGTACCCATTTGATGTTTCCTCCTCGTCTCGTAGAGAATGAAGAGCGACCGCAGTTGTTTCGCGCCACTGAACAAAACTAGGGGAGCATATTTTCAAATGATCGCAAGAAACACTAATTCCGGAAAATATTGATATTTCAGATTTGCAGAAAATAAACTAATCATACGAAATATGGGACTTTGGCTTTATATTAAATTTTGCAGTGGATTCGTCTAATCATCGTACCGTAGCATCGTTTCCGCATCCTCGAACGAACATGAATTGTCGTGCAGTCGAAGCAGCGAATCCACCAGCATCGGACGAGTCTGAAAGTGCAGATACTGGAGAAGACCCTCTCAAGTACCGTTTCTATCATATCTTCTTTTCACAGATCATATGTCTAGTATACGAAAACGAATTGTTCATTCCTTGCTTGCCCTGTCTCTGTACCTTGAGATAGCACTGCAGCAGAGTGGTGTCCACTATCTGCAGTTCAGTCTTCGCCTTCTCGTGATCCTCTTTCGAGAGAAGAGCCGCTGCAATGGAAAATTATTCATGTCACAGAAAGATTCCCTTTTCCTCAATCTCGATTGAGCATCACCATCCCAACTAAAGGCCTATTAATTCTATCATTCTCACCGTTCTTCTCCCCATTTTTCGCCTTGTTGTGCTGCTCGAGTGTGAAGGCGAGCTCCGTTCGCGCCTGATCAAATATCTCGATATTCCCCTCTTAGCACTCAAAATAACAATATTCGTTTCTCTCCTCATTTCCTTCTCCTTCTCTGTCTTCACTCACAGCTGCGAGGTAGGAGGAGAGGGCGAGCATCGCCCTCTTCTTCTCATTCTCTGCCAGATCGGAAGCAGCGGGCGAGTGACGGGCAGCGAATCTCTCTGGGAGAAGATCGGGGAAGAGAGACAATACAGAGATCACGTCTGCAACCAATGCACTGTTTACCGCCATTCCAATGAAAGTTCATGCTGCAAACACGCACTTGTTTTGATCTCAGCGTGAAGTGCGAATGCCTCCTCGAACTTCCTCTGATTGAAGAGATTGAGGGCTGACTGAAATGAGGAAGACATTAAAGCTGCGTATTCACATTCTTTCCCCTAGCACCATTGGATCCGGGAATGGAGCATTACACGAATCACTAACTGGTACAGGCGTTCTCGCTTGATAACTATAAAAACCATGGATATCTCTAACAAACGCCGACCATAACATTTTACAATGCTTGCGAGCAGAAGTTCACAAATTGCAAATTTTAAGATTAGGCGGTTAAGATCGTTTGGTTGTAGGTAGTACCTTTTACGTCCTATTTTCCCCTAATTCTCTTAATCGATTTATAAAGTGAGAAATTGCCTTTGGCGGTAGCTATTTGCATTCTAGTAAACATCTCCCTTTCAGTGAAATGTGAGTCTTCCTCTACACTTGGAGAGGCGAGTAGATCATTAGTGCCCTCCTCGTCCTCGACACTTTCTCACACGAGGAATCACATTCCACTGGGGAAGTTGCCCATTCTCGCAGCAAACATCCAATCTAGCGCATTCGCCGGGCATGACTCCCTCCTCACTCCTCTCTACAATCGTAAGTCATTCCATCCTAATTTCGAAAATTCGCCAGCTTTCTTGATGCTTTGTAATGCTTTGTTTCAGCTTGGGTGGTTCCAGTGGTGTGTGAAGAGGGAGGATCACGAGCAACAACCACTCTCAGAAGGGGCCATGCAGACTGCCTCCCACTCTCCACGACGAGAGGCCTTCGTTAGGCTACCCGCCATCGTGGTGGATAATTCCTCCCCTCCCCATTCTCCCATGGTGGGGAGATCACTTCCATCGATGAGTCTCCATTCACTCTCCGCCATTCACATCCGACGACTCCCCAAATTCAGATGCTCCTCCGTCTAATTGGAATCAGATAAGCAATCAGTCCTTTGATTCAGTAGACACCATTGCGGGGACTGTGTTTGACCTATTAGCATTATATCGTTGTTTACGTTTATATTTTTGTTGTTCGGATTAGACGTGTCCACCCAGGAGACCGTATATCGATAGAAAAACATGGGAAGGGCGTGCGGATTATTGATGCATAAACATTTGATATAGTGTTGATCTATACACTTGAGGATAGTGTGTAGTAACTCGAAGAATATTAAGTTCCCGAAGTAGAGATGCTCTAGCATAGTAACCCCGATGGTTTGTTGATGAAAGATGGCAGCTCTCACCTGTGTCTTGATCTCCACTTTCTCAGATTCGTTGAATAGCTTGCCACATTCCTACAAATTGTACATATTATACAAAGTACTGGTATTGGGGTGTCCGGAAAGTTCGTATAATGGTTCGGAAAAAAGTCAGTTCGCGATCAAATGCAGTGATTGCGCAATCTGTTTGTCAACAATGTATTGCATCATTCTGACGTTGAGTAGTGAGAGGATTTAATAGTCTCCTAGTTGCTACATTGATTCTTGTGATGGACTCCCATCTCTACCTCCGAGCAGTTTTACTTCATTACTACCGTCTTGGCCGATCCGTGAAGGAGGCCTACTCTGCCCTGGCCCAGTCGGAAGGAGCTGACGCCCCCTCCATACCCTTCTGCTATAAGTGGTTCTCCCGCTTCAAGAAAGGGGAGTTTGGTCTCGATGATCAACCCCGCTCTGGACGCCCTCCCTCCCTCGATCAGCCTCTCGTTCTCCGCACACTGAAGCGCAAGCCCATGGCCTGTGTGCGTGAGTTGAAGAAGGATACTGGTACTCCCAGATCAACGGTGTCCGATATCCTCCATCGATCTGGGAAGAAGCCGAAACTCCCACAAGTGATTCGCCATGACCTCTCCCCCGAACAGCTGAAAAATCGTGTTCAAGTCTGTCGGGAATTAATCCATCGTAGATCCAATCTTCGATGGGTCAATTCCATCATCGCTACAGATGAGAAGTGGATCACGTACGATAACCCTGTGAGGAGACTGCAATGGGTGGATGCAGATGAGAAGCCCACGCCCGTCCCGAAGAAGGAAGATCACGGAAAGAAGGAACTCCTCTGCTTCTTCTTCTCAGTGCTCGGTCCCATCTACTGGGAGATCCTCGCCCCTGGCACCAGCATCAATGCCGACCTCTTCTCTGAACAACTGGAAGATGTCGCGATCAGAGTCCCTGCCAGACTCCTGAACCAGGGCAAAATTCTTCTTCTGATGGACAATGCTCGCCCACATCGAGCGAAGATGACCCAGAAGAAAATGGACGAGCTGAAGATCGAGAGGATTCCCCATCCACCGTATTCCCCGGATCTCTCCCCATGCGACTACCACTGCTTCCGCTCTCTCTCTCTGACTTCTGCAAAGGAAAGAAGTTCAAGAATCGAGATGAAGTTGTGAGGGCTTTCGTGAACTGGGCGGTCTCGAAGAAACCCTCATTCTGGAAGAGAGGAATCGAGACCCTGCCCAATCGCTGGAGGGAGGTAGTGAGAAAGAAGGGGGCATACATTGGTCACTGAGAATTGTAAAGCATTGAATAAAAAATAAAAACAAAAAATTATACGAACTATCCGGACACCCCAATAGATCCCTTTATGAGAGGAATCGCGAGAGAATCGACCATTTTAGGGGGGTAAGCGGCAGTGAAATTCAAAATCAACCAATCCATCTACAAATTTGGTACAAAGTATTTTAAATGATGCTCTTTCAAACTGCGTCGTCAGAATTTTGATAGGTTTCGTCATCTTCGAGATTCAGAAGGCCAAACATGGGACACTCACTTTTCAGGGGTCAAATCGAGCGCACTTAAATGACCATAAGTCCGTTTAAAATGAAGATAGAAAGTCGTTCTTTTTTTGGAAAGAAAGCTAAAAACATTCTCTACAACTTTCATGTTGACAGTGTCATTTGCGGTGCACTGCCCGGTGCGGGGCGGTCGGTCGGACTAAATATGTCGAAATTTTTCAAATCGGAAAAACCCACAAAAGTTATTATGCGGAAGTTATAGTCCCTATATGTGACTAACTTTTCGCCAAAAATCAGACAAATCGTGAAGATGAAAAAAAAGGGGGCGCACTTTAGTAGGGTGGTCCCAAAATGGGTTCCAGACAGAGAAACTTCCAAACGTTTAATTGGCTGCTTTCGGGCTCAAATACATCCATAATCATCCAAAACAACATTTCTAGTTGTTTCCCCAATTGTTGTAACACTGTAAAGGGCCAAAAACTACAGTATGACCTCAAATTTGAAAATCAATATTTTTACCCACAACAACCTATGGTATGGGTGCTATTGCACTAAATCGGTTACAAGTAACATAGGAACATCCCTTGAAACGTGTAAAAGAAAGAGGGCACCTGTAAACATGATATTTCATGCGAGGAATCCGTGAAAAGGCGCAAAACTGTAATTTCGGTCAAAATATTCGTTAGGTCCCGCATCATGGCTAGAATTGTAGAGCATGATGAGCTGAACATTTCATATGTTGAAAGTTAGCTTCTATCTATTCATTGCAGCGCGCTAGAGAGCGTGGAAGTTGGAAGAAAACGATGGTGGAGGCGCGCGTGAGAGCACTAAGGGGAGGGGAGGGAGAGAGAGGTCAGAGGGCGAGAGCGCCAGACGGTTAGAGCGCTCGCCCTAGGGCGGAGTCTAACCGATTTCTGGCCGTCTTCCACGCTCTCTAGCGCACTACAATGAATATATAGAAGCTAACTTTCAACATACGAAATGTTCAGCTCATCATGCTCTACAATTCTAGCCATGATGCGGGACCCTATGAATATTTTGGCCGAAATTACAGTTTTGCGCCTTCTCACGGATTCCTCGCATGAAATATCATGTTTACAGGTGCCCTCTTTCTTTTACACGTTTCAAGGGATGTTCCTACGTTACTTGGAACCGATTTAGTGCAATAGCACCCATACCATAGGTTGTTGTGGGTAAAAATATTGATTTTCAAATTTGAGGTCATACTGCAGTTTTTGGCCCTTTACAGTGTTACAACAATTGGGGAAACAACTAGAAATGTTGTTTTGGATGATTATGGATGTATTTGAGCCCGAAAGCAGCCAATTAAACGTTTGGAAGTTTCTCTGTCTGGAACCCATTTTGGGACCACCCTACTAAAGTGCGCCCCCTTTTTTTTCATCTTCACGATTTGTCTGATTTTTGGCGAAAAGTTAGTCACATATAGGGACTATAACTTCCGCATAATAACTTTTGTGGGTTTTTCCGATTTGAAAAATTTCGACATATTTAGTCCGACCGACCGCCCCGCACCGGGCAGTGCACCGCAAATGACACTGTCAACATGAAAGTTGTAGAGAATGTTTTTAGCTTTCTTTCCAAAAAAAGAACGACTTTCTATCTTCATTTTAAACGGACTTATGGTCATTTAAGTGCGCTCGATTTGACCCCTGAAAAGTGAGTGTCCCATGTTTGGCCTTCTGAATCTCGAAGATGACGAGACCTATCAAAATTCTGACGACGCAGTTTGAAAGAGCATCATTTGAAATACTTTGTACCAAATTTGTAGATGGATTGGTTGATTTTAAATTTCACTGCCGCTGAGTAGTCGATTCTCTCGCGATTCCTCTCTTATATTCACTACCTAACGCGAAATACCTTTTAAAAATCAAATTCCAGTAATATCATGAAAGATAAGTCTCATTCAGTAAAACTTTCCCCTCTAAGTCTTTCATCGCCACATTTGTTATCTTTTTCGATGGAATGGACCTCCTCTCCTCTCAACGTACTGCTAATTGGACGGCCAGATCGAAGTGTCGCTCATTGACCAGATGGCCAACGTTCTTCCTCAGATGAACGTGCGCGTCGAGGAGCCAGACATCGAAGGAAGAAGCGACGCACACCTGACCACTGCAAGGAGAGGATTACTGTAGAGGGGAGTGGAATACAGTCGGCTTGAACAAAGAGGAACAAGAATAACTTGTGCGAAATAAGTTTGAACGAACTACTGTGAATTTTGCAAATATAGGTGTGAAAAATGAATAACTCGCAAAAGACAGGACCGTGAATAAGAAAGTGTACTCACGGGAGAGCGGGCGCGAGCATTACCGACTTCCCAAGTGAGATCGTCTGCCAGAGAAGACATTAGACAACCACAAATTTACCCCCATTTGTTCATGAGACGCATGCCTGTGACTTCCGAATCAGAGCAGCGAACTTATAGAAGATCAACGTATTTGAATATTCACTACACGTATTCACCTGAATGAGGTAAGAGGGGGAGATGGAACGAATCTCGACGACTCCCTTAGAAAGAAGTCCCACCAGGTACGGACCGTCGTTCACTGGAAAAAATAATGATTTTTGCCGAATATTTCAGTTTACAAGCCTTTCCCGTTAAAGAATTTTTTTTTTTAAATGTTCATAACTATCCTAAAATAGTTTTTTTTATTAATCTCTGAATCTGATCAAGTCAGCTTAATGAATGAGTGAAACTCTGACCAACAGACAGGAGTGTCCCCGTGAACCTTACATCTTGCGAGAAATTCGGAGAGGTGCCATGTCTGGAACATCCGTAGATAATGAATATATTATTAACAGTCGAAATTGAAATCAAGAGTGAATCGGAAATATATAACGCTATCAATAAATGTAAATGCATATTAAATAAATAAATACATAAACAAGTGAACGATGGCGTGATCGTTCGTTCCAATACACATCACATACAAAAGTTGAGGTTTAAACGGCGCCTTTTCGGAATTTCTTATTATCAACAAGTTTATTTACATCACTACCACTCATATACTACAATTACTACCTAAGCCTACCCTCCTAGGACGGGATACTATTGCTCATAGTCTTTTCTCACTCACATCTTCTCTCCCATCGAGGACGACCTCAGAGTGACGATGTCTCCTCTCGTGAATCCCACCAGTTTCCTCTCCGATATATCCAGAATGCAAGGGACGTCTCCCACTGGGAACAACTTCTGATTCTCGCCCGACCACGCCTGAATAGAGTAGAATAATAACGATAAGTGTTTTGACCAATGATAATCTAAGACTAACCTGCGTGGCTGAGTTGTAAGTCATGGCGATCATATTGTAGGAGTCTCTGACTGCATAGCAGAGACACCGTCTACTCCACGTGATCACCAATGGGTTGTCAGAAGGGACGGGCAGATCGCAGTTCGTCAACTGGAAAAGAGGGAATACAGACTATCTAAATGGAAGAAGCAGGTTCAGGCCTCGCAACATTCATTGCACTAGTAATGGGTCGGTACAACTAGCTGTGAGCATGGCATAAACCAATCATGCTATTTCTTTGCCGTCGAAGACCAGTACTAATGCTGCATTTAATAATGATATATTTCAAAAAAACTAACCTCGACGAAATCGTCGCCGTGCCATTTGAGGATGGAGAATTTCCTCTTCGAAGCAACAGTGATATAGAAGGCGTTGTTCTTCTGCAAGTAACAACCTTTCGGAAATTGAGAAAAGTAGAGAAGAGAGATATATATTTCATAATGATAGATAGGCATCACTATCATTTATATATCGAACGAATATGCCTTTTCTCAGAACATAAGAAGTGGCAGCGTACCTGGTCAACATGGGCGGTGAATGCAGTGACAGCCTTGACTCGGACGATCGCCTTCACGGGGAAGGGATACACCAACGAGTGCAGAGAGAGCACCTGACAACAAGGGAAATCGATCAGCTATTCACTAGTATGATTACTAAATGAATCTCTACATAGTTATGTTGCAACGGGAAGGGTAATTGACCTGATCAGAGAGAGTGAGAAGGAAGTCTGCCTCGTCGACCACCTTCAGTTGCTGGATTGGCTTCCGAGATATTCGCTTAGCCACATTCTCTAACTCATATCCTCGACGACCTGAAGCGACCTCCATTGTGCAAATTCGAATTAGAAACAGTTTAAAACTATTAAGAATTTCCAAATATGTTCTAGAGAACATGTTCTGCTTACTGTGGAAAGGTGAAAGCGAGAAATGCGTGGTCGGGATCAAAATACCTGATTTGGCAGGAGAATAGAAGTGGAGATCGCACTTGCTTAGTGCGAAGATTCTCTTCGCCGAGTCTATAAAGAACCATTCCTCAAGACGAATGACCACATCTTTCTGGAAACGGTAAGGAAACGCTACAACGAACTGTGGAAAGTGATGGCGTTGATTTCCACGGGCAGCTTGAAAGCCACTTCACTAGAAACGTACGCTTCAAACATCTCGCATCGAACTGCAAGAGAGCATATAAATCTGAACACAGGTTGAAAGGAACAAAGAGAACAAAGAACAAAATAAACAAGACATTCAAAAACGTGCGAACAGCGCGTATACTGTAAGAAAAGTTTGACAAATTATGTGTTACGAACTGATTATTTTAAATTTCCACATTATTTACCTCCTCTCTCCCGTTTCTCTACTCTTTCATGGGCAATTGCTAATTGCACCTAGGTGTACTTACACCTAGGTGCATATAAAATACACCGAGGTGCATACACCATGGTGTAAGCATTTATTTTTTAAATGCACCTCGATGTGCATTTCCAGAAGCTTCCTTGGTATTATATTTTTACTTATTGGTACTATAATTCGAGTCCCAAAATATTCTTAGTCTGTTCATGCCGGTTGGCTGGCTAAATATTCTGGAATCGATCTTCCGCCTCTCTCGTGTCATTATTGATTGTGTTCGCGGTAATTGTCGTTTTCGTTCCGTTTTCTCATGTCGCCTAATCACTGCTACGTCAGGTAAAAATCCAAGAAGAAGTCCTTCACCAAGTACGCCAGAAGTGGCAGGAAGATGGTGGGAAGAACGCCATCGAGGGAGACCTCAACAAGATGAAGAAGTACTTCTCTAGCATGCGCGGCATCGTCCACACTCAGGCAAGTTATTCAGTTATATTCTTTCTACCGCTGTATTTATATTTGGTTGCTAGATATTTATAGTATTTTATGGGTAGTATCCAGCATATCAATTCTAAACAAGAACTGAATGTAAACCCGTATTAAACTTCCCTTCTTTAGTCAGCTATGAGTGACGCGGCTACCCATTCTCCTGCTCCTGCCCTTCTCAAGCCAGCCGACGAGGTTCCTCACACTACTCTCATCTCTGGAAACACTGAGAAAACGCCAAAGACTGCTGTTGCCAACACCGTAAGTCGCATTTGAACTAAATATGGAAAAAATATGCAAACCTGTTTTGGAAACCTTGTTCGAACCTTGCGCGCTCATCCCATTCCTGCTGCTCTGGAGCCCCCTCCAAGGCCATTTTGTGATCACAAAAATACGCCGCTTGACTGTGTGCCCATTTGTCTCCCACTGTTTCGGAATTATCTGGCGTTCCTCTGTCCCGAAATCACACTCGTATTGATGCTCGCTCGTTCGCAGCGGTGACTGTGTCCACCATGGCTAACTGTGACTGACTTCATTTGCAGATCCTCATCAACCAGGTCTTCTCTCAGGATGATATGATCGGCACCATTGCTGTTACCCGCGGAAAGGGATTCAAGGGAGTCACTTCGAAATGGCATACCAAGAAGCTCCCTCGAAAGACCCAGTATTTTTTCCCTTTCACACTGTAGCCAAATTACCAGTGATGCTTGCCAAAGGGGTTCATCAGTCTAAAGATATAACTTACCTTCTTTAGGTCTACTCCCGATACCATTAAACACTTTGTTACCCCGAACTGGGCTTCTGCAGTAGTGCCGCCAAAATGATAGGAATGAGCATAATGTTATCGCTGATAACACTCGTATCGGGCCTATCTTATAGTAATATTGCTATAGTTTCATCCTGGTTTTTGAGGTGAATTCGTAGTCGTTCAGGTGCTTGTATCGGAGCTTGGCATCCAAAAATGACGATTATTTATAAGTTTGTGTTTTGGGCTAATTTAATGTGCTGACAACGATGGGCAAACTCATTTGTTAACCAGAGCCTTAGGCTGGCTCCAGTCTCTCTATTTGATTGATTCATAGTAGTTGATGGGTAGTATTCAGCTATATCCCTTCTAAACAAGAACTGAATGTAAACACGTATTAAACTTCCCTTCTTTCTTCAGCTATGAGTGACGCGGCTACCCATTCGCCTGCTCCTGCCCTTCTCAAGCCGGCCGACGAGGTTGCTCACAGTACTCTCATCTCTGGAAATACTGAGAACAGGCCGAAGACTGCTGTTGCCAACACCGTAAGTAGGATTTTGAACTAAATATAAAGAGGTGCTCAAAATTCATTCTACTCCAGAGTGCCTTTTTGTCCCTAAAATTTGACGGTTATCGAGTTGTTACATTTTAAAAATGAGGATACTTTAATCGGTTCCATTAAAACTTCGATTCTACGTGTATAATCCCTGGTACGGGAATGATCTTATGATAGTTCAAAGTACGGACACAAAAAACCGCAAGACTTTTGCATCAACCTAATATGCAGACTGCCCTCCACTGCTCCTCCCCCTCCGATTCCATGCTCTCTCCCGGCACAAGTAAACTGTTCGGGAAGAAGAGTAAGGTACGATGCTACTCTCACTCGCTCTTTTGAGATTCAGTAAAAGTATAGTCTGCTTGCGAAAGCTTATTGATTCAGATTTTCTCTGCATCGGCTATCCTCCGATCGAAGCAACAAGCTGCAATTCCTCTCATTCTCAATGGCAGCCAATCAGACAATGATGATAAGGCGTGGAATATTTATAAGTGAGCCTCCTCCCCTCCCGTGTATGTTTCCCCCATGAGTGATTCCCAAACATAGCTTCTCGTTGTCCCCAATTTACTTACCAATACAATATTCACCAATCCTGTAGATTTCATTCTATATCGCATCGATAAAATTCGTCTGACAAAAAATTATCGGTACTAATTTCTTCTTCTACTATAATACAATTTACAAATAAGTTATTAAAATGTACATACAAGGTCGGAATACAAGTAACAATATTGGTTTCGACGTGACCCGAGGTAAGAAATGCATGGCTGGTCAATGGAAACTAACTGCAAAAACTGTTAGCAATGTCGACTGGGGGAATGGGAATGGAAGAAGGTTTACATCTGTTTGATGTCGAGCTGCTTGCGGACGAAGTTGCTGATGACGGCGAGCAACTCGCGCTTCACCTCGTCAGATCCTGAAGGAAATAAAAATTTAACATTTAATAGTGAATTTATCATCGTTAATTCACCATTTTGATAGCTTACAATTAGGTACTCCCATTCAATTTCAATACCCAATAATAATCAATATTCGGAAAAAGAGACGCAGTTCTCTTGCTCAGAATTGACTCGGAATGGAAATGAGTATACCCTCTCAATGCCTGGATTGATTTTCCACTGTTTTTAAATACGTTTAATTGGCAATATGAATAAGAACTCGATATCAAAACCCGATATCTCCCAATATTTTCTCACGTTCCTTGATATAGGGTTAATTTGCATTGCAGAACCTCCGCTCGATAAGCATTAACTGAGTGGGAAATTCAAGGGGATGACATTGGGTAATATTGAGTATTTAATTGACATCCCTAGGTGAAATGCCACGTGCTCCCTTTCATTCCTCTTCATAGATATATCACTAATAATATCATTCGAAATAAATTGAATTGAGCTTAAAGTTACCGGACAATAATAATAATATTTATGCGGTTCAGGTAGAAACGCGAGTACAAAGAGAAAGATATTGACAGGAAATGAAACCCTGATCTCACCCTGATCTCGTCGCATGTACTGAGATCATGCAAAAGTGAGAGAGCGCGGGATTACGCTGATCATATCCGACTTTCCTTTGAGGCTATTATTGATTTTTTGTATTTTTGTATATTCATGCTCAACTAATTCAGCCATCGGCTAATCGATGGAGAACTAATCCCGTCCCATTCTCTTCCCCCACTCTCTTCAGTTACTTCGCTCTCTCACTCTCAATCTGTATCTACCGGTCGTCCAAGAATGAGTATTTAATCGGCGAACCTGGCCAGTCCCCGGCCAGTCCACGTTGACCCCACGTGGCCCCTCTTTACCCACTCCTTAGTGCTCAAGTCGAGTACGATAAAGTATGAGTGATGTCATCTATACTGTATACTACTGCACACCAGAAAACAACTGCAACATTCGTCGCCTCGCCTATCATTACATTACTGGGGGTTCATTTACCATGTGTCAATGTCGACAAAAATATTCGAAGGAAGCATTAACCTTCTGATAAAAATCTTACAAGAGCAATGTCCATTTCATTCATTCACTTTACTCCCGTTTTTTAGAAAATTGAGAACCAGAACAGTGAGGTATACCGGATGGATTAACAGCACCGGAAATTTGATAAAGCTTATAACTGGTCAAAACAACAACAAACGAAACAAGACAATCGAATAAATCTAACAAATAATCATAACAACAAAAAAAACGAGAACAACAAGTTAAACATGATATCCAATTATTGATTGGTTGAGGGCATCACAGTGGAGAAGGGAAGAGTTGTGAAGCATCTGAATGAAATTGTTTTAGTGCGCCCACTTCAAGTGAGCAATTTATGAGTGGATAAATGAATTAATAAAAAATCAATATGCGGATATTTTTCCTAACTTTGACCTAATCTAATCAAAACCATAAACGAAATTTATAATGTATGAACCTGCGTGACTCCTCGTCACTTCGGCACAGTTAGACTCCGAAAAAAGATCACCCTTCCAAACGATCTGAATACCAATTTATTTACAAGATAATTTTGATCAAAAGCTAGCAATATATGCAGGCCACTCACCTAGTAGAATAATGACTCGATCAATTTGATGTCGTCAGATGATAGTTGATTATATCGAGAAAAGAAATGACTCAGAGAATGTAAAGCGAATCACAAAAAGCGTGTTCAATTATATATCACACTCGCAGTGAACCTGCTTCGGCTGATTTTTTAAAGACTGGAAAATATTTTTATAAACTTTAAGTTACAGCGTGCATTTATCGACTGACCCTTGAAGGACGTCCTCCTGCAGCGTCGTAATCCTGGACAAGACGCTCATCGAAACTGTCCATGTCCCCATCATCATAGACTCGCAACTCTTCTCCCTGAAACAGAATCATTAAATACTATAGCTACATAACCTGAGAGAATTTATACAAGACTACTGAACCACGCGCGACACATAAGTGATAGTAGTTTGATTATCTAAGCTTTCCTCTTATCTAAATTTAGTTCGTTTTATAATCGCTGAGTAGTACCTCTCTGCTGTCGAATTTTCCCTTCTTCTCACGGCGAAAATTGTAGTCTTCGTCCCGGTAGTACAAATTGTCCAACTGCAAATAAATACGTATTTTTGTGAACACTAGCAGTATACGTACTAGAATGTTTCTCTTCGAGACATAGATCGAGGGAGGAACTTACAAGACCATTTACAATTTCATACTCAAGTTGACATCACAGAACAAAGCGAGCATAAATATCATATTCATAGACGCTACACGCACCTTTCTCTTTGAATCCCCATTCCACCGTGGATAAGCTGGTTGGAGCACTCTGCGCGACGCGCGCCTCATTCTCAAATTATGAACGATTGGTCATAAATCCCAACTGAAAAAATCGATAAGGAACAATATTATTGGAATAAATCGACCGCAAAGTCAAATAAAAACAAGCTGCCGCGGTTGAATCAACTCATGAACCGCAATTGTCAAAATTAAGAAAGTATAAATATTACGGTATGCACCAAGGTGTATGTTTTTATACACCTAGGTGTAAGTGCACCTAGGTGTAATTAGCAATTCGCCCTCTTTCATACATTCCCTTTCTCATCCCGAATGCCTTGTTGTACGGAGCTCAATAACTTATAAAACAATTTATCGGGAGACGCCACAAACACTGGAGAACACTACGAGATGCATTAAATGGTGATGAAGACCAAATGGAGTGAAATTCGATGGGGCAGGGAGGGCGAGGACAATCCAATTATTGACTAGAGGTAGGCGCTTCTATGAGGGTGCAGAAAAAATGACAAGGAGATTGTTGAAATGCTGTGGGTGGGGGGGGGGGGGCGAGTTGTGAATCTAGACAGAGGAGGTAGGGGGTGCAGAGGATTATTGGGATGAGGAGAATGATGGAGTTCGAAAGGATGCAGGGAAGAAACGGTCTGTGTTTGAAGTGTTCTCCTGTAAGAATAATAGAAATGGGGAGACAAGTTTACTCTTTTCATCATCTGCGATACACAAGTGATACTACAGAAACTAATTTCATTTCTGACATATCCTAGTAAGTCGTTTGGTAAAAGAAATTTTCGTACTTCTATCGACGTAACATATACATTAAAAAGTTTTGGCTTACGAGTGGGTGGAGGATTCAGTGGTCATGACGAGCTGCAGTCTCCTTCTTCACACTCACCACAATTTCCTTCAGAGTCAACTCCTCGGATCCCTGAACGCTCAATCGATAGGAATTAAGCATGGAACATTCTCGAAGGAGGGGGAGGAGGAGGAGGAGGAGGAGGAGGAGGAGGGGGGTGAGTATCGCGCCTCATCTCCGCCAGCATTCTCTTCTCCAGCATTCTCGGAGAGCTCCGTCTTCTTTTCGTCAACCAGAGGGTAGAAGGTGCCCTGCAGTATTTAGTTCGTCCAATGGATGGAAGGAAGAAGAATACAAGTAATGGATACATTCTTGATGGACTCCTCCATCTTCCTTCTTCTCTTCTGCTCCTCAGATTCCCCCATGAAGATGCTCTTTACAGTGTTGAAAGCAGAAGACATCTATATGTTGACGCATAATCAGTTTGATAAGACGCGTAATTGTCAGATAATTAGCAACAGAAAGTAAAAGAAGGCTTTGGATTGGAGGTTTGAGCAAATCGCAGAAATGGAAGTCGCGTAGGAAAACTCAGGAGAAAAGAGACGAGGTATTTACTTCAGATGTGTAATCACAATGCTCATAAGGTGGAAATCATGGTGACTGGATTCATTAGATACATGAAAGGATGTTGTACAATAGCTCAATGGAGTTCGATGAATCGGAAGAGCGACGTATGCGGGTAGGTCATGTGCGCTAGTGAAAATAGATTTGAAGATGGGGGGAAGGTTGGGAGTTGTCGAAACGAGGTAGCTTTCAGAGAAAATAGCAGCCTTCAACGAGTTGTTCGAACCACCTAATTTACATTCTCAGATGGAAGCGGATTTACTACGTTTCCCCATGCTCCTTCGACATTTATCTAGACAGCGTGCAGATTAGGAAATAGAGGAATTACAACAACAAAAATTTGTACAATTCCTGCCCCGTTGCTTTCTAAAACATTCGAAAGCTGCTTGGTAGTCCAATGGATGTGGAATTAGCTAAGAAATTGAGAAGTGGAGCGTTCTTTCGTCGGTTGCAAAACAGATGCGACGATTCTCAAAAACGGAAGGGAGGGGGAAGGGGAATCAAGGATGAACGGTGAGTAGTTACTATGGAATTAGCAGAGACGGACTGGATTCAACAGACATTTCCGAATGCGCTGCTCAATGGCCGAAGAGCAAAGGTTTGAAGGAAAACTATGGTTATCACGGGTATCATTAAACAGTTGTTAGCATTATGTGTGATCACTTCCCGTGCTCAAAGGCAGTAATACCAGTTATTTACTTGACTCTCCCACGCTGCACCCGTTCCGTGATGCGTATTCGCAATAGATACTGTCACGTGAGGCATGCCGATGTCAGAATGACACCTCATAGTTGCATTTCCTCGTGTGCCCGGGCGAGAAGAGAAAATATTAGTAGAGAAACATTTTATCGATCGAAATTCTTTGTGACACAATATGGGAATATATGAATATTTAGAATGATCGGGAGTGCTAGCGATATTGCATTATTCTTGATAGATATTGTTATCGCAGGCTCTGCATTGGATGAAACTCTTGTGCGTGCTGCCCGATTCTGAATGGACGGCATATTAATTTTGTTAAGTTTTATAATTGGTTTAGCTAATTGACTATATCTCACCCCGTTTTTCGACGTTGATCTGCGTCCCCTCAGTGATCTTCACACTCGTATCTGCCAGCATGATCTCGATGTACACTTCGTGGGAGAATTTCTGCTGGGGCAGCTTTCGCAACTTGGTAGCACACAGGAGTTCGCCTGTCCTGAGAAGAACAAGATTGGGATATTGCATGGTTTTTGAAGATTAATTACAAGCGCTATTGACACTTACGCCTGGTCCCAACGCAAAATGTTGTTTGTGAGCAAGTCGAGTTGCTTCAGTCCCATGTTCATGCAAGTTCTGTGAAGACCAGTTGAAAGAGGGGAGTAAAATTGATAAAATATATGATAAAACGAAACGATTACTCATTGACGGAGGTAATGAAAAGGGAACTTCGTAACTGAGGATGACACGATGAAGCTATTGGAATGACTCACTGAAACGAGACTGAGTCTCTCTGGCAGATGACAATGGAGGGATAGTGGGCACGACTGAACCACTCGGCACACTCTAAGCGTCTGTAGCAGTGCATCCCAGCTAGAAATGCACAGCTTCTGAAAATACTCTTTTGCATTTGTGTTGTTCATCAATACTGATCATACTTGTACGAAACGTGCAACCCACTTTTCATGCAGTATCTGGTTGGCGTCGAATGAGTTTTGAATGGAGCCGAAGAAGCTCCAATCCGGAAGATTACAACCATCGAGTCGGCAACTGAAGTAGATAAGTGGAAAGAAAGAGTGCTGCGTAATCATTGCCCACTAACCGTTCAACTGTCCGTATAGTGGACTGGCTCTATGGCCACTCTTCAACTTCCTATTATGCTGGAAGCATCCATTGTTGGTCTCCACGCATCGGCGCTCATCCTCGGGATCATAACATCTCAAAATAGTTTTTATTTACCCCTTTGTACCCCCTTTGTAGTCATCTATAGAAGCAGGCCTTCATCATGGAATCGGGATCGACCATTCCTTCGATGTGTTCAATGCGATCATTCATCTCCGCTTTTGTATGAACTGCAACGCCAAAATGTCTGCTAAAAGAGTCACTGCAATAGGTAAAGGTGAACTGAAAGTAATCGGATACTATTTGATTCTTCACGTCGACTTGGGTCACAGTAAATTTGAAAGTGCTGCCATACATCTCCGGTTGAAGATTGAGAACGAATCTGCGAATTTCTTATGAATATAGGGGATGAGACGAGGAAACGCACGGTTCGGCTCCGCACTCAAATTTGCCGCGGTCCACAACGACATCGTCTTCGAATCTCTTGTGCTCAGTTATTTGAATCGTAGTCTTGAGTGTTTATGCAAGGACGGAAGAGCAGGTAAACATGAAGCTTCGGTACTGACCAGTAGAGACAAGACGAGTAACTACTCTCTTGATCGATTGGTGCTCGATGAAGTCTTCGGAGTGCGCAATTCGAAGATCGCGAGAACATGGAATTGGATAGGTTCGAATATTGGGAAGTGATCGCATCGCTAAAGAAAGAACTTCGAATAGCCCACGTACTGGGTGGTGGCTTGAAGCGGGGAGGGCTTACTGGCGGAGAGTACATCGATTCTCAGCAATTCTGCAATTCAAGTTAATCTAGTTGCCAATTATTGGTTCCGAACATAACGACAAATCAAAGGTAACAAGATAATTGAGGCATGAGATACTATTCCACCCCTCTCTATAAGATGTCTATTCATTCTGACACACGGTGCGGATATAATTGGTGATGTCGGGGAGGGATGGGATGGTTTAGAGACAGGTGCTATTCAAGAAATAAACAGTATTGAGGTCTCCCAATGTTTATAGGCGTACCTGCTCGGGGATAAAGAACTGTATGGAACTAACTTGGACTGACCCTTCTGGTGTAAAACTGTGTGAGTCTGATAAAAAAGAAGATCTATTGGTATTTTCGGAAAAATTCGAAACGGAATGAATTGAAGGAGCGCCAAATAATATAATGATTGTCCGAATGGAGAATAGGTTGAAATACTTAGCGTTCTTTCTTATTATCAGGAATAAATGTAGGTACCTGCTACTTTACCATTTATTTGACGCAATATGCGCTCCTTGCTTGGTTCACTCGCCATTTTCGCAATTTGCTTTTGCGAAATTTGTTTTCGGCGAACCTCGTTTCTTCTTATTGCGCAATCTGGCGAAACGGACATATGATTTTACATTTAGATAAGGTTTCTTCGGTGGAACAGACAGTCCTTGAGCGACTGGCAGTGGAAATGAACTCCCAAATGAACAGCGAAGATGCGCAGGCATTAATAATGAGAAGACCGTTTCTTCTTTGCTGCCCCCATAATATGCTCTACTCGTTCCTTCCAGCAGACTATCTCCCTCTACTCCCTCTCTCTCATAGGGAAGAAAACAAAACAATGAGGCAAGAACCCTCACCGATGCACAATGTGCGCTCATAGAGAGTTAAAATCTACTAACCAAACTCGCCACGAGCCGGATCAGACAGAAGAAGCAGAAGAAAAGTGCACGATCTCTCGCGAATGTCTATGCCCTCTGACTGACCAGTCCTCTGAGGGGGAGAAAGGGGCGGAGCCGTTCGTCTCCCACCCCCAGGCCAGAGAAAGAGAGAGTAGAGAGGGAGTGGAGAGGATGCTAGTGGTCAACGAGGGTACAAACTAAGAATTTGGCCGCCGCGAAAGATTGTACAGTAACCCGAAGTGCCTTACAGTACTCCGGCCATATGAAATACTCGAAAATCTTGTAATCCAAGTATCAGAAACTGACTTTTTCACAAAAGGTATTTAGTAAAATCGATTTATAGTCGAATGTCGTATACAGTAACCACACAATATGCCATAACTTGAAATACAGTACACCGAATATCGAGAACTGACTTTTTCTCACAAAGTATTTATTCAATTCGATCTTTAGTCGAATGCTATATACAGTAACCACGCACTATACGGTAACCTGAAATACCGTGAACAGATTATCACAAACTGGCATTTTTTCTCAAAATATTTTTATAAGGAATGGATCTTTGTTCTACAATAAAATCGAAAGCAGGTTGTCGACTACTTGAAACTTCAATGCTACTTGAAACTTCATCGCCATAGAAGTGTGGTGAGGATTTCCGGGAACCGCTCATTAACCATGGTCAATCGTGCCTTAAAGCGGATCAATTTGACGTCATTTATACACTAGAACATACATATTACTTCATATATGATATATCATAAGAATACCTCATCCATATCGGATATCTACAGTTTAGTGTTTGAAGCAAACCATTTCTCCCTTTCGTTTGCTCACAATTTAGTGGGATGCAGCAATAAAGGCAGTGACATTATTGAGTGAGGAGGAGGTTCACCGTCACTAAAATAGGCCACCAATGCGGCCAAATATGGTTCGAGAAGTAGATGAGTACTTTTACCCTAGCAGGGGGGGGGGATAGTACGAATAGTCAATTTGTGCCTCCTGCGATGAGCTCCCAATCAAATAACATCAGCATAAGGGAGATACTCTGTCATGGATATGCACGGGAGAGTTAGGGTGGAGGATGGGGGCAGTGGATGGGAGTGGGGCAAGAATGCATCATGACGTCGATACGCGATAAGAAACTCTCGCTATTCCCCCCCTTACCCTTCTCTCCATTTGGCTCTCCTTGTCCATCCACACGAGAAGGAGGAGAAGTGATGCGAAGTAGAGCATACTTTGAGAGAAGTTGACCTATTCTTTGCTCTCAAGTTGAGATCGCCAATCAGAATAGTTCCCTCCATTCGGATTTCTTAGGCCAGGGACGCGAAGAGAGCACTCCATTAGTCAGAAATTCTGCTTCAATAACGTCCATGACGACTCTCTCTCTCGCGGCGAGAAAAGGAAGGGGAGAGTCCATACGGTTCACTTCTCTCTCAATAGAGCAGTGATAGCAGTAGAGGGGGAGATGGAGAAGGGAGAATAGAGAGAGGAAGGAGGAGAGGTAATGGAGGACAGGGAGAGGGCAGACAGATGAAGGAAGGAAGGTGAGTAAGTAGAGAGAGACTATTCCTTCTCTCTATCGTCTCTTCAATCTCCTTCACTCCATCGTTGCCTGCCTTCTTCTTCCTCTTTCGTGAGGTCACACACCTCGCTCATTCATTCTAGCCATCCGTTCTCTCTTTCTCTCCCCTTTCTCACTTAATCATTCACTCTCCTTTTCTCTTGTTATTCTAGAGCTCGAAAAGTGCAAATTTGGTCATCTTTGCTCGTAGAAAGCGTTTGGATGGAGGAGAAATTTGCTCTCTCGAAGTGGCATTAGGCACATCGAAGAATCCTCTTCCCTAGCATCTAGACATTTTGAGTGCATCATGTGCTTTCATGATTCTCCTCTCTCAATCCGCCCTTCTATATCTCTCTTTTCTCCAGACGTCTAGAATCCAAATGTTGTGTTTTGGTCCGTCCGAATTCTGGGTGCATTTCGTGAGGTTTTTTAGTTCTTCCTTGTGTTCTTCCTTTTAATGTCTTCCTTGTGAATGTATTCAGTTCTTCTCCTCCAGGGATGCCTCGGAAGAGGAAGGAGCGGCAACGACAAGAGTGCCCTTCCGAGTGTGTTGGCTGTGGGGATGCAGCCACGGGATACAACTATGAGGTGAGCATTGGTTGCCTAGTCAGGACAAATGGATAACTTTTCCTTCTCTAGTTCATCCATTCTCTGATACTGGTTGGGAGTCTCACTGTAAGATTCGCAGGCGCCTTCGTGCAATGCCTGCAAGACATTCTTCCGACGGACAGTTCTCAAGGGACAGGAGTACTCTACTTGCCTCAAGGATGGAGCATGTTCCAAGAATAGTAAGTGTGCACAAATAGGAGCTGATTCATACATAACTTCCCTGAAGGGACAAAACTGAACAAAGTGTGATCAAGTCAGCACAAGATGTCAGTCTAACAAAAATTGATGTTTGACGTCGTTGGATGATTACAAATCATGATCTCTATTGTGCCCAATGTTTATGTTTATCGCTCTTACATGTTAGGCTTTTCGTTCATTTGGTTTGGTCTTGGATCGAATCGACATCACCCAAAGACCAAAGATGGGGAAATGATACAGACACTCAAATGTTGTCAGTGAGGATAGGTATGAAAAAATCTTCTTCAGAATCGCTTAACCCTTGCCGTGCCTGTCGATTGGAGAGATGTATTGAGGCGGGAATGAATCCATTCCTCATAATCACCCTGGAAGATCCCGACTCGAATCCAGTGGTTCAGAGAGCATTGAGGAGAGGGATCTGCGAAGACGTATGATATTTCATCTTGTTTTCTCAGTTCTAATATTTGCGTAATTTACCTCTCCAAGTGGTCTTCCCACATGAAATTATGGATATAGATAGCATGGGCATGGACAACATGACTAATTAAAAATGAAAGGACTCTTTCAGCCTTCTCCTTCCACATCAACCGCTTCTTCCTCTTCTCTTCAAATCTCGCCGAGCATCAAGATGGTGAGCACTCAAAAACGATATGACGAAGCAATGAGCAGCGTAAAATCTAAATTACGCTTTTCTTAAAGGAGGACTAAAGGCAAAGTAGGCACATCGATAGAAAAAAGTGTAAGGGAGCTTTCACCATCCAGAAATCATAGCGCGAGCTAGGAGGTAGAGGTCCATCGGTATCTTAGCTCAGTGGTAGAGCAGCTGTCACATGATGACATTAAATGGAAGCTACCAGAAGAAATGTTTTTACAATTCTCCACTAACAACGCGTACTTGATTTCTCAGACGATGAGTCCCAACGTGATCGAGTGTTCCTTCGATCGGATCATCTCCGAACTTCTGCATCTTGAAGATGCACTGCAGGCTTTACGGTACTATTTCTTTTTTTCAAATGCTGACAGTATTTCTAAGTATCAATCCGAAAGTTGATCCACGACCACATGAGTATCGATTGAACACTCTCTTACCTAATCGTTCTATGCTGAGTCTGACCTCTGAGGTATGCTTGTTCTCATAGTAATTGTACAAGCCCATTATTGCAGCACCTGAATGATCCTCCTTGTGACCCTACCATAAAGCCAGTGGATAAGGGGCCTCCAGTGAGTTTCAGAGACTAATTTCCGCATACATCAACTATCATAGATGCCTTTTCGTCACCCAAATGCAAAGAAAAACTGGCCATTTGCGGATCTCGTTTTCTCCATTGAATACATGAAGACATTCACCTTCTTCTCTGATCTGAAGATAGAAGATCAGGTTCGATATGACGTTTATCAAGCATCACAAAATAGATCTCCTTTTGCCATGGAGGTGCAATCTGATGTGTGGTCACTCATAGAGTGTATTCTCCAATGACGTCATCTCTTCAGAAGGCTTTGTGTCGACACGTGTCCATCATGTGTTCCCACCTCACTCTCGCCTTCACTTCATTCGAGAAGAAGAGTTGCATCTCATTGACTCCCGATGGGAACATGCCACACAACGGATTCGTTCCCGAGTATGATCTTCTAAAAATGTAGTAAATAATTGTAGTAAATGAAAATGTGTTGAGGGATCGTGTTCACGAGAGACGTCTCCATCACGGGATTATCCATCTCCTCTGGGAACTGGAGATGGACACGACTGAGTACGTACTCATCAAGGCAATCATCGTGTGCAATCCAGGTTTAATTCCTTTTTGAAAATCAAAATAGAAAATATTATTTCTCGTTTGGGCTGAAGATCACATTGATTCTATTTAGCCATCGAGGGTCTCTCCTTATCCCACAAGAGTGAACTTGAGAAAGAGCAGATCAAGTACTCCAAGGCGCTTTTGTCCTACGTGATAACGAAACGAGGCCATAAGGAGGTGAGGAAAGTTCTAAAATGATCAGCAATTGCGAATTTGAAAAAAAAACGATTACGTTGAAACTATGAGCATTATACGGTCGACGGAAGGAAACTTTATACAGTGTGCCATAATCTTCGCTTCTTGAGGGTCCGATTGCTTACACGGGAATGATGTCTCTCATTCGATTTCTGACGGATATTATGAAGAATCATAAGGTATCCTAATTTTTTCCGTTTCCACAAACATCTTAATTTTCCAATGATACGTTGAGAACTGGCACGTGCTCCGTCAAGCGATGTTATACGTGCCGGGACAACCGGTGAATCCCTCCCTCTACGATGACATCTACGACTTCTGATCTCGGGTTGATTCTCAAGTCATACGGGTGTCACTTTAAGATACGGGCATTGTTTGTACATAAGAAATTCCTATCATTTTCGCTACGGGTTTTCAGTCTTTATCTTGTTATGTATATAAGAATAAAGTAAGAACGATCTGATTCAATTTTCGGAACTAGCTTGTTCGAACTTTTGAAAGAGCAATCTGCCTATGATACTTCTTCCTTCCTCCTCTACTTTGCATCGCCGATTCGCCGAATCGTCGGCCTTTAGAAGGCAATCTGCTAGTTCATTCTGTTGGATCCATTTTTCTCCTTGCATTGTGAAGCTGCATCAAGTAAGTGGAGGTTCAAAATATCCTTTTATCTGGCAAAAGCAGTACGAAACTGATAGATAAATGTGGTCAAATGGATGAAGCTCTGATTGTCCTGAAAATTAATCGATAGACTTTTTTCAAGATCGGTAGATTGAGATAGAGATCTCAATCGGGTGGTGAGGTAGATAATGAAAAAAGTGAGAGAGCGGATGCAGGGGTACCCTCAGTGATGAAAGATCGAGATGAGGAAGTCAGAGAACGAAGACTCCTTCTAACACTTCAAATAACATATACTATAGATTTCACAATGTGCACAGTACAGTGCAGTGCATACTTTTTTAAAGACTAGGGAAGATGAGACTAAATGTACAGGACAGACTAGAGATATTCAAAGTCATCGGGGAATTTCAGCGCGTTTCCGATATTTAATCATGCTTCCGATTCGAATTAGCGGGGATAAACGTGAAGAAGATGAGGAAGCAACGGCTTTCCAGAGTAGCCAGAGAGCAAATTTCAGACGACGAAATAGAAGAGGAATGCAGAATAACGAGAGGCGAGAGCGGTCAGTGGAACGGTCAGTGTGCATGAGAGAAGGAGGGGAGAGAAATGGGAAAGGAAGAACGAAGAAGCGGACAATGTTTCTTCCCTCACTGAAGAACGAGGGGATTTGGAATAATTTGGAGAATTGAGCAACAGAAGAATCGTTGGAACTGAAGAATGGTTAGGGATGAAGGTCTGCGATTCCCTGCTCTTAAATAGATAGAGAGGATGAATATGGGAGCTGTAACTCGGAAGGAGAAGATGAAGAAGAACCGATGGATGAACGACCATTCATGAACAATGAACAGGCTAATGCGCATTTCATCACAAGAATATTTGGCGATTTTCACACCGGAATTGGCGAGTTAATGAATCCACAGTTGCAATATGCAATGCGTGAAATCCCTCTTCGATTCCATCACTCAAGTCATCTTCTTACTTCAGCCAAGACCCTCGTCACTCACGTCTCTCAGTGTGGAGAGGTGCGCCCTATGCTCCATGATATGTTCTTCGTGAATTATCGATTCCTTCAACCTGTTCCTCATCCAATATCAATGTCTATTTTTTTGTATCTATTTCCATCTCGATATCCATGGATGACTCATCTCATGGCTCCTCTTCGTCTCTTCCTCTCCCGGATCAACCCTCCCTCGCATGAGATCATCACGAATTATCCCCCTTCACTGAGTGAGAGATCCAGACGACCAGAGTGAACGAGATTCCCTAGATATAGGAGGTGAACTGTGTTACTCATCCATATTCACTCTCATTTAAATATCTTCATAGTTCCATAACCTTCACCATATTCATTCCGCATCTTCGTTTCCTACTTCTTTTTTCCGTAACCAAATGTCTACCCACCTTCCGTGGGAAGGTGGCGTATCCTGTCTTTGCAAGCAAAGTCAACAGCTGAGTGAATTTTGGCAAAATATCAATTCAATGAAAGGAGTGAGATCCTACTACACAAAACAATCAGTTCAATAAAAGTCCCGTGATCAACAGCCAAAATTCTCTCACTATTTTTGGCAATCTCTGTCACAATGTTATAATAAGAATTAATAGCAAAATATTACAGATTAATTATTTTTTATACATCGTGAAACTTCAGAAAATAGTGAGAGAATTTTGGCTGTTGATCACGGGACTTTTATTGAACTGATTGTTTTGTGTAGTAGGATCTCACTCCTTTCATTGAATTGATATTTTGCCAAAATTCACTCAGCTGTTGACTTTGCTTGCAAAGACAGTATACGCCACCTTCCCACGGAAGGTGGATCTCGGGACTTTTATTGATGCGGAGCGATTGCTTTGTTTTCGTGATTATCTATTTCTTCTTACAAGCCGTGAAAGGATAATGATGGGAAATCATTGGCAAAACTAGGGACTTTTCCTATTTCTCGTGGTCGTGGGAAATTGTAAAATAACACGGGTCGGAAGCTTTCGACTCCCTCATCCTCCCTTTCCTCACCCAGAGGGTTCAAAGGTGCAAAACTAATAGTACCCGTTCGACCCCAACAAACCATGCCGCCTTGGGTTATTTAACACGACGATTCCAAATATGATACTCGTTTAACCCCATCTTCGAATTTTTATTTCGTTTCCGAAGGTTGTTGACAACTTGAGACGACTCGCAGTGTTTACGACCTTTGACCTGGCCAAGATAGAGGCGCGGGGGAGGGAGAGGGAAGAAGGAAGAGGGGCAAATTCGCGCGGGAAAATATTTGACAGGTGGTAGCACCTACAGATGGAAACCAATCTTTTCGAAATTATGCTCATTGGATTCGGCGTATCAATATTAGTCTACTGTAGGCCGGTAGGAACTTGGATTTTCCATTGAGAGCTTGGATAGCTGAAAATGTGGCCGAGGTGCCAGAGGGGTCAAAATTTCGAACTTTGGAGGCCTTTTTCGCACCTTTGCAGATGGAATTTTACAATTCTGAAAAGTCTCTAGGCGGGCAACCGACTACGCTCTATCGAATGAGCTATAGCACGTCTCTCTACGACTGCAGCGGATCCAACTCAAAAAAAGTTGACGCCACGAAACCGACAAAAACTGGAGTCAGCCTGAGGCACTTCCGGATGTGATAGAGACTTTAAATTTCGGATTTAGCATCTCTTATGTTCCTGCAGAAGATCCCCAAAAGTTGGATACTTGGATTTGAGTTTGAAGGGATGTCGATACCCTACCCTCTCAGCAACCTTTCCGACTGTGGGAATTTCTCGTTTCCCGGCCAAAATTGCCCCGGCGCTTCGCGCCGGGGCTAATCCCTCTGCGAGCTAAATTTTACATTTTAATTCACCTACTTGCGTTTTTGTTCCTTTAACTTTTCGGTAACTCTCTCCTACTTCTTCCCCTATTGATCACTTCAATAGATGCGCTCCGATAACACTTCGACGTGCCCGTCCATTTGACTGTTTCCTGATAAGGGCAATTCGCTTCACTCGACACTTCAATCGGTTCTTGTTGTCCTCATCTCGTTCCCTCTTCAGATACTCCGCAATGAGACATCTCCTACTCGTTCTTCTCTTCTCAGTTTCTACTCTCGCCGTGAGACAACAGGTCTGATCTTTGGCTTTTCTTTTTTAGCGATTGTTGCAGCAGAGCAGTGAATACGCGAATAATACCACCTTGTTCTCTTTCGATAATCTTCGATCTTTCTCAGGCAGTCGGAATCGAAGGCAAATTGATGTGCGGGATGAAGCCTGCTTCTGAAGTGCACGTCAAGTTGTGGGACGAAGACAGCGGTTAGAATTTTATATCGATAGACTACTGAACATTAAGACATTCAATTGATAAAATACGGATAAATTGAGCATATCTTAACAGAGATAACAATTTGGATAATGATTTTATTGAGGCCCCGATCCCGATGACGTCCTCGACGAGGGATACACTGACAAGAATGGTCACTTCCGCCTTCAGGTACCCTTTTACTTCGTAACCGTAATCGTCAGCACAAAACTATCATAACTCATCAGGGTTCGGAGACGGAATTGACTCCGATCGACCCGGTCTTCAAGGTGTACCACGACTGCGACGACGGAATTATGGTGAGTTGATCTACCGTAGCCAGAGTATCCATTCGAGACCCATTCCTTTTCAGCCGGGTCAGCGCAAGCTCAAGTTCAAGATCCCCAACAGCTACATCTCTCCAGGCGGAGTCCCCAAGCGATTCTTCCAATTGGGAGTCCTCAACCTGGAGACCATTTTCCCCAAGGAAGAGCGAAACTTCCTGTGATTGAACAACCCATCCCATCACAGTGTAAATTCTCATTTTGCCAGCTTCTGTGCCATTCCTTATGTATGCCAACAAATTGCGATTAAAGTTATTAGATATCGTATCGCTTCCCGCGTCTATAGAAACACTGAGCAAACAGCGAGTAGTATCACTCGTTCTCAAAAATACGATGAAAACAAGGAGGAGAATGATAAAAGGAGTTCCATCCTTCGGTTCTCCTCTCATCGAGGATGCATCGACTGAAGATTCTCTCACTGCTTCTATTCATTGTCCCCTCGAAGGCAATGAGACAACAGGTTATTATTCACCGATTATATTACTGTAGGATGCATTCTCTTAGGCAGCTGGAGTAGAAGGTCAGCTGATGTGTGGGATGAAGCCAGCAGCTGGAGTACACGTCAAACTGTGGGAGGAGGATTCAGGTAAGTTCTTTTAGCAACGCGATCACTAGTACCAAAGGATACTGTAGAGTCAGCGTTATTGTTGTTAGTACTGTAGAGTTTGTTCAGGTCCGGATCCAGATGACGTCCTCGACGAGGGATACACTGATGCCAATGGACGATTCTCACTCCAAGTGCGTGTCCATTTGTCCGCGATGGCTTATCACTATTTTTAGGGATCGGAACGTGAGTTGACTCCCATCGATCCAGTCTTCAAAGTATATCACGACTGCGATGATTTCCTGGTGAGATACCGTACCCAGAGATTCGTTGTAAGATCTCAATTTCAGCCCGGGAAGAGGAAGGTGAAGTTCAAGATCCCCAAGAACTACATCTCTCCTGGGGGAGTTCCGAAGAGACTGTTCCCCATTGGGGTACTCAACCTGGAGACGATCTTTCCTAAGGAAGAGAGAGATCTCATTTAGAATACTCTTCCTTCTTCTATTCGAGACTATTTCCATTGTGTTCTCTGTGAGAATAAATTGAATTCGAGATCAACTGAGTTCCATTGATGTACATCGGGCAATAGATTCCTGTTCGATCTATGTAGTCGTATAATCCCTCTGATCTCACCAATCTAAACACACTAAACGATGGACCTGCTCTCGAAAAACGAAGGATTCCGAGTGTAAACAAGAGGGAGAGATAGAGAGGTGAGATTTAATTGTTGACGAGGTTTCACCAGAATCGAGGAGAGGAGGGAGGTGCGAGAGGAACTCAATCCACTCCCCATAAAGATATCATCCTTTGTCCCTCCTGACCTCTCTATTTTCATCTCCGATGAGTCATTGGATTTGTTCCGGGTGATCTGAACTTTTGGAGAAAAACAAGATCAGATCACTCGCCGAGTCATCCTAAGACCAAAGTATCATGCAGAAGAATCCGAAAACATTATTTTGTTATGGCTCTATTTCTGTTCTGATATCGTCTGTTGCTGTCGAGTGAGAAATATGAGACTATCACCATAATAAAGTCCCCCTCTCCTATCACTCAGAGTCTCACAACAGTTATAACTGGCACTCTCACTGCCCGTCTATCCGACTCGGGCGCTTCATTGGTATTCGGCCTGTAGACAGATTGAGAAGGAATGACTTCTTTCCTAAGCTTATTTTAAAAATAATATCCGCTTCATTTCATTTTTTTTCAAATCACGCTTTCGCCTTATCGTGGTTTATAATTCCTGTTCTCCATTCCATCTCTCTTCTCCTTCCAGGATGAAACAGATCCTCTTCATCTTCCTCTTAGCTGAGGCTACTCGCGCCATGCGCCTCCAGGTAGGTCACTCTTCACCAATCAATCAATAATCATTTTCATCTGCAGTCAGCTGGTGTCGAAGGACAGCTGATGTGCGGAATGAAGCCCGCTGTTGGAGTTCACGTCAAACTGTGGGAGGAGGACTCAGGTTACTCCTACTCTGGATTATCTTCTAAGATGACGCCATTCAGGCCCCGATCCCGATGACGTCCTCGACGAGGGATATACTGATGCCAATGGACGATTCTCACTCAAGGTACCGATGCTCAGTTCCTTCCGACCCCTCCTCAATAACTTTCTCCTCTCAGGGATCCGAGCGTGAGCTTACTCCGATCGACCCTGTCTTCAAGGTGTACCACGACTGCGATGACTTCCTGGTGAGATACCGTACCCAGAGATTCCACTCGAGACCCCATTTCAGCCCGGAAAGAGAAAGGTCAAGTTCAAGATTCCCAACAGCTACATCACGAATGGCCCCGAGCCGAAGAGGATGTTCCCCATTGGAATTCTCAATCTCGAGACCATTTTCGCCAAGGAGGAGAGAGATCTCATCTAATCACTTAATCTTGTATATAACCACCTCCATATCTCGCCATCTTTCTGTATTTTGTACAACCACTTCAATTCGATAAAGAATCTCGACTCTATTTGAAGAGTGTTCTTCGCATGAAGTTCCACAGAGATTATTCCTTTTACAGATCAGTTTCGATTGATCAGGAAGTATCACTCAATCCCCATGACGTACTCATGGACAACAAACTGACTCATTCCCGGTCTTCCTTCTGATCAACAAGCTCCCTCTTCTTCCCTCGATCAATCGTACCTGCCAGACTCACACCAAACAACTGACGGGCAATATAATAAGAGGGCCCTTCCTCCTCTTCCCATTCACTTATTTATCACGTACTTTTCTATTCGCGTCTCATTTCTTCTGATAAGATAGCAAACTTTGTTCGATTAGGTCTATAAGCAATGCTTACTCGAATATGACGACCTGTGAATTTTTAGTGAACGGTGACTGCTGTAGTACGTGTAAATTCTGAATTGAAAAATAGTGAAATGGCAGATGAAGTACTTCATTCTCGCTTTCGCTCTCTTTGGATGCTCACTCGCCATGAGGCAACAGGTTGGTCTTTGATCTCTCATCTCTACTCCTTCCTCCTCCAGGCAGTGGGAGTCGAGGGAAAACTGATGTGCGGCCAAAAGCCCGCTGTTGGAGTCAAGGTCAAGCTGTGGGAGGAAGACTCTGGTGGGATATTCACTGGTCTTTGGCTTCGAAGATTCTAATTACTTAGTATGTTTCTTTTGTCAAGCGTGCGTGCGAAATAGAAAAAAAAGAAAAAAAACTGGTGAAGCATTTCAAATGAAGAATGGACCATTCGATGAACAACGCTAAGCGACATCTGATAAATTCTGATTCCAAAATGAATATTTCAACCTCGCGAGAGAGCGTCTGACTTTGAGGAGACACGCTAATTTGAGAGGAACAGTCCTTCGTGTCTTCGTTTTAATTCTTATTTCCATCTCAGGACCCGATCCGGATGATCTGCTCGAAGAGGGAAAAACCAACCACAATGGAGAATTCTCCCTCAAGGTAAGTGATTAGGTCGCATGATAGTGATGCAATCATATCGGGTTATCAAATGAACTTAATCTCTTCAGGGATACGAGCGCGAGTTGACGCCCATCGACCCTATCTTCAAGGTGTACCACGACTGCGACGATGGCATGAAGGTACCGTACCCCAGATAATCCATTCGAGACCAACTCCCCTCTCTTTCAGCCCGGTCAGCGCAAGCTGAAGTTCAAGATTCCCTCTTCGTATGTGTCTGATGGAACGGTGCCCAAGAGGATGTTCCCCATCGGAATCCTCAATCTGGAGACTATCTTCCCCGGAGAGGAACGGGATCTTCTGTAGAGAAATAGTCAATATATTTTTGTAAATTTGTTTTTATCGCATAAACGTTTCTTTATCGAATAAACGTTTCTTATTGACTTCATTCTCTATCTATCGCTACAGTGAATACTCGGAAAGGATGTTACTATCCTACTACCCTCTTGGACAGCTTGCTTTTTTTTCAAATAAACAATCGGCCGAACTGCCTCTCTTAGAGTTGTCGTATGTTGAAGATTGTAAGATTCCTGGTCATGAAAGGACTCACAATCATATTGAGTATTCTCTTCTGAAGAGGGCGTGTAGTTAATCTCCTCCCTTCTTTTCACTAGATAGACTACGTGACGACATCCCTGCCCATTATTGGTCACTTGATCATCCATAATCTTCGACCCTTCACTCAATTTCCCCGAGAGTCGACTGATAAGCGAGAATTCCCAGGAGACACACGTAAACAGACGCTTTATCGTCTGATTTTCATTACGGAATGGTACGAAATATCGCAAAAAATAGAGCGAGAAAGGAAAGGAATCGGGTAAAACGAAGAACGACACAGACGGGTCGAATTATAACAATGCAATATTTAGATCACGCAACAACACATTAGGTCACAGTAGTTCGATACAGTCAGTATCACGGCTGAGGAAAGCAGATTGGGGAGAAACTTCGACATCAAAGAATAGCCCATAAATGAAGAATGTCGTTGAAGAATTAGTCCTGAATAAAAGGAAGGGTACTTGTATGAATAAGAAGTGAAGAGGATTGTGGTAAGTGCCCTAACCTGTCTTTCCTCCCCCTTCTTCTTCCTCTCTGCTTCTTTCTCTGCCTCCTCGATCTGAGAGACAATCAATTACCATCCTTTTCTTCTATTCAAACGAAGTCAGGTAATCAAACCAACAGCAGTAACATCCATCTCCTCGTTGACTCCTCCTCTCCTCGCGCGAACCCGGAGAGATCTCTTCGAGACGATCATCTCGCGCTCCTCCTGAATGAGATTTACTGTCGAAGAGGGAAAAGTGGCAATAACACATGATCGAATATCTTTAGTGTTGATCTTACTACTTTATTTCCATATCATACCATCAGGCAAGGAGACAGGAGTCAGTCTATCCCTTCACTCACCTGTTTGAATACAGTCTCTAGATTGATCACTCCGATATCGAATGTCTTCTTGGGCACTTTCCCTTCCGTGATGTAGCTCTTAGGCAGACCGAACTTTACCTTGCGACTACCAGGCTGCAATTAGCGATATCTATATGGAATTGAGAGCATCCTATCAGATTCCTTTCCTTATTTAACTGACCATCACTCCGTCGTCACAATCATGATACACCTTGAAGACGGGATCGATGGGAGTCAGCTCAGCTGTACCTCCGGAGAGGGTGAATCGACCGTCAGTGTCCGTGTATCCCTGGTCGAGGAGATCATCGGGATCGGGACCTAAATGAGAGTAGAGGGAGGTAGTATATCCATTCACTCACCACTGTCTTCCTCCCAGAGCTTCACTCTCACTTGATTGGCAGGCTTCGGGCCGCACATGAGTTTGCCTGAATCAATTGATTTTTTGGATCAATCGATAATAGGTAATCGACGGTGAACTGACCGGTGACGGCGATCGATTGATCTCTCATAGCGAGAGTGCATCCGAAAAGAGAAATCACGAATAAGAGATTCATCTGGAATCAGAGAATGGAAAGATGAGAGGATCGAACGAGAGGATCAAACGGATAATGATCGAGAACTATTCGATTATCCAGCGCATAAGAAAAAAATAGATTTGAAGCGCGCGAAATGACCGAATCGACACGGGTTGACGCCGTTGATAAGCCGTATCAATTGGGATGAGAGGAATGAAAATAGAAGTGGCCAAGGGGTTTCTGATATATATCGAGTGAAGGGGCCAATGACCAATGAGTGAGTAAGCAAGAGAGAGAGAGAGAAGTCCTCATGGAGTTTATCAAAGGACGGCTGTTGATGAGAATGAATCACTTCCGGATCAATCCAAAGAACATCCAATAGAGTAAACATCCAATTGTTACAATCCTTGAACCGTAGCTTTGTGTAAAACATTTGTGATATCATTAGCTAGAATTTTGGCCTCGCGCAAGAAGTAAACTGTGAATACAGTTCGGAAGCGAATCCGCGGTAATTTATTCACACTTTCCACTTGAATTTAAAAAATATTCTTATTTCAGCATATCGTTGTTTTTTGGAATTCAATAAGTTTGGAATTCAATTTGGAATTCAATAAGAGATGAACACACAAAATGCAAAAGTTGTGAAGAGAGTGGGATTCGAACCCACGCCTCCGAAGAGACTGGTGCCTTAAACCAGCGCCTTAGACCGCTCGGCCATCTCTCCATGTCGGCAGGTTTACCGATGTAAATTATTGGGGATATTGCAGTCTGCCGGAATGTAGTGCTCTCAATGAGTATTTCCGTAAGCGATAGAGAAAGAATCGATGAATGAAGCAGCGAGAATCGGAAAAGATTTAGCGACGAGAGATGAACCATCAAGAGTGAGGGTCTGTGTGAATTCATTTGCCTGACTTTCTCCATTCTGGGAACTCTCTCGCTCAGTCTGGTCGACTAGAGAGCATCCGAATTGGAGAGAGAGCGATCATTCATTTCTATCTATCTCTACCCGAGTTCTGCAGAGATAAATTCCCATTCCCGCAGGATCCACGAAAGGAATTTCCAACTGTGGCTGGTACTTCGTTGGAGTACAAAAAAGTTTTATTTTTCAATTTGCATCGTCCCCATGCATCGTCCCCCCACCCCATCATAATCTCTGGTGACTTCAACTCCGATTCCCTATGTGCCATTCCTTTTCCCATTGATCGTCTTTTCCGTGATTTCATTATTTCTGCTAATCTCTCTCATCTTCATCTATTTCCTACGCGCGGCGTTAGATGTATCGACTGGGTCTTAGATAACGATTCCACCATAGTCTCGGCCATTTCTGTGATTCCTCCTTTTCCTTCTTGCGATCATTCTGGTCTCTTCTTCTCCCTCTCGTCACCTCAATCCCCATCTCAACCTCTTTTTATTCGTGATTTCTCTCGTGTCGATTATGCAGCTCTGTCAAACCACCTTCTATCAATTGATTGGCTATCCTTATTCCATGGCTGTCCTGATATCGACTCCGTATATCATAATTTCTCTTCCACAATTCACTCTGCTATTGGCCTCTTTGTCCCCTACCGTACACCTCGACCTCCCTCTCTCTCTTATCCAAGCCACATTATCCGCCTAATTAAACATCGTGATCAATTATTCGCAAAGATTCATATCCCGACTGTTAGGACTCTTTTTGACCAATGTAGTAAGAAATTACTTTTTGAGATAGACAAATGGACTCGTTACTCTACCCGTAAAAAATTAGCTCGTTCCAAAGATTTGTATCGCCACATTTCTTCCCTCACTAAACCTAAGCTTTCCATTCCAGAATTAGTATCTCCTAATGATGAACCAGTTTATGACAGTTTCTCCAAGTCTAATTTACTTGCTTCCGAATTCGCTTCTCATTTCACCTTAGATGATGGCCTTCTCCCCCCTCTCTCCTCCTTACCCATTTCTCCCTCACTCTCTCTATTCACCCTTTTCCCTCATGCAGTTTACAAAGCATTACGCAAACTGTCTCCCTCTTGCTCTACAGGTTATGATGGTATTCCCCAGATTATATTCTCTAAGTGTGCACATGCTCTATCTACCCCCTTAGCTGATATATACAATCTCAGTCTCATTTCTGGGACTGTCCCATTGGCCTGGAAACATTCTCTTATTACCCCCATTCCTAAGCCGGGCAAAGATAGCAACCTTCCCTCCTCTTATAGACCCATCTCTATCATTTCTCCTGCTGCTAAGACCATGGAACGTCTCATTAAGGACCACCTCAATAGTCACCTTTCTCGCTTCAATATCCTCCCGTCCAATCAGCATGGTTTCCGCTCTGGTGCTAGTGTTGTTACTAATTTATTGACTTGTCATAATGATTGGACAAATTCTCACTCTAAAAAGCTTATAACTGATGTAGTTTACATTGATTTCACTCGTGCTTTTGATTTTGTTCCCTACCCTAAATTAATGGCTCGATTATCTCATTACGGTATCCATGGTAATCTGCTATCATGGATTGACTCCTTTCTATCCAACCGCACTTTCTCCGTTCGTTTTTCCTCCGTCACTAGTGACCCCTTCCCCATTCTCTCCGGAGTACCACAAGGCACCTATTCTCTTCTCCATCTATCTAGCTGACCTTTCTCGTCTCCAATCCAAATTTCACAACGTATCCGTCCAATGTTATGCTGATGATGTCAAGTTGTATATCTCCTACAATAAGTCTACCAAATCTTCTATCACTTCCGAATTTCAATCTGCCATTGATTGTCTCTTTGAATGGACCCAACTCAACCAATTGTCCCTATCTGCTTCTAAATGCTCTCATCTTCGTATTGGCCCCAAACAATCCTCTCCTCGCTACAATATTAATTCCATTCAGTTACCCCTCGAGAATAACGTCCGTGATCTAGGTGTCCAAGTCCGCTCTGACCTCAAGAATTCTTGTTCTATTAAAACCCGTGCTCAGAAAGCCACTTCTAAGTTATTCCTGCTCCTTAAAGCCCTCCCATTCAACTGCCCCACCATCCTTCTTCGTAGTTACAAAGCATACGTCCTTCCCCTCCTTGACTTTGCATCCCCCTTTTGGAATCCACATTACATATCTGACATTGAGACTCTTGAAAAAGTTCAACATATTTTCACTCGGCAAGTATTCTATCGTTGTTTCCCCTCTCCTTCCTATCCTCTTTCCCTACCTTCTTATTCGGATCGCATGAAAACTCTTGGCCTGCGCCCGCTTACTGAGAGGAGAGTTATAGGAGATCTTTGTATGACTCATATGATTATGACTGGTTCTAATATCGTCCCTCGTTCATCATTCTACGTCTACAAACCCCAGCGAGACCGTACCTCTTCTTTTGGTATTAACATTGAAACGACAACTAGCACCGCCAGATTCCACTCTTTCCCTGTTCGAACTTCCCGATGGTATTCTCAACTTCCCGATGTTATTCGCACTGCCCCCAACATCCGAATATTTAAGCGCCGGCTGGAAAGCCACCCCATAATCGCTGACCTCTCTCATCTTTAATGGCTCAGGAGAGTCCCCCCCCCACCTGCAATCATTAATTAATTATGTTTTTCACGGTATCGTCGCGCCTCGGGCGTAGATAAATTATTATTATTATAATTTCTTATGATATATTTTACGGATTGACACGTAGATATTTCACGAATGTGTGAAGGATATTTTGAAAGGTTTTAGTATTTTTATTATTAATCTGACACAAACAACACTCATTGAATACGCACTGTAGGATTTGAGTGCCTGATCCTTACGGTCTCAAGCAGAAATCAGATGAAAGGCTTGGTTACAGTAATCTTGGCTTGCCGCACTGAACGTGTTCTTTCGAGTTCCCTCAATTCAAATCTTTTTTGAAGTTGCCAGTAAGCTCTCATCAACAAAATGGCCCAGCGTTTCTCTGTCTATGGTCAGTTTCACATTCGATTATATCAAAAAATTCAATAAATCGAACTATGTTTTCCAAGAATCCTTCGGTTTCTCCTATTTCAGATGAGCATTGACTTCCTCTCCCCATAGTGCGCTTTCACACTAATCTTCTTCCCGTTTTTCAGGTGATAAGAGAAAAGAGGAGAAGGTCATCGGCACCGCAGGGTAGTTCAACGGAGAAAATCAGTTGAAGGTATTCAGTGTGAGATCACCTGAACAGCGCATCCCCCTAGGAGTCTTAGTCCCCTTAGGCGTCTCCTTAGTCTTCCTTAGGGTGGATTCTGCCTCGTGACAAGATAATGGATTGTGACGATGACACTCTCCTGACGGTTTGCCTTATTTATACCTTAATATTATATTCTCGTGAGTATCCTCTTCCTTCAGTTGGAAATCTCCCCTATCAGAGCACTGAGGACGATCTCGGAAACTTCTTCAGCCAGGCTGGACATGTCACCAACGTCCGGTTTGTACATTCACTTGAGTTTGTGGGATGGCCATGAGGAAGAGTATCAAAGTAGCAGAATAGAGTGAGATATTAGTACCTTGGGTCACCGGATCTTTTTAGAGGTCAATCGGTCAACTTTTCTTACTCCTAGAAGGATGTGTTAATCTCCTAGTGTACCATCAACGAGAATGCTTACTGCTTTATTTACAATTGTTTGCATTTGCGCATTCGGCATTTCCTGTGGCGGAGTTGGGCAGTGTAAGGGTCAGTGCGTGATTCCTCTCCTTCAGCATCGTCTACGATCGTGAGACTGGCCGTGCAAAGGGATTCGCCTTCGTGGAATTCGCTGATGAGCAGGCAGCTCAGAATGCCATCCAGCAGTTCAATGGGGCAGACTTCAATGGCCGCTCCCTCCGTGTCAACATGGCCAATCGGTAGATTGACCCCCCGGACTCCCTTCAATCGATCTCTCCCCTTTTTGAATAGCATAACTCAAAAGCACCCTGTAACCCATTCCTGTTTCTCCTTTACATTTTTTGGAAATGTATTTTGAATGAATAATGTGTTTTAATCAAACATCGTTGTTTTTGTTTGGGACACGATATGCCGAGAACATTCTGGATGTTGGTACTGGTATCTTTGGTATGGACAGAAATTTGGGAAGTCAGAAAGAATTCCCTCTTCCCAAGTTGTTTCTTACGCAATCATACTCAGACACGCGTACCACATACTTTATATTGATTATATATACACGACTGCACAGAAAAACCGAAAGGATTTGGAGTACCTTGGGGGTGTAGGAGAATACCTCGCCTGATGTTACGGTGAGAGTATCGCATAACGATTCCTGCAAGATGTCTTTCCCCTCGTTCCTCCTCTCTCCCTTCCTCAGCCCACTGCTGCTCGCTTTCATTCTTGCCACATTCTGCAACATTGCAGGGCATCTCAATGGATCTATCATAAAAGATCAAAGAAGGCATCATGTATGTTCTTCTCCAGCAAGATAATTCACAAGAAGGCTTTGATAGTAAAGGCGATTTTGTATTGAATTACGGGATGGTATTCTGGCTCCGAGCCCACCCCAATCCCGATACAGCGCATCTTCGTGGAGACGTACTGTCGTTATAATTATTAGGTTGGTTCACTTTCTGACTATTTTCATGTTCGGGCAGTTTGACCTACCCCGTCAATCTCATTCAGCCAATCAACTAATGGTTATTCGTAGTTGATGAAGGCTTGGGAATACTTTTTACGCGATACAATATCGGGCCATTTCGATCAGCAAGGATGACACTATTCACAGTCAAACTCTCAATTGTTCTTGATTTTCAATACTATTCATTTGATTGCAACTCCAAGGACAAATGAGATTGAGACAAACGTGAAGGATTTTTGAGAAGCCTATTACATAGGCATATAATGTGACTCTTCAGAAATTCTGGTCCCCTGAATTCCCGCTTAACATTTTGGCCAAATCAGTAAACTACGCTAATTGGAGAATGCTTGTTTTATGTTTTCTGGCACTGTACTCGTAAAGATCGACCTTGAGAGCTCAATAGTGGTTCATTATTTTCTACCTTCCTATCTTAGAACATAGTTATATCTAGGAATAGATTCATCAATCAATAAGTAATTAGGATATTTCGGAACCGCGATTTAGAAATTTAAACATCGAAATCAGCACTTGTTATTGTTTCTATTGTCTCACTCGCAATGAAGACCCAGTTTTTCACGTTTAAACGAACAAGCAACTCTTGCCCTACTATTTACATATATGGTGGGCAAATTCAGGAGGTCTCAAATATATGAGAAGTTGAGCTCAACCAAAAACACCGAAAAACACCATTTCCGGCAGTTTCGATATGAAAATAATGTTCTCACGTTCAATAATCTATATATCCAATGTTAATGTTTTCCGGTACTCCACCAGTACTGACGTCAATAAAACTATAGAGGAATTGCAGGAAATAGAAATAGGCGAGGAGAAATTATGAAAAACAAATAGTCAGAAACTTTTGAACCAACCCAATACATGGTACCGGGTTATGAGCAGGAAAAGATTACATTCTCTTGTATAGATCCGAGACGAGGTGCCCACATTGAGAAGGAATCTTTCATCGAATATGTGATCCTCTCGACGGCGGTATCGCACAGTTATCTTTGATTGCTCACCTTGCTGTCCGAGTCCATCTGATACAGTGCATCCTCTCCATTTTTCTTTCTACCCACTCAGACAGAACGAGGAGGGAGTGGAAATGAAATATTGCATCAATTTCTCGTTTAAGGATCATTGGGGCTCATTCCTCATTATACTTTCCTGTCGTCTGGTTTTAGCACTTCCCACGAATTTCTTACCCTTATTTGTTGCAATCTTCTGAAATTCGTTATAAAAAAAACAAAAAACGAAAGATCTCTTTGTAGATGATAGATAGCGCATCTTTGATCTCTTTCCTTCTCCTCTCACAACAATTGCACGTTTCCACGGAATATCTTCAATCATTCTCTTTTCATATTGACATCTTTATTGTGAATATCGGCACATTTTCACTATTTGTTGTTATGTATGATGTGACATTCCCGGAATATTCCTTCCTTGAAAGATTGTATGCAGGGTGTTCTGGGTTATTTTCGCAAGGCAGTGGGGATAAGGGAATACAGAGCTTTTCGCAACTTTTCAACCAAAGCAAATTTTAAGCAATAGCTGTAGTAGCTATTTCCGTCGGTATCCTCTTCCACTTTCGACACTCCGCGTGTCTAATGGACCTCTGAGATTGTTCCTCCCTCTTCCCGATTGGATTGCAGTCTTTCCCTGGCCACTTATGGAGGCGTGGAAGGAGAGAATCGAGACTGAAATCCACACTGATTGAATGGTGGGAATGAATCGTCATCAATGATGAAACCTTTCCAAGGTCCTCCTCATAGAGGTGACGTCCAGGAATAGATGTTCAAATATTCCTCTCGCAACTCCTTTTCATCCATTATGACGATACCGTGAATAATTGACACTCTGATAAAAGATGAAATATCAGCAGATGAAGAGAGAATATTGTCGTGTACCACCATATAATTTTGTCTAAAAGAATAGGAAAAAATGCTAATCATTCCACACTCTTCTTTTACAAAATACGTAGACTGAATCTTCCTTTCTAATCTCTTTCCTTCCTTATCTTCACTTCTCCCAGAAGTCTCATTTTCTCACTAATCGGAGTGTGATTGCGAGAAGGAAGAGAGGGAGTTCCTTCCTTATTCGGATGCGAGAGTAGAGATCACACGAGTTCCTCACTCGTGTGATCTCTACTCTTTATGGTGTTTGGGAAATGGGATGAAGACTACTTCATCCTCGAGAGCGCATTATTTTTATCGCTTCTCTTATGCCATTGTTCAAAACAGAACATCATCGAAAAAAACGAAAATCTAATCGACTTGAAATCAAAATCCTTTGAAAAACTGCAATGTACAAGTACAAACATTCTACCCGAAAAATTTCAGAAAATTCGTAAATCATGAACGGGTGCGGTGATGTTGTTTTCATGCTGCAAAAAGATGATTCCTCCAGACAATGCACTATCTATGTATTCATAAATTACGACGCCCATTTTACAAATATCACAAATAGGTTGCTCTAGCGCTCAAGCCCTTTCAAAATGCTTCATTTTAACCTCGCAATATAGTAAATCTTCAACGAAAATATACTTCAATCTCACGAACGCGTGGGATTGAGTAGTGAGTGAACTGGAAATGAATGACTTCTAAGTATGGGCTGCACTCTTCGTTCACCTCGCAATGCATAATTGTTCGTTGCTAATTTATTCTTGAATTTCAGCTGATTATTTATGAAATTCTAGGTTGTCGAAGGTTTCAATCAATTTCTGAAGTGGTTAGCTGTTTGGATTAAGTAATTATAGCACTACATTATCTCGCTCGTAAATGGAGCCGATTCCAATTAGTTCCGTTCTTTTCATCTCTCATCACACGTTGATTTCCTTTGTTAATAGAAACTCCTTCGAGGTTCAAAAGTAGGCGGGGCGATGGGCGTTGAAAGGGGGAAGGGGCGGGGCTTCATCGGCAGTATTTCTGCCGATCTCCATCCTAAATCACTCATTCCGAGTCTTCCCTATTTCTGACGTTTCCTTCATAGCAACCCTTGCAACAACTCCTTCGCATTTCATTCCCTTCCTTTTTCATTTGCGACGAGAGAAACGCGTCTTGTTGAGATGCTCAATTCTCAGTATCGAATAGGATCTCGAATCATAGTCCCGTCAAACTAGATAATCATCCACCGTATCCCTTTGCCTTTTCGATTGACATTCACTCGAATGGAGTTTTCTTCATCTTTGTTCTCTCCACTCCATCCAATCTCCAGATTGGCCATAACCCAGGAGTTCTAGACGGAAATTGTATCCGATTCGAGTGTAGATAAGACTCGACTGAGTGAATGGAGTGATTCATGACTGCTTCCCTTCTCCTCACGTGAATGCATCATCTCCTCTTCCCATCTAGATGATCCTCCCCTTTCCCACCCTCAATCCACCATACTAATATGACTGCGACTGCGGGTGTCCCTTCCTCTCTTCTCTTCTCAATCTCACATCGAGGACGTTCTTTTGTGATCCGTTCTCGTATGTGGGTGTGCCTTTCCCTCCCTCTTCTCCTTCTACGACAATAATAGACAGTACTCGCATAGCTAAACAATAAGCAGGACCCTCAGTGCCTCTCCTTCCCCATTCACTCGTCTACTCCCTTCTGTCTCCTCACTCTGATTCCTCTCATTTAGTCTGTGACTGTGTCTACCAATTCGTCTTCGGTAGCTTCCTCGATGTTCAGAGTGAGAGAGTGGGCATATAAAAGTGACTCCTTTCCTCACTCTCACCGTTCTGAGGTATCCGATGGGTGCAATACGAAAGCGTGCATTCATTCTGGTCGTTGTCCCTTCAATCTCTCTCATGGATGGCATCCTGTCACTCATCTGCTTCTCCTCTTCTTCTTTCGTACGAACTGCGTGAATTCCAGGGAAACCGTGCGATGTCTCAATGCTTTCCTAACGAACCTTCGTCAGTTTCCGTCGATCTTCGACGCCTCGATGTGTTTATGATGATCTCCCTCGGGGGAGATGCTGATGGGAGACTAATTCCCAGAATGATCAGCATAACATCGATAGCTCAGAGATCAACAACTCTTTTTCGTTGTTTTTCATTGCTCGATGGTCTTCGTGCCCAAAATTCCTTCCACCTGCAGCAAATCAAATTAGACTACTAACAATTGCTGTGTCTTCGCTCAGGAGCAATTCGTCTTCCTTTTCTGATTTCGTACTACAGTAGACGTTCGCTCTTCGTTCACGAATTTTCATCACACTCTGTAATCAGTCTCTCTTTTCCGTAGCGAGACAATCCGATCACTGGTTTTCTGCCTTTTAGTGATGTGATCACTGTATTCACTGGCTTCAACACATTCTTTGAAAAATAAATTGCGCCATTAAGCAAATGATGGTGTATGTAGTTCGCTTACCCTAGTGTGATCTCATCATTCGTTCACCATTCATCACTGCACCATTCATTCCTTCTCACGTATTCTCAATTGGCCAATCAGCCAAGCCTGAGATCAATCCGTGCCATTCTCCTCATTCCTCCCTTCCTCTCTCCTCCCTCCTCATCCGTGTTCCATCTCCCTAATCATTCTCTCGCTTGCAGTACAGACATGGGCTCTCCCTCTCTTCTCCTCTCTCTTCTCTTCTCCATGGTCCTCCTCCTCTCCATCTCCTCCTCTTCTGCCTATCGAGAGGAAGACGTACGTCTCTTCCTAACCCTAAACCGTCTTCTTCCTCGTCGACCCAAAACGTCCCTTCCTGACTCGTCCAATGGGCAGGAGGAGACAGAGCACGTGAGCACGGGATGTAGACAGGGACGAGTTACTGATCCCCTCCCGAAGTAGGAATGGGAGACAGTCACTTGTGCCAGTAGATCACTCCTTCTCCCCTCACTAATCACCATCCCCCCTCTAACACAAATGGACTACGTGCCAAACTACTGCTCATTATCTGTCGCCATTTCGTTTTTCTCGGAAACTCGTTGAGTTACGGTAGTCGCTGCAGAGTCATTCGGATTAATTGGATCGAAGGGAGTGAAGGGCATACGATGACGACAGATAGAAACCAGGAGAGGGAAGACTGAGGGTTCATTAGGAATGCTCGAGAGAAGAGAAGAAGCACCCACTCGACTCACTTATGCACGGGGAAGAGAGATGGGAGAGCAGTCGAGACTTTTGTTTCCCTTCGTTAAATGGGGAATGACTAAGAGAAAGATCCTCCTACGTCTAAAATCTAGTGCGCCAAGTCGATCGTTTTTTGCTCTGAGCCATGTGAGGGCAGTCGATGATCTTACAATTAGGCGTTCAGTTTTGCTGCAAAATAGGTATTCCCTAGTTGATAAGGGCTTTTCGGATTAATTATTAGCCCTGGAGAGGCTTCATGACGGAAAAGGGTGAGAGGGCAAAGTCCACTCTCGTGTTCTCAAGCGGAAGTCAGAAGAAGGATTAAGAATGTAGTTTGGATTGACAAGAGGGAAGCATCCCATGAATTACTTGATCACTTCTGGGCGTCGTTCGGGGAAGGAATGCCTAAGGAGGCGTTTTCAGCAATGAACACAAAACGGAAAACATGCGTAACAACTGACAAACTTGCACGAAAAAGCACTGCATGTTGCACCCCTTCACATTGATATTGTGCGTAGGAGGGGAACTTTGAAAACGTTCAGATTATGATTTATAATTTCATATATCTACGATATAGCTGGATAAATATTACAATGAGCTAAGAAAAGGGCAAATGGAATTTTCTTATATTCCTCTATTCAGATCTACGACATCGCCCCGGGCTTCTTGGCCAACAAACGATCGGAGTTCGAAGGTACTGTGTCAACTCTCCCATTCACTCCTCTCACCATCGAGGAAGGAACAGGAGGAACACTCCTGATTTCCATGAATTCCCTATTATTTATCTTTCTTGGTTCCCAAGCTAAAAATAAGCAGCCATCGTGGGCAAGGCGTTGAGAATTGTCAATGGGGGACGCCACTCCAAAAAAGGAAATAATTCTTAAATTAATTGTTCAGCTCCTCGAGGCTTCCGGGGAATGAGAGGAAAGAGAGCTCCCTTCAAGGTCAGTTTATGATTACCAAGAATGTGACTGAACTATCTCTTTGAGGGTCTGAGAGGCAAACGAGGAGGCGCCAACCCCTTCGATCTCGTCGACGAATATTAATAGGTCAGTGAATTATTATTTTTTATCATATTCAACTGTCTTTTCAGGCACTTCTACTCCCTTCCCTCTTCACTCTCATGGGTCTCCCACACAGAATCTCGTCCTCCTCTCTTGACCTACTCTCTCTCTCTCTCTCAAACACCACCATTGAATCCCATCACCCGCAGTGGAATCGACACCACTTTTAGTCGTTATAGAGAGCAGCACTTCATTTGAAACATCCCGTGACCCTTCACTGTCATCCTTGCCCCCCCCCCTTTCGATCTCACCGTTGTTATCCCTCTTCCCCTCTCACAGCACTCATAATCCATGGAAACTCGTAATGAAGATTGGTCAGTTGTTTGTAGCATCTTTCTTCCCAACATGGCGACATCATTCAGGGAATCCTCCGGAGACGCTATTGTTGGCGTTTTGTATTTCACCTGACTCGCTAAGGGGATTCGTACGAAAATAGGCAGACACAATGATGGTGACCTGAAAGAGGAGAGAGGAGACGTCTGTCTCTAATAGACGGCCTCTTTCCCTGTCTGAATCGTACCAAATCTCCTGGAATGCAGCCATCTGTTCTACTGCATGCATTTGAGCGAGGGATAGGAGGATTGAGTAATACAACTTCGGGAAGAATCTCGAACTCCCTCCTCCTCATGTCAGCCCGATTTAATTTCTTAGGGATCTGAATACGTCTGGACATCTGACATTTGCCAACGAGAAGAATCCCGTCGTTATCACCTCTCGTCATTCTCAACACGGAAGGATAAATGCAAAGCCTGGCACAAATACACACTAATTTTTGGCGAGTTCTGATGTAGGGTTCCTGATTGAGCAACTTCTCATCTCACTACGTACGACGTGTCAAATTTAAAAATCCCTAAATGGCTCGACCGACGAAGCTGCAGAATTCAACTCGACTGTGGGCGAATTCCATCCACTGATCTAATAACACTTGAGCAGCAATTTCCCTCCCCAAACGACTCATAATTCATTTAAGCCGGAAATTCGCCGTAATTCGAGAGTTGAGAGCACAGATTGGAGAGCACCCAGCAGACATGCACCAATGTCCCTACCCTCTTCTCACAGCTCAATAAATGCATTGTTTTCACACCTACCTAAGATTGCAAAAAACGGCAAAGTTTATTCATGAATGTAGAAGTTGAATGGTAAACGTGAGAATCGTCAATGAAGATGAAAAATACAGTAAAATTCGCAGTTTAGCTTCAAAGTTAGTAATGCAAACCTAGTCGAATCAGAAAACGCAACTGTACATCGTCGAAAATAGCTGTTCCATTTCTGTAGGGGATCTCGTCTCGTCATCGCTTTCGAATAGTTCAAATTTCTCTTGAGACTACACAACTGCCCCCTCAGGGTATTGTTCAGTCAGAAGTCATTATCCTCCAGGAGGTCAGAGAACTGCTTTCCTTCCATTCGAGCTTCGCCCCATAGATTGTTCTTTCCCCTGAGTGTATGCCCATTCTTCAAGGGACCACGCAGTGATGCGAGTCGGCACGGTCATTTCTCCGAATCACTGCACAGTTAATCGCATTGCAGTCGTGGGTTGACAGAACGACTGCATGTAAACATCCAATCCCACGCTCATTAGGGAAATTCCTCAGTCAACCCGTTCCATTTTTACGAAAGTCATATTCATGGAAACGAAACGTGTTCTGACCTTCTACCTTTTTGAAAATTAAAACTTAGTATCCATTAATTTTTCGTGTAGTTCTCATATAGCGATATCTGTAAACAATTCTCTTGTCTACGGGATCAAACTACAATTGTTCTGCAGCACATAAAACGTCGAACAAATACACGCTATATCAACACCGACCAGAAAAGCCAAAGTTTAGGAGCTGTAAGTTTGATCTCCAACAATTGTGGATAGAAATAATTCGAGCAAAAATCAGGGTGTGTTTATGCGTCTTCGAATCTCTTTCAGTTTCAGCAACTTCTCCCCTCTGCGAGTGACTCCCCTTTGATTTATTATTTGCCTTCTCGCCTCAGTAATTATGGATACTCGCAAGAATCGGCCAACAAAGAGTGGAGGAAAGGAGAAGGAGACGGAGGGCATCTGCAACTGAGAGAATAGATGAGAATGAGAAAGAGGGTGCACGACGGATATTCTCGTTAAATTTTCAGGGAAATCTAGAACTTGTTGATTCGAGTTTATAGTCTGAGCTATATGTAGACGATTGGGATTGAATGCAGTCGTCATTGTGTGTGGGTGGAATTCGATTGTGGTATGAATCGATGCCCTTCCTTGCACTTAGACAATACGCAATTACCGTGTTCGAACAAAAGTTAGACAAGGGCCACTGCAAAGGAACCAGGAAGAAGGTGAACTTTGGTGAGTATTCCCAGACTACTTACGAACTTCCAAATATAGGCCAGAAATTGGAGAAGTAATTTGTCGTCATGACCTGAAATCCCACTGGCGAGCAAACAGAATGACTCTGATTTGAGAGTACGAATGAGATGAAGGAATGAAAAGAACTTCGATCTCGAGTCATTCCACTATTTGTTTATTTCGAAAACAAATAGTTTAGTTACGAACTATTCGCCATTGTCTCCTTAAAAAAATTTTCCTCGAGAATCCAAAAAAGAGAGAGACTAATCTCAAATGAAAAACAATTAGCTCTTCACTCTTCCATTTCTCTGTAATGTGTTATCACCCTGTCTCCTTCGACCACATCATCAGACCCCATAAAACTGCGATGAAACTACTCTGGGAGACAATTACATTTATTGGTTATGAGATCGGGCAGTTAGAGATCAGTTTCGTTTCCGCGGTCTCTGGGTAATTCCCAATCTACGCGATTGAGAGGTTAAATCAGCACAATTCGAAGAATTTTGATTAATAAAGTCAATATATCATACAAAGGATGAGAAGAGCCTAATGATGAGTAATGGGCATCTTTACACGTTGAGGGAAATGGAAAGATGGACAAAAGGGATTCGGAGATCTACAGATCACACAGCCGAGTGATGTTACTTACCAAATAAAGGCGAGTTAGATGATTCATTGCAAGTATGGTCGGGGACTCCAGTCCTTGTCGTGGTGGAGGTGCGGGACTCGCAGTCGTGCAGCAGGCAGATCAGCATCCGCCCGAGAGAAGTGAGGCACGTCTCGTTGCAGCAACTGCTCACGAATCTGAACAACCAGCTTTTCACTCCATTCACTTGTCACATATCTATTAAAACAGAAATTAACAAGCAAAAATGTAGGTGCGATCCCGACTGTTAGGGTTAACAAAAATTCACCTTTTTGGTATTTTTTTGTAATAAAATAATGTAATAAAATAATGTGACCTTCCATCTGAGGGAGAGTCTCTTCTTCTCTCCCGGTGCGGGCAGACGCTTCCACTCCTGATCATCCACCCATTACCACACAATTCACAATTCCAAGCCAACTCTTGATGAAGCCATTTTTGAAGGTAGTCTATTTGATTGTTCGCTCACTCGCCTGCTGGTAGATGCCAATCCGATTGACGGGATCGAATCGGAAGGGACGACGACCCGGAGACGGCGCCAACACTCCACGAACACCTACTAAGAGAATGATTGCAACGATGAGAGAGCGGCAACTATATCACTAGACAAGCACTGCAGCAATATTACAAGAAAAATGATAGAAATAATTTATGCAAGATCGTATGGGTAAATAGACTGACCTCCCTCCAGTCCGACAGCCCCAGGGAGGATATCAGGGAGAGTTCCCTCCATTCTCCTTCCTCCCACACTCTCCCCATCTGCAGACGAGGAAGAGAACTGCAAAGACAACGATGGAGAACTTAATTAATTGAAATGACGTTTCCCATAATCCTAGGATCCTGTCAGTAAGATAATGCATACCGAAATGTATCATGAGTAGAGAGAGGAGAGGAAGAGGGAAGACCGCTCTGTTCGACGAGGAATGAGATTCTCTCTTCCGGAAGAATGAGAGGGTGGGGAAAGTTTTCCGGAAGACCAGTCTCGTAAAACTTCCGATGGTGAAAATCAAGTCAAAATTTCATGCAAATGCATTTTGCCGTATCCTAATACCATATTTAAACTAGTTCTTCACAAAATGACTTAAAATCCGCTCTAAAACAGCATTTTTCCAGGCCCTACTCTTCCGGAAGACTTTGCACTTCCCCTCCCTCTTCCTCATTCCTCGCTCTCTCCTTCAAAAGAGCGGCAGAGTCTTCCCCTTCCTCTTCCCCTCCGCACTCTAATCATGAGAACACGATCAGTATTTCCATTATGAAAGGCTGATAATTCAACCACATTTGCATAGAGTATGCTCACCTTCCTTCCTCCTCCTTCTCTCTTCCTCCTTATTTCTTCAACTCTCTCCTTCAATCCCTGATCCATGGTGAATTTGCTCCTTCCTCCTCTCTTCTCATCACTCTCATCCTCGTCTCGAGCAGTTGAGGACACCGAGTCTGTAAGAGTACAATATTATTCAAAATTAAACCTCGTTTTCAAAAGTAAACATCACTGGTGCAAAATCAACACACAAACATGAAAATTGCACATTGCAAATAAAAGTTTTCACCGTCACTGATCCCTCTCCTTCTCACTTCTCCATCGGCCCTCTCCATAACCTCATTCACATCCCTCTCCCTCATCGCCGTAATCTTCAATCAGGAATCAATAATTGATTGCAACCATTAATTACCCCCTCATCGCGCCCTTCTTCAGGCGCCTTTGACTTGTACACCCGGGTGAAAATGTTGCCGAAGAATCCAGTCAGTTTAGAGAGAAATCCCATTCACAGAGGAGCAGATCATAGCAGGGAGACACTAGACTATCCTCGTAGTTGACACAAAAAGAAGGAGCAGACAATACTTCCTCTCAGCCTTTCTCCCTTTGGATTTATACATGCTTTTTCGAGCGAATCAGAAAGGAGAATGCATTAAAACCACTCAAGCGAGCCATTCATTCTGGACACCTTATGGGGAGTAAATAGGAATGTATGTGAAAGATGTTGTTTCCAAGAATTATTCGGGAAATTGCCTATTTCAAAATTTTAACCCTCACAATTACGCTCCAACACATCCCGGTCTCGAGCAGAACTGTTTGGTGCCTTACTATGCCAGAAAAAATGCAGAGTATTTCTAAGAATGATGAAAAAAGCGAGGATTGGCTAGAGAAGGGGATAAAAGGCAGACGATCACTCACCATGTCCTCCATCTCATCCACCATCTTGTAATAGTTCTTAATGCATGAATATGTCTCTCCCATCAGTCCTTCCAACTCGGGATTCTCGAAATTGACCTGAGATGTAGAAAGATAATTATAGAAGAACAAGCCCTCCAGCACATGAAGAACCAGATCCTCTATTTTTCTCTGATGTACATTAATGAACACTCCTGAAAAAAACGAGTAGTCAGATAGCCCTCCACATTTCCTAGTAACACAGAATGATAAGTTCTGCCAGAAACAAGCAGATCCCAAGGATATTAGAGAGTCCTCATACTAACAATTAGCAAGAAGACCGACGTTATTTCAAAAATTTTGAAAATTCAAAATGACAGGCATATGACCTTCATGGTCTCAGGTACAAACTGCTCACCGTCTCGATTGGATGGGGAATCTGCGGCTCCCATCGCAAAGGATTTCGCCCCTTCGAAGATCCTGAAGATGACTCCATATGTTTCACATTAGTGCATAGGATGTGGTTAGCATAATAATTTCCGGCTATTCCAGATGAAACAGTAACCTAGCCATCTAACTCATGTAAACTGTTCCAGCAACATTACACAATACATTGACAATCCAATACTTCTGGGAAATGAACCTTTCTATGTGCTGAACTCTCACATCTCTTACACATCTTGTGTAATAACTACTACTCATATATCTATTATAATATTGAAACACGAATGGAGAAAGTCCTACGAATGAGTAGCGGTGACTGCTCCACTTCTCCCCTTCCTCCTTCCCTCATCGACGCCCCTCGCGTATCGATATCCAATCCGAGGAAAGAACGACCACTAAACAAGTTGCGTTTCACCAATTTTGTATTCGGCATTTCATTTCTAAATAATAGTTCAGTTAAGGAGAGAACGTAACAGGTCCACGGATGGTAAAAATATCGATAATTACCAAACTTTTTTTCTGAAGTGTATGTTCGGAGGGATTATCAATGGCAGCAATAGCTAAGGTCTGGGGTCGATTTTGAAAAAAAAATCAGGTACCCCCTCATTTTGAGGTCAAAAATAAAGTTTCTCCAAAATAAATGTAATATAGATTTTCTGATGTATTTTCACTCGTAGAAACCGAATTAGCAAACCAGACCTCGAGAAAATGCGAAAGAAAGAAGTTATGCTCGAAAAACCCGTTTTTCGATCCGAAATGGCACAAAAAGTGCCATAACTAATTTTAGAAAAACAAAAATTTGGGTGATTGGTATTTTCGGATTCTACATGCATCTGGGAAGCTTCCCTATTTTTTCAGAATTTTAAAAAAATGGACCCTTTGACTTTTTCGAGCTTGAATATGCCCAGCTCGGGAAAAACCTCGAGTCGGGGAAGTTACAATCCCATATATATGAAGCCTACGTCACTCAAGCTTACATAAAGCATAACTAAATGATCAAATCAACTATAATACTCTTTATTAAGCCTGTGGGAGCTTGAACATGGCCCAAAGTTGAAATCGGAAAAATTCGAAATTTCGTCTTCAACCGTAAGACATTGGATAATTATTTTGGTGTTATATCCTCTTCAAATGTAGCCAATCGAAGTTTGGTAGCATCCATAATAGTAATAGTAAATATCCGAAGCATTTTGTCCAAGAATTGTGTTACGTTGGCATTTTCCGATTTAGTGATTTGTAGCATTTTCGTCCTAAAAAGGTCGTTTTTTAGAGATTATCTAATTTCTATCAAATGTGTTTGAAAATAAAAATGGAGAATCGTATTCAGAGCGTCGAAATACACTAGGAACATAGTTTTTAGCAGACAATTACAGTAAAATTTGAAAATCGATTTTCTCAATTTCGAATTTTTCCAATTTCAACTTTGGGCCATGTTCAAGCTCCCACAGGCTTAATAATGAGTATTATAGTTGATTTGATCATTTAGTTATGTTTTATGTAAGCTTGAGTGACGTAGGCTTCATATATATGTGATTGCAACTTCCCCGACTCGAGGTTTTACCCGAGCTGGGCATATTCAAGCTCGAAAAAGTCGAAAAAAAGGGTCCATTTTTTTAAAATTCTGAAAAAAATAGGGAAGCTTCACAGATGCATGTAGAATCCGAAAATACCAATCACCCAAACTGTTATTTTTCTAAAATTAGTTATGGCACTTTTTGTGCCATTTCGGATCGAAAAAACGGTTTTTTCGAGCATAACTTCTTTCTTTCGCATTTTCTCGAGGTCTGGTTTGCAAATTCGGTTTCTACGAGTGAAAATACACCAGAAAATCTATATTACATTTATTTTGGAGACAATTTATTTTTTGACCTCAAAATGAGGGGTACCTGATTTTTTTTCCTTCAAAATCGACCCCAGACCTTAGCTATTGCTGCCATTGATAATCGCTCCGAACATACACTTCAGAAAAAAGTTTGGGAATTATCGATATTTTCACCATCCGTAGGCCCCTGCACAGTTGTAGCGTTCTCTCGTGGAGGGTCTCTTAAATTAAGAGTAGTGGCTAAACCAAACAAAACAACCACAGGTTGTTTGATGTACGGTTTCGCTGGTCTTACTAAGCGAATCGGTAAAAAAAGTACTTCACGTAGTTCTCGTCTTCTTCCAGCCGTTCCTCGGTTTGAGCGATCTCTGCAAAATACAGGGGATTAGATGATGAGCCCTCTCTCTCTAAAAGATAGAGGTAAATCGGAAGGGAAGATACTAGATCGAAAGTAGGTCAGCTGATCACCGACGGATAAAAAACTTCCAGAAGAGAACCGACAATAGTACCCATATATTCTCTACTACTCCCGTCTTTCCACACTTTGGTACAAAAATCGTTTCGATTAATAAGATATTTGGTAGTGTTGTATCGGCCCTTCCTCCTATTGTACTCGTACCTCTCCGAAGGCTTTCGATCAGCTTTCTGTCTGGATTCTCGTAGCCCATCTCGATCAACTCCCGTCGAATATCCTCCTCGGTGAAATACGAGTCCATCTGAAAAAAGAGCATGGTTCTATCGTTTTTTCTCTTTATCTAATCGCCCTCCATTATTATCTCCTTCTCGCCCCAATGTCTCATTGCTAAAGGTTGTGTGCCTTTTCGAATCCGACTTTGCAAGTATCGATCGGAAAAACACCACATCGATTGCCAAAAAACGAGCACAACTTGGAACATATTTTATCGTCCGTGCAATCGATTAATGAGAACCGTCCACACGGGGCAGATATGGCTTACCGGAACAAGAGGTCAACAATTAATAAAATCGCATTTTTTTCGGGAATAAACTGTTAGAGTAACAGTAATAACGAATACTATACGGAAGATCTGGAATCATAGATGGATAACGATGAGGGGGAGAAAACAAAAATAAAGTTACGATAACATGCACGATTAGAATAAGTAATTAAGCAATAATCTGCTCTTCGTTCTCCTCATCTTCTTCTTGGATTCCATCCAACTCCCCATAATTCTCCACCTTCATGTCGTTGATGCCTAGTTCCTGAAAGAACATAATAATTAGCAGTAGTCAGAGAATAGTTGCTGATCGTCAACTGATCTACCGTACATCGTCTTGCTCGAACGTCCTCGTGTAGAACGTCTTCACCAATCGGTTGTCGTCCAGAGGAGCAGTCAGACTCTCCAATGCAGTCACATCATTTACACTAGTCTCCCATGACTATATTTATATTGTTTCAAACTACTTCCTCTGGTGGTATTTGTATAATCTGAGTCAATTTGCAATGCATTCTCTATCTCTCACCTGGACGTAGCTGTTTCCAGCGGGGTCATCCAACACAATGGTGATGTCCTTCCTCTTGAGGGAGACGATGTCATCGAAGGCCTGGAAGAGAGCGGCCAGATTCGTCTTCTCATCTGTAATAAAAACTGTGAATCAACGTCATGATAGATTTAGATTGGTCCCATAAACAATTACTAATAATAGCTGGATTCTGCACTAATCTGACCACTGGAGGCGGAGTCTCCGATGAAGAACTTGCTCTGCTGCTCGATCTGTTCCTTCGTCGCATTGAGGAGTCCCTCGATGGTTGTGAAGCGAGAACTCAGAGCACCTGATCCCACCTGCAACAGATATTCGAGAATCGAATATGAACAAGCGTATTTCATTCAACTAATTGTTCAAATATGGATGATGATGTCATCGATTGAGATGTATAATCGGACCTAGAAATTAGATGCGCAATCACCTCCAGATCGAGGGCGGGGATGGAGAGACCGCACGTGTCCGACTTGAGAACGTCTCGAGCGAGGTCCACCGGCTGCCAATTTTAGCTTATTTATATTTTTATTTACACTCAATCTTAGACTAGTACCAAAATGAAGTTGTAAAAAAATTACCAACTTCCTGAATGCAGTAATCTTTGTTATTCTAATAATTCGCTTAAATTCGTAATTACCTCCTCAATCGTGACTTCTATCTTGCAGCCTTGCTCACGGAAGGCACCGCCCGCCTTCACCTGCAATCCAACACTGTAGAATATCGATCGAATGATGCATAGGAGAGTACAGTGTAGGTAGTAGGAAAAGGATTCTCTCGGATGGAAGAAGGCTGACCTCATTTGTCTTGAGGCCGCATCGATCGCACGTCGTGGCCATGACGATGACGGTGTCGAAGTAGGGAATGTCTGCAAAGGGGAACGATGATTGTAATATTGTAGACGATGTATCCTCCTTCCCTCCTCCTCTCTCTCTCTCTCTCTGCTCACCCGTCGGTTTCATGAGTGTCTTCACAGGGGCGGCGCAGTTGGGGCAGTCCGTGTCGAAGTGGAGGATCTGAAGAGACAGAGACCATTATATATGCTTACTCGAATGGGCGGGGCCTCCTTTCGAAAAGTGTTTCTTACTTCGTGTTTCACTTCATCGTAGCTCTTCCACTCCTCCGCCACGGGATCATCGTTGTCTGTGGACTCACTGTAAAAAATAATGAATATTTAATTTTTTTTTTCATGTCAACTGATTTCGCAATCAGCGGCCATAGTTGCTTCATACTTCCTCATTTTTATTCGAATACTATCGAGAAAAAGAGTCAAAAACTTCTACATTGTCGACTCGTACATTGAACATGGGTGTATATTTTACAAGTCACGCGTGATTCACGTGTCATAAAGTCGCCCAACTCCGTGAACGAAATACAAAGGGACTAACGTGGCATCGTCATCGGCCAATCCGAGCAGTTTGGTCTCCTCGAGATCTCTGTGGTAATGGGAGACGATGCAGCGAGGATCCACGTGCAGAGGGTCGGGGTTCTCAAAGGGGTCGTTTCACCAACTATTGTGATACACTTTTGGCTACTGAGTATTCACTGCTGCGGATATTTAAACTCGTGAAAATCTTCAAATGCAAACGCGAACGCCGCGTTATGGGCATTAGAAACCAACGATTTTGTTATGTAACTCCCGTGTTGATGAGTGTGTTATTTATGAGGAGTGAATTCTCTCTCACTCCCTCTCCCCTCCCTTCCCTCACCTGGATGAAGCAATTGCCTGTGGGGTCGTGCAGTTTGAGCGTCCACGGCTCTTCCAATTCACGCAGTCTGCAATCACACACTCAGTACGCAATACAGAAGACAGATCGAGTCGAACAAATTCGATTGAAATATATGTGACACATATTAGCCCCTCATTTCAACAGTTTCTTCGCTCCAGTGCATATGCTTCCACCATTGAGCTATGGTGATGGATAAACAGCAAAAATGTTTAACCTGTTTAGTTTGGCGCAGAACTCGTCAATCTTGGTGGCAGACTCGGCATCGATCAGTCGACGACGATCCTGAGGTGTATGCTATCGGATAAATTAAACATAAGAGAGTATTTTTTAAAATGTGTCGATGAACTGATCAGGAAGGTTCTCATAGAATACGTATTCCCCAGGTGTCCTTCTCCTTCTTCTCACCTGTTCAGACTGCAAGGCAGAGGTCACTCGCTCGAGCACTCCCTCTACTGTAGTGACTTCTGGAAAGAAGAAGACCAATTTACAAATAATGTGGAACAATGGAACATAAGTTGCAATCAGCAGAGTCAACTCTGAATCGACCTTCCACATAAACAATTGGAAAGTAATCAACAACGAAAATCAACAATATTATTGGGAGTCTCGTACCGGCAGGCTGTGATTTAGCAGGGATCACTAGTTCAACCTCGGGAACTTCGATCGACGCGTACTCTGATTTGACCTGCAATCGAGTTGTTTACTCAATCTACAAACTTCATCATTTATGTTTTGCGAAAACAATATCCGTATGCATATTCTTGATGAAAGAAACGACGAACCAGCTGCCGTCTGAGGTCCGCTTGCTCCTTCACTTTCAGGACAATCTCAGTGCCGTGCTCCTAGAAATTGTGGCATTGCCGATTGATGAATGAATTGGCGTCACTTGACGCTACTTTCGTCCTCCTACACAATACTTCGAATATGTGAATGTTACCTGGCAGGCTTCTCCACTCTGGATCTCGTTGTTGTGGAATCCGCAGTGGGGACACTCGAAGGACATGAGGATGACCGCCTTGTAGTAGGGGATGCGCACGCACATCAGACGAGTCACGCCCTGCCCATCCTCATTACTGCTCCATTCACTGACTATCGTTCAGTGAGTTTTAAGTAAAAAGCAATATCGAAAAATATCGAATCAGGTTTCGCTTATCCTCGCTCATCTAATTCCATTGACCAAACTCTTCACATTCATTTCCAATTTGAGATGTGTTCGTGGCAATACTTTCAGGGACAACTCCTAAATTCGGCATCGCCAATCTTACAAATACAACTCCCCCCCTCACTGACATTCTCCTCGCACTGCATGCACATGCTCTCGATCTCCATCGGTCTCTGCACCTCTTCATCGTCAGCAGAGAGGGCGGCGTATACTGCATCCGGACCTGTCGCTGCCATCCCTCAACCATACTCATTACTCACCCCATACAACCCTTCAGCTGCGCCTCGACGATTGAAAGAGCATAACAAAACCAATTGGCGATTCGAGCGCGAGCAAATAAATGACGATGCATATCCCTATTCAATATCTGGTAGTTTCGACGATATTCCTTTAAAAGAAGATAAAGTATTCGGAGAGATCTAAAGACTCATCCAATAATAAAAATATAGCATCGTTACAAATACATTTATCTTAGTGTACTGAAATCTTACAAAAAAGTGTGCAAGTCTACAAGGGGTGCTCGGAAACGAGAAGTCTATAAGCCAACAACCAAATCAATCGATTCGTGCGTACTTGATTCAAGCCGCCAGCGATCTACCAAACAGACAAATGTAACATTTTGAAACGATAATTAGAGGTGTTCAACAGGGTAAAACATTATAAGGTTACGGTGAAGTAGCGAAAATTATCGATAAATAATCGTCGAATACGGAACTCAAGAGGAATGGAGGGGCTCAGAACTTGAAGTCCTTGTATTTCTTGTTCTGCTCCTTGTTCTTCTTCTCCTCCTGCGCCTTGCGTTTACGCTGCAAATTAGGGAAATGCGAGGGAATTATTTATAACTATGGAACGTCCAAAAAATAAAATAAGAAACTTGCCAGACTCGTAAATAAAATGACTCATAAATTATAAAATTTAATTTTGGTGTGACATAAATCGTTCAAATATCACTGACTCCTTGTTTTGCGTTGTGCTCTGCCACCATGTCCGACATGTCCTCTCCCTCCGCATCGTCCTCACGATTCTACAATTGAAAAACATCTTAATTTATATGGTAGCATCGATCTACAGTCATTGTTATTGGCGTAATCTAGAGGATAATGTGTTATATTGAAAAAGATGTAGAAAAGACAAGTCATATCGCTCTCTAGAACTGCGACTTGTAAGGATGTTCTCTCCCAGACTATCATCCCTCTTTACCTTCTGCTGCTTCCTCAGCTGTTCTTCATACTTGGCCTCCAGTCCCCTCTTGTCGAGTCCCTCTAGATCCTCCGGGTCGATATTCACCTCCACTCCTCCCTCTGTCATCGCCTGCTTCTTCTGCAACAACGACACGCATCACTGACCATCCCATTCTACATCCCGCTCTCTCACGTTTGTTTTACGTAATTCTGTGCAATATCACATGCAACGCTTTCTATTTCTCTCTTTCTCTCTCTCGTCGATTCGACTCACAGCCAGATCGTAGACATGGGTGGATCCCATCATCTGTCCTCCAATTCTGTCCACTCTCTTCTCTGGGATGACATGGTAGGCAACGGCTGGAGTATCACCACCCAGAGAACTGCAATTTATTCCATTATGATGTTAACAAGATAATCACAAGCAGAAAGTGTCTAGTAAAATACTATAATTCAAAATTCTCAAATCCCTTCTCACCTCTCGTCTCCCCTCTTGCCCTTTCTCAGTTCGATGGTGTCGGGAGTGTCCAATCCCGTAGGCACTGCCGAACTCATGCCTGCAATGAGATTGCATCACCAGATAAATAAACAAATTTACTTGTTCTTAAACATCTTCTGAATTCATCTTTCATTATATAAACGTTGGCTCACCCGATGGAGTGGCGAATCCGTCAGTCATGGGAGTCTGCAGTCCGTCCATGTCACTCTTCTCACGATCCTCACCCTCCTCCTCCTCCTGATAAATGGAATATTACTATTATTACACAATTAAGTAACTTAAATAATTGAGTAGCGTAAAACAATTTTTGGAAACAAATACATTATGCATAATCTAAACCGGCATTCGGCAATCTTTGTATAGCAAAAATTGAAACTATTCAACATATTATTTGAAATTGTCCGATATATGACTAATTGCCCCCCATCCCTCCTCACCTCTGCTTCGCTCTCATCACTCGAATCATCATCCGACCCGATCTCTCCCCAGTATCTCGTATTCAGTCGCTGTTCCTCGTCCTCATCCGCCTCTGGCATCAACTGCAATTACAACTAAAATAAAATTACAATGCCACTACAATTAAAATTTCAGCAGATTAACGAAACTATCCAAAATATAAATGGACGGCGATGCTAACATTGATTCCGAATACGTCTCCGTAGAGTGGCTTTCCGTACTGGTCAACGGGCGGTTTTCCCCATCCTCCAGCGTGATATCCGAATGAGCATCCATCGGGGATAGGAGAGTTCAGACCTGAAAGAATGAAGAATACAAGTGTTGGATAATCGAAAATCAAGATCCTTCTTCCAAGTATTTTCCTGTATTTATTATCACATCTTATCTCAGTTCTTCATAATCATTGAAAGATATATTTTTTAATCTTCTGAACATGCATTTCAATAGATCTAATCAAACAAAAAATATATAGTGACCCCCCATTATTGGTTGAGGGTTTTAAGGGAGGTCGTCGGTCGATTAGGGTTTGATAAGGATCTAATTATGATTGGCGACTGTGGGGGATGCCGCCAGCCATAATTTATGACCCGTGTGCCCTATCAGCAAGGCTAAGATTAGCCTGAGGCACCCATGCCATAAATAATATGGCTGGCGACTCCCCCCCTCGCCAGCCTCCAAATATATGGTGACCTCCGCCTATCTGAATGTCATGTGATACCCCTAATTGAATTAGGGGAAAAATGTATGGTTCTGAAGTTGAAAATTCTCTATCGACAGCCACACCTAGTTTTACTCACCGGCAATCTTGAGAGTGGGGTAGCTGGGCGGGGGTCCGTATCTCTGCATGGCAATCAGCCAAGGAGGAGGGAATTTAGTGGCATTCTGCAAGTAATCCACCATTGCATGGCCCATGTCTTTCCTACCAATTTCAAAGATAAATTGTTAGGGGAATATCCCCTAAAAGTATCACTAAACAAAAAAACAGAAAAACGAACGTGTCCGACGGGCATTCCGAGGGCGATTCTCAGCTCGTCCGACAATTGGCCGGGCTTCTTGTCGCGCATCCGGCCCTCCAGTTCCTAAAGGAGAATACATAAAATTCTGTGCATGTAAACTGGTTGTTATTTTGCAGTCAACCATCAGCTTCCCTGAGCAAGTAGAAAGAGTGCAACCCCTCCCCTCTTCGCTGACCTTTCCCTCGAAGTACAACTCTCCCATGGTGGTCATCTCTGGCTTCGTCTGCCACTTGAAGAAGGCGTCGTGCAGCTTCTGGTAGTCGATGTCGATCTTACCCAGTTTGGGACGAGCACGCTCCCTGCAAGATACGATGCTCATTACTAGGACTATCAAAAAAACCCATCGAGACATTTGCGGAGACAACAGAAAAATCGAATTTGATTATTGATTATATGATGAGTTATGCAAACATGCCAACACCCGACTGACCTCATCTTGCTCTTGAGACTCTGGTGGTCTTCCTTCTCCCACAGCGATTCTCGCATCTCCATGATCCCCGTGCGCTGAAATCAACAGTTAGCATTCTGCTTCCTTATTTTTATAAATTTGAGCAACAACATATAAAATGTAGTCAAAAGTATACCTGGATGAAATCGGGCAGAGTGAAGGGCGGTCTCTCGAATCCTCGCTTGCCCGCGAGGTACCTGCAACAGAGACCAGCGTTACAATTTAAAAGAAAAATAGATGTAATAGCAAAAAAATGAGAACTAAAGATTGATCATCCTTCTTTGTCATACTGTCCGCATCGTTCTACCTTCTATCTTGCCACCTTCACTGGCTACAACTTACTTCCTCTTGGCGTTCCAATGTCGGGGTACGGGGACGGAGTTCCTGTATGCCTTGAGGGCGACAAGCATGAAGGGATCGCGAGAAGTCACATCCGCCCACTCAACCACATCCGGACGAGCTGTCGACTGCAGATTAGAGAAAGGTTAAATACGAAAAGTGGAAAAGGCCACATCAAAAAGTGGGGATTAATTCAGAAAAATAAACACAGGATATCATAGAAAAAAATTGCTCACTTCTTTCAGTTTGGCCATACTCGGCTGCATGGAGAGACGCAGCTTCTTCTTGCTCATCTTCTGGTCGTCCGTCTTCATCTCAGACTGCAATACACAACCAATTATATCTTTCGATTTGACGATTGTTAATGTGGATTTCAATCATGCACTTTCATGCCCTCGGAGTCGCAGGTTAGCCACTATATATTTGGTGGGAGCACCTATCAGTTAAAAATTCTGGGAGACTGTATCTTGGGAGGGTTCCACTTTTATGGCCTGGTGCCCTTTGTCAAGATATCCGGCTACCTGGCGGGAAAGGTCGTCAGCGATATAAGTTATGGCCTATGTGGCAAAAGACACCCTTCAGAGGCTCCAAAACCATAAATTTTATGGTTGGCGGCCTCCCCCCTATCATCAGGATAGCTGGTTTTGGGACCCATTATATATATTTGAAAAACTCCGAGAACGATGAAAATGCATGATTTCGATATAAAAACTATAAGGTTGCATCGATACCAGCTATAGAAGTACTGCTTAATGGGTGAGATGGTTACCTTGAGAATTTCCTCCCTCTCTCTCACTCGCTCGTCATCATTTCTGTTTCCTCCTTTCGACTCGACGGGATGTTCTGCCTTCAGCTGCTCCTCAGTCTTCTTCACCAGTGACTCGGGAGTGATCTGCGATACGAGCATTGCAATATTAGCAGGAAATTCGAATGAATAGTCGTTTCTCTGGAATTTTTACTAAAATAAACTTACGACAAATTTGTCGAAAACGGCGGAGAATTGGAGGAATGAGGTGTCTTCGATCTTCGGCCTCTCTCCCACATACTCGATCTCGAAATCAGCGAGAATCTGAAGAAAAACTAGTTGTAATTACTGTTCCTTCGCTTATTGTCCTTTCATAATCAATCAGTTATAATAATAAAGAGATTAAAAAAGGAAGTTACATCTTCGTCCTTTGGTTCGACCTCCTTGCCCTCCTCGTCCTTCTTCTCTCCACCTTCCTCCTTCTCTGCTCCAGAATCACCATCCGTTGTGGCAACTCCAGAGTCAGCGGATTCGTCCTCCAATTCCCATTCATTTAACAAAAAACAGCATTAAGAAAAATGCTTGTTGTTAGCATTGCTCAATTAAATATTGTATAACAATATGAAAGGAGGCGTCGATAACGAAAGAAGCTTTACAGCAATAACATTGCAATATATTTAAAAGTATTTACCTCTACAAGTCGCACTCTCGTAGAATTCTTCTTGGAGGCCTTCTTCTTCTTGTTCTTCTGTTTGCGGCGATTAATCTCCTGATATTATAAAATTTAACAACTTTGAACTGTATTGAAAATACTGTCGAAATAATGCCAAATGTACCGCTATCTGTTTCTTGGTCAGAGCCTTAATCTGAAGAACTTCATCTTCAGATGAGCTCGATTGGTCTTCAACAACGGGATCGGCCATAGTCGTAATCACCTGCAACCAATGGGAAATATAACAGTGACAAGCTCGATAAGCGGCAAAATCGAACTAAACAGAACAAATTCGAGACAACCAGATAAACACCATTGGGATAATTCAACAGATTATATCGTCAATTAAGAATAATTAAAGCAAAACAAACGTATAATTAAACATTTACTTTCGAATTTCGCGAAAAGAATCAAACGCCAATGCTGCACACAAATATGGGCGTGGCCAGTATGTGAGAGCGTCCCCGTGCGTATTTTCTGGGTCATATAAAATTTCGTGTGTCACAAACATATTTTTTTAAAATTCCATGGCCTCTTTTCAGATACTAATTCACGAAATCAGGGATTTTAACAACATCAAAAATATTATGATACAATTGATAGCACCTCTTCTCTCCAATCCAGTTAAATTGGGCCAAATACCTCAACAAATCTGATCTCCATTCACTTCGTTGTCGTTCGCTCGCTCAGAGGGGTGGGATGCCAGTAGACTCGGGCTCCACCACACCCAACTCCAAATCGTACAGCTCTTCGAACCAGGTACTCGATTCTCTCCTACCGTACTCCTACCTACTGTACCCTCTCAGGATGGGGGTAAACATCGTCGTCGTGGGTTCACCGGAGGCCGTTTGGGTGGTCTCGGCACTTTTCGCAAGGCAACACTAGTCGTCAAGCGCACACCGTACCCCAAGGTATACTGTATTACTCTTCTGTCTACCGTACTTCTCTCCTTTCAGGCACTCACCGCTGCTCTCAATGACTACGACCAGTACCGAGAGGCTACTGAGAGTGTGTTCGGGTCCGTCATCTGACCGCCCGCTCGTCCCATTGAAGTACCAAACTACCGTACACCTGCAGATGCATTCTCAACATTATCCAGCCCAATGGAATGTACCGCGGGGTCACTGGCACGTCCCTCATTCTGAAGCCACCCGATGGACAGGAGGTATTGTAGTTTACTGTACTCTCGTGATCTACCGTATTCTACCGTACTAACATGATCCACCGTATTCAAAGCCTCACGAAGCCCTCTACGCTGCGCTAGCTGCCAAGCCAATGGTACTGAACAACCAGCAGAAACTGCAGGTATACTCGTAGATCGATCGTCAACTGACGTACCGTAATCCAGGATGATCTCGACAAATCGACGGCGGTTGTTTCGAAGTTAGCAGAGGAGAAAAGCTCATTCTTCCGATTGGCCGAGTCCAAGATGGCTCATCTCTCATTCTTCGTCTACAAGGTAAAGTAATTCGTTCACTACAGTATTCTACCGTATCCACATCAGTTCACGGTCGACTTCGAGGAGGCGCGTTCTGTGATGGAGAAGTCTCGGTGGGTATGAATTACCCTAATGGAAGTGATCTTTGATCGCTAGCGACTCGGTCGACTCTGCTAGCAATGCACTCAAGAGGGCAGGCAAGAACGCAGTTTCTGCTGCCGAGGTAGATCAATGTCCTCTTTCCTTACCTAATTATCGACTACTCTTAGTCCGCTCTCAATCTGGCCGCTAGTGAGTACAAGAAGTCAGTGGATGCAGTACTCAGTCTGCTGACGTCAGTTCACTCCTCTCTTCCCACCCTGATCTTTGATCTTTTCCAGGACACTGCCTGAGCTGAAGAAGAACCACTACTCCGAGATCGAAGAAGTGGTATCGATGCTAGTCGATCACAACACGGTGGGATACTGTAGGAAGGGTCGATCAAAGGAGTCTCTCTGCAGCAAATGATCAAGTGTCTGGCGGAGGTGAAGATGCCCGAGCCAACGGGGCAGAATTTGAAGGGCCCGAACAGTTGATCCCCCCCTCTCTCCCCTCGTCTTCCCATGGGATGAGACCTTCTAATTATAAATACCTGATCCGAACTGATTCTAATGGGCTCTCTCATCCGACTCTCACAATGCATTTACCATATTTCTGCCATTCACATAATTACCACAATAAGATAATGAAGCATGATAGGAAAACAAGTCGACGTTGTTCTCATATCACTCTCCCGACTACGGTTACTCATACGTATCCGTATCCGAACAGAAAAAAAGATCAACACCTCCTCAGTAGAAATATTGAATTAGACAAAATCAGCAAAAGAACGTAGGGGGCACCCGGAGTTGAACCGGGGACCTCTCGATCTGCAGTCGAATGCTCTGCCACTGAGCTATACCCCCGAGTGAGGGAACAATTCATAGAGCACACCTTCTCTTTCCCCTTCGATGAACTCATCCATTCTCCATTTAAAAAAATATCAACAACATTAATTGTAAAGATTTTGCAAAATCTGCCCTCAAACATACATCCATTAACTTGTTTATACAATCATAAAATGCTACAACAACACATACAATTATCACATATAATTTAGCGAAAAGGATTCGTACAGTTTTATAGAACAAGTATAATAATCATATTCTACCGTACCCATGATGGATTGAGGAGGGATCGTGAACTGGTTAAGGGTTATACCAGTCGACCCACAGTATGGCGAAGGTGAGGACTACGATGCAGAAGAGGATCACCACTCGACGGGAAGCTGCAATCGTCCAATGATACACTTAGGCTATCCACACGGGAACCAGACTCACTAGTCAATCAGCTCTCAAATATTGCACAGCGTATCGGTATAGGTTTTTACCTATGCCTAATGAATGTCCGCGCATTTCGCGATGCTAGAGTTAACATAATAGTAAACATTGATGTTTTGAAAACCATAAATCGCAACGGAACGTAATTCTCCTTCCAAAATACGTATCATCAGAAACTAACCTGGGCGAGCCTGTTAGAAGGATAACAAAGACATGGAGTGCAATTTCCTCACCTGAATTGGTGATTGCTTCTCGGATGAAGTCATTGGCCTCTCTCAGATTCTCCGTCGTGTTCTGTGCCTGTTCATGCAGAATCTCGATGTCCGCCTCCTGCTCCATCAACTGAAATAACAGAATAAGCAAATATTCAGATTCTTATTCGTTATTCATTAAAAATCCTTATAATCTCGAATCTAAGAGTTCCTGTGGAATAGGAACCATGATATCACCTTGTCGGCAAAAGTTTCCTGTAGTCGCTGGATCTCCGCAACCTGCAATCATTAACAGTCAGTTATCGATCGATCTCAGCCTTTCGCATCTCTTCATGTATCTACAGTACCCCCCCATACCTGCATCTCTACGTTGTCCATCTCTTTGTGGACGTTCGCGAGTCTCTCGTAAGTTCTCTCGTTGTCTTCCATCAGTTGCATTCTCTCTGTCTCTCCACCAGTCATTCCATGCCCGGAATGCGACTGAAACTATCCATTCGTATGCCATAATCACCACACAAGATTTTAAATAATGAATAATAAATATCTGGGAATTTTGTGAATTTACTAAATCATATTTGAGAAAGAGAAGGAACAGATGAATAAGTTTTTCTTTCCTATTCCCTCCTCACCTCCATCTCCAACTGTTCGGGAGTGAGTACTCTGCTCCTCTCCTTCATCTCTCTCTCCTCCATTTCTCTTCTCTCCATCTCTTCGAATACAGTCTCGTTCTCCTTTGCATTCTCACGCGAATCCTCGAAGCCTTCCCAGTCCTCTGAAAAATATTTAATCTTTTATCATTCCATCGATATCACGAATTAATTCAGTTTAGATCATACTGTGAAAGCGTATTAGAAATGCGGAAGACCTCGAAATAATCAAAAAATATATTCCCATAGTTCAAAACCTTCATGTACAGCAAGACACAAAGACCAAATTGTTTCGGTAGGTTGATCAAAGAAAGGAAACGGTAGTTATTCACCTGTATCGATCTTTCTCTGCCTCTCTTCTTGCTCTCCCCGTCGCTCCAATGCCAACAGAGAGTTGTGCGAGTTGACGGGAGAGAGGCCACTGGAAAGAATGTTAATTTGTTAGCTATGTAGTAAACAAAATTTCCGAATGAATCAGTATTTACAACTGTGTCGCAAATAATTTCAACCTGTTTCTTTATCATGAAAATCTGGGAAGTTTCCTAGAAGCCTACCAAGGTCCGCCCTCTTGGCCCCACCACCTTGTGGGCGCGGTGTACCTAGGCCTAAGCATCCGAAATCGGAGCCTAAGCAACAGCAAAACTCTAAGCAACATTATCCTAAGCTTAAGTAGTCTAAGTCAGGTTCACATCAACTTTACAACGAGAAGGATACATAGGGGGCGGGGCTTGGTACGCTTCTAGGAAAGTGCCGAAATCTGTATCTTCGTTTGCAAACAATCATGCTGGTATCAGTATAAGGCATTTTAGCGAATTTCTACGCCCATCCGAATAAATTGAAATACACAATATTTTAATCGAGCTAATTCCACCCCGGAAAATATTATACCACCATCTCCAACCCTATGAACATCTTTGATGGCTACCGTACCTCTTGAGTTCCTTGGCCTTTTTCTCCTTCACGAGATGAGACAATCGGAAGTCTCTCTTCCTTCTCGCCAAATGAGAGAGACGAGTCGTCCTCAAAATTGAATATCACTGATATTTAACCTTCCGGGTTGTGGAACATTCTAACCTCAATTTTAAGTAACATCTTTTGAAGCATACACAATAATAGGCACTGAACCAATGGGATTCTAGTCCGCACCTCATCTGTCCGCAGATGTCCACGATGCTCTTGATACGTCGCTCGAGTCCCTCTGCCACTGCCTCAACCAACCAATATTCGACACGTACAAAGCCTTTTCATAAAAATATTTGCACTATCGAAAGCAACGACATCAATCAAAGTTCTTGAAAGTACTGTTCAGTGGAAGAAATTTATAAAATGCCCTTTTCCTAACTCCTCTCTTTCTTCAAATTCAACAACGTTCTCACATCTACTAATTAGTGGGGATTCGTTTAACCTTTAGATGTTCCTTCTCCTCTTCTCTCATCTCTTCCATCTTGATCCTCTCATGGGACGAGTTCACGATTGTCTTCAGTCCAGTCAGTGCCTGAGAATCCACTTGTAACTCTCATAATCAGAGAAGCAGAAGTGGTGATCAGTGATTATGCGGTACGCCTACTCCATCAAAAATAAAGCATTCAATATGCAGCAACATTGAGGATATGAGAGGATGCCTCCTCCCTTCTCCTTCGTTCACCTTGAGTGTGTTGGTGTCGAATCGATCTCTCTCTCCATCGCTCATCACTGGATGGAAAGTATTGAATCTGAACCAACATTAACCATCACAATATAAACTAAAACTTTATTAATTTAAATTTCATAGAAAGAGATTTTATGTAAAAATTGTTTTTCCACTGCGTAGTACTAGAAAAGTATCTAATACTACCTAAGCTGGAATTGCAATCAACGGAGATCAACGATCAAGTAGACGCACGCGAGATAATCGGCCCTCTTGGTGAGTACGAGTTGCATCAGATTGACTAGATCTGCGGCGATTTCTCCCAATTGACGAGTGAGTAGAGAGAAGACTGGAGTTGAGAAGGGAGCGGTCACCGGAAGAACTGAAGAGATCAATGATCACTTCAACTACCAAAAAAAAAGTAAAATGTTGTTAGTTCAGCTAGCATTTTGCAACAATGCTTTACGTCTACTATGCCAACTACCGTTTCTTTTCTTTATGCATGATCAAATTTGTGCAACAAACCAAACATATTACACAAAAGTACCTTAAAGTTAAGAAACAGTTCAATATGAAAATGAATGATGACCTTTGCCTTGCATGAGTGCCTTTTTATTGGCCATTGCTTTGAAGAATGGAGTCTGGTCAGTAGACGCCGTCTTGACGGTCACAGTCATCTTTAGATGCACAATATTATAATCATCTCTTCCTCTCTCTCGAGAGAGCTCTCAAGATACACCTCCGGTCCAATGTTTACCGTAACCTCTATCCTTTCTCTTGCTTGAAACAATATTCCAAATAATAAAATTTATCAATAAATGAGACAGGTACGTCCCCTAGTCTAGTAGAAATAAGGGAACTTTGAATTTGTGATGTCAAAATGAAAGGTGTGGTTCCAATGAATTGATACAACATTACAATATATAATTTTTGGTGTGAGGACAGAAAAATTAATACTACCGTAAGCAATGGTGAGTCGCTCCGAGACACCACTGGCAGAAATCGACAACTGAATCACTCTGTTCCAATCGACGAGGTGTCAAGGATCAAGCCACTCTCTATGTAGCCAATTATTGCTACAGTAAGAACGCGCCTACATAAGAAATGAAGGAACTACCGTATCTGGTTATACGGTAGTCTCGAGATGAGGCCGGGGTGACAAGGCGATTACGAACTGGACGAATAGAAAGAGGACGAATGTCACAACATCATCTTGGGAATTATAATGCGCAATTGAGAGGGGTGGGAACTTCTAGAGAGTGAACTGTGTGGGGGTTTGGTCGATGGATAATTATAAGAAACAGCGAAAGAGAGAAAGAGAGAGGCGACAAAGGATAAATACAGGTGCCGGAACCGGGAAGTGGAGGGGGCCTTCTTACTTTCCCCCTGCCCACACGACGATGATGATGATGAGGACGGCAGTGATGGCACACATGATGATGATCATCTTGATGTTCTTCCACCTGAGAGAAAGATCAAAGATCAACTCAATCAATGAGAGGACGACCTCCAAGTCAAAGATTCGACTCATGAATGAAGAGAGTAACTAGGAAAATAGCATAGCTATCCCATCAGTCTCCTCCACCCCCCCCCCCTCCCCCCTGACTGACCAGTACTTCCTCTTCAGAGTAGCTGCACTTTTCTCGAACTGCGATGCTCCCTCCTGCAAACATCACAAATCATAGCTGTCCAGGAACCGTTCCGGGGGGGGGGGGGGGGGGGGGAGGCCCCCCCATACCCATACCATGGGTCATGGTGAAAATCATAGTAGGTCATGGGGAGGTCAAGACTAAGTACCATAACCAATCGATAGTACATTATCGATTGATACCGTATATGGCTACCGTAACACTCAATTATCGCGAACTGAGTTTTTTTCTAAAAAGTTAAATTACCATAACCAATCGATAGTACAGTACCCCCTGATACCGTATATGGCTACCGTAACCCCGAATATCGCGAACTGACTTTATTTTTAAAGTCCTGAAACCGTGTTCAATCGATTCTACAGTACCCAAGTAACTACCGTAACCCAGTTCCTTGGGTCAAACATTTTTCTAAAAATTTTATACATTTTTCTAAAAATCCTAAACCTGACGCAAAATTATTCAACAATAATTAGAGAAACGGTATGATATTTTAAAATATTTGTCTGCTCAATTTTGGATTTTTAGAAAAATGTTTGACCCAAGGAACTGGATCTGACCCCAGGGACTGGGTTACGGTAGTTACTTGGGTACTGTAGAACCGATTGAACACGGTTTCAGGACTTTTTAAAAATAAAGTCAGTTCGCGATATTCGGGGTTACGGTAGTCATATACGGTATCAGGGGGTACTGTACTATCGATTGGTTATGGTAATTTGACTTTTTAGAAAAAAACTCAGTTCGCGATAATTGAGGGTTACGGTAGCCATATACGGTATCAATCGATAATGTACTATCGATTGGTTATGGTACTTAGTCTTGACCTCCCCATGACCTACTATCGATTTTCACCATGACCCCCTATACATGGTATGGGGGGGCCTTCCCGGGAACCCCCCCCCCCGAACCGTTCCTTGGACAGCTATGTCACAAATAAACATTTCCAAGCATTTCCGAATGCATTCGTGACTTCTCCTTCTTCTTTCCTAGACCCATTTAAGTTGTTTTTGGTTTGAGTCGCGCTTGTGATTCCCCTCAAATACCCCTCAACCCACGTCATTTCCATTGCTCTTCCTCCATTTTACCTCACATTTCAAACTAAGTTTGGAAAGGAAGAATCCCTCGGAATAAAAATAGACGGAGAAAGGAGGAGACGGGAAGGGGAAGATGGATCATCGTACAATAATACAAGAGAGGGGGAGGGGAGAACTAAGATAAGTTCCCTCAATTGGGATGTCCAATGAATCCAGAGTCCCGTTATGAATTCTACTAAGAAAGCGACGGGTTTCTAAAGGGAGGAAAGAGTGGGAGGATGGGTGGACTCAAATGGGACCCTACTCGCAATCCCCCCATTATTCGACAGCAAACTGCACCAATATTCTCGCTACTGCTTCTATCCTCTCGTCAATTCATTGGGCGTTCTTCCAGGAAACCTTCCCACTCTTCATCTCCTCCTCTCTTTCTAATCTCCATGGGAATGGAGAAGGGAAGGGAGGGATGGGAATGGCATTGAGACACGAAGAATCGAGCTCGTCCCTTCCACGCTGGCCAAACAATGCTCAACATCACTCCTTCCCCTTCCTTCCCTTCCCTCTGCTCCGACCCGGAATTACTCCCTTCGAACACAGAAAACAAAGCAAATTCGAAGTCGCGGCGGTCATGCTGGCTTACAATCTAGTTAGGAATTGCGAAACCAATCAGCTCTACCAGTCACATCTGCTTACGGAACTAACCCGGAGGAAGGGTTCGAGATCAACAGTGTATAAAACAGTGAGGGTCTCGCTTCAAGCAGCAACGGTTCCCATGTTTGATTAAGACCCCATTCCAAACTCAGACTCAATGAGGTAGCTGGACTAGCCTGGAGTGCATCTGCGCGGTCGTCGAGTTGAGACAGCTTCTGATCCCTCTCCAGTACCTTCTCCACGTTCACCTACAACCAATCCATTAGGAGAAGCATCTCACTACGCTTATTTCAACGCCATTGACTTCACAACCTAAGGCTTTTGTCTGTGTTGTGGTCCCAAGAGCATTTAACTATGGTTCGGGTTTCGTGATCGAGTCACATCAGTCAGAGGATTCTCATCCCTCGGACTCCTCCTTCTCCATTTCAGTGATCGAACTACACCAGTCACGGTTGCACGGTGAGCACACGTGGTGGCTACACACCAAATGGGAGTCGTACTTCTCCCCCCCCCCCTCCCTCTTCCTCCCTCCTCACCTTCATGATTCCGACGACCTCATCGACCTGTGCTTGTGTCTGCTGCAGTCTCTTGTTCTGCGGGCGTCCCTGCGATCCTCCAGCTGCGTCTCCTGATCCTGCAACGATAAGGTTACTGTATCACTCGAGCATCGATTAAACATCTCGATAGTTTCTGCCCTCGTTCATGCTCATCGTCCCCCTCTCCCCCCCCCCCCCTTCCCCCAATATTCTCCTCTTCATCCCTTCTAGGGAAGTCATTTAGGAAAAGGCGAGAAGGCCGATTTTGAAATGAATCCCACTCAGCAATCACCAAAATACAACTGAAAATCCTCCCAATCTCCAAAAGATCGCTTATTCTGAGTACAAATAAGAACATGAATGATTCTCAAATTCGTTCTAATGCCAATCCCGTCACTACCAAAAAACACTCCTTTTCCATAAATCCCTTCGCACTTCGATTAACTCCCCGACATAATAACTCCTTCATCGTTAATCTACCGTAATCTTCTCCGAGTGTTCACTGACCTTCCATCTCTGCTTCTTCGTCGATTTCCTTCCTTGGCAGTTAACTAAAGCAAGTCCGAGCCGATGAAGCTGCAATGATCAACCAATCACTTCCTGCGTGTGATCGAGAGTGCGAATTGCGAGAGCGACTTCTCCTAAACACACAACCAACATATGCAATACACGCATTATGAGAAGGTATACGCAAGTGGAAAACAACTCGAATCACGGAAAGAGAGAGAGGAGGAAGTGGTGAAGAGACGGAACAGTCAACGAATTGCATTCAGCACCATCACCCAAATTACGTGGTGGTGTTCAGATGTGGCATGATTATGAACTTGAAAAGTTAGCTCTCGCGCACCTCCATCATCCATCAGTACCAGAATGATGACTACTACATCCACATGCAACATGCACAAGTCCATCAAAAAACGATGAATACGACAATAAAGAGCTTGTTTTATCGTTTCGCAATATGATATAGGGAAGAGCGGAGGAGTAGAAGGGGGAAGGGAGGGGAGGGAAGGGATATGAGGTAGAAGAGGGAGGAGAAAAGGGCGAGATGGGAGAATATAGAATATACGAGTATTCGACGCACACTGGAAGGCCACTTCTAGAGTGGAAGAAGAGAAGAAGAAGAAGAGACGACATACTTTCTCCCCGTTCCCGAATAATGAAATGAGTCGGCTGATCAAGATGGTGACGCATTCACTGCTCTCTCTCTCTCTCTCAATTTTGCACACTCACTCTCTTTATAAACATTGATTGCAGTGAACGGAAAGGGGAAGCGAGATTGCGAAAGTGGAATGGGGAATGAAAGTGGGAAGTGATCAGTCAAAACAACGTGATGGAGAGTGATTCAATCGATAGTCCACTCCCATTCCCACCTCTCCAACTTACTGCTCTAGAATTGTCAACATTATTCCTCTTTCTCCTTCCATAAGAAGAGATGAATTCTTCTCAAAGCATAATCGAGACAGACGAAGGATAATTTTCACCGGATTATCCGGCCAAAATGGTCATAAAATCTCTAACACAACCTGAATCTGGGCAAATTTGAAGTGATACTGGGCGAGACAGGATATATCGTGAACGGAAATTGGTTTGCCAACACTGAGCCCGTTGCCTAGTTCCCCGTGGATCCGGAAATTAAGGAGAACGATCAACCATCGGGAATTCAAGGAATGTGAGAAAGCCCGGATAACAGGGAAGTAAATCAAAAGATTAGGGAGGGAAGTGAGGAAAGAAGCGAATGGTAGCTTATGAGTGAGATGAGTGAGACAAGGGAGCGCCTTTCTTCTAGCTGACTAATCAACAAGCGATCGGTAATAAAGAAAGCAAATGTGCGCTCACTATTCGCGGAACGGAAAAATGATGTATCAACATGTAAAAAGAATGAGATACCAAGAGGAGCATGGAGTGGAGGAGCAGAAGGAGATCAAGATTGGAATGAGAAAAGAGGGCGAAACGGCTAGATAAAGATACATGGAGGAAGAGAAGAGGGAGGAGGGGGAGGAAGCGGGGAAGAGAAGGAGGAAGGGAGGGAGAGGACAGAGGGCCTCGCTTTCTTCCAAAGGAGGGAAGGGGGAACCCCCCCCCCCCCCCGCCTCTGTCTTCTACGAATCGAAAAATCGATTGGCCTCAGGAGGAAGGGAAGAGAGCCAAGTATGGAGAAAAGTGACTGGGCTGCTTCACTCCTTTTTGCGGGCTTGGAGAGAAGGAAAGAGAAGGAGGGAGAGAAGAAGAAGGGAGAGGAGAAGGGAACACCTCCCATATATCACGTAGACTTGGAGGGTATTGTCGATAGTCTACAGCCTTTGATCTACTCTCGCTTCCTCTATTGATCCACTTGATCAAGGGTGATTCTTCTCGATCAGACTCTTCGTCCACTTCATCCGATGCAGACAACGTCTAATCTGAGAGGAGAATGAGTCAGGAGAGGTTCAGCCCCTATTCAATTACATCCATGTCTCAGCTTAAGGGCAATGGGCAAATTGTCCACCCCCCTGTCGTTCTCCCCTCCTCGATCTCCAAATTAGCAACTATCGCAAATGTCATCCGTCACTCTCAGAGGCCTGCAACCCTTCTAGAGATCAGAGATCAATCTCAATTAATCCTACCCATTTAGTGACTCTTCTATTGGAATAACTCTCTCTCTCTCCCTCTTTCTCTCTTCATCATTTACTTCCTTGTCTTCCATCATTATTAGTCCGTGGAAATGCGCACCCGACAGAGATAGAAGGCGGGGGAGGAAAGAGAGCGGAAAAAACGTTGCACCCGTTTCAGTTTCGTTTTCTTGCAACTCTCGCAAATACTTCTTCTGCAGCACAACTACACAATTTCTCCCTCATTTCTCCATATATTGAGATTATTGTATGAATAGTCTCTTGATTCAATGATTCACAACACAGCGAGTGGCTGCAAACGAAGTCAAAAGATCGCAATACAGTTGAACAACAAGCATAGCACAACAAAAAGAGAAAGTAATCATGGAGTAGCATAGAGAATGGGAAGAGGAAGACTCGAGCGAGGGAGGCATCTAATGCCATCCCGAGTTTCCCGGAATATTGTTTTCCAAGCTTGGCGAATCGGAGAATAACTACCAACAAGTGTGAATGCACGCTTTCAACAAGCCATTGGATATCCAAAGTCTCAAAGATTAGCCGCCTCGGACCTCCTCTCGCAAGATCACCCTCCCTCTCTCCCTCACCCTCGGGATTCCCTCAATATTCTTCCAGCCTACACGTTCCCCCATTTCTCATCCTGCCTTTGCTTCATTCCCTTTCTCCCATCATTCTAAAGGTCTCCTTGACCTACCCACTACCGTAATCCCCTTTTATCCCACTCGAGGTAAGCTCATAAATTGCGAAAGGCCGCGACTCATTTACTATCGTATGCTGTCGAATGTCTAGGCTTACTTAACATTTGTCGTCTCTCGTCAAATAATGCATGAATAAAAAGAAGCCACAACTGAGGGAACGAAGCTAAGGAAAGAAAAAAGAGAGTACGAAATACGAACATCGAAAGGAATATTGAGGGAATGGAAGGACGAATGGAACAAGAGGGGAGGAAACAGGAGAAGCACAGATTAAGAGAAGGTTCAGAGACTGATGACCAACGATTAATGCTTTTAGCTGAGTGGAAAAAGTCAAATTGGAACGCTGAACACTCATGAATTTTCCCGAGAGGGTCTGGATACAACTTGATCATTGTTAAGATATCTTCCCAAATCGTGTACGGTGATACCTGTCAACATTACCGCTCTGTCTCAAGCTCTCAATCATAACTGTCTGATATATGAAGAGAGACAACCACGATCGTAGAGAGAGAAAAGCTTCTATTATCTACACTCATGATTCTGATTTTAGTACTTGGAGTAAAGAGAGGAGCAGAAGGGATTATGACCTATGACTTATGGGGGGAGCAAAGTGAATCCCTTGATGGCTCAGCCGATAAGGTCTCCCTCCATCTGGCATTCCCATTCCTCTCTTACCGTAATTTCTCGCGTGATGGGAGCCAGTGAGAAGGAAAACTGAGGGTTTGTGGAAAAAAAGAAGGGAGGAAGGAGGAGGGAATATTGAATTGCACGGACGAGCTTCTCTCGCAGAAGAGTACTTCTTCCACCTTCGGAGTGAGACTGCGAGTACTCTCATCCCTTCCCTTCCCTTCCCCTTCCCCCCTTCCTCCCCTTCACTCCCTCTTCCGCCCCTTCTCTGCCATTTAGAGAGGGCGGAGGAAGAGGAGAGTCGTTGAATAAAAGAGACTGCAATGACGCACGAAAGATTTGCTATGGGGAGGAAGGGGAAGAGGTTGAGGGAGCAGCAGGAGAGGATAACCACAACATTCCAGAGAAACGATAAACCTCTCAATCTACCGTACACATCATCCATTGTATCCTCTCCCTTCTCTGGGAGTAGAGTATAAAGAATAACTTAGTCTCCGTCTCTCAGAAATTAATAAGGTCGTAGGATGGTGAAGTATCCCTTGTTTCTGTCTCCATCTCACTCTTCTTCCTCTCATTTTCCAACCCAGAACCTGCGCGAATTGAATAGTGAATGAGAAGAGAAAGGATCCGCGAACTCATAAACCGTTGTCTTAAAAAATGAGATCATAAGTCAGAGTAATTTCGTCGCAAAGATACTGTAGCGAGTTTCGATCAACTCCTCCGATGGATAGGCTACTTGGAGCCAAAACGACAAATCTCTTAGGAAACTTTTTTATTCATAGCCAATGTAAATCTTTGGCTTCACCACACACATACATGAAAGGGGGGGGGGGAATACAAGAGGAAGATAATCGATATCTACGATACCCTATCTACATTCTATAATGAGCATAGTCGGAGAGTGGGTTGACTAGGGAATTAGTTGATACAGAAGATTAGAGAGAATTAATTAGTTAATTACCGTACCCAAGGTACAAATTAAACATCGAATGGGCGCCAACACACAAGAACAAGAGCCTTCTCCGACGCAGAAATGAACACTATTGGGGAGAGAGGAGGGTGTGGTGAGGGGAAGAGGGGAAGTGGGAAACGTCGTCTACAATGAGTCCAAGCATACACATTCATCAGTCAATCGACACCATAGGGTCTACCGTAATCTTCTCTAACAGTCAATACAATGAAAGTAAAAAGGGCTCTATGCTAGAGCAGTCACTCGAAATCACCACTCTACCATCCTAGGACATTGCCATAGTACAGAAAGAGGGCGCCGATGACCAAAAGGGAGCGAATTACGAAAAGTTACAACAATGTCTCTGCCAAAGTGAACAAATCGGGAGAATGCAGAGTCTTATTCAGAAGGAGCAGCATATTATCGAATATTGGTTAGTGAAGAAAAGAGCGGGAACGAGGTAGGCACGGTTAACTTCAAAATTGTCGCTCACTCAGAGCGCATGGACTACTGTATGGAGGAGGGGCTTAGAAGGTGAAACGGAGATCGGGAGCGTATGACAGCTTGTCCAGATTGGGAGTGCATGCGAAGTTGAGCTGCAAGAGATCAAAGATCACCGCCATTCCAGATCCACCGAGCGAATTTAATAGTCTAGTACAGTAACGCGATCGAAGTTGAGACAGAATGTGCAAAGATAACTATGATTTCTCAAATATACAAGTATCTCCCCTTCATCCCCGTCTCTCACCATTGGCGGGGGTCCACACATGAGGATGGCCGTGTCGTCAGCAGGGGAAGGAAGATGCGCAGCGATCATCTTGTCGTCGATGAAACCTCCAGAGGGAAGGACATTAGTAAGGCGCCCGTTTATGAGATCCATCATTCAATTTTCATGGAATCTAATCAAAAAGCCTTTTATGTAGAGAAGGACTGATCTCTGGATATCCCCTATGCCACCCTTGATATTGATCACTCCTCAATTCGTCTAGTGTTCCTCTAGACAATTGAATTCGGAACCAATACATAATATATTCTTTTAAGAATTAAATTTTTGTCAGAATGTTGTCAAGACTGTCGCAACGAAAAAAATTTCTGAGAACCGTGGCTCCTTGACCCTTCACTTACCCTTGGAATAGCTCCATTTCTCGGGCGGTCTGTCCACAGTGTACCACACCTTGAATCGGTCTCCGTGCTCTTCCTCGAGCTTGTCCAGTTCCTCCCTGCACAAAGAGGGAAATGATCAAGTAGAAGGATGGGAGAGCGAAATCCTGTACAACGCCTTCTTGGGAGTCACAATATTTTCGAGTATCTTATTCGTTTTTTTCATTAATAAATCCAGATGGTCTCTCCGACCTGCAGAGGATGTCTTCCTCAGTCTGGTTGGCGAAGAGGAGAGTCAGCTGAGTCGCGTCCTCCCTGTCTCGAAGCACCGCTGCGATGATCTGAGGAGGAAGGTGTTACTCATGAAGTCATTATCTGATTAACCGGATGAAAATAGATAAATGAATAATTTCCGAATTTGATGGTTCTATTTAATGAGGCGAGTCTAAATTCTCTGGTGCACTCTCCACCTGGAGCATGGGAGTGATTCCCGTTCCTCCGGCGATCATTCCGAATCTCTTGAAGTGTCTCTTCTTCGCGGGACTCTTGTTATCGGGACGGACTGCCAGTGTTCCCTTCCCCTCGTACACGATCTTCCCTGAAGGACCACGGAAGTCGATCTGAAACACCATCATTGCTAATCATCACACAAGCCATCTTCGCGTTCAGCTCCACTTATCGTGAAGCTCATGAAAAGGCCAAGTTCCCACATGACTGGTTTGCCAGAATATAAAACAAGATCGTAATCGCCTATCAATGGAAAGCCCTTCTACCGTATCTCCGATCTTCATGCTCTCCAGATGCTGCGACATCTTTCCTCCCTCTGGGAAGCGCTCGTTCGTATTCTTGAAGTAGACCTGCAACAGACAAGTTTGCTCTCTGCATCCCACACACCCACTCGTAAGTCTGTGTGACAAAAAGTGCGAATAATGGAAGAAGGAAGGTCTCTGCCATGGTGCTCTCACCTTGATCATGAGGTCGACGTATCCCTTGTCTTCGTCATCCGAGGAGACGGGAGTGTACGAACGGACGACCAACTTCCCATCCACCTGATGAGAGGGGAATATTCTCCCGCAACATTTGTATACCTTTGATTAAACTATGTAAGATCACACAGCAAACCCATCAGAATCAAGACAGTCGAAAGATCAAAGACCAATTTTCCCATCTCTTCTCACCTTGGCGGATAGATTGACGTGCTTGCCCGTCGGAAGTCCGAGGACGTGCGAGTTAGAGGGAAGCTTGAAGCGGAACTTGCGAGTATCGTGAGAGATCTGCAGAGACCAAAGATCAAACTACAACATATCTACCTTTATTTTTTTATTGTACAGACAGTAAGCATAAAATACTATTCTACCGACATTTATTTATTTTTTAAAGAGTACCGCGGTCTCTTGGCAAACTTTATTGACTTGATAAACCAAAGATAAAAAAGGTGACTGACAATGAATTTCTCAGCGAGTGGCAGGGCGTATTTGGTGTTCTCGTCCACGAGAGTGGGAGTGCCCTTCGACTTCTGAAACGGAATTAGATCATTTTGGGAAGGATTCACACATATCTATCCATTACTTGTGCAATCAAAAATATCGAAAAATGACAGATCGTGCACTTTTAGCGGTGGCCCTACAGTACGTGCTCACCTTGGCTCCTCCACATCCGCATCCCTTCTTGTAGAAGAAGTAGAGGGCAGATACGACGAGGACTGCCGCAGTGAGGGGAAGGGCGATTGAAGATCCCTCGCCCATCAGTGATGAGAGCACCTGAGGAGGAAGGGATGAGAAGAAAAATAGAGAGGAAGTGCAAGTAGATGATGATCCAGAGGGTCACACTCTCACTCTCTCTCACAGTTTCCTTCCTCCCCCACAATGATTTCTATCTCGAGAATGGAACAATAGGAAATTGATGGCTATCTAACCAGTAAAAACAGCCAATAGGAAACAATCTCGCATAGGAAGAAACGGCAGGAATGGGCTAGTTGAGAGACACTACGCATGCACTCCCTCCACTACTTGAAACGCAATGTGACCTGACTCCAACAATAACATCAGTCAATTATCCTCTCTGCTCAAGACTGTGACACTTCCGACTCTCCCCTACTCTCACTCCCTAGATGCTCCTCCGCCTCCACTCAAACAGATCCCTCCCTCAATCTCCCTGGATGTGACACTTGTCGTAACAGAAGTGAGTCAGCGGGCAACGGAACAACTCGAGACTAATGAAACAAAAGAAATATTAATACGTGAAGCGAGAATCACGCGCAATTGATTGAAGTGAGAATGATCTTCCTTAAATGGAACGCCACCCGATCGGCCCAATGATGTGAGTTCTATGACCAAGAAGAACACGATAAAGTGGTCACAAGAGTGAGAGAGTACGAAAAAGTGAGCCATGAGCGTACATTCGTGTAGTCTCTCCGTGTTGACTCAGTTAGTGAGCTACGCTTTGTGAGAAACATAATTTCTCAAGAGAAGGGATGAGAAAGTATATCTCCAGTATGATATTCAGTATCAGTATTGATCTACCTTTCTAGGCGCTTGCAGTGGCTGGACTGCAGTCGGAGGAGACGACATCGAGTATCAATGAAGAGAAGGAGGAAGAAAGAGAGCGACCGCTCTCGAGACTACGAGGGGATGAAAACTATGTAAAATGGGAATGAGAATGACAAAGGTGCACATAATTTGCACACGCATCTGCACGTACTCTCTCCCTCTCTCTCCTTCTCTCATTCACAGACTGATTTCCAAGGGGGTGACTATTAGTTTCTAGTCGATAAACCAGCTCTTAGACATCTCAAACTCAATGAATGGGATCGTTCAGTGAGTGATTGGGCGTTGTGCGCGGTTCTTTCAGTGTCCGCTCACCTTTTTCACTCGCCCAAAAGCCACGCGCAATTTTGCTATCAATTGAACGCGGTTTCTCTGTCGATTCGATGAGATCTCTTCCTCATTCCTCCCCCTGTATTTGGCTTTTTTACACTCAATATATTCAGCCAGTGGGAAAACATTCACGGGGAGGAAGTGTAGTCAAATGGGAGAGACGTAGCGAACTGGGAACAAAATGTAGTGAGGCCGGTCAAAGTCGCCGCTGTCAATCAGAAGTCTAGTATTTGACAAACTCGCCCCTTTCTGCGACAGTTGAGCTATAGAGGAAGAAGCCTATTCGATGGGAGTTGGAACTGCTCCGAATCGGGAGATTCGTAAACGGAACCAATTATGTGCCAACTGCATCCCGTTTGTGCATTTGTCAACATTCGTTTGAGTGAGCCACGCCCTTCCCATTTGAGCACAGTCTCTCACGGAACTTTCGCCTCAAAAAGGTGCTCACAGTGGTTCCGATCCTCCTCAGATGGCTATCTCAGCTTTCACTCCTCATATCTCTCTCTGATCTCTAGTCGTGACCTCGCACGAATCCAATGAAATGCGCATGGGTGAAAGGGCACAAGCATAACGCCTCAGGGAGCATCCCACTTCGATCGGGAGCGAAGGGAGCGGAGAGTAATCTCCCCATCTTTTGTGCAAACCTCATTCATCTCGAGCATCCATCCGGAAAATATCAGTGGAAATGTATGTGCCCGGCCCCATGAAAGGAACGGTTATCGCATCGAAAGAAAGAGTAGGCTGAACCTAGCCCCTCATCGAATATTCAATGACACTACCATACGGTGCCGCTTAATCTATGATCCAATTATGAATAAAACCATAACCATATACTGCGGGTGGACTGTAAACGCGTAAGTAATTCGCAAGGGCATAATAACTAATCAAAACAAGAATTGCAGTTGAAGAGAGTAGGATAAAGTTCGCCTCCCCCTCTTCAAGCGATCAACGGTGATCTACTCTTCTCTAAACACGCTGAAGTGCTAAGTGGTCCGAATAGCCTAAATCCTGGCTAAAAGAAACAAGAAAATTTACCATTGTTCTCGAGGTCGGAGTTCTCCCGGGATGAGCACTCACACAACTGCAGAAAGATTCACGCCATTTTCCTGCCCCTTCTGTCTGATTCTCGGGTGCTCTCTCAATCCGACGCACTCCCTCTCTGCTCCTTCCCTCTGCACTCTCTCGAATGGGCGTGCTATCTCGTCCTCCCCTCAGTCAGCCCATGCGAACTCGCACGTAACTCAGGTCGAGAAACGCGCGCTCGCCCAGATAAGGAATGATGGACAGAATGGAATGGGGTGACAAGGTCCACGATTCCAGAATCTACGAGTGTAAACCCCTAGTCACTAAAATCATGCACCTACGAACACAGACAATAATAAAATTCTCAGATGTTTTGACCTACCTCTTAGACGGTAGTCATCGTTCCTCCAGCTACAGGGAGGCAGCTACTGACTCTCTGCTCTTCCCGTAACTCCTCCTCCTATTGTCCCCCCCTCCCCCTCTTTCCATTCCCCTGAACTATCCTCTCCTCTCTCGTTTCATATCCCAGCATGTCTCTCACTCCTAGCTAACCATTCATCATTCTTCCTATTCTGGCCAGTTATTAGGCTCCATTCCAAGCGAGACTGGATTGCGTAAAGCGTAGCTTTCGCATAGATCATCCTATGCAATTCATCACTCCCTTCATTCCGAAATCGTAACATTTCTGCCAAAACCTTTATAGGTAAGTGGCAAATGCTTCCAGTCAGTTTTCAATATCGAATTAAAAAATAAGAAAGCTTCATTCAGAATGGGTGCCCAATGCCATCTATCGCACTTACTGTTAGATATAATCGTCGAAATCTAAGAGTAGGCCGACGGAATAGCAAACAGACATTCCACTACACTACAAGGGCGACCCTGATAACAACAACGTCACAGTCTAGTCGAGAACAACTCAGATCAATCCATCACTCAATAACGAGGGGGAAACGAGATAGCCTGGATGGGCAGCGATCGAAAGACGCCTCATTAGACGAAACCAGCCACCATTCACAGGTTGAGAAGAGGAATTCAACCATTTATCTCTCCCTAGGCAGTCGTGAACAATTAATCTATGTACAAAAAGTGTGAAAACTATGCTTATAGCGCAATGATGATCTACTATCGCACATTTCATAATCTACATTATTATCTTTCCAAGTACATCAGAATAATCGTGGTCAGTCCATTATGCTACGGTGAAGGTTGCCTTGGTGACTCCCTCCAGTCCGCATTCGATGATGTCTCCACTCTGGACGGGGCCAACTCCAGCAGGAGTTCCCGTGAGAAGGAGATCTCCCTCTTCCAGTGTCACGAATCTGGAAGAGACGAAATGAGGAAAGAGTCCTTTCCCTTCCAATCACTCACTTGGTCGTGTACTCGATGAGAGTGGGAATATCGAAGAGCATCAGATTCGTCTTCGCCCTTTGTTTCTGCACTCCGTTGATGAGACAGTAGATCTCCAGTGAGTGAGGATCTAGGAGAAACAGACTAGCCATTGGAATATTTTTAAAAATATCCTACAGCTCAGTAGAAATAATACGCCAGACCTAGGAATGTTGTAATAGCAGAAACAACATAACATATCAACAAAATAGTAAGGTAATCAACTTCTTCGACCAGCCTATCCAGAAGTTCTTTCTCCTCACCGGCGACTTTCTCCTTGGGCACGAATTCCCCCACTGGACAGGAAGTGTCGAATGACTTGGCGATGAACCACGGACCAGCTGCTGCCTTCGCCTCGTCCTCAATTCAGCAAGTGTATTTGTTGGTATGAACTTCGTATTTCACGCCAGACTAATATTAATTAGCACCGATACATTATCAACCCTTCTTCGTCTACTCACTTGAAAGTCTCTGGCCGTCATATCGAGAGCCACCGTATACCCTCGTACGTAGTCATATGCGGCTGCTTTGGTCACATTCGTCGCCTTCTTCCCAATGACGACGGCCAGCTCAGCCTCTTGATGCAGTTTTGTACAACCTGTAAATAGATACTTCTCGATAGCACAAATTGTGAACAGCTCGCATGCTGGAAAATAATTCCCACGTTATTCAAGCATAAAGTCGTATGCTTGTCCCGATTAGTCATACAAACAAAAAAACTCGATGTCTACGCAAGGACTGCCCCCTCTCCTCCTTCCTCCCTTTCTCCTCACCAGGGGGCGCTCTTATCTTCTCTCCCTGCTCGATGAGTGCATTCGACGTCTTCACGAACAGCAGTGGCTTCGACGGAACCGCATTTCCCAGCTCCTCAAATACACAGGAATTAATCATCTATTGATATTTCAGAGGGCCATAAAATTATGTCTCCCCATTGTTTGTTTGTGAAATTCACGTCAGATATATTCAGGGATATACGAAAGGGCGAGATATTTTTTTCAAGAGAAGTTGAAACGCGGACTTCGAGCAGTCGGCAATTAGAAGTACATTTGTTCAAAATTGTTCCAAGAATTGTTAACAAGAGGTAACCTTGGCGTGATCTACGTAGTTCCTCCCTACGCACACAATCTTGCGGCAGGCGGAACGGAGAGACGTCATCTGGAGAAGAAAGGATCAAAGATCAAGCAAGGAATATAATAAATCTCGAAAAGGTTATCAGATATTGCAGACCTCTTTCTCAGTCATTCCTGTAGTTTACTAGAGAAGGAAAGCAAGAGAGCGCGAGCGAGAGATAGATGTGTCAGTGGTCAGACAGAGAAAAAGAGGAAAGAGGAGAGTCACGCCATTCTTGGCCGTTGGTACGACCAATATTCTAGCGACTACTTACGCTTCTACTCCTTGTGATTTCGCATTATTAACAAGGTATTTATCATCACATGCGATAACTTGCCCTATCACCTCACAATCATCAATCGATCAAGAGAAGGAGAAATCATTCGAACTGCGAGTAGTAACCAATCTGATTCCCAGAAAAGAGAAAACAATTTAAACTTAAATTCCATGAATTTTTGGAACGCATAGAATGGAAATATTCCAAAAGATAAAGGCGAATTTAGAATTGAATGAACTATGGAAGGTCCTAAATAACGAAACAACAGAAGCAACGATAAGGTCAGATTAAATTACCAAAATAGACGATCATAGATCACTCGGGGGATTCGATTATTACAAAAAAGTGAAGGTTCAAGGGGTGGGTCACAAATAACAGTTAGCTTGTATAGAGAACGGCCTTAAATGCCTTAATTATAAATTGATCCCTGCACTAGCGCGTCTCATGGACACTCACTAAGAGGGAGTGGGTGGATGGGGAGGGGCTATGGGAGACCTGCCTAGATGGTCAGCAGGAGGGTATTACTCAAGGGAGGAGGCACACTGCGTCGCTGCACACACCGAATCTGCAATCACTAAAGTTCTTCTTTTTCGTTTATCACCCGTGTTTCATGAATTACAGAATTACAATCTATGGGAAACTACGAGGACAAGTCTTCGTTTTCAGTCAGGTCTTAGCAAGAAACAGAAGCACTACGACCCGTGATCTTGTCATCACCCTACCCTTCTCCCCCTCTCCTCACCTTCTCCATGGGCGACGCCGAGATGACTTGGTCGTCCGTCCCTGCCCCGGCCACCGCTTGCTGGTCCGAGAGACTGCAAGAGGTGAGTTAACCAGTGCATCGTGCAGACAAGAAACAATCAACTAGGAACACGTAACAATCAAGGATAAAATGTTTGAACTGACCCTGCCTGCTCGGCTGCTTTCGGGAGAAGAGTACGGTGGGTGTGGCGACTGTGAGGGATGGGGGGAGAAGGAATAGAAAGAGGGGAAAGAACGGTAGAGGAAGAGTGGTCTAGTGGAGAGAAGATATTGTTGTAGTAGGAATAAGACAGAGTAGAAGAGATAGAAAGAGTTTGGAGATAGATATAAGAGAGAAAAAGGGAGAGGAATGGGGAAAGTCGTCGCCGCACACCACCGCACCCTCGTCAATAATCGTCGAGGTCGAACTCCTCCTCGTCGAAGTCGATTCCCGCAGCGAAGTCCACGCGGTAGCGGAGAAGACCTGGAAGGAAGGGAGGAGATACAAGAGAGAGATTCATTTCGCAATCGATCATCTGCAAGACAGAGGGATAGATGCATGAACTTGGGAAAGTAAATAATGGACAGTCTACCTCCGATGCCTCCGAATCCCTTCACGAACTGCGCACCTTCCTGCGACTTGTCAGTGACAATCTCGAGCGCCGCTCCGAATCCCTGCATTTGAATAGTCTTTGTAAAATTTTAAATTTTACATTACGTGTTCGAAAATATTTGCAAAAATGTACGGAAGTTGATGAAGCCCTGCGACTGTAAGTCATCGACGAGCGCAGATATGAACCGAGTTCTCTTGCCCCACCCAACCAGCGGATTCCTCCATCGGAAGGAATCCAGAGGAGGCGGGGCAAAGTAGTTAGTCAATAACGTCTGGGGCAAGGGAAGCGTCAAAAGTCCAATGGGGGCAGAGGGGATAGAAAACGCAACCTTCGGGTCGGTAGACTATTATTTTACCACTGAGCTATAGCGTTCATGGGAAGGTGCCTTCAGCAATCGAATAATGGTATTCACACGGCTCGGGCATCATACTAATTTTCCTTTCCTCTACTCCCGAAACTCCAATTGAATGGTACCTTGTAGGAGTTGGCGAGCCACTCGAGCAGAGGCATGTTCTCGATCACTTCCATCTCAGTCTGCGTCTCAGGGTCCGTGAAGTTCTTGGCCTCGTCGGGTCGGAGGTTTAGCACCTGAGAAGGAAGAAGCGTGGTAGATTCAAGCAATAAGATAGACAACTACTGCAGTACCTTCTCCTCTCCGTTGCTGGCCTTGAGCTTGTAGCGAATGATGTCAAGGTTCTCCCAGCAGATGAGAGTCTCGATCGCTCCCATCTCCAGACCCTGCAAGCAGCATTCCATGTAACCATAATCTCTCAATTATTGATTACGGAGATGTTGCAAGATTTCACTAACAAACGAAAATAAAAGAAAACTTGCCTGGATGGTGTCCTTCACTCCGAAGACGTACTTGCCCGAGTCCTGCAATCATTTGGAATATTATTGTGGTCCAATGGCTGGTAATGAACTAATCAATACTTGATTCTCCCTCCTCACCTGCGAGATCTCATCGAAGTAAGCTCCGATGAGCTTCTTCTCCTGGATGAACTTCACATTGGCGAGAGCGTCGGCCGAGAGTTCGATCGCCTGAGTGGGAAAGGAAATGAATGGGGGGGGGGGGGTGTGGGGAGAATGGGCATTACTGTTTCCTTGCTCAGAGACAGATTGTTGAAGTTGCAGTGTCACTATAAGGGGAATGAGAATCTGAATGTCACCTGGTTGAATCCGTTCTCTCCTCCATACGAGATGTCGACAGTCTTGATCATCTTGGCTTGCAGACGCTCAAAATATCACAAATTAATAGAAGTTTGTGGATTGTAAAGCAGTTCCCGAATGCCTCACCCCCGTCTGCCTACCTGATCGAACATATCCGACTGGCCCAGTTCGGTCTTGAAGTCGGCAGAACCAGCGAGGATGAGACCCGCGACGGAGACCTTGTCGTTCTTGATGAACATCTCCACTGCAGTCTCCGCGACCTGAAGAGAACCCACTCTTATTGACATTGACAGAATAATATAATAAGTCCATCCGTCAACGTACGTTTCAAGCGGTCAGTTGTAAAAATAAGAAGGGGAGACGAGAGAGGGAAACGTGCCTTTCTGACGTAGTTGTGTCTCTTCTCCATTCGAAGACGCGCGAAACGCAGCGCCGACTGACCTCCTCTGCCTAAAATATCGACTGATCACTCATCAATTTCGTTTTAACTCACCGTGCTTCTTAGGCAGATCGACGGTGAACTTGTGGAGTACTTCACGAGTGTTACCCTGAAAAAATTCCCTTGAAACGCTGAACTATCGAAGAATTAGTTACAGTATAAATAATTGGGGGAATATTACCTGGAGGGTTCCGAAGAGGCATCCGTTACCGTCCATCACGATGAATCCGAATCTGCTGTCGTCAGCGAGAAGGGCTGAAAGCATATAATTGAATGGATTTTTTTCTCGCACCATTATTTACTCGAACTGGTACACTCCAAATAAACTCGGGATCGCATGATTCACTCAGTACGTCATAAATCTCCCATACTCCCTTAATAAGGGGAGCATGGTCGACCAATGACGCTATCGGTTCAAAGTGTAAGGTATATCGTCATTGTATATTTTGGAATATATCACGCCTCTCATGAGAGAATCGAGCTGAGCTTGGGAATGGTGAAATGAGATCTAACCGGTTTTGGGCACCCTGAGGCATGTCTGAGTGACCCCCGAAATGTTATTGTGCACACTTCGTTTTGGAGCTCCCTACGTAGGGTCGGATTACGGCACCTCCTACTTTGAGAGCTGTTTTCTTGGTTACGGTGAAAGATAGAGCAAAATTGACCTCTGAGAGACCCCGACTCATTTTTTGAGCTCTATCGATCTATCTAAACCATTTTCTCTAAAACTCATTTTCATGTCAATTTTCTCAAGTGTAGGTAAAGACGCAGCTCAAATTTTCACAGTAGACGCAGCTCAGCAAGACAATGAGTGGTTTGCCGAAAAAATACGGGCACGCTGGTGAGAGTTTCGCCCTTTTAACTTCTTCTGAATCGTTTGAACTTTATTTTAAACAGGCGATTTCATTTCACACCGCACTTTTCGAAGAGCGCGGTCAAAAATGATTGATTTCCAGTTGCAATCCCTGTAGAAAATAAAGTTCAAACGATCCAGAAGAAGTTAAAATGGCGAAACTCTCACCAGCGTGCCCGTATTTTTTTTGCAAACCACTCATTGGAAAGCTCTCGCTGAGCTGCATCTACTGTGAAAATTTGAGCTGCTGCTTTACCTACATTTTTGAGAAAATTGACCTACAGTGTACCACTCTTAAAAATGGGTTTTAGAGAAAATGGTTTGTATAGATCGATAGAGCTCAAAAAATGAGTTGGGGTCACTCAGAGGTCAATTTTGCTCCATCTCACACCGTATCCAAGAAAACCGCTCTCAAAGTGGGTGATGCCGATATCTGACCCTACGTAGGGAGCTCCAAAATGAAGTGTGCACAAAAAGATTTCGGGGATCACACAGACATGCCTCAGGATGCCCGAAACCGAGCAGAACTCATTTCACCATTCCAATGATCAGCTCGATTCTCTCATGAGAGGCGTGATATAAGTATGAGGCTATGCCGACGACAATTCTACGGATGTTCACCCTGGAGTGCCTCAGTGTGGAACTTGTTGTCGCAAAGATAGAGCGAGGTGTTGATCGGCTTGAATGGCTCGAAGTCGATGTTCACCTGATTGAAGAATTATTAATGTGTGGAAAAAATGCATCCACGGAATATGGTAAAACCAAAACTTTTCTTAAATTCAAGACACAATGCAAAACAAAGGAGCACCTTCTTTTCCTTTCCTTCGTCGGAGATGATCGTGCCACAGTAGACAACGAGACCGTTGGGAGGGACTTAAGAGAGGCTTTCATTTACCAGTATGAGATTTTAATAAAGCATCAAATAAACTTGAAAATGTGTCGATTTAAATAATTATCTTACCCTTTGAGTACAGCTTGAGTCTGCCCTGGACAGAAGTGATCGCTCCAAGCACAGAGAGTCTGCGATTATTATTTGTCAATCATTTCCATCTGTTCAACAATAAATAAATAGCATAGTAATGAACATCATGAAAATTTAGTTATATTTTTAAATAATTATTTATTCTGGTTACAGACAAATCCAGCCAATGTATATATAATTGTTCGCCATGCAAAGCTTAAAGTTAATATATAATCCTAAGCCTCCCTTTTCACTACATAAGTCTTAATACCTGTTGACTCTCGACTTGATATTCGATGCAGTTCCGTACTCTTCTGCGAGCATCTTCGCCACTCGGGGAATCTGATCACGGGGAGGAATGATGAGCGAGATCATCGATGTTCCGTTGCTGCAGAGAGACATTTAATTTGAAGAATGGCGTTTGATAAAACGTACGAAATAATATTTTGTTTACAAAATAAGAAATGTTTTACCCTCTTGCCAGTTCGAGTCCCTTGATGAGCTTCTTGATCTTCCAGATCTCCACATTTCTATCTGCAGAATCCTCAGCAGTGCTGGGAGCTGACATCCTTGCTGCAAATAATGAGTGAGATGAGAATAAATATTAAATATTGTAAATACATAGTATAAAACTTTATTTTAAAAGGATAACATGCGCAACGCGATGAAATGCGACCGCAAACGCCGAGAAAATCATATTACTCAATATCGCAAATAAATTTCACAACATATTATTATTATGGTGCAAGTCTTCCTTCCTAATCGTCACAATACATAACATCGATCGGTCAAACAAAACATGTAGTGAAAAGGTGAAAATGTGTACCTTATCGATTGGTTGTGTGGGGTGCGTGGGACAGGACCGTCTACGAGTGCGACGATCGAGGGGAACCCAGTCGAGGACACGTAGAGCCTGTCGATTCCAATATGTGAATTAGGTGAGACAGTGTGCCAGTGGGGGAGAATTAGAGAGAGCGAGGAAAGCGCAGGTAAATACCAGCGGTCGCCAACGAAAATAGTAGAGTGAGGGATGCTCGAGGATATTATTAGCATCGCGGGATGGCTTGCTACGGAAATAGGTGGGAAAGTGATTAAGAGGTGGAACTTTTGCTCTTTCCCAACAATCGTGGTGATAGTTGGGAAAGAGCAGAAAAGGTACCAGCCGGCCTAAAAATATATTAATTAAATGATTATGCGCAGAATTCAAGCCACAACGCGGCGATGTATTTCTTCAGGACCTGATATTAAAGATTAGGGGTTAAGGAAGAAAAATAAATGAATTAATTAAGATAACTATGGAAAAATCCGAGCCATATATATTTATCCTCGGCCGCTGTGCGCTTACAGTATCAACGGCTCAGGCATGAAGTACCATATAGCAAATATGGATCACCGGAATTCGTAACCGGTTTTCAATCACAAACATAAGAAACAATTGTTAATGGTTTATCAGAGTGAGCGTTGTATATACAAAAACACAAGTGAGGCCGCAATTGAGTATGTATTTACAATACATTATGAAGTTACTTCGGCTTCATTTGCTGGACGTATTCTGCAGCTTCCGTGAACTGCTTCAGCTGAGACTCGTACCATGTACCCTGGAATTAGTTAAGAAAAATTCGCCAATTAAAACAATTCCAAAGTGAAATAAAAAATTATTGAACTCAGGATCGCATAAGTCTCTCAGTACTCTAGTCTAAAACAAGAGCTTCGGTTCAAAGTGTAAGATATTCATCATAGTTCAAAGGTAAAGATAGGAAATATAAACATGCAATCACCATCAGATTCGCTTTCCTGAATGCGATCAGATCGAGGAACTGCTTCATCGTGAGAAGATTCTCGTCTGTCTGCCCAAACTCAACAAAAAAGCAGTTGGGGCAGTGATCGACGTGCTCCTGCCTGACAATAACCACTATTATCGATGCAACTACATTATTATAGAAAGGCATTAAATAAAAAAAAGAGAATCAATTTATGAAAAACTTTTAGGTTGTGAGCGGTAGGATATGGATGGAAAAATATATTAATTAGTACGATTCAAAATAATAATTCGTTTTCAAGAGATACATGTGAAAAAAGTTACCATGGATCGTCCGTGGGTTCGAAGATCATCTCCTTGAGACAGAAGGCGCACGTTGCTGCGGAAGGATCTGCACGAGAGCCCGTGAAGTAGAATCCAGCATCTGCCAACTGAGAAAAGAATAATTTACGCGAAGAACAGATTTAAATTGGTACACAGGATAAGATTATGTAGATCACCTTGTCTCCCGTGCAAACAGCAGTCGGGTCTTTGTCGTAGCAAAATTTCGCTCTGCAAAATATGTGACGAATGAAAAACCGAACTCCAAGAGAGGTAAGCTTTGAGCGCGAAAAATTACCGAATAACAGTACGTTAACACATTAACATCATCTGAAATACTGTTTGAAAGATTTTTGAACGAATTGCTTAAAATTGCGAATAGCTATCCGTACGCAATCTGATTATCTGACAAACAAAATAAGCATACTTTTTGAACGAATCCTTTCTGTGTGCGTTGAAGATCATATTGGACGCTTCATCGATCATTTTTGAAATGTCGAGCTTTTCTTCAGCCATTCTGTAAAACAGATAATGTTTAATGATCATAAAACAAGATGAAGTTAGATAATTACCGTGGAACTATTTAAATTATTCGAAACACGGAAATATATTTGTAGGATACCACGGCTCAAATGCTTTACATGTACTCTTGGAGACTGGAGTAAGAAAAGACGATAACATGCTAGCGTGAATGATGATATCTTGCAAGAATAGAAAACAATAAAGACCGAAAAACAAATAAAATGTAAAAAAATAAAAGCTAAAGTTGAATTTAAAAATTGGCGCTCTGGCAACGCCGCACAAAACTTTTATCATTTCTTGCGCGATTAGAATCATGGACGGAACGAATTAGTCACGTTACGGTCACACGATAAATTACAATAGTGAACTAGTGAGTGGAAAAGTTTCTAGCGATCGTCACGTGAAATTGGAGAATTTTTTAAATGCTTCAATTTTTGCTGTTATGAGGTTGTCATGAGTGACAAATAACCATATGATAAATATAATTCACACTTTAGTGGAAAATTTTCTCAAACAAGCATGTCCTTCTAAGCTCCGCCCACTTGGTGTCAGTGACGCACGCAGCGCCCGTCCGCAACGCGTTCCATAGGTCGCTTATTATTTTTTATGTCAATTATTAATTTATGAAACAAAAGTTTAGTGAACTTTAAATAGTGATAGCAACTAATTGGTGTCGAGTAGTATCATGATTGATTAATCTCGAAAATTGTTTTATCTTTCTTACTTTGAACTACAAGGAAGCAAACTTACCGTAATCAGACTGAAGTACTCAAATCTAAATTCCTACTCCAATAGTCTAAATCTGCCCGTAGGAGTATGTGTCCTAAAACCCTTGTATAGCACATGCAGCCGCAATCTGATTAAAAATGAGTTTATGTGTGAAATCGCATACAATATGAAATAGAGTGGAAAATGGGGATTTACAAGTTCCTATTGTGAATACTGATGAAGAAGTTGAGAAAGATGGTCAGACACGGGGGAACAAGAAATAGATAGTTCGAAATACATCAACACTCTTCATAAATTTTGTCGAAACGAGACAAAAATATGCGAAAAAGTGTTCCAGCTTGACCACAATGCCAGATTTGAAAGAACAACGCTATCAATTGCCGATAAACTATTTAATATACAATGATGAGCTATAGAAAAATATAAAAAAACGCAATAAATGCCTACGAGATGAGCTATAGAGTCTGGAACAGAAGCTACAGTCACTATCGGCCCTTCAAACGACTATAGAAAAATCCAAGCATACCGTAAGGATATGAAATTTCGGTGATCCATTCGTTTGGCATTGGGAAGCCATCATAAAAAATATGAGAAGGATCGTCGATCTGGATCATAAGTAAGATGAACATAAACTATGGCGGAAAAAATGCGGAGAATAAACGAACTTTGAGCGAACGTAGCAAAATTTCGCTAACAACGATTCGCCTCAAAACAAGATATGATGTGCGTATGGACATTCTAATAGGATTCACAGAAATTCACGAAATAGGGCTAATCAGGAAGAGAATGGCACGAGAAAAACGTCGTTTTCTCCAAAACATTGCTTCAGTTCAGAAGGTGTTGAAAATTTTCGCTAGTACCGATTCTCGCGAAACGATTACAATCTACCCAGTGATAGATTCTCCATCAATTCGAAACAAAAACAGAGAGGCGGGCCAATAAACTAATCGATAATCAAGAAAAAATCAATTTTGACCGTAAAAATTCGATTTGGCGCATTGGGAAAACACTCCCGTTTAAAGACACTCGCTCACCATCTTTTTCCCGGTCTTTAAATAGGACTTCCCGGTTTGGTGGTCGCTAAAAAGTTTCGGAAACTTGAGCTCAATTGAGGCAAGTTTCGTTTAGCTCGCTCAACATTCTCTCATTTGTTGTGAATCGCTATCAACTACATATTTCCAGACTGGAAGTCCGATATGGCAACTCTCCAGCCGTTGGCTGAGGTCTTCGCTACGTTCCAAGATGGCACTTTTCTCGAGAGACTCGCAGACTTCAGTGATGATCAGATCCGTCCATTCCTTCCCTCTCTCTTCATATCCACTTTCATGTCTATTGGTAGTCAAGATGCGTGCAGTGTGAGTATATTAAATGGTTTCGTTCCCTTAGAATCACAGTCAAGAAGTATTCGCAATCAGTTCGATTTGGGTTCAGGAATCAATAATGTCTCGGATTGTCTCATTCGAAGACGCTAATCGACTGCAAACCATTGCTGCAGTGCCCTTCCAAGCCATCGAGCAGATGCTAAAGTACATTGCATATTGATCTGACCTTCTCCGAACAACTAATTGTTTAGTGCTACTCGTCTGCACAAGGAAGTTCTCAACGACAACGCTTTCCGCGCTGGCCAGGAAGAAGAAAAAGTGCGAGCAGCGATGATTGTGATAGCATCTGGTATGTGGACTATGTTACGCATTCGTCACTAGATTTGTAAATTCTATTTACGAAACACAAGGCCTTGTGTCTTTCGCACAGTCTATCTCTAGTTGTTGTATCAATATCTTCCCGTTCTATTGATCTCCAAATATAATGATATATTTCAGAGAACGGGGATGATATGAGTAGTGAAGTTCTTCCCTTCATCTCGGAGGATCTCACTGACGAGACTGCTCTCATCTTCTCATTCGTTGTTCAACTCTGCCCGGGTCTCTGCGATTCCAGGTACGGTAGATACATTCTCAAGTGACAACCTTCTGATGTCGCGAATAAGGTCATTCTCAATATCATCATTATTTATCCATTAATTAAGGTGGTAGATTATTAAATATTCCACGTAAAGAATACGGTAGTGAAGTATAAATGAATTTGCAGGAAACTTGCGTACATGGCAGTGGCCTACAAAAATGCCCCGTTGGTGATTGCGAAGGTATAAGTAGTCATGAACATCTTTTTTTTCTATCAAGGAATCGTTGATCGGCTGATTAATCAGCCCAATTCAGCTATACATATGATTAGAACACTGTTAGCAACGTCAAATGGGACCGGACAACTTTGTCTTTTATAGTTTTACATGTGCCTCCTTTTAAGGTCGTAGCCAACAACCCCGAGCTGTTGTATCCAGTGCTTCAGGAACTGTGCGAAGCGAGGATGGCAAGGTGAGAAATGATCCATTGAGATCAGTGGGATGACAGATGCTCTGCTTTGATAGACTACAGGAACGTTTCCCCCTAAACCAGTGGTGTGCTATGAAAGGTTAAGCTTTTAAAAACCCGCACCCCCGGTAGCCCCAGCAAGCTGACGACCGGGGGGGGGACGCTAGCTGTATAGCCTCCTAAACATGCCCCCAAGCCTGCTTAAAACCCCCCTAACCCCCCCTAAATACCCCTAAAAGCGGCCCTCAGGTCCTAAACTTTACAACTGGCGACCTTCCCCCCCCCCCCCCCGGTCGGCCGGCCCCGGGAGTACGCACCTTTCCCAAACGCGTAACCCCTCCGTAACCCTGCTAATCCTCACTTAACCCTCCCGGTAGCAAAACGGGGCCCCGCCCATAGCCGAATATACGCGGCCCCGGTCAGCAAAAAATACACGGGCCCGGACCATCTAACCTTCCAAGCCCATCACTGCCCTAAACTAAAAAATGGAGGGAGTATTCGCTTGTGAATAATTCCTTTTCTAGGACGGTGGAAGATTCTCCTCGTGGTCGTCAGAGAACGGACATGTTTGCACTCGTGAGTTTATCAGCATCATCAGCTTTTTTTGGATAGTTATTTCATATTATTATTAAGACAGTGCAGATTTCAGATGGGTCCCTCTTCTTGCCATAGTGTCTCTTTCAGTTGTTGTCTCTCTGTCCGGGGGCGGGGGAGAGCATCATCGGAACACTGCTGGAGACGAAGGCTGACGCCCCCCTCGCACTCAAATTGGCTGTAGAGATGCTCGATGTGAGTCATGCATACAACCAGGAAATGGGCATAATCCATTGAGTGATATATTGGCGTACATCTCCATCAAATTGAGTGCAAAGGTTTTTTTTGGATATGTCTGCACAATCATCGATTGGTATCTACAGTATCTCTATGCAGGATGACTCACTGATCGCCCTGATCCCCTCGGAGATCATCAATCGATCGAGGCCTCTCGCCCAGTTGCTGCATAGAAGCTCTGCCAGGCAGAAGATCCACTCGCTCTATCGGAGGTACGGTAGTTGAGATGAATCGATGGATGTAATATGATTGCAGACTGGCAGGGATGGCAATGGCATTCCTCACTGAAGGGTGAGCACATCTTCCTCTACGATTGGGGTGGTACTCCCTCCTGATCCCTCTTCCAGATGTCGCATTTCTGACACGGAGTCGTTCATAATCTGTCTCTGCACTCTCTACGCCTTCTCCAGCTACAAACCGACGACGGAAGATGCGGAACTGCTCGTCTCCTACCTCATCTCATCATCCACTCATTGTCAGTCAACTGCTTTTAGTTATGTACTATGTGTATTTTCATCTTACTGCCCTATTAGAGTGAGAATTTCGTGTAATTTTTTTTCTAAAATTTGATTTTCCGTCATTTTTTCTGTTTCTGACGTTCAAGTGGAACCCTCTATACTAAAATTTGTCACCAGAAACTCAATTTTGATTAATGTTTTGTACATCTAAACTTCCCATCATAATGCTGCTCTCTATTCAGTCGCTCACGATTGTCATCTCATCGTCGCCGTCGCTGTCGTGCTGGGCATTCCCACGGTGTGAGTGAGAGATGTGCTCGCTTTCTCTTCTTGCGAGAACCCATCTATAAATAAGAGAATTTCACTTGCATTCAAGTTATCACTCAATCCTGATATAGTATTTTCAGTGCGCTTTAAAATGTCAAATGACATGTAAAAATGACATAAGCTCTGTTTCTTTTTGTTAGAACCAGAACTTTTGCCGATGCTGCGACACTATACTCCATGATTAATGATACATTGCAATGTAGTGTTCTCAATAGCACCATGGTCATTGATCGAAACATAATGATCACTCTTGTTCAGCAACATGAACAATGCATTCACGGAACGGATCGTCAAGTGGCTGGCATCTCTGCGGGAATTGTGTGCAAGCGGGTGAGTGATCTACCTCATTTATGGTTGCTATTATGAATGGCTTGTTAGTTCTGTGATGTAGTTACAGCGTTGACAATCAAATTGTCAGCTACTTGTGTTATTTGCGAGGCTTTGTGAATTCGCGTTTCAAAATTTTCTTGTTGAGAAATGCGTTAGAGTAATGCTGCACAACGTTGCCATTCACTCTCGCATATCCAGCTCTAGTACAGATGATGAAGCATATTGAATAGACTGATCGATATGGTACCGTAATATCAGGAGCAACGCCCGGTACACTCTCTCACACACACTCCTCTTCATCTGCACTTGTCTGACGACGAAAAAGACGGAGCCACTCGCCCCATTCCTCGCCAATATCATCAAGATGAAGGTGAATGAGGGAGCAAGATGGACAACGTTAACATTAGAATTGTGGGAGATAAAGAGAGGGAATTTTTTTGCATTCAATGATATGACTTCTGGCAGGCGTCGGTGCCACCCCGTCAAGTGGCTCTCCTCCAGTCGATGACTCTCGATGCGGGATTCACGGAGAGGGAATTGGCACTCATGTGCACGCGACTGCCTGTCAGTATGCACTTTCAACTCTTATCACTTTGTTAGAAATACTAATAGATAATGAAGAAGACGGAAATCAGTATTGATATGTCGTTGGTATTCATCGTTGCTTCGACTACGTGCGACTACGCGGTCTAAATATTAAATTGACACATTGGTCAATTCGAGTTTTGATTAGAATCCCTTGTGTTTCTCTCATCCTAGATGCGTCATTCCCCTCCCAACCGTCCCTCTCTGCAGGTGACCTCCTCTCTCTCTGCCGACTTGGCCGACGTGAGCATCCCCGCATACTGCATCAATGAGCTACTCAAGGAAAATTTGTTCGCGAAGAGCGGAGTCGAGATAACGGTACTGCAGTTTTCTTCCATGATATATTGGTGCTACAATCACTTTGAAACAACATAGAAGGAGCGATTTCAAAATGATAATGATTCTCCAATTATCACTCATTACAATATACGGTTTTTTAAAATATTTATTTTATTAATTTGTTTGTCTCTCGATGAGGCTGTTCTTATCAGAGTTGGATGGAGCGTCAGTTGCGTGAGTGTTCCACTCCCCTTCATCCTCTCGTCCCTGGACTACTCGATCGACTGGCCATTATGAGTGTGGCTGACAGTGTCAAGACCATCTCCAATAAGTTCATCGAGGTACCATCTTCGCGTATTTGCCATCTTCTCTTTTGTTCATACTTGTTTAGGGTTTTAATCTCAAACTAATCATCGCAATGCAATGAATTAATAGAATTAGATAATGACGACGATGCATTCTTTTTTAGCAGCTGAATAGAGAGACGATCACTATCTCCAATGGTCTTCATCCTACCCTTCGATTGATCACTCTATCTGATTCAGGAATCCTTCTCTGGTCCCCTCACTTCTTCCGATTCGTTCACTCTACGGATCGTGTGTTCCTTCTTTCTTCTTTCCTATCGACTTCACTACGATACAGCGAGGGCGACGGATAGAGGTAAGGAAGGCACTAAATTAACTTTAGATCAAAAATAAAATCACATTTCAATTTGCATTGACAATGGTTTGAAATATGAATTTCTTGGAGTGACTCAGCGTGTTCTCCTCTATCCCGAGTCGATGTACACCACCATCCCTCTACGGTATCTGTTGGGAGTAGTCGAGGTACTCATAGTTCATTTCCATTCTTTGATTTCGTACATGAATGTCCCAAGATGAATCTTCAATTGCGTATCAAATATGTGATAGGAACAATTGATGATAATTGGCTGTTTAACATTTCCGAACTCACGAACATCAGTAGAAATTGTAGATGTGTGATTATTCGACATAGTACTCCTGACACTGCGATTTCAGTTGCTGGACAGTGAGTACTCGTCCATTCGTGGATGGTTAACTCGACTCGCAGCAGAGATCTACCCCTACATGCAGCCGAGTACCGAGAGTGTGGAGATAGTGAGACTCAGTCTGAAGGAGGGCCAGAGGAAGAAGAAGGTCGACGAGGCTGAGGTCTGCCACTTCTTGTACTTGTCTGGTATTGTTAAACGGTTCTCCGTTATATTCGTTGCATTGCTAAAAATAATTTGCGCTTTGACGTGCATATATCGCGTTTGGAGTTAATTTTGTGTATCTGTGATAGATTCGTCTGGTTCTTCATGATTTTATTCGAGGGGTGATTATTTGCAGTTGGAACGGCAGCTGCAGGGATCAAATCCTCTTGTCGCCGTGAGGAGAATCGAAGCTGCCCCACTCTCAGATCAGGTTGGACTGATCATTCTCACTCACTAATCTAATCATTTCGAAAATTTAATTTAATTTAAGCAGAAGCTGAAGAGTATGAAAGGCTCTCTTGTTGATCGTGAAATCCTGATTGAAGTTCATATAAATTTTACTCGTTGTATTTCCTAGTGTTGTTCAGTACCTCCTCCTCCCCCTAATCGCTCGTGCAACTCTTCTCTCCCTCCGACCGGATACTCCTCGCGAGTCTGTCACTGCCACCACTCGATTATGGCTGAAGATGGAGAGTGTCGTCCCGAGAAGTCTCATCGAGATGTAAGTGCAACCGAGGATGGGGTCTGTAGTATTGATCAACTATCCCCTGGAGGCTTGTAGGTGGATACCTTCAGACGCCTTGCTGTAGCGATCAAATGACACTGATTAAACAGGGTCACGAGCAGTGTGCTATTGCCAGTTGCATATTGATTACGTACTTCCGTTCTTTCAGTTCTGCCCGTGAGTGGTTGTCAGCGGGTGGGTGCAGGGAGATTGTCCCCGTCGAGAAGTTGTATGATATGCCCCCACTACTGTTCAGAGTAGACAGGAAGGTAAGAGGAGGCGGGTTGTAAGAGTAGGGATGAGGGGAGAAATAAGTGCAGGAGAAACGGGTTGCACGGATCAATAAAAGTCGTTACGTGAAGGAATCAAAAATGTCTCGAATGATTCTAATGGGAAGTGCGATAGGGTGTGATAATCTCCTCCTCTTGAGTTGTTCTCATCTCCTGCCCATCTGGAGTGTTTCCTCCGTGCTCTTTCCTTCTTCGTGCAGGCAGGGAGGACGAGACTGGGCAAGGAACTCACTGCCTGTCCAGAGAGAGAGTACGTTATATGGATAGCTAATAGTTTCGAAATCATTATTACAATATCATGCATGTATGAAAATTTATAACAGAAGGGAAGATGAAACTTCGATTTGTATTTCTGGAGTATTATTATTACATTTGTGATTAACGGTTCTACGTGATAGTCTTGTCACATTCTCTATTGCCTATATTTTTTTAAATTTTAGAATGTTTCTCTGATCTTATTCCCCTCCTTCAGTGATTTCACGAAGGCGGAGCGAGACATCATATCTTCGACTAACGATCACGCACAGTCTGCTACCATCGTGCACGCTCTCGTCGAGATCATCGACCCCAAGAGATTCCAAATAAATCATCGTACGTCATCAAGGGATACGGTAGGAAGACTAGGAGGTGCTAGAAGGACTCCTATCGTCGACGATGCTTGAGCAGAGACTCATTGTGTGTAAACACAGTGGTGAATAGACCTCGTTACGGATATGCATACAAGCATATGATGCTATTTTGAGACGTAACATAAGACATATTGAAATCTCAGTTGCGAGCAATAAACCGATCATTCACGCACGAAACATAGAACAAGAATGTGGATGTTTTATGCGAAAGCATTATCCCTCTGCAGCTACTCTGTGCCCTGTTCGACTGGACGAGTTGCGTCGATTGGCGTGTGAGGAGATCCATCAGATGTTCATCACTGATCGACAACTACTCAAATTAGTATTGTGGCAGGTGAGGGAAGGGACCAATTGCACTTAGCATTTGATCATTGAGACAGATTTGCCGAATATGACATTATTTAGCGGAATCATGTAGTTGTTTGATATTGGTGTTCCGTAATGGCATCTGTTTGGATGCTGCCTGTGCACATGCTTCCCTCCCTGGTCGACTCGATTCCCTCCCTGCACGTGGCTCTCGATCTGGTCACTGAGATGCTCGCCACTCCAGACATGGAACGACGGCTATTCGCAGTGGCTGTCACTGCACAGATATCACACAAGGTACGTGAGGCTACTCTTTTTCCTATTGCATCACAACTTTAAAAATTTTTCCAAAATAATCGTTTTTTTTAGAATACGACCCGTTGTAATTATGCGCTAGAAAAGGGGCTTAACATCAGGGTGAATCATCCTTGTGGTATTTAATAGACTAACATAAACTGGTAGAGCGAGGTGGTCACACCCGTCATCCTTCTGCTTCCAGTACCGAATCGTGCAATCAGCGAAGACGATGGAGTTGGTCATAGATGTACTACACACGATGATCAAACACTGCCCCACTCACATCCACATGAATCTGATGCAGAGAGTCGTCCCTTGGCTGGAACAAACCATCGAGGTATGGGGAGGGGAATACCGTAGTCAAAGGGAAGGGGTACTGTAGAGGAAGGCGAGAATGGAAACGGTGTGAGTGCCTATAATAAACAGAAGTGTGCAGGTCTTCCCCCAGATGGCCGGTGATATCACTAAGATTCTGATGACAACGAGTGCGATCGCAAAGGTAATCAATTGGAGTGATTCTCTGACTAATTAAGGAATTTATTTATTGTTAAACACTTTGGAAGGAAAGGGATAGGGAAGGAGGTAAAGAAATGAGAAAGTGTAATTGATTGCAGTCTCGATTGGCTCTCAATCCAGCTGCAATCGGTACTTCGACTCCCGTCGAGACTAAATTGATCCAATCGATCGACGATTCGATCACCAGAGCGATGATGAAGGTTTCGATGTAGAGTGTTGTAAACGATAGGTTGTGAGCATGTTGTTAATCTTTGATCTCTCTCAACATCGGGTAATATAATTATTGTATGTACAACGAGTGGAACTTCGATAAAATGATCGTGTTAACTTCTCTCCTTGTCTTTTTTCCCAGCAAATCAATTATTTGAAACACATTTTTGTTGTTCCGACATGAAATTAGTTTTTTTTATTGTTTTAATTGAAAACATGCTATTCGTAGAAATGACCGCATGACTCCCCAAATAATTTGCAAGGTGCCCATTTCGTTTTAGTGCCTATAAAGGTGCACTTGTCGTAGAATATTCTGGGTGCTTGGTGTATCTCTCACTCCAGACGGGGATAAAAAGGAGATTCCAACCCCCTCACCCCTCTCGGCCTCCCAAGGGATTGCAGTCTCTTGTTGCTGGCGCCATAGAGAAAGCAGAGAGAGAGGGAGAGAGAGGGAGGGAGAATCCGTTTGAGAAGAATCTGCAGATGAACTTCCCTTCTTCAAAACAACCTCTTTTACAGTTATTTCTGTATATTGTTAATTTTGTGGGCCACTGAATTAGTTCAAGTGAGATGAATCCATGTGATCGAGTCTACGAAAGAGTTTCTCTCTTCGATCTTTCGCAGAATTTTTGAATCCGTTCATGGGAGGGCCCTAACTATCCTGGAGTGGGGTTCCCATCCTCTTCTGCTCTAAGAGGGGGGGGGGGGGTGAGCTGGTAGCTCTTGAGGCGAGTGCGCGTATCTGGAACGAGAGGGAGGGCGGATAGAAAAGACTGAGAGAGACAAGCGCCCATCGATTCCATGCATCATCCGATGCAAAGAAGGAGGAGTGGTTGACAATGTTTCCTTCCCTTCCCACTTCCCTCTCCTTCTCTTCCTCATCCGACCTCACTCGCTGCAATACTATCTCTCTTTTGCTTCTTCTTTGTTTGCAGTCGTGGTGTTCGAACACTTCACTCACCACGCAGGTATTACTGATCTCCAGTCGACAGTGTCATTTTGTAATAGTGGTCCATCAATATTTCGCCTATTCATCGAATAATTGAATTCGTGCGCTTTCTCATGTCGTCTCTACATTGTTGGCCGAATATATTGGATATCGAATTTCATGAATTCTTTCTCGATGGTAGTCGTCACACTTCCCGGTTCCTTTCTATTATCTACATTTGTAGGCATTCTTTGTGGTCCATAGGCAAGAGAGAGAGAGCCACGAGTAAAGTGGATGTTCGGCGTTCACACTGATGGCCTTCTTCCTGACCTCAACAAAATCATCATGAGAATGAATGAGAAGAGATGTTCATATTCCCTTCCTGTCACTCTTCATCCCTCATCCTTCATCGCACTCGCTGGCCGACTAGAGAGTATGCTGGACAGAGGGAGTCTCGTCTCTTTTCTCCTGGTCTCCTATCATTTTCCCACTGGGCAACAACTGACAAGCCGCCCGTCGGGATAAATCAACACGAACCCGTCAATTCCCACTCTCCCCCTTGACGTGTGATTCCATGACCGATCAGAGACGAGATTACATTCATTAATTGTCTAATTATGTGACGTAGACTCCTCTCCGTGTCCCTCTCCATTCCTTCCTTTGAACGTCTCGCAGTGTAATGAGCTCACTTTTTGCGCTACTCGTCTGGTGGAAAAATAATGAAGAGTATTCGCGACTTCTGCTTCTATTTTTTCCGTTCCGACTCTTCCGTGACTATCCCTATAAACTTCTGCAGAGTTCTGAGACCCATTGCAGTGTCTTCTCAGTTAGTCAATCTCATTCAAAGTGGACGGATTGGGGGAAGAGGGTAATGGGAAGAGAGAGGGGGAGATTCATTTACTTATCGCCAATGGGAGAGAGGAAGAAGAGGGGAGTCGTGCCATCCTCCCCATTTATTTAATTTCGTCTCCTGATCTGTGCCATCCTTCCTTTCCTCCCTTCGACTCGTCGTCCTTCTTCTTCATCCGTAAACGTCGTGGCTGTCGTTGATTGTTCCCCTCTTCCCTTCCATGAATTGCCGATTCATCAAAGGGGAGATACGAGATAGAGCGACGAGGCGAGAGAAAGACTGCGAAATTGGCCTTCCTCCTCCTGTTTCTCTCTCTCGAATGGTACATCACTTGCAGTTTCTCTAAGCCGTCGCTGTCTTTTCTCGTGCCCAGCTGTTTATAGTTTACACTGCGTTTTCTGGCGGATTCTCGTCTTCGCACCTCGAATTCTCTTCCATTTCTTCCTTTTCATCCTTCCGAATTTATCCAATTTATCCGATGCGGGAACTGTAAAAGCGGACAGAATGCGAGATCTATGTATTTCCTTCACTCGTGCGCTTCATTTTATACAACCGTTTAAAAATACTTCATACGATTGTTTAAATTCATTTGCCTGCTTTATGTTTCCCAATAATATTCTAGAATACTAAAATCGTCGTAGGAATCAGAACTCTGGATAGGCCCTTCTCCTTCTCTTCTTCTTTTATCAGGCCCATTTGCTCTGATGATGTTTGTGTGGGAAACAGGGGGCTGGAAACATCTGATGCACTCTTTTCTTCTCGAGATAGAGAGAGAGAGGGGAGGCCAATCCGGAGATTGACCAGCCGAGAAAAGACTTCCACTCCTTCCTTTCATACTCCACACTGTTTGGTAGTCCTACGAGAGACTGATCCAATCATTTCTTTGCCATTATCTTCGATTTTGCTTTCACCACGGTAGAAATGTTCCTTGTGCTGCTCTCTCTGCCTTTGGTACGGTACCAATGTTATTCATTCCGTTGATTGGTATCGTGTCTCGTTAATTGGAATAACTCTCAATTTCGTCTTGTTATTCTCCTCCGTAGTCTTTCATTCTCACTAACAAGAGACACATCTTCCTCCTTTTCCTGGCTCCTCCATTATTCTCTGCTTCCTTTTCGAAATATAAAAATGGGGGCAGAAAGACCTCCACTCCTTTCTCCTCTCTTCCTCCATTGCTATTCATGGGGTAATTCTATTCATATACTCTCCAAATCCCCCCTATGGAGCCAAGCCCCATTTCGATATGGTCCCAGCCCATTTTTCAGTCTGTTAGATCCCTCATCTCATTCATTTCCATTAGGGGAGGAGCAGACCGAAAGCTCGACTATATCATAGCTGGTTAGGAAAGGAGGGATGAGGGGAACGGGGAATGGAGGGATGGGATGCAGTAGTTCCCAACCATCTTCCTCCATTGTCTTTCCCTCCTTCACGCATCATTTGCGCCCGTCCTTCCGGATTCTCAGTCGTTTTTATGAGGGGAACCATGTCATTCGCTGCTTTCTTCCGTTCCCAGAATGCAGTTGAGAGCTTCTTCTTCTTCTCTATCTCTGGGGTGCGTTCTGGTCCTCCCTCCATCCCTCTCTCCTCCCTCTTCACTCTCTTCGTTCTCCTCTTCCGAAAGAGCTCGGATTCCAATTCTCGTTGACGATTGTGCGAGTATCGTGTTAAGAATCTTCTGGTCTTACTCAAGGCGTGATTTCAGACATCGATAGCCAGTCATCGACCAACCGTACCTCGCCTATCGCATGGCCCCGTCGGCGTGGCTTCGCACGATTATCATCACAGGTGAGTGAGGCGAGAGTGAGGGTGAATGGGATATGGGATATGGAAAGGTCAGATGGAGTCTCTCCTCTGCAGGATCGACGGAGGGAGTGGGACGACAGACTGCAATCGATCTCGCTGCCCATCCAAACAACCATGTGATCATCCATGGAAGGACGTGAGTGAGGAATGCAGAGAGATCAATAGCAAAAAACGATAGTGTTCGAGGGGAGACATCCACAGATACAAACGTGCAAGTAGCAGTGGCATCTATACTGCTTGTGGCGGGTAGATACTATCTACTAGATAGTAACTTATCGATACTTTGACAGATAGCGAGCTTGATTTCTTGAATGATGCAGGACCTATGGGGATGCATTTTTGTTTATCATCCTTCGATTGCAGTGAGGACAAGTGTCTGTCTGCCATCGAAGCGACGAAGAGGGAGAATGGACACGCAGACAACGTCGATTACATCATCGCCAATCTCAGCAGCATGAAAGAGGTCACTGAGTGATCTTTGATCTTTACCTTCCATCTGAGAGAGTGAAAGACGCAGCATTAGAAGAGAACAATGGATGGTCTTTGATCTCTCTCATCGCTCAAGTTTACTCAGCCTTCCATAATCTGCTGCAACTGCATGTTCTTAGAATACGAAAAAGAGAAAAGCAAAGCTGGAAGCACTTTAGTCATTCCCTCATTCACTCAATGCTCATTTCCGGTAGCCTGACGATTCTTGATGTCGAATATAGCATGAATTGGGTCGTTGTCCTCTCCTTCCATTCCTAGACACTGAAACCTCTTCATGGAAGTTGAGTTCCCTTCTTGCAAGTACACCTTCTCTCAATGTTCTCTATCCCACGCCTCACTTGGCTCCGTCCTTCCCACGAAAAGGCTGCCGAGGCTAAGTGCAGGCTGGGAAAGAGAAGCAGAAACGAAGTAACCTGCTACCGTTTCTTCATACTCTATCTCTTATCATACTCTCTCCATCACATCACATGGCCTACCGTATCCTTGCTTTCTCAATTCTGCTTCCAAAAATAGTAACCAGGCGCTCTAGCTGTTTTCAGTCACCCCACGAGAGATGGAAAGATTCTCGAATGTTTTCGGATGTGCTCCGCTTCCTTTGTTGGAGAGCATGGATTTGATAAATACGATGGAGGAAAGAAAGAGGCTGCCATCGGGGCAGACGAATTCCGTCTTCTGCTCATCAACAGATTGAGTGGAGGATAAGAGAAAGGAGAGAAGCGATGGAGATGAAGAGAGAGAAGAGGGAAGAACTTCCATGAATGAGATATGAGATGGGTCAGATGGTCGAATAGATGGACAGTGGAGGAGATGGGACTGAGGAAGAATAGGGGGAAGAAACGACTAGTTACGATCTACAAAGAATGATGAGTGGTATAAACTAGACACAAAATTTAAAAGACAACAATGAAGACAACGAAGGTGGAGCTTCCACATTGTAAAATACTTATCAATTTATTGTTTCAGACTTCAATCATGGCCGACGAGATCGCCCGTCGTTTTCCCTCCCTCAATATGTTCGTATGCAATGCGGGAATTCTCCAACCAAGAAGAACGGAGAGCAAAGACGGATTAGAGGTCACCTTCCAGGTACGAATGAAGGGGTATGGTAGAGATGGTAGATCACGCCCAGATCAACTACCTCTCCCACTTCATTCTTTGCAATCGGTTGATCGATCTTCTTGCTTCGAATGGCCCCTCGAGGATAATGGTCATCGGGAGCGTGCTGCACTCCTGGTGAGAAGAGAGATGCTCGTGATGATGATATTCGAGAAGGAATACATCCTTCGGTGTCTATGATGGATCTAAACGATAAAGATAAGTAGGAACGATGAGAGTGAAATGTGACTGCAGGACTCCTCTCAATTGGGCGGATCCCCAAGCTCTGAAGAACTACGAGAAATACGGACAATTCGCGAGGAGCAAACTGATGATGCACATGCTAGCAATGGCACTCCACAGAAGAATGGTGGAGTGATCTTTGATCTCTGAATTCGCCTCTTATCTAGTTGTTATCTTCGATCCCCATTCAGGTGCTCGCAGACAAGAGCATCAGTGTGAATGTGATTGAATTGGCACGGGAGAAGAGGGAATCGAATAGGAGGTCACTTCATCTTTGATCTCCCCCTGGAAGAGTGTGTGTTCAGTAGATCAGCTTCCGCCCTGTCCACCTCCGACTTGTGTCACTCGATGACTCGTTCCATCGGGGGATTGGTCAATTTCATCGAGTCCCCAGCATGTGATCGAATGAGTGGAAAATACCTCGATGCACACGGAAAACAGATACGGTACTGTCTTTATTTGGGTTGAATCACTCAAGGCAACACTTTTATCTTACTATTCTGCCATGATGAATGTGGTGGGAGGGATGGGGCTATGAATTCTCAGGCCATTTCTCTATCGTGAATCTCGATTTCACTGTTTAGACCAGGAGCAGATGCAACGGATGAACGACAACAGGAGCGACTGTGGACATACACCGCTGAGTTGTGCAAGGCGTACCTCTGAGGATACAGTATCCCAAGATTCCCGATGGGACTCAACCATTCTTCGATCACAGTTACCCCTTCGCTAGCGTTTTCATTCCACGCATTACTATTCCCAACACTGACAATTCCATTGATTGTACCTACAGCATCTCTCTGATTACTGTATCCATCGACTACGGTATGTGTAGTTTCCCTTAGCATTGCAACCATTGCATAGCATGTACATGAATAAATATATTCGCTTCAAAATTGTCACGTAAATACTTGTGTGCCGAAGATCCAATCACAAATTCAACTGAAGTTCATTTTTTATCATAACGATAGGAATATTTGTTTCTGGATCGTGTCGAGGCGAATTTAATAGTAGACGAGGCCGAAGAAAGCGTTGATATAATAGAAAGGAATAGGTTCTCCTGCCTGCAATTCCCCTTCCATTCATCCTCAATGAGTGCACCTACAATCTCGGCAATCTCTGCTATTCTGTCTGCATGGTAGTGGAGGTAGTGTTTCGCCCCCTCGAACCAGTCCAGATACCCAAGCAGTTGAGCAGGCTGAGAACAGAGCTTGAAGGAGAGAGAAGGGGGAGGGGGACCTCGAACATGTAGAGGGCCAAGTGACTATATTCGCATTTTTGGTCCCTCGTCGCACAGTATTTGATCCCTGGAAACGATTTCTCTCTCTCTCTCTCTGTCTATGGAATTAAACCACTATCATTGTCGAGGACAGTCATATCTGGCGATAAAATGACACGCAGGGGTTCAATCCTGAGGGTGAAATGAGAGTGCAAAGACAGGGTGGTCGTCTCTGACTTATCATCTCCTGGTTTCTCCTTGAAGATGGCACTCTTCACCTTCACAGGAATCCTCCATGGATACTTGGTGCAGCCCTAGTGATAATGAATGAGAAGGAAGAAGGAATTCCATCCCACCATCGTTAGATTCCTATCCTCCTCCACAATCTTCTCGAATTTGTAGCAGTACCAGTCAGGAGGACAATTCATCTCCATCTTTCCAGCTTCTCCTTCCTAGGAGGGACATGAGGTAGCATACGGTAGGAGTACGGTACCTCTTGAGGGAAGCATCTTCTTGCAGAAGTAGTCGATGCAAGAAAGAGGAGAAGAGGGAGAAGAAGAGAGAGACCGCCCTGCATCTAATTCGATCGATCGAATGAAGGGAATGGAGAGTTGATTGAGTGAGTGGTAAACTGTCAAAATGGAGGAGCAGAATGAAATGAGAGAGAGATACCATTTACATATCTTCTCCATTTCACTCACCTCTCTCCTCTCCTCTTCTCTTCTCTCCTCTTCTCCATTCATTCTCACTCCGATGAGTCGCAGGGTGCAGCGGTCTCCCTCCTTCTCCGTCTATGAAGACTCCTCTAACTCCTCCGTCCCCGATCATCACAGGGTAATCTCCAATCAGGATACTGTTCCGATACAATATCCATTCTAGGCAATCGCCGGTACTCCTCATCCCTGGAGAAACCCTGGGCGAGCCAATGTACAGTGTCCAAGTTTATACTGTAGTCACCCATCTATCGATTTCAGACTATGATGCAACTTCGATCGATGAGCAGAGGAGTCGACAATAACGCAAACATCCACAATGGAGCGAACACCAACACCGGGGTACGGTATCTGCTAGCATACTGTAGTCCTGTGAGTCAGAACTGTGATTGCAGAGTCGCACTGGTTCTTCGTACAGTAACACGAGCATATCCTCGTCCAGTGTAGGCACGCGAATTATGTGTTGATCTACCCCTGAACACTTCAGAGTATGAATGGAGTGAACACCAGATCTGGTTCGGACGATCCATCGCTGGCGGTGGGTGATACCCTAATGGATTGACTAATGATGATGGAATTGACAGTCTGCAACTGGTTCTCACTCCTCGTACGGATCTTCCCTCTACTACCACGACAATGAGAATCTGGTTGCATATCCAATGAATGACCAACAACTTCATTTCTACGACAGGGAGAATCTACGTCCCGCGTCAGTATCTACTGTGCCCATAAAGTAATGTAGTGATGATGAATACGTTATTCAGTCCGCCCGATACAGTACCCACTACCCCGCAACGTCGCAGTATCAACGCCAATTACCAGAGCTACAGTACAGTAATTCCTTCGTGCAGTACTGACCCCATATTTATTCAGACCAGAACGATCTTCTTGTCCCCAATGCTCCTCCACTAGTCGCTACATACGCCAACAACAACGGTACACAGCATGCTCCTACTGCCATCTTGACTCAATATTTAGCCTCTGTGGCTCAGGCAGCTCCTCAGCCTCCCATGGTCAACAACCCGCAGAGGGACAGACACGGTACTTTACCCACTCACAACGAAGACAACGACATCTAATTGCAGCCCCTGTGGCTCAGGCACGACCCGCCCATCCTATTCCCGACTATCGCCAACCGAATGGAAACGGTACTTATACATAGATATACACAATTAATCAATTGATTGCAGCTTTGATGGCCCAGTCTCCTGTGCAGAGACACCCTCAGCAGCAGGGCTACGGTAACAACCCCGTCCATCTACACTACTCTATGGGAGATGATTGCAGCCCCGATGGGTCAGGCCTCTTCCTCGATGGCTCGCCATCAAGAAGGACAGGGATACAGTGGTCGACGAATGGAGAGACAATGGGAGACAGATGCACGAGGGGGCAATGGATGCACATGCCCAGCTGGAAGAATGCCCTCCCCCGTCAGATCCCAGAGATCTCTAAGGAACAGTCCATCCCACAGAGACACGAATCACGGCAAGGCAAAGGTACTGTAGTGGTACGGTATCATCGATACCGTACTCCAGAATGGATGAGAGGGATCATAGTTGAGGTGGCAATCAAACTGAAGTCTCTCCGAACGATTGTGAATGAGTTGAGGGACGAGAACGATGAAGTGATCATCACAATGACTGTCCCAGCTTCAGCCATCGAGAACAACGTGAGTACCGTATCCTCCCCTCCCCTCCTCTACCGTATCTCTGCAGGGACTTCCTCCTCCAAACCCAGGACATCATCGTAACCCTCCGAGGTGATTTCCTCCCATCATTCCTCTCTAATCTCTCTTCTCAGGAGCAACAACGACGTTCCGAAGTGAAGAAATATCAACGAGACGAAGTGCATCCGCTAATTAGTCCTTTCCTTTTTCGCATATTCGCCGGGCGCGGTTCCGGATTCATCAACTCGATGGTTCTGGCTCCCAGTCGCCCCTTTCTCCCCTTACTATTTGCCCTGCATATCGCTGTCCCCTTTGGCTCAGCACATTCGTTGAATAAAACGACTTCGTCGAATTACTTTGATGGTGCAAAGGGAATGGCAAGAAGGCATGAGATGAATTCTGATGGGGATGGAATATCACGCCATTCACTTAAGAATTGATCTCAATGTCGGATTTGACAAAATTACCCAAACCGAGGTTTCTTCGGTTTTATATTCTACTAGTGTCCCTAAACAATAGCCCGACTTCTTATTGCCATACCCCCATTCTGAAGGTCCTGGTACCGGGTCGTTGGTTCTGGTACCCACCTTTAACATTGATTTTCTCAGTTATCCTGCACTTTTGGTGAAAATTGCTTCCTGAGTGACCCCCAGTACTTTTCAGAGCTCTATCTATGTGTACAAACTAGAACTCATGAAAATGGATTTTAACAGTGCTACATTCATGGCCAATTATCTCGAAAATCTATCGAAAGGCGCAGCTGAAATTTTAGAGTGGTATAGTACTTGATGAGAGCTTTAAAATGAGGGGCTTGCGGTCTCTGAGAGAGGAGCACAAATACCTCTTTGGTAGCTTTGAAGTTTCGAGTCAATTTGAAGTCGTTTTATTAGTTGCAGGCCGCGCGTTTTTCTCAGGCGCGACATAGAATGAAGGAGTGATTTCATTTTTCAACTGTGTTTCACCGGAAAACTAAATACATTTCATTCGTTATTGATAGTAATATTTCATAAATTTCTGAAACATAGTTGAAAAATGAAATCATCCCTTCATTCTATGTCGCGCCTGAGAAAACGCGCGGTCTGCAACTAATAAAACGACTTCAAATTGACTCGAAACTTCAAAGCTACCAAAGAGGTATTTGTGCTCCTCTCTCAGAGACCGCAAACCCCTCATTTTAAAGCTCTCATAAAGTACTATACGAACCTGAAATTTCAGCTGCGCCTTTCGATAGATTTTCGAGATAATTGGTCATGAATGTAGCACTGTTAAAAGCCATTTTCATGAGTTCTAGTTTGTACACATGGATAGAGCTCTGAAAAGTACTGGGGGTCACTCAGGGAGCAATTTTCACCAAAAGTGCAGGATAACTGAGAAAATCAATGTTAAAGGTGGGTACCAGAACCAACGACCCGGTACCATGACCTTCAGAATGATGGTACGGAAATGAAGTTCTCAGGATCTTTCTGGTAGAGGTGGAGCTACTCATTCCTCAAAATAATTCAGATACCCGTGTTTGGTCAAATCCGAGAAATGGGGAATTTAGCTCGATTCTTACGTGAATGGCGTGATATGCGAGCTTCGAGAACGACTAAGAAAGAAGGGCATAGGAAAGTGAAAAGAGATTAGATTATTCATTTAGATTATTCATTCAGTGTCGGCCGCCAGGCAACTTTGATAGACGCGTAAATGAAAAAATTAAATGAAAAACTTGATTTTTGAGAATATTTTGGAACATCGTCCAAATCGTGACATAGTTCACAATATAAGAAAATGGAGAGAGAAGATTTTTGTGTTTGTAGGGTGATGGGTCAAAGTGACGTTTCTAGTTGCTCTCTCTGTTCTATGTTCTCTTTCCTCCTTTGTACTCTGTCCATCTACTCTTGACCATCGATGAACGAGGGAAACACTATAAAAGAGTGTTGACTGCCCATACGTGAGATCACTCCGATCGTTCCTTGACAGCCATCTGATATCGTCTCTTATCTATCGCTTCAAAAGGCACTTCTCACTCACACGTATCAGTTCCCTTCTTTCTCATTACCTAATCGTACATTTAGGTTTCGTTCGCTCGATTGCTCACGTCAGCAGAGATGATCATCTATGTCAAGGTATGTTCTCTGAAATCGATAAATTCATCAGATGATAATTAAAGAATGAGCGAGGAGTGGCGTATCCTCTCTTCTGCCATATGCACGATCGAGTGGAGGAGATTTGGAAGGTGAGCATGCAGGGAGATACTCAGAAAACGCATGTCCACTCACGATCCCAGTGTCTCTTTCTCTCTCTCTCTCTCTCTCTCTCTCTCTCTCTCTCTCTCTCTCTCTCTTGAAAAGGGAGCAATGAGCAAGAGAGTCGAAAATAACCTTGTTTTCAAGGAAATTCGAGTGTGCACTTCGATCAGCGATCGATCGATAATGGGGAAGAGACTGGTGTCTGAAGGTGAGTGAGCATCCATCCTCTTCCCCCATTCACTTCCCCTCTGCAGAAGGGCGCGAATTGAACCCGAACGATCGACTCATCGATGTCGGAATTTCCCATTTTCACGTTATTCGATTGTTGAAAGATTAATCAAGCGAGTACTGAGTTCTTCTATATGAATAAACTAACAAATTTGCATAGTTTGTGATTTATATTGAAAAATATATGGTTATAACTAGGCGTAATTTGCTCTCTCTGATTGCAGGTGAGTTGTCACGTTCGATGACACGTTAGCCTTGTCGAATATAAATTTCCCTTTTTATGAGAAGAGAAATGCCCACAAGACTTCTCTGCCTGTCTTATCTGACCACTCTTCTGAAACACTCAAAGAAAGAGCATCCTGCAGAGAAGTAGCAGCTGCTGCTTCTTCTTTGTGGGATCCCAAATTCAATGGTGTTCACTCTTTGACATCATTGCAGAAGAGAAGTCTCCGAACCTATTTCACTTCCATTCTTTTGCGCTTTCCATTTGCATTCTGATTGAGAGATGTTGGATAGATTAGTGGACTAAATTCATCAATATTGTCGTTCCGAAGGAGGACCAGCGTTTAGTAGTGAATACAGTATTCTCATCTAATTTGGTTGCTCTCCTCTATGAATAACACCAACGACGCGGCCTCGTTATCGACGCCTCCATCAAATAACGAGAAACCACTCTTCACATGACTTACCATTTCACGCTTATTAGTGAGTGAGATGATCAACAAACATATCCTATTCTAGAACACCCTGATATTTTGACCACTGAGCATTGGTGACTACAGTAATCATCTACAAATGTAATCTATTGTATTCGGTCCCATTATCTAAACTGGTTCATCCTTTCCTTAGCTTCCTTATCGAATGTCTTTCGAATTTCAAATATTTGTAATTTAAAAAAAAGTAATTGGAAAAAAAATTTAGTCGGAAACCTCTCGCAGTGAACATTCCCTTCCATGAATGAATGCCCTCACATCAGAAGTATTTTAAATGCAGACTAGACCAGTGGAGCAAGAAACCCTTCTGCATTCGCACGTGTATCAATAGGAAGTCTAGACGAGGACGGGTGTAGATATGATGTCACCCGTAAATTTCATTCAAGGGCAAGTACCTCAGTAGGAGGCACCCAAGTTGGAAACCGCCCCCTTTTGCACTTGGTTGACTCCCTCACGCTAAAGTCACTTTACAATTTGAACCCTATCCTGTATCCAATTTGTAAAGCGTCTTTAGCAAAGAGGCACCTTCGAATGAACTAAGGCTTTTTTTCAACGAGGACATCTGCTTCTGATGTCATACTTTCGTTGTCACCGAGTCCATCCATGCCCACTGATACTTCTTTCATAAAGCCAAATATTTCGATCTCAATGTCAAACTCCCCTGCTTTGCTCTTCGTCTAAATTTATTTCTAGAAAGAGTCTCTTGGACAGACGTAGTTTCCATTCCTGAACTACAACTATTCAATTTCCTCACGCATCTCTTAGAAAGTCCAATATATTTCTAACGTCTCCGTGAGCTATTTCTTTCGCTTTCCTGAAAGCTTTTGCACTTTCTTACACATTTGGGAGATTCCGTTATGACCTTTATGGTTAAGGATAAAGGTTAAGGAGATAAATTCAATTTGCAAACTCAATTTAAAACTATCGCAACTTTAGTCCCTCGTGGAATAGAGCCTAAAATGAGCCTTCTCTCCTTGTGTAGATTCCCCGTCCCAAGCATGAAATAGTGCCGTTTCCAACTTGAATGCCCCTTACGCTAAAGTCACTTATGATCCTGGAGGAACCAAATGATTGGAAAGAGCGTTGTTGTACAGTCAGGAGTTTATGTACTCCTGATCTGCCGACCAGTGAGTATTCAGTAAGTGACGAGAGGAAGTGCAATGGCAGAGGATCGAAGCATGTTATCATGCCCTCTTCAGCTCCCCTTTCACTATATGCATCACTTCACTTGTTCATTCTGAGAAAAGTACGTTTTGACGCCTTTGAATTGAACGGTGACCTCTTGAATGGAGAGAGGAGAGAGTGGACGGCTTGGAGAGTCTCGTGCCATGCATCTACTCTACAACAATGATAAGCATATAAGTTGCTGAATGGAGCTATATGTAGGAACAGTAATATGAGTAATGGCAGTAATGAGAAGACTGTGAATGTTGCACATATCAGGAAGAGATTCTCCATTGATCCATTCACTGCACTCACTTCTACTCTGGCGTCCATTCAGATGTAACTTCCATGTCGAAGTGTCAGAGGGCGCAGGCAATTAACAGTCTCCTCTCACTGAGCACTAGACATTGATGTTACGTCAGCTACCGTATCTACTCTTCACCTTTTAGTCATAATATCACCGTAGATTAACGAGAAGCCTTTCTTACATCCAGCCAACGATCACCTATGATTGGATTATCGTATGATGAGCATGCAGGGTTGATTCTTGAACGTTGGTAACTACAGTACTTCCACGTCACAGAGAAATGAGAACAACCTTCCAATCCTTCAAGGTTCCCCACAATTCTGCTCTCATTAATCGTGGAAATACATAGTTAAGGTAGTTAAGGCATTCCAACATCTGACTCGTACAAACAATATCTTCAGAACTTCTTCTGATGCACAGTACAGAGGATGGAGGAGATCCGCACGGGAGTGGTCAACTGCCGAATCGCCTCATCTTCGGCCAAGAACTCCTCCGTCCTCTCGTTTCTGAATATATAAATGTGAAACCCCTTCGATGAATTAACAGATTATTCACAGGCTGTTCTCTAGAGACTCGACTCTTGCTGTTGGGTTTTTTTCGAAGTTGTGAGTTCCTACGTTTTATTTGGGAAGTGTGCGATTATCATATATTCCTCTCTGGCTATCCCTCTATTGGAAATGGACTTATTCTCCGAATAGGTGGCTGCCACTCGTCAGAGATACAAAATGGATTTGAGCGTCGGAGCAAAAAAGGAGCCTTATAAAAAAAATGTCTTTGGGCGAACTTTCTGTACAATGTGTGCAGCAAATGACTGGAAGATACACAGAGAATTATTCCTGTTTCGCACCAAATATGGAGTACAAGATACGTTTACGCATGAGATGTTATTATCACCATGCTATTATTAGCTTAATACTATCACACCTAAAAGGTCTCCTCAGTGGTAAAACGTCAGCGTAAAAGAGCGACTAATACAGAAATAGCGAATCGAGGGGCTGATTGTTTGGACGATTTACAGCCTGGAAAGTGCATGATCTCTTCTTCGAATAAGTTCTCTCGATGCAGATGAGATGGTGCCTGACAGTAAACCCATGAGTAGGGGCCACAACGACGATTGCCGAACTATCGCAATTATCGGCAAACATTGCGCAAAATGTTCGTGAGGAACCGCATAATATGATACTTGTGATAATCTATGTTACAGGTAGGCGATTACACTAAAAATAAATGCTTTCTTCTTCGTGAGTGGTAAGAGCAAATTCTCCTACCGCCCAGTTAGCAATTACGATGAGTTTGCGTATCTGAGATAGAATGAAATTCTGAGAGTGGAACTTCCAATCAAAACCTCTCCAGAAGTTTCTCATCTCAGTCCTTACGATCATCAGATAAAAGCGGTAAATCCTCTCGGGTTCTCGAGGTCACATCGATTGTAAACTGCACCTCTCTGATCTCTGAAACCTCTCTGAAGCAAGGAAACTCGATATTGAGTAGTGCATTGGATGATCTCATTGCTTCTCTCCTGGTGTCTGCCTCACTCTTCCTCTTCCTCCGACCATTCCAACGAATTCTAATTTACAGCTGGACGATGGAATGTGCAAGGAATGGAGTGCACCCACGCGTCTTTGCTTCCTCTCGATAGAGGGAACACGCGGCAGATCACACATTTTTTGTTCCAATCTCACTCTCCTTTTCATAGTTTCGGAATATGTCGCAAAAGCTCCCAACTCGTACTACTCGTACAACTAGTAATACGATTTGTTCGGTCGCCTTCCTCAGAGTCGCTGCATCTGCGAAACTGCTCGTCATTTTCTACAAATTTGTCACTCTCCTCCGTTAGTTTCGTACAATGGCCAGCTATAGCTGGGATTGACGAGATGATGGCGAAACCCTTGCCTGACTCTGGATGAGGCATCAACTAACATCAAGTCTGTACTTTCAACGAAAGATACTCATGTACTAATGAATCGAATCTCGACTAGTTATCGTTCTCAGACCCTCTCTCTCTCCTTCTCATCGTCATCTTCCTCTTCTACCTTCACAAAGGGGCGGAGTCAGCTGGATGGTATAGGGGGCGTGGTCTTGCCCATCCCCACTCGGTTCTCATTCGGTCTTCACTCCGCTGCTATGATTTGACGTTCTCTTGCTGTCCCTCCTTTCCCTCCCTCTACAGTCTCCTTGCAGATTCCCTCTCAAGCATGGCCCCTCCTCACCTCTCCCTCTTCCTCTCCTTCGCTCTTCTCTCTGCTGCTGCTGCCCTCTCCTGCTACGAGGACGATGCCATGGTCAGTCAGGGAGGGGAGGGGGGGGGGGGAGGATGGTATCTACTGCAGGGTGTCACCCACCTTCGTTCGAATCCCCAGTGGAAGTACTGCAGTCTCATTCCCTATGGGGGTGAGAATGGAAGGGGAAGACTCATGGGAGTCTCCGCCGCACAAGAAGATCTCTCTGGTCTCAATGCCATCTTCGGCCAGAATTCCGACTTGTACGCAGTGAAGGTGATGTGCCTCCAGGAGGTGAGTGTGCCTTCGCTTCCGCCTTTTCCCATTCCTCGCCCCTCCTCTCAACATCATTTGCAGTCCCACAACGTGGGAGCCCTCAGCAGCATCTTCAAGGAGCCCGAGGTGCAGTTCCGCTGCTTCTGCGCGCACGACAAGTGAGTATATCCCCCCTCCCCCCCCTTCCCCCCTGAGTGATGCCTTGCAGGTGCAACAAGGAGGACTCCTTCAGTGGATTCCTCTCCTACAACCGTCTCTGAAGGGCACGACCATCTCCTCCCCTCACTCTCTTCCATTCAACGACCCATTACTATTGTCCGTAGAACTACAACAGCACCAGTCTATGTTAAAGCATGATAAAGCATTGTAACAGATCCGAAGGATATTACTCATTGCAATGAAGAGACTGAACATATTAATTGAGAGGGGTGGTCTTCAAATTGCATCTACAAATATTTATCATTTTCAATGAGTTATTGGGTTGTAGAATTACGAGTTATATTTTAGAAGTTCTCATAGAAGTTGATTGATGGCGAGGGGGGAGAGTTGAAGAAGGAAGAGAGGAGGAGTAATGGAGTGACTTACTCCAATTCATCTCGATGTTGTCTGCTGTCATTCCTCCGTCCATTCACTGCAGGGACCATCAATGGTCGGAACAAAGGAGGATTAATTACCGTAGAGTTGAAACAACACTCAATCTAATTACAGATTCCAAACCGTTCCATCACCAGGAGAGGGAAGGAAGCACTTAGAACTCGCATTTGAAACCATTCTTTACGTTCGGATTCTCACATCTTACTGCTTTTACATTTATGTACTTCCAAAATAATTCAATATTTTCCGTCCTGTAGACCCCATAGTACGGGTTTGGGATCTGCAATGATCCATTACAAAAGAAAGTTCTAGATCCCTCTATTACTGAAGGGAGCAACAGACAAATGCACCAGGTTCTGTTCTTTCAGAAATCACCCTCTTGCGAATTACTGTGCATTCGGAGAGTTTTCCTTGCAAAAATTGATTCTCGACGACGTCAGTGGAAATTATCCTCGTAAGGGAGTAACGGCATAATTTGTTGCCCGCATAGAGAAGCGTACCATCAGAAAAAAACTACATTTTTTGGGCTCTCTATTAGAGGGGAAAATTACTTGAGCATTTTCTTCTTCAGAGAAGAATTTACCCGATTCAATGCATGATAAAAGGTCTCCAATAAATCTCTGTTTTCGCATGCTCTCTCGTTCTCTACTATCGAATAGCCCACGAATATATTCCAAAATTTTCTTTATCCATCAATGTGAAAAAATACCAGAGTAGTTCATTATCGATCTGCATTGTAATTCACGAAGTCTTCCCTTCAGATTGGTTAACGATATGGGAGGCCTCCCTTCTCTTCGTTCCATTCCATCATAGATAATTATATGAAAGTTGTACGTAGGTCTGAAATGTACACTACTCTCTCTCTCTCTCTTTCTCTCTCAAATTTCAACTCTTTCGACCTTATTTGAAAATGATGGAAGTTAATGAAGGGAAGAGAAGGGGAATCTAATGAGAAAGTTGCGTTGAATTGGCTGAAACGTGCGTAGAAGAGGCCGAAGTCCAGTCCAGGTTAGGAAGTCAATATCGGAGGGGTTCAGAAAATGAAATCGTTGTATGTTACAGTATGTATCATCTGCAGAAGTATCTAGATACAATAGAAAGGAGCATCACTACGGAATAAAATCTCATCGACGCTTATCATGAACTTGATTGACCCATAGCATGCATCACGAGGGAATAATCCATGGTGCCCAATGTCCACTACACCTTTCTCTTTGTTTTATTCGTTGTCTTCTTGTTCACAGGACTTTCACACAGTTCGGGGGAATTTAGGAAATCACAGTGCATATTGTGAGCAAAATATCACCCAGTAAGCACTGATTTACAAATTTAAATTACTGTAGCATGGGAGCTATCAAATACGAGCCACAGATAATTGTTAATTGAATTGACTGGTAAACTCATAAAGGATTTATCTAATATCTGACCCAACACGACGGTAGCGGACTTTTTTTGGAAGGATTACGGTTGTTTATATTTTCGAAGTTGTTTTGTTTTGCACCTCTGTATTGTTATTTTTGATATTTTCAATATGTTTTATGTACCACTAAATTCTTCGTATGTGATTTTATAGAACCGTAATCACTACAACTTTTGAGACTTGAAAATTTGTTCTGAAATGCGTCGAATACGAACTTGCGAGGAGAATCAACCATCATGCGCATTCGAAATCGAGGACATGGCGATAATTCAAGTTAGTTCATTGGCTTTAATCTTCTTTAGCTCTATTGTTCAATAATTCCCCCTAGGATCTAGTTATATGTCTATGCTGGCCATGTCTTGCTGAGGAATCGGAGGCATTCGAAGTACACGTCTTTGACATACTCACTGAAGCATGGAGAGAAGACGTTAAATTTGTAAGCCTCTTACACGAGATTAAGTCATTCATTGGAACTTTCAATAAGTAGCCATTGTTAAAAAAACGCGCATTAATTCCTTTCCAATACGATTTCCAAATGTTTGCAGGACCGAGGAGATTCGGTGCCGTTCCAGCCCCTCTTCTCTCTCCGCCGTCACAGATTGCACGTGATGAATGATTCGATGATGGCCTTCGTCCTCTCTTCCGAAGAGATCTCCATCCAGGTATAAATGTCCAGAAACATTGTTAAGATGCGAAACTAGTGTGGAAACGCTTTTCGTGCGATATGTGTTGCTGAAATATCTCAAATTTACCCGTTTAAGACAGTTTTCTTAAAATAACTTCAAAACGAAGAATTATAGCGATTGGAATCACTTAGAGGAAGTTGTAGAACTTTTTGAGAGCTATCGATTGCTTTTTTTGATTGCTCGATTGAACCACGTAGAACCGAAATACGACCAAAAGACGAAATCTTTCAAAAAATAACCAAGTCCAGAAACGTCTGTAATCCCCCATAGTAAATCAACAGTGAGGGGACAGAAATATGAAAAATGGTCAACATAGAATCCCCTAATTTTGAATGGAGATTCCATATCAAGAATAAAAACGATTGAGTTTTAGGTATACGAAGCCAGAAAATCGATATTCTCGTCACTAAATTCTGTTTTTCGCAATTTTCGCTATGAAGACGTGATTATGCCGCTGAGAAAGTTGTAGGTCTCTCGATTTCGAGCAAAATGAGAAAAAAAGTTCGCTGTACGATAAAAATTGAATGAGAAACGTCAATTTCTAGTGGTAGATCACAAAAATCGATAATGTGCAAATTTGAGCAAACCAGGTGGACAGGCCTTATTCTAACCTCCAATGATGTCCATAAACCAAGTTTAGTAAAAATCGATGACATAAAATATTTCTAGTGTCCAGCGTTCCTACGTTTTTACAGGAGACCCGTGTTATATCACGCCTCACATGAGAGAATCGAGCTGAGCTTGGGAATGGTGAAATGAGATCTAACCGGTTTTGACAATCCTGAGGCATGCCTGAGTGACTCCCGAAGTGTTATTGTGCACACTTCATTTTGGAGCTCCCTACGTAGGGTCGGATCTCGGCATCTCCTACTTTGAGGGCTGTTTTCTTCGATACGGTTAAAGATAGAGCAAAATTTACCTCTGAGTGACCCCAACTCATTTTTCGAGCACTATCGATCTATGTGAACCATTTTCTCTAAAACTGATTTTCAACGGTAGTACACTTCAGGTCCATTTTCTCAAAAATGTAGGTAAAGATGCAGCTCAAATGTTCACAGTAGATGCAGCTCAGCTAGAGCTTTCCAATGAGTGGTTTGCGAAGAATATACGAGGTTTCCCGTGAGAGTTTCGCCGTTTTTACTTCGTCAGGATTGTTTGAACTGTTTTTTCAACGGTGATTTAAATTGAACTTCGATCATTTTCAGCCGCGCAGCTCGAAAAGTGCGGTGTGAAATGAAATCGTCTTTTGAAAAATTAGTTCAAACGATCCTGACGAAGTAAAAAGAGCGAAACTCTCACGGGAAACCTCGCATATTCTTCGCAAACCACTCATTGGAAAGCTCTCGCTGAGCTGCATCTACTGTGAAAATTTGAGCTGCATCTTTATCTACATTTTTGAGAAAATGGACCTGAAGTGTACCACCGTTGAAAATCAGTTTTAGAGAAAATGGTTTACATAGATCGATAGTACTCGAAAAATGAGTTGGGGTCACTCACAGGTAAATTTTGCTCTATCTTTAACCGTATCGAAAAAAACAGCCCTCAAAGTAGGAGATGCCGAGATCCGACCCTACGTAGGGAGCTCCAAAATAAAGTGTGCACAAAAACATTTCGGTGGTCACTCAGGCATGCCTCAGGTTGGCCAAAACCGATTAAAACTCATTTTACGATTTACGTTCCATTCCCAAGAATCGCGATTCTAGCTCGATTCTCTCGTGAATGGCGTGATATATGCGTTCGTATAATTTTAGATATGCGAAAACCGGCAATTCCGATTGGCATACATCGTCGATATTTCGTGAGTTCTATTTTTTCAAATAAATTATGTTCTCTTGTTTAAAAAATGCTCCACATGCTCCCTTGTTCAGCTAACATTATCTCTTTATTTGAATCTTATTCGGATATAGTAACGAGAGTCATACAACTGGAGTGATGCTTGCAGAGAGATGTGGATTGACTTCGATTCGTGCATGCACGTCGACGGGATATTCTTCAGCCACAATGTCAGTTTCTTCGATGTCTCCTCGTGAAAAAAAATTCTTGAACCGTGGATTGTGAATGAGTGAATTGCAGCTGGATCGTATCTACTTCTACGGCGACTTCCACAATCAGGGATGTGTGAGGGAAGCGATTGTGGCAGACCAGAGCAGTCAAGGTAGACATCTTGATGGAGGAGTGGGACCACCAAATATATTAGCCTTACTCCCAGTGCAAGTTGCAGACGATTTCCACTGATTGCGTAGCATGTTAGTGAAACACACATTTACCCAGAGTAAGCCGCAGTGTGAATGTTGATCCTTCTCAAAGCTAAGAAAATATACGGTAACACACGAGTTAGTTGTGTTGTAGTTGGTTACGTTCGTCCTCTGGCGAGTCTGGAGACCCTCCAGGTATGGAGACGATCAGACGACTCCAACCAAGTTGTCAAAGTGGTCCAGAAAGGGAACAAGTTCTTCATTTGTAAGTTGATCCACTAAATGTAGTTTTAAGATAGTTATACATGGCATAGTGGTGAGCAGAGATAGATGTGTTCTTTGCAGTGGAAGTGGGAGAGTGCGAGACGGGAGTGATCTCGTTCGACATGGAGACAAAGGAGATAGTGGTGGAGGGATTACTGGTCGGAGATGAGAGGATACGAGGGGTGCATCCCACTAAGGTAAGGCATGATGGGATGATCAGTATTGCATATTTTTGCGGGAGTAAATGTCCATCTGATATTGCAGTTGTACCATCCCTTCAATGCTTGCTGGCTGCCTGGCAAGAATCGACTTATCGTACTCGTGAGTCGTATTTTAATAGTTTATCGTGGACATATAAATATTAGTCCATATCTTCCGCTCTTGAGTAATTTATAAGTATAGTATTCCTCCAAATGGTGATGAGGAGATGCTCACTTTTAGTAACGTTATCGTTTAATAAAAGTCCACGAATCGCCATTTTTTGTTAATTATTTTATTCAAGTCTCTTGGTGATTCCTCAAAATCCAATGCAAATTCCAATCCGTCCCACCTAACCAACAACGTTTGTCAGGGCGTGTCTAACCCCCACCATCCCTCCCTCGAGTGGACGATTCTCTTCGAGGACCAGAGGAGAGGAGTCGCTTCTGCGAGGTACTCACTGTGGCCCAGTTAGCACACTTCGCCTCTCATCGACAAGCCTTGGTCACTAGCAGTTCCTTGTCAGATGGCACGCCAATCCCGCCCTGCGCACTCTTCTCTTCCAGGCGGGCATCGTGGAATCTGATCCCTTCGTGTGCACTGGAGGTACGGTAAACTAGTTATTTCTAGCTGATGATTCACTACAGATGATCTTCTCTTCCTCAACAACCGTCTCAAGTCCTTCTACCGAATTTCTCTTCAGGAGTTGCATGGCAAAAGTTGGCGATTTAAAACTATTTCGTAGTTTTTACATTTCGCTGAATTGATGAGAGTGCCTGCCCTTGTAGGGGACATCATGCAGAGCGAAGTGCGTCCATTGGAGTATCTGGCACACAAGGAAGTGATGAGGAATCTCGCCCCAGAGAGGAAACCAGCCATGAATGGAGCAGTCAACGAATTCATCGATGTGGGTTGCACTCAAGATTGTAGATATTATATACTTCAATTTTAAATTAATATTCGCTATGTTTTAATATTCTTTTCCAGATTGTCAAGTTCATCATTTGAATGACCGGCATCATATTAAGAAGAGCGCCAATTTTGGGTAGTTTAGGTATTTCGTAGGAATAGGTTCATGTACATAATTATCACCTGATCTCATGTTGTCCTCGGTTTAGTCTGTTGCCAATAGTTATTGTGTGATTATTTGCTTCTATGCTGGTCATAATATTGATAAACGTATTGTCACTATTTTCTCTTATCAAATATGCTGATATAAAGGTCCATCGATGCCTTGTAAATACCTGCAGTATATCCTTGTTATCTTCCCATGGCTAATGAGTTCGCCAGATGTCGGGAGGCAACAACGAGCCGATGCCATTCGTGCGCAAGTTTGGTGGAGCGGGAGGAGGAGTCATGGAATCGAGGTATACGGTATCTGTGGGGTACGGTAGACACTAGCCAAAGCAGGTCACTCACATCGATGGCCTCCGAGCAGACACGCAAGGAACTGGAATTCCAGAATGCAGCGAATGTCGGTAAGTGAGGGAGGGGGAGCAATGATGCATTCTTATTTCTGTGATGTAGATACTCATTATTCTTCACTTTGATTAATTCGATTTCGGAGGCTTTACGGCCCTACTGGCACTAGGGGTATTTATCACGAATATGAAGCTGAATGCACAATGCTTTGATGTTTTTTTTGTTTGGTAGCAATCTCATTACCTCCTCCATGCACTAATCTTCAGATGTCTCTGGCGTGGCGATCGTGAAGCCAACGGTCACGGGTGCATGTCGACGATGCGGATTCCCCGGCCATCACACCTTCCAGGTACGGCAAATGGCCCGGATGTGGGTACTACCCACATAGAAAAAGATTATCGATTGTCGCATGAATTAGAGATATTCATAATCTTGGGTGCGATAGACTGTCATGTACGCAGAATGTAAATATGTATGCTGACCTGGAGAACAGGAGGATATCACGCGAGTCGCGTAAGGATCGAATAGACCTTGGCACATTCGAAATGTCGAAAATTGGGAGAACATATTTTTCGATAGTCCTTAGGGTCCCTCACAACGTAGCGGAGAGCGTTTTGGTCGAAACTCATTTTCAACGACGTCAGACGTCGTCAAACTTTATGAAGGTCGAAAAATGCGAACTTTGAAGACCTGTAGCAATTTAGAGGGAGTTATATGGGCTCAACTTAGTACGCGAATTCGTTCATATGATCAGGCTGAATACGCCAGATATTATAGATCACAGATTATTTTGTTATTATTTTCGTAAATCGATTAAAATTATTGATTTTCACCACATATTATTCCCAGAAATTTTTTTTAGCTCAATGGATAGAGCTTGAAAAGACGAATCGAATGGTATGCTGTTCTCATATGCTCCCGAAGTGAGAAAGATGTCAAAATCGCGTTTTAAGATTTTTTTCGACCCCTGCGAGAGTGACCCATCCCTTGATCTACTCCCATGTCTCGCCTCACTGAGCGATTTTATGTTTGTATTTCAATTCCGTATCATTATCTAAGATCATTGATACATTTTCATAGTAGTTCCACTATAATATTCATATTTCTTAACAAGGTAATCAAGGAAATGGCATTTAAGCGGCACCCTTCTCACATCATATCTGCAACAAGGTACAGCTCAGGTACAAGAGTGAGTACGTGACTTTTGCGATAGATCACTGAGCTCTTCCCTGCCTCTCATCACCATCGATTGGATTGAACGAGGCTGAGAGAGGGAGAGGAAATATTTGAAACTATTTGAGGCGAAAGGGGTTCGCTGCCGGCGACAGTATGGGATTGGGGAAGGATGCTCTCCCAATCCTCAATTGTGTACTCGACATCGTGGATAAGGGAGGACACTTAGACGACGACGATTTCTGGGCATCACTCGACTCGCGTGAGAAGGAGAAGAGGAATGTGGAGGAGGAAGAGGAAGCGAGTGATCATGACGTGAGTCTTCTTTCTCATTGAGTAAATATTGATTTTCATCCAAGACATGTACCACTGCTCGACTTTGGGATGCACTAAAGTCGTCGTACGCCACTCGTGGACTCGACAAGAAGGCGAATGATGCAGCCGAGAAGTACTTCTACGCCCAACGAGCACTCGTTCAACCCAGAAGAGCCGATGCTTCTTTCATGAGGAAGGAATTGAAGGAGGCGAAGGATCCGTCGGATCGGACTGGCACTCGCTACCTACTCGATTTCGACAAGATTCCATCAGAGAAACAACTGACTTCACTCTTCTCACCCCTCGAAAGGAAGAGAGTCAGCAGTACGATGATTCTGGTTCAGAGATTCAGATAATAATTGAGATTGTTTCAAGTCCGAGGGCGAGCACTTCCAAGGCATCGAAGATTGCAAAGACGACCAAAACTGCACCGAAGCCAGCCAAGAAGAGCACTCGAACAAGATCGAGGGGTCGAAGAGTGGAGGAACGAGGAAGAGGAAGGTCATCCAAGAATCGGAAGAGTCGGAACTGAACGACGATGTCTTCGGGGGTGAGGGAGAGGGAGAGCAGGGAGGCGAGGGAGAGAATGGGGGTGAAGAGGACGAGACTGTGATTGCACGAGAACACGAAGACCAATTTATCAGTAGGGTAATTGGAGAAGAATACCAAGAGATTTACCTGTGAAAACTATGCCTCTTCTAATAATATCGTTATTTTATTGTTGCTCATAATGTGATATTCTTGATTATCAATTGTTCATCAAAACACACTAGAGTATCAACTTAGATAGCAAGGCAACAATTATTGATCATCACACAAACATAAAATCGCTCAGCAGTGAGGCGAGACATGGGAGTAGATCAAGGGATGGGTCACTCTCGCAGGGGTCGAAAAAAATCTTAAAACGCGATTTTGACATCTTTCTCACTTCGGGAGCATATGAGAACAGCATACCATTCGATTCGTCTTTTCAAGCTCTATCCATTGAGCTAAAAAAAATTTCTGGGAATAATATGTGGTGAAAATCAATAATTTTAATCGATTTACGAAAATAATAACAAAATAATCTGTGATCTATAATATCTGTTAGTGTTGCGCTGGCGATCTAAATCTTCCCGATCTTTCAGTTCAAAAAGTTCGACCAGCCAGCTCAAAGTGATCGACGAGGAATGTGATCGATCACTTTGTGGGGAAAGTGATCGATCAGATTTGGAGAGATCGTTTTGAAACGTAAGAACATCGATCAGATTCAAAGAGCTTGTTTTTGTTTTCGAAAGTGCTCGATCATTTTTCAAAAGATCACATTTCGGAAAATGCTCAATTAGATCGGTTTCATCGATCTAGATCATTTTTGATCGAGATGTTATTGCTATTCAGATTCAGAGAGAATTCTGATAAGTTTCAGAAATGTTTAACATACAAATCGCTTCTTTCCAATCGATTTGAATGACATCAAAATCTTTCCTTATCAAAATGTCCTCGTCGCACAGTCAATTAGCGAAAACTCGGTTATGAATTGATATCATAGTTGCCCAGCACTGGCGGTGAGGCGATTTCAGACCATGACCCCCCCCCCCCCCCCCCCCCCTATTCATGGTTTCGCACTGCTCTCACGATTTGAGGGGAGCAGTGCGAAACGACGCAGGGTCATTGTCACAAATCGATCGGTAGGTCAATGGTAGGTAAATACTAGGTACCGTACCCAAACGATAGTACAGTACTCCAGATACCATGTCCAATCGATTATACAGTACTCACGTGACTACCGTAACCCAGTTCCGTGGGTCAGATCCAGTTCCTTGGGTCAAACATTTTTCTAAAAAATCAAAATCGATAATCAAATTATTTAAAAGTTTTATACCGTATCTCTTGTTGCTGAAGAATCATTTTATTATCGATTTAGGATTTAAAGACATTTTTTTTGACAATTTTAGAAAAATGTTTGACCCAAGGAACAGGATCTGACCCAAGGAACTGGGTTATGGTAGTCAATTGGGTACTGTATAATCGATTGGGTATGGTTCCAGGGTTTTTTAAAAATAACTATGGTTATTATACAATGCGGCGTTGTCAATAAGGCATAATCAGGAAGCTCCTTCTGCGTTCTGATTTTGATAAGGAAATACTTTGATGTCGTTCAAATCGATTGGAAAGAAGCGATTTGTATGTTAAACATTTCTGAAACTTATCAGAATTCTCTCTGAATCTGAATAGCAATAACATCTCGATCAAAAATGATCTAGATCGATGAAACCGATCTAATTGCACATTTTTCGAAATGTGATCTTTTGAAAAATGATCGATCACTTTCGAAAACAAAAACAAACTCTTTGAATCTGATCGATCGTTTTATGTTTCAAAACGATCTCTCCAAATCTGATCGATCACTTTCCCCACAATGTGATCGATCACATTCCTCGTCGATCACTTTGACCTGAGCTGTGGAAGAGCACTTTTCACTTTTTAGATCACTTGCGCAACACTAATATCTGTTGTATTCAGCCTGGTCATATGAACGAATTCGCGTACTAAATTGAGCCCTCTAAATTGCTACAGGTCTTCAAAGTTCGCATTTTTCGACCTTCACAAAGTTTGACGACGACTGACGTCGTTGAAAATGAGTTTCGACCAAAACGCTCTCCGCTACGTTGTGAGGGACCCTAAGGACTATCGAAAAATGTAAAAAGAAGCGGGGGTCAGATTATGTGCCAACCACTCTTGGATTTTATTCGATCCTTACGCGACACGCGTGATATGCTCGAAATGAGAAAGATACGTGCTTGAATCCTGTCCGTGCTCTATAGTAAGTCTTGCAGTGCTACAACACTCTGATGCCGCTAGTGAAGCCAGAAGTGAAACCTATCGTCGACATCTCATCCACGAGCTCCGACGATTCCGAAGATGACACCGCGATGAAGAAGGGTACGGTAATTAGTAACTAGAAGTTAATGGATGAAAGAAGTAGGAGCGTTTTTCTCGGGGAAGGGTAATGTAGAAAAGACGAAAAAATATGGCTTTACAAGCTTGTGGATTGAGGTCAGGGTTCTTAAGTAAGAGTTTTCAGAAAAGAAAAAGAAGTCGAAGAAAGACAAGAAAGAGAAGAAAGATAAGAAGAAGAAACACAAGAAGGAAAAGAAGAAGAAGGAGCGAAAGAGGTAAAGAATTGATTGAGTGCCACTCCTACAATAACCATTGTCATAAACGCTTATTGTAGGAGACACTCATCCTCTGATTCGGATTCGGATAGTGAAAGAGAGAGGAAGAGAAGAAAGAAGGAGAAAAAGAGAAAGGAAAAGAAGAGGGAGAGAAGACGACACAGTTCCACCTCTTCTAGCGACTGATTATTATTTGTTGATGGCGTCATCGGCGTCTTTTTTTGTTTCTCAAAACTTGTTACTGTTCCAATTTCATTAATTTATTTATTGGCATCCCGTTATGAACACGTACTTGCAATCAAGAATTGGGTGAAGTAAATACCGTAGTCTCTATTATTTCATTCTTCATCATCGCCCAGAATCTCCTTCCTCTTCTCTTTGAATTGATCATCAACTGTAAATTATAGGGTTGGTGTATTTGCATTGTTCATAATAATGAGAATTAATGAAGATCTGTGATCAATTAGGATATTCTTCTCGTTTTCTGAATTTCTACTGGTCTACAGCCTATAGTCCATCCAAGAATATTTGCCAAATTATCGCTTATTTGACTTGCTTTGAGTGTAAATTTCGGGATGCTTGGCCGCCAGTGCTTCCTTGAACTGGCGAATCTTCTTGAAGATGTAGTCAAGATCGCCCTGCAATCGCATTGTAATGCATGCACGGGCGAATTTTAGAATTAGCAAGGAATACACGCTTGCAAACTACATGAGCAATTGCATTTTCCCCCAGAATTTCTGTGATACGTATTACGGGTGTGATCCCGAGGATTTGTGAATACAGTTATCACTCGAGATAGTGGAATGGGAGTGAGGTACCTTCATTCCCATGATGAGTTCCTTGTGTCGTTGCATGTCCTTCTTCGCCCTCTCGAGTCTCTTCTCCGCTAATTGATTGCAGTTGTAGAGCATCTCGTTCGTCTTCTCGAATCGACGCAAACTAAACGATAGTGGTTAAGTAGGGTGAGCAAGTAGTAAGCGGTATTCTCCCCCCATTCAGTGAAGTTCTATGGAACTCCGATTATAAGTATACTTCACGAAGTAGATCTTCTACTAATATAGATACTGTAGGCGTCACCATTCCTGTTTTCGTTTTGCCGAACTTGTATATTTAGAGTGGACTGGTATACTTTTTTTCTCAGTGCCTTACGTAAACTCGATTTATGCGTTCCGATGCATATTCTTCAGTGTACAAATTGAGATTCTTTGCTCACCTGTCCTTCTGGATGTCGATGATGGAATCGATCGCTCGTTCATCGACCTGCAATGCCATTCATTACCATGATGAGTATGGTTGGAGGAATTTGACAATTTATCTAGGCGTGGTTGGGTGTGTCCCACTCACTATCCGCTTCTGTGCAAGTATCGGTTTTTTCATCAAGGAATTGTTCACATTTCTCAAAATTCTCCTTCATTCCTCAATTCCGTCCCTAACCTAGGAGGAGCGCGTGTTGTGTAGTAATGGAACAGGGAAATACCATCCTTGTCATTGATTGCCATCACTTATGCAGATGTTCGAATAGGCATCATTCTGTTTATTGCTTATGACTCGCGAGCTATGATCCAAATATTATTCTGCGCTTATAAACTTTGCAGAGCTGTCAGACTCTATCTCATAGCCTATTAAGAGCCCGTTCGCGTAAGAGTCGAACAAGTCTTGGCACACAAAAATTTCGAAAAGTTGTACCATGGGGTTGTCGAAGGTGCTGATCATTGTGGTCACCTTCATTTTGCACCAATTCGACCGGTTAAGCCAGGCTGCACATGGGCTTCATCTAGACTTCTGCCCATAACTCGACAAGCGATTTATGAAATGCCTTGATATTTTTATAGATGATTGCTAGCATCACTACTGAGCCGCAGGTGTCAAAATATCACATGTTTTCTCGTGATAACATTATAATCTCGACGATCTCGAATATAAGGCAGAAACTAAAACCACGAACTACATGGTGAGATGCGCCATGCTCTGGGGATCATTTTTCGTATGCTATGTTTGGGGTTAAGTCTAGACCTTTTTTCGCTACACCTCGTTTGATGACGCATTTATCCGCTCTATGCCGACAATTCAATGGGCAAGAGTGTAGAATGAGCCTGTTTCCTTTGTTCTGCCTAATTCGAACGGGTCAGATAATTGAATTCTTCTTCATTTTCCACTCTCGCCCATTGAATTGTCGGCATAGAGCTGATAAATGTGTCAGAAAACGAGGTGTAGCGAAAAAATGTCTACACTTAACCCCAAACATAGAATACGAAAAATGATCCCCAGAGCATGGCGCATCTCACCATGTAGTTCGTGGTTTTAGTTTCTGCCTTATATTCGAGATCGTCGAAATTATAATGTTATTACGAGAAAACATGTGATATTTTGACACCTGCGGCTCAGTAGTGATGCTTGCAATCATCTTTACAAATATCAAGGCATTTCATAAATCGGCTGTCGAGTTATGGGCAGAAGTCTAGATGAAGCCCATGTGCAGCCTGGCTTAACCGGTCGAATTGGTGCAAAATGAAGTTGACCACAATGATCAGCACCTTCGACAACCCCTTTCTACAACTTTTCGAAATTTTGGTGTGCCAGACCCTCCAGCACTTTGTTCGACTCTTACGCGAACGACCTTTTAAACCAGGTGAGAAAGGTAGTTCTCACTTGCGAAAGGAGCGTATCGATGAGTCTCTGCTCTCCTTGGAATTCGGACTCGGAAGAGATGTCTCGTGAGAGCTCACGACTCGGACCCGCACTCATTCTGCAGTTCGATTATGCGAGAGAGAAGATTATGGACCCAAAATGACCGCGAACAATTTATAGAACTGAGAAAGTTTGTGTCCTCTTGGTGTTGTTTCGGTTTAGGGAATAGCAAACTGAACGTTCCTGAAAGCCGGCCCCTATTCCGGAAACGACTAGAGAAGGGGTTGAGGCGAGAGCGCAATAGAGAAGTGAGGGACGAGAGAAGAGAACACTCCTTTGCCCCCCCCCCCTCCTCTCCCTCCCCTTCGTCACTCGATTGAATGACTCTTTCCCTCGCATCCTCTCCCGCCCTCACTCCAGAAACCGAGCGTCGTTAAACTATCAATCGATAAGCATGTATCACATCGCGCACACTGTCATTTATTCGATCCACTCAATTCGATCATAGTTTCCTTTCTCAATCCAATCCAATCAAACTGTGTTGTCGATTTACATTCTGTGACGAAATTTGCCACATGATCATCTCTTCTCGTGGTTGTTTTCACTCGTAATCTCGTTCGCAAGGACTATTTACACTTAATCGATCGATGAGTTGTCATCCCATCGATCGTCCTCCTTACAGCTTCCTCAGCGGACGCACGAGGCGCCCTCTTCTCGGGTTTTATCTGGCGCGGATCCTCCCCTCCGAGAGTCTCCTCTCGGGATCCAGCGACGATTGCCCAATTGATTGGTCCTCACAACGAATACGGTCGGTGGTTATCGATCGGATTGAGTCAAAAGAGAAATGGTGATGAAAGAGGTTCAGTATTACTCACGATTATGCAATAGGGCGTTATCTTCCCGTTCTCTTCTCTCCGTTTAAGCGTCATTTTTATTTATCATCGTTCCACATTCTTTTATTTTATTTGTACATTTATTGTTGTTGCAGAAACACGCAAATGAATTCGGACAGCAGACGCCCTAGCCATCACAACTCACGCCACAGAACGTATAAATGCCAACCACTGTACGACCCCAATGACTCCGCTAATAAAAAGTGAGTAATCGATGTAAGGGGGAACATTTAGAAAAACTCCATTTCGAAATGTTCGTTGTTTTCCCTATCAAATGCGTTAAAGTTACCCAACAACCGTCAAAATGGCCTATATTTTTATTCCTGAAACTGATAGACATTAAAGAGACTAGTAGAAATGCAATACTAATAAAATCAGAAAATCAATAATTAGTCACAGAATCGACCTCAAAACATGTGTTGCGCAACCCTGATCAAGACCGATTTTCCCGTGAGGTTTGAAACATGAATACTTTGTGTGCACTAATTAGCGTTCACAAGCCCGGTTCTATACCAAATTCATCCTCGCTTCTCGCCCGGTTGTAGAAATATATATTTCAACAGCAAAAGCTTCAATATTAAGCCCATATAATCGATTAAACAATATTTAAACAAACCGCGCCTTTTAAATTACGGTACTTAGTGCATGTTCATGCAATTCGTGGTAAGGTATTGTTCAGGCACCAATTAAAAAATTTTGCACGGTTGTTGGGTAACTTTAAGTGTACTTGCATTTTGTTATATATTTTCTGAGTTTATATATATCTTGGTTTGGAAGTTTTACATTGACCTTTGATAATTCTCGGCAGCGGCCTATGAATTAGAGAAATGTTTCTTAGGCGAAATAGAAGTAGAATCAATCTCTGTTTTAGAGACATGAGTGGACGAGATGATTCCCTACTTGAAGGCACTTAAATGATTTCCGTTGCGCAACTTATCCAGTCAACATCCTCGTCTAAATAGAGGGTTGGAATAAATATAAAATATTGATCCTATTTAAATGTTATTCCAGCCCTCTCTGCTTTTTGCAAAAAAGTTTTTTTTTTAAGATGAATATAATTTATGGATAGTTTTCCCCTGGGTTGTTTTTTGGGATAACAGGGATGTATGATTATAGGCAGTTTCGGAGCTAATCTTAGAGTTTCGTCCTTGATTGACGTGATGGATCTCGTGTCGAAATGCAGCCAATTTATCATGGAAGAGATTCAATGATTGACATATCGCAAACAAAATGCTTTATTTCTGCTCCATGGCTACAAAAAAGGTATTCTTCAAATATTCTTATAACCTGCTAAATCACTTGGTGTAATTTTGACGATAATTGATTAAATTGCTTAACACTTTATAATATAATTATTTCATCTGAATTCTCACACTGTTGCAAAAAATAATTTCACAATCAAATTATACGATTTTATTATCTCAACAGCATTCAATAAGTTCAGTGTTTGTAAATTGCCTAATATCTATAACGGCATTGCCAGAGGGTATTAAATTTAATATCCCCCTTTGCGACTCATCTCGCACCCCGGAAACCTCTCGTTTGCATGGTGAAACATGCCTGTGGGTATGGTATGTCGAGAGCGGATTGTCTGGTTAGCTCCGACCCCTTAGCTTAGGTCATTGTTATTTTTTACGTGGTCACGTGTTGTGACGCCTTTTATGTAAGGAGCGTTATCTCCATATTACATATTTTTCCCGCAGAAAGGCCTACTTAGTAGATAGTATCTGATTTCATGATGTAGGTACGGCGAGTCGTTTCTCTCCCTTCTTTCATTGACTTTTCGACGTATTGCAGTGCCTCCTCATCCTCAATGGCTCCCTCGAATAAATGGAACAGGAAGAATGGACGAGGAACGGAGAGAAACGGGACTTCCACTTCTCACGCCATTCCCAGGTATACAGTGCCTTCCAATTTGATTCTTTCCGCAATTAAGGTTTTTAAGCGAAAGACAAGTTCGTGTTTTATTCGCCCCGAAAACGGATAGGATCTTTCCTAATTAACAGTTCACCCATCCCATCCTCCTCGCAAGTCTATCAGTCTCACCGGGAAGTATGTAGCCAGGAAAATTACAATAGAAGATATAGCCCATTGGGGAAGTCTCGTTGTTTTCAGTGTGAACTGTGTGATGGTGGAAGACGATGGATGGGGAGAGCCGAATCCCGACTACTGGGTCAAGAAGGAAAGGAAGGAGGCGAAGAGGCTGAAGTTCGTTCGAATTGTTCCCATCTTACTCTTTCCCTCTTTCGTGGATGGATATCGATCTAAAATTTAACGCGATTATTTACCAGTTATGATATGAGCAGAGTGAAACACGCATGTTCTTCGATTAATTGTGATAGATGCTGTTTTGATTATTAGGGCTTTTTGCGGGGTAACAGGAAGCAATCACATCGCAAAGCGATGAAGTCGCACACAGAATGATCATTAAGAGAAGGTTCGAACTACAAATTAAGAGAAGGGTGTTTCAATTTGGGAATATCATCGCAATAAGTTGCGAATATCTGTAATTTCAGGGAATTGAAATTCTGGGCTGATGAAGCACAGGAACCAGCACCAGAGACGTAAGTATTCTAACTCGCAGATTGACATTATAACTACCTTGTCTACCTTACCTTGTCGAATTTGGTAATTTGATGCTCACTATATTCATATCACGCCTCTTATGAGAGAATCGGGACAAATCGGCGTTTTCAGCTGACATTCAAATTTTCGAAAATCTTGTTTATCACATGTATCGCGAGTCGATGAAGCAAAAATTGCCTCCTCAAGAAAAAATTTTTTCAAACAATTCTCAAATCGTCCATACTATGGTATAATACAGGTATAGGGACAATAATTCGAATGAACTTGGTCATTTTAGCCAGAGCCGGCTTTTAGGAATATCCCGGTTTTAGAGTTTGCCATACTGAGTTTCAGTTCCCAGATTAGCTACATAGATGGTTTTGGTGTCAAAAAATGCGGAAAAATATGACGAATAACTTTACTGTTGACGAACTTTGAGTGGGACAAATTTTAAAATTTTTATGATCGAAAAATCAAAAATTTGATAAGAAAAAAATCCATTTATCCATCACCCAGGGTACTTGCACAGAATTTTATTGCAGAATATGCAAGAGGGTGTCCACTAGTATCATACGAAAAAATATTAGCCAAATCGAAGATGGGGTCTTTTTTGATATATTCACTCAAATTGGTACCAATGAGGTGATTATGTGCAAATAATTCTCATATTCTAGAAGCTTATTCAAATTTCGATTGGTTTCGAACAATTGTATTCTATGCTAAGAAATGCGCAATCAAATTCGTTGAAAAAAGATACGATTTACCATTTTCAAAAAAGTCGATTTTCAAAATCTGGTTTTTGCTGTTTTGGAGGTATTGCAAAATATCAATTTCGAATAGACGGCCCTCATGTTCTAGCATATTCTTAAATTAGGTTTCGAGTACTGTGGAAATTCGTAAAAAAAATCTAATACCAAAGCCTCTTATGAACTAGAAACCCACCTTTGAAAATGCCCGATCGAGGTGCTCAAAAACTATTAAATTGCGAATCTGATGATATTTCGTGAACATCTTTCAATTTGATGCATCAAAAATCATTTTTCATCCAGATACGGCAGCACACGTAAAGATATGCATAGTTTAATCGATTTGAGAATATAATAATTGTTGAAAAAGCGATGAAAATTGTTTTCTGGAATTAGCAATATATGATTGTGCGCACTGCATATTCTGGTGCCTCTGAATGAAAAATGATTTTTAATGCATAAAACTGAAAGATGTTCACGAAATTTCATCAGATTCACAATTTAATAGTTTTTGAGCGCCTCGATCGGGCATTTTCGAAGGTGGGTTTCTAGATCATAAGAGGCTTTGGTATCAGAATTTTCTACGAATTTCGACAGTACGCGAAACCTAGTTTAAGAATATGCTAGAACATGAGGGCCGTCTATTCGAAATTGATATTTTGCAATACCTCCAAAACAGCAAAAACCAGATTTTGAAAATCGACTTTTTTTGAAAATCCTAAATCGTATCTTTTTTCAACGAATTTGATTGCGCATTTCTTAGCATAGAATAAAATTGTTCGAAACCAATCGAAATTTGAATAAGCTTCTAGAATATGAGAATTATTTGCACATAATCACCTCATTGGTACCACTTTGAGTGAATATATCAAAAAAGACCCCATCTTCGATTTGGCTAATATTTTTTCGTATGATACTAATGGACACCTTCTTGCATATTCTGCAATAAAATTCTCTGCAAGTACCCTGCGTGATGGATAAATGGGCTTTTTTCCTATCCAAATTTTGATTTTTCGATCATAAAAATTTTAAAATTTGTCCCACTCAAAGTTCGTCAACAGCAAAGTTATTCGTCATATTTTTCCGCATTTTTTGACACCAAAACCATCTATGTAGCTAATCTGGGAACTGAAATTCAGTATGGCAAACTCTAAAACCGGGATATTCCTTATTGTGTATCTTCTTGTGCTAGTTGCGCGTGTGGACGTTGCGTTGTTGTAGTACTTTATCGGTAGCGAAATAAAGAAGAGAAACGAAGCAACTGTAAAGAGATTAGGGGACAGGGGAGAGAACCAGCGATGACGACAAATTCAGTAGAAGGCCGGGCAGATACAGTAATACAGATTGCATCGGCAGAGTAATCGTGGTGGGATATTTGTCATACAAATATTACGATAGAGTTAGGGAGTACGGGGGAGCAACTATATAACGGCGAGTCAGGTTTATTAATTAAATAGGATATCTGACTTAGTTGCTTATTATATTATTTACGATAATATACAACACCTCCCTTCTAAGATACGACCTTGGGAGTATCTGATTAAAACGACAAGAAACAATGAAGAGATTGGGCCACGAGTAACGGTAAGTGGGCAATGGGACTGGCTTTGAGCACAGTATCATCTTCATCTTCTCGTCTCAATCTTCATCATCCTCGGTTCGGTAGGTGGAACGGGGCAGTCGCTGGGCTCGTCCGGCATCGGGTGACGTTGCTAGTGTCTTCTTGAGGCGCCGTTGAGAGACGAACTTCACTCCTTTGCTCGAGGGAGTACGGTAGTCGGCTCTAATTATTGTCCCTATACCTGTATTATACCATAGTATGGACGATTTGAGAATTGTTTGAAAAAAATTTTTCTTGGCTCCCTCCACTGACTCGTGATACCTGTGTTATTATGGTTCCATTTAGTACTTGTATAGACTAGACTAAAACTGAAGTTTCAGATTTTTGTCATGCTTCGCAGCTGCAGCAGGCTGCCGCAAAGTTGGATCGTTTAGACATCGTTTTCGATGTTTTTATCAATAAAAGTGGTAATTTTTGAACACGAATGTGTTTTTATGTTCAGATTAGCCATTTTAGTGCAACTTTTTCATTTTTCACTTTTGCGACCTTTTCAGCAGAGGCAGTTCATAAAGGTTTTTAATTTCTTACTCGCACACAGATTTTTCCCCCCACTCCAAACTTTCCCAGTTTGTAGAGCTCCAAATTCTGTACTGAACTGATTTTTTTCGGAATTTATCGACGGGTAAGGTACTTTCCCAGAGCCTTGAATACCTTTTAAGGGGCTGCACGAGTCACTATCTGGGAATTCGCAATCTCAGGTCCGCCAGTTCGAATCCCGGCAAGTACACAGCTGTTTTTGCTGAACTCGAAACAACTCGAATATGTTGAGGAAGTAAGTATGGAACAAAAACGCATGAAAAATCAATGGAAAGAAAATGGCAAAAACAGCTGTGTACTTGCCGGGATTCGAACTGGCGGTCCTGAGATTACGAATTCCCAGATGGTGACTCGTGTAGTCCATTAGAATGTATTTAAGAGACCGGATCGGTAATTCTCGACCATAATCGATACTCCCCCGGACACGGCCCTCCGGAATGAGAACCGGCTAACCTCACTTTGTACATGGACACCCCTTGGTCCCATGCTGCGAAAAGTATTGGTATTTTCTCGTTTCCACTTATCAATGGGCAAATATATGCTCACAAAGTCGAAAAATCGAGATTTCGTATTTTCTGAACGCGACAAGATAGAGTCGAAATCTCTTTTGCGTTGCAGCAGGCATGTTCAATAACTGAAAATTTACCATCCCGATCGAATCCCACTCGACCTAAATACTTAACTCAAGATCAATAATTTCGATTTTTTAGCAAAATATGGCAAATATTGAGAGACCGACGGTTCTCATTGTGCTCAAAATGTAGCCCGATGAATTCTGTACCGAATCCTCCAAAATCGGGAAAAAATCATTTTCCCCATTGTGGTCTCCCCCCTGCCCCGAATGTGCGAGGGTTCTGAAATTGACAGATTTTTCTGCATTATTTGCATTCTACTGAACTTTTTCGAGGCATGTTGAGCGTTGCTGTTAATTCTAAGATTGGTAAAACTTGAAACTGCAAGCGAAAGTCGGATTTGCATAATTCTGAAAATGACGATTTTTTCAACCTCGGCTGGACCCATATTCGAGATTCTAAAAGCCATTATTTTCAAAGGCATGACAAGGAAAACAATGTGCGATGCTAAGTATACAAGTTATAGTTTAAGAAAAACAAAATAAATGTTTTCCTACAAAATTTAAAGTTTGATTTTTTTTCGACCGAAAATCCTATATTAGCTTTCGTGACTTCCAAAACTTTCGCCATATTCGACTAAAACTGCGTTGTTTTATAAGAAGACAACATTGTATCATGAGAAAAGCAAAAACGAGCCAAGAAAATTCACGTGCGTCTCATTTTGGAAACATTTTTTGTTTCGACTTCGACTTTACGTACATTTGCGCAGTGATAACTCACGATTCAATTATTACCACCTAGGATATATCGGCTTAATGTATAGTAGAGTAGTAGTACTCCTCAAATAACATCACTAAATCACTGTTATTATTATTGTTTTCTTAATAACTTCACAAATTTCATGAAAATCAATAGCATCGTTAGTAAAAATATTCGTGAAGTTTCGATTTTTTTGAAGAAATTGATCACAAATGATCATATTGAATAAACTTTGGTTAGATATTTTAGAAAATGTTTATTTCTCACTAAATGTGTATATTTTTCAAATTTCGCATTTTTCGGGTTTCAAAATTTTAAAATTTTTGAAGATTATGAAAATACATGTGTTATTCGCATTTTCATGAGCTATTAAAATGCTGATGATATTACCTGTATAATCGGAGCTATTAGTGCACAAACATTTGAATTTTACACGCGATTTACTTTCGATACTATTGATTTTGTTGAAATTTGTGAGAAGTTATTAAGAAAATAACAACAATAAGAGTGACTTAGTGATGTTATTTCAAGAGTACTACTACTCTACTATATATTAAGCTGATACATTCTAGGTAGTAATAATAAAATCCTGAGTTATCACTGCGCAAATTTACGTAAAATCGAAGTCGAAACAAAAAAATGTTTCCAAAATGTGACGCACGTGAATTTTCTTGGCTCATTTTTATTTTCTCATGATGCAATATTGTCTTCTTATAAAACAACGCAGTTTTGGTTGAATATGACGCCATTTTTGGAAGTCACCAAAGCTAATATAGGATTTTCGGTCGAAAAAAAATCAAACTTTAAATTTTGTAGGAAAACATTTATTTTGTTTTTCTTAAACTATAACTTGTATACTTAGCATCGCACATTGTTTTCCTTGTCATGCCTTTGAAAATAATGGCTTTTAGAATCTCGAATATGGGTCCAGCCGAGGTTGAAAAAATCGTCATTTTCAGAATTATGCAAATCCGACTTTCGCTTGCAGTTTCAAGTTTTACCAATCTTAGAATTAACAGCAACGCTCAAGATGCCTCGAAAAAGTTCACTAGAATGCAAATAATGCAGAAAAATCTGTCAATTTCAGAACCCTCGCACATTCGGGGCAGGGGGGAGACCACAATGGGGAAAATGATTTTTTCCCGATTTTGGAGGATTTGGTACAGAATTCATCGGGCTACATTTTGAGCACAATGAGAACCGTCGGTCTCTCAATATTTGCCATATTTTGCTAAAAAATCGAAATTATTGATCTTGAGTTAAGTATTTAGGTCGAGTGGGATTCGATCGGGATGGTAAATTTTCAGTTATTGAACATGCCTGCTGCAACGCAAAAGAGATTTCGACTCTATCTTGTCGCGTTCAGAAAATACGAAATCTCGATTTTTCGACTTTGTGAGCTTATATTTGCCCATTGATAAGTGGAAACGAGAAAACACCAATACTTTTCGCAGTGTGGGACCAAGGGGTGTCCATGTACAAAGTGAGGTTGCCCGGTGCTCATTCCGGGGGGCCGTGTCCGGGGGGTGGTCGTTAATTACCGATCCGGCTTCTTAAGGCTCTGGGAAAGTACCTTACCCGTCGAGATAAATTACGAAAAAAATCGTGTAAGTACAGAATTTCGAGCTCTACAAACTGGGAAAGTTTGGAGTGGGGGAGGGGAATCTGTATTCGAGTAAGAAATTAAAAACCTTTATGAACTGCCTCTGCTGCAAAGATCGCAAAAGTGAAAAATGAATAAGTTGCACTAAAACGGTTCATCTGCTCATAAAAACACATTCGTGTTCAAAAATCACCACTTTTATCAGTGAAAACCTCAAAAACCACTTCCACACATCCCAGCTTTGTAGCAGCCTGCTGCAGCTGCGGAATCCAATAGGGTCGAAACAATAGGGTCGAGGGAGCGGCACCTATGAGGGGGGCTGGACGAGGGTGAGTATTCAATACTAAATATCATTAGATGTTTACCATAAGTATTTAGACCGCCCCGGCGATGTGAAGGAGCACGCCCTCTCGTAGATCGAGTCGAACTACAAGCAGACTGGGGGTGAGTATCTCCTTCCTTCGAGAGAGGTGCTAGAGGCTATCGAAGCATTACTACTTATCTCGAGATAGAGAGCTCATTTGGTTATTCATGTTTCCTATTTATGAACTTTTTCTAATATCTTCTCCATTCTAGAGACAACTCCTCTCTGATAGGGGCGCAGTGTGCAACATCGGCGATCCCTCATGAGTACAACACACTCGTTCGTTATTTCTGACGTTATTTTTTAAAAAACCTTGTTACAATATTCTAACTTAACTTTCTAGTCGATGCTCAACTCGGAAGGAGGAATTGAGTACGGAGAATGCAGTAAGGAGAGTGGAGAGAAAGTGATGCTGGATGAGAGGGTGAGAAGGGGAAGGGGAGGAGAATGGGATCTTCCCAACTGAATCCATGGGTGTCCATCATGAACTGGTTTCTTTCCAGACGGAGGACGCCATTCTGAATGTGTACAGCAACGATCTCCTCATGGAGACCATCATCAGCCACATCACACAACTCAGCGTCAGTTTGCAATTCTTCCTATGTTTGTATGAATGTGGGGCCAATAGGATGGTTATTGTATATTTTTTTGATTGCAGGACCGTAGTCGGGTGGAGATGGCTAGTTCCCGAATGTTCTCTCTGAGCAAGAACGCCCCGTATCTCTTCGAGAGGGGAGGAGATCACCTGCACATCCACTTCACTGTGAGTGACGCATGAGAGAGACCATTCATCGTCGCCTTTCTCGAAACACAATTTGTACGTAGAGAAAGAGTGATGATAACTACGCGAAATTTGAAAAGCTATGCCAGGCTTCCTCGAATGCACTTTGCACGCTCTGAATTTATATTTAAACATGCCTTGTTGATGATATCAACCCAGATCGGGTACATTTCCTACTTGAATTGGTCATGTCATGTGGGGGAGTGTTATTGCAACGGGTAACGTCAGCCTCACTTTCCTTTTTGCGCCCTCGTGAAGGGAGCGTCGTCTGATTCATGGGGGCTGTAAGTAAAAATGCAAAGTCGACGTTTTAATGAGATAGTAATTAGGTAAATACGATTTTTTTTCAATAAACAAGCATTTGAGTTGGATATATCCCACTACCCACTACAATAAATTATTCTGGTGAGCGATATTGTAGCCCTGGTTTCACCATAGCGCCCGTTATTTTAAAACTTCACTGTGAGTGACATCCACTTCACTGTGAGTGACGCATGAGAGAGACCATTCATCGTCGCCTTTCTCGAAACACAATTTGTACGTAGAGAAAGAGTGATGATAACTACGCGAAATTTGAAAAGCTATGCCAGGCTTCCTCGAATGCACTTTGCACGCTCTGAATTTATATTTAAACATGCCTTGTTGATGATATCAACCCAGATCGGGTACATTTCCTACTTGAATTGGTCATGTCATGTGGGGGAGTGTTATTGCAACGGGTAACGTCAGCCTCACTTTCCTTTTTGCGCCCTCGTGAAGGGAGCGTCGTCTGATTCATGGGGGCTGTAAGTAAAAATGCAAAGTCGACGTTTTAATGAGATAGTAATTAGGTAAATACGATTTTTTTTCAATAAACAAGCATTTGAGTTGGATATATCCCACTACCCACTACAATAAATTATTCTGGTGAGCGATATTGTAGCCCTGGTTTCACCATAGCGCCCGTTATTTTAAAAAAAACCCGCAAAACTTCGCATGTCCAATGACGAATGAGACATGGATCACACATCAGAAACAGTAAAATTACATTCGTAAACACTTCCGACGAAAAAATTTGTGCATTCGTTTCGGCGATCCATAAAATAGGTAGTTGTTTGTTGTATCTCAGTGTGTTTCGTGCAGACCTTCGACGACATGGCGACGATCCAGTACGGATCCGTAGTGAGGACCGTGCCCATTCTGACACTCGACACCCGGAGATTCGACAATATGGAACCGAGGATGACCATCGCCCTTCGTGAGTATCGTTGTACAGGGATTGGCCAGTTAAGATTCACAACCTCTTCAAACTTAATTCGTTACACATTAAATATCAATGGAATAGGAAAACTATCCAATTTATCATATAAATTTTTCAGAACGTATTCTGGATAACATCAGCTCTCGTTTCTCGAAGAACGTTCGCAAGATTACCCTGGGAGGAACGACGGAGTTCTACTCAGCCAGAGGAGTGCCCGATCATCATGTGAGAGAGGGGGAGATGGACATCCTTCATTCATCCATGTATTCATTCCAGTTGATTCTCACCTACGACTTCCTCAAGTACCTTCTAACGACCTTCGACTGCGTCACTTCCCTCCATCTCGTCAACTGTGGAATCGACGATGGAGCACTCGATATCTGTTCGTTTTATGGCGCTTTTGCCTCCATGCTTTTGTGTTGTTCTTTGGTCCTGATGAGTGTTTCCTGGGCATATTTTCATTCTATTATTCTTCCAACCCCCATTGTAATCCTTTATGCAGGCGACACTCCGTTGTGGAGAGGGGCGATGGCCAGAATGAAATCCCTCGAATTGAGATGTGTATGGGCAGACACGGCCACGCGAATGCCTGAGATACTGGTACGCTTTCACTTTTATTGTTTATGTGTGTCACTAATTGATATATAAGTTTCCTTTTACAGAACTACATCACGTGCAATCTGGAGGAATTCACGCTGACGAGATTCACTTGCAAGGTGCTTCCATCTTCCTTGATATTTTGGAACTCTTTTTTTTCTAGTTACTATCTAGGCATCTTTTGATGTTTCCTAGCGCACTATTGGCCTTCTTTTTTTCCAGCGAATGGGCGCTGCGTTGATGAAACAGCTGAGGGAAGCGGACGGGAGACTGAAGGACATCCACTTGGTCATCGATGAGGACAGTGCAGAGTGAGTGTCTCGAGTGGAGTGGGGAGGGACTACGGTAGAAGAATAGGGAAACAAGGGATACGGTAGGTGGAGTTACGGAAAAAGAACCAGATTCGGATGGACGAGTGGATGAAGAAGAGGGGAAGAGCGAAGAAGATGATGAAATGGACGTCTTCAAGGTCAAGTAAAGAATGGATGTGAGTTGCCAACCATCGATGACATCATCAACGAATCTGAAGTATAACGGCACATGCCAAGATCTCAAGATGAACTGTAATGAAGTGAAAGAATGGAGGAAGAGGAAGCAACTCAACTCCCATATCTCGCAAGATATCTATCCAATCATTCCAAAGTACCAGCTCTCCATCAATTGCTCACCAATCAGAAGACGAGGAGAGCGATTCTCTTCGGACACTCGGCAACCATCAATCCATCACATGAATCTGGTATCTGCTCTCGTATGTCCACTGCCATTTCACAATAGCTTGATCACTCGAATATCTCCCTCGTTGAATGGGCCAATAGCCATCTCCTAATGGAGAATCATTCTGTTCTGGGCGTTACCCATCTCTCCCTAAAGGAGTCCACAGATCATTCTCCAACTCTCTTCTCCTCAGCGAGTTAGTGGGCGCAACCCCCCATGGAGGGTTATTTCGTCCTGAGAGAGATGGCCTGGAATCATATATCTGATGATGCACTTCTCCCGACACCGATCATCCGTTTCCCTTGTGCATATGGGAATGTACGGTATCGTGTCGATCGGTTGAGAGGCTCATATAAGCGCGAATGGCTGGTTGAGGAGAGATAAACAATGATATTATCACTCATTGGGCTAGTTTGACATAAATGTGAGTATGATCGGGAATGATTCTAGGGATGCGATGGAGATGCTCTTCATGCTGAAGGAGGTGGCGTCTCGTACGGATTCCCTGCGGATTACGATAGCCGAGATAGGCGATGGATCGATTGCCTCTCCCAAGTGCTTCGCCATCCTCTCGCATCTCCGAGTCATTCCTAATGTACGATTTATAAAGGATATATTATAGTTTTCAAAGATGACCATTGTAGACTTTGATGGATGTAGAGAGAGAGAACATTCGTAAATGAATGCTCATTTCAGCTGACGTGGTTGAAAGTGTACGTGCAGCCGAAGAACTTGGGGCAGTTCCAGACGATGACGTCACTCTTCAGAGGTGAGGAAGGAGAAGAGTTAGTTCATGAATAGTCACCTTACAAATTAGGTATATGAAATGATAAAAATGATGTCAACCATCACTACAGTTGTTCCCTTTTTTCAGATTTGGAGTTGCTGACGTCTCTTCGTGTATTACACATGGAGGGATTCGTGGATCAGATCTGGCTCACTTCCGATATGATCTACAATCTGGCAGATGCCTTCAAGACTGGAATGAATTACCTCGCAGCGGTACGGAATACTCTCACAGAAGCTACCTTATCTGGGAGTAATGCTTGCTGAGTTGTGTTTCCCTCATGGTGTGAGGGGGGAAGGAGGGTAATGATGGGTGATCTTCAGACTCTCGAGGATGTCTCCTTCGCCAACTTCCCCAAACACACCAAGTTCAATGCCACTGGGTACAAGGGAGATCGGAAGGAGGTAAGGGACAATCATTTTTTTCCTTAATGCACAATATATTTGCATGGTTTATGATTAATTTTAAATGAAATAGGAAGAGTTGTTTCATCGGTAGCAATTTAATTTGGCAATGTTTTTTTTCATGGGAATTTAATTGGAGGTTTGGTTGCAGGGTGCGTACTCGTGTCTGTGGGATTCGATGGCCTCTTCGATTGGGACGAGGAAAACGAAGAAAGTGACACTCAAGGGAATCAGAATGAACGACGACCAACTCACACTGATATACAAAGTGAGAAGAGAACTGATATGAGATGGAACAGAGACCTCATCTAGTCTGCAAACTAGTGATAGATCATTGCAGATTATTAGATACTTGTAAAAATAGTTTCGCTTTCACCGTACTCCAGTGCAATGTTGCGTGACAAGAATGACATGGTTGTGTGTTTCAGGCGATCAGTCGAGTGGCAGAGGAGGTGTACATCAAGAATGTGAGTGACTGCCACCCTCCTTCTTCCCTTCCCAAGTATCCATGCCAACGCCATTTCAGATTCGTGCTGCTTCGTGCAAGATTGTGCCTCCTCTGATTAATGGGGAGTTCCCGATGCTACGGAGACTGGAAGTGGAGGTATTGTCATAGGGAGTAATCTATCTCTATCAATGGATTCGATGTTCAGATCGCCGTTGATCCTCTGATGGTGGCTCGCAATCTCGGGGAAGTCAGCCAGACTCCCCATCTGCAGTACGCCAAATTCGCACTCAAGCACAGAATCACGAACGCCGATCATCAAATGGTACGAAGGGAATGGGTTTGAACTATCGATCACTGAACTAATTGTTCAGAAAACGTTGAAAGCGATGTTCTCCGGTGTGTTCGTCGATCAGGAATCTCCCCGTGGTCCCCTTCGTCAGTTCATCGAGGTGAGCGTCGCTGTGATGAAGAAGACGATACCATTCCTTCCACTTGGGGTGAGCATAATACGGTAATACAATTGTAGGTTCACCATCGGATAGAGGGTGCACAGCCTCCCCCTCCCCCCTCAAGTGCACTCGAAGCAAGAGCCACCTCGCGCCCCAATCTCAACTACCAGATGTGTCCTCGAACGACGGAGTACCGAGTGGCAGGATACTTCAGCCAACCTAGGAGAAGACAACTGCCACCCAAATTACTCTATGGAGAGTGGGAGTAGGGTTGATACATTCGGTCTATAGGCAGTGAGGAGTTTGGAGAGTGGAATGAATTGTGGGAAGGGATATGGATGGAGATGAGAGCAGTGGGTGGGATGAAGGGATTGGTATGGACGCCATCGAAGAGTGGGAGAATCGAATGAGGAGATGGGAGAGATCGGGATGAGTAACAAAGGGATCGCAAAGTAGGGGAAAGTCAAACATAAAGTTGTCACCACACCACTGGATATTGACCCCTGAGGGAAGTTCAAAACCGCTGCAAGATAATTCAATAGTTGTTTCCGAAAATCGATTATGAAAATCCGGAAGAAACTCTCTTTGTCGAGACTTGTATCCGCTTCATGGAGTCTATCCATCCTGACCCCTCAAGTCTCAGACGAAAAGGCGTCGCCATGTTTTCCCGAAAGTCGAGGGTTCAAACCATAAAAACAAAGGAATTTTTTCGCCCATTTTTCCAACCCTCTCTGATTTCTTCCATCAGTATATTCCACCGGTTTCCCCTTTTTCACATACTTTTACTTGTTGCAAAACTCCACTTTACTGGATAGATGAAGTGGAAAATGAGCAGCGAATATTTCAATAATATCAACAACAATCGTATAAGCATCGATGTAGAGAAAATAGTTTAATCAGTAAGCTGACTTCGTGTACGGTTCTTACATCGGGATTAACATCATTAATTGCTTGATAGCAAAATATTTCCCGTATCTGTTCTATATGAAAAACGTCCAATGAAGCATTGCAGCTCTTAAATTGTGTGAAAAAAGGGGAAATCGGTGGAATACACTCATGGAAGAGGTCAGAGAGGGATGGAAAAATGGGCAAAAACATTCCCTAGTTTTAGGGTTTGAAACCTCGACTTTCGGGAAAACAAGGCGACCCCTTTTCGTCTGAGACTTGAGAGGTCCAGTTGGATATACTCCATGAAGCGGATACAAGTCTCGACAAAGAGAGTTTCTTCCGGATTGTCATAATCGATTTTCGGAAACAACTATTGAATTATCTTGCAGCGGTTTTGAACTTCCCTCAGGGGTCAATATCCAGTGGTGTGGTGACAACTTTATGTTTGACTTTCCCCTACTTTGCGATCTCTTTGTTACTCATCCCGATCTCTCCCATCTCCTCATTCGATTCTCCCACTCTTCGATGATGTCCATACCATTACCTTCTTCCCATCCACTGCTCTCATCTCCATCCATATCCCTTCTTCCTTTTCAATCCATTCTCTAGAATCCTTCTATTGCCTTGTCTGTCTGAATATACCATCCCTACACTTGTCTCCCTTGTCAAAGAAACACCACTTTCTTTCCGTCCCTCTAATTTTCCCTATCGCTGTACCACTTCAATTGATGTGTCGTTTCTATAAGTCTTCTCTTTCTTCTCGTAGGTAACTTTGCTCTTAGACTGCCCAGCGCTCAACTTCCTCTCAATAGCTGATTGTCGAGAGCAGTACTATTTTAAATCAACAATGGTCTTTGATTTGCGTGTTTGTTCTAGTCAATATGATCGCTAGAACGTTGAGTCTGAATATTACTCGATAGATACCGAATGGAAGTGGGGTATAAGTTCTTTTTCTTTACAATATGCACTTCATTCTTGGGATTGAATGTCGACTCGATGCCTTCCAACTGTATCAGATCAATTTCGTCGTGTGTAACATTCCCCCATTGATCACCACCATCTCCCGATCAAACCTATCATTTTTTTGTGAATTTACTCGCCGTTTGCTAATTGGATGCGCATAAATAATGTCAGTTAAAACGTGTTCTCCTAAAGAACGCAGTGAAAGGGTGAGATAGTGGCACAATTCCGGCAAAATGATCGCCCAGGGCTCAAACTTTCAGAATATGGCCACTAGGGACCAATAATTGTTCAATCGAGAGTTGAAGTTAAAATATCGAATTTGACCTACAAAAATCAATAATTTCAAATTTTCGTATCTTAGAGTGAAATTCATTTTAATTCTACACTCTCCGAGCATTGTGTTCGGTTGAGGACTGACCAAATCGTCAGAAAATTACTTGTAATAAAAATATGTCTAGACATAATTCCCTACATAGCATACGAAAAATGATCCCCTGCAGGCCTGGACAAGGCGCACCAGTCTGTACAGATCTGTGTATAGCTCGCGGTTACTTTCGGCCTTATATTCGGGAATAAAATGTTCGTTAATTTGCGTATTGGGTAAATATAAGGGGGTACGTGAGGGCATTTTCGTTTTTGCGAACTAGTTCGACGGTTTTGTAACGATTCAACTGTAGTTCAATTGTTAGTAACAATTGAAATTTTGAACAATTGTTACACTAATTCTTTTAATACCTTGAAAACTGCTTTAATATCTTCTAAAAACATTTTCAGTTTTCAAAAAAATTGTGTAACAATTGTTCAAAATTTCAATTGTTACTAACATTTGAACTACAGTTGAATCGTTACAAAACCGTCGAACTAGTTCGCAAAAGCGAAAATGCCCTCACGTACCCCCTTATATGCAAATTTGATGCCAATCTCTTTGTTAAGAACTAATGGAAGCCCGATGAAAGTTTAGCGGAAATTCATTAATCGGTTCTTGAGTTATGACGTGTAGGGTACATAGTGCCTACATGCAGCCTTGGCAAACTGATCGAGATGATGCAAAATGAAGTTGACCACGGTAATCAGCACACTCGACAACCCCTTTACACAAGTTTTCGAAAAAGTGCTGTGTCAGACTTTGTTCGACTCAGGCAATCGGGCTCATATATCAGTAGTTTCCACAGTGTTACTGTGAGAATAGAAAGCGTAGTCCGTGGTGTGGTGGGCAAGATTTAGTATATTTGTTTCTAAGTATACGCGGAACATTTTTTTGGAAAATGTTCCCCGTATATTTAGAAACAAATGTACTAAATCTCGCACACCAAACCACGGACTACGCTTTCTATTCTCACAGTACAAATGTAATTTCATGTTTCAAAAATCACGCTTTTCACCACCGAAATCATAAATTTCACTGCTGCTAACTCATCATTTCCTAATTATTGCACGTGTTGGCTTTACAAATTATATAGTATGGACAGCCAGAAATATGAATCGGTGGCACAGACCTCCACCAATGATTCGACGCCCCGATTTTTGATGCTCAAATATGGAAGATCGATTGTTTCGGAAATGTAAACAAACCGTTTTTAGATTATGTGAATTTTAATGAGTCATATGTTTGATAATTTTTATCGCATTCATATTGATCTGAAATTAGCGAAAAAAATGTCAGATTTCGAGATTTTAGAAAAATCGAAATTTTCATATTTCGAAAAATTCGAAATTTCAGATAGGATAAGTAATAATGGTGCTTTTATCGTTGAATTCTGATTCTTTAGTCTAAAGAATCAGAATTCAACGAGAAATTAAAAACTTTAGAATAACAAAACGCTTCGAAAAAAGCTTATTTTTGACGAAAAGGTAGGTTCTAACATAACTTTTTACGCTCTTTCGAATAATGTATAATTATATAAGTAACACGATGTCGGAATCGAAAATTTAAAATGATCGATTTTTGAAGGTCAAAATCGATATTTTGACTTCAACTCTCGATTGGACGATTATTGGTCCATAGTGGTCATATTCTGAAAGTTTGAGCACTGGGCGATCATTTTGCCGGAGTTGTGCCACCCTACCTTCACTCTTACATATAACTCGTTTTAATATTTAATTGAGTGTGCACAACATCCTTGGAAGGGGTGGGGCATAGGATGTTAATACATATTCTATTCGCACAGTATCGTTTATATATATGTTTATATATATATATATATATATATATATCACGGGTATCACCAGTCAGTGGAGGCTTGTGGGAACAATTTCCAACTTTTATTTTTTGTTTGCCTTCATATTATAGTGGTAGCATACACTAGAGCCAACTTCTCGAAAAATCTAGGCCACACGTCCCAGAGCCGGCTTTTAGGAATTTTCCGGTTTTGCTCCCGGCTATACTGTATCTCAGCTCCCAGACGAGCTAGAGACTTGGCAAGGTGCTCAAAATGATCGGAAAAATATAATAAAAAACTTTCATGTTATGAACTAAGCGATATAAGCAACGCTCGCCAAGTTATGCTCTATAAAGCAGATTTTGATCGAGATAAAAAATCGTAGCTTTTTCGAGAGTATGCGTTTCAAGCAATTTTATTGCCAAATATAGTAGGTCGAGTTCATACACGACTATAAAAAAAACACAAGTCGATTTCTGTGATAGGCCTTTTTGGCAATATGCATTTGAATGCTCCAAAGTGACGTTGGCCATAAAAAGATGTTCGTTACCCAGCTTTGTTTTGCCCATTATTTAATACCTATTACTATATTTCAACATTTCTGTAATAGGAGACTTCGATAACGTCGAAAAAATAAGAGATTTCACAACTTCTGAAAATTCGATTTTGAGACCTCAGTTTTCATCAAATTTACGGCTATCCAAGTCAGAAATTTGACAACAGCTACTATCAACGCTGGGTGGAACCTACAGCAGGCTTCGACTTGAATTGATTTCTATGAAAAGAACTTCTATATGCGCTCTAAAAGTTATTATATTTTGCTTCGAAGATAAACTGACTAGACTTATTCGGAGTTCACAGTGGATCGTCTTAAAAATAGACATATTTGCAAAAAAATCACTACCTTTCCTCTTCTGTGATTCAGGAGACCCCTTTGAAGCACGATTTTTTTCACCAAAGGTTGGTTCCTAGGGTAACTTTTCACGAGGAATCTAATTATGGTGATTAAAATGATACAAGTTGAAACTTTTTCAGGGCAGAAATTTGTATTCTTCAAATTACCGTAACTTTTCCCACAGATGAGCTAGCTTTCAACTTCCAACAGTAAAAATGCTTATCTCGTCGAGATATTTCAGAATTACTATGCATTTATGAAGTTTGGATGAGCCGTTCAAAAAATACAAAAACCGACCACTCAGGTTCAGCGCGACACACGAAATGAGGGGTAATAGATACGGCTTCCTAAGGTCGATTTTCGAACTCTACGTGAAAAGTTACCCCTAGGGGCATCTTAAAATCAGAACTTTATTTTTCGCTGTACGGCCTCTGGTCAGTTCTCTCAGATAGTCACTCGTTTATATATATATATATATCACAGGTATCTTGAGTCAGTGGAGGGAAAAAACCAACCCCGGGAACAATTTCCAACCCCTAAGTTTTCCGCAACATCAATTAGATGAGATAATGTTCAGCATATATATCACGGGTATCACCAGTCAGTGGAGGTACGTGGGAACAATTTACAACTTTTATTTTTTGTTCTAATTCATACTATGGCTGTAGCATACACTAGAGCCAACTTCTTGAAATTTCTAGATCACAGGTCCCAGAACCGTCATTTAGGAATTTTCCGGTTTTGTATTCGGCTCTACCGTATATCAGCTACCAGGTGTGCTAGAGATGTGGCATTGGGCTCAAAAGATGCGGAAAAATCAGATGAACAACTTTCATGTTGAAAGTGGAACGGTAGGACTCCAAGTTCCGAAAATGTGAACGAAAATATGAAATCCCAAGTACAAATAAAATCATACCATCTCGGGGAGTATGAAACAAAGTGAATTTTATTGCAGATTATGGAAGCTTAACTCCATACGTGTATAGGAAAAATGAGTAGTCGGCACTTTTAGGGTGGACCCTTTCCGCAGTATGGCTCCGAAGGTCGAAAAAATGAGATGCAAAATTTTGAAAATTTCTCATCTCGCAGATTTATCATTCCAATCGATCAGTTCAACAAATTTATAACATTTCTCGATCAAAGAAGTTAGATCATGTTGAAATAACACGAAATTTTAGCACTTCCAAAAATTCGATTTTCAAGGCTTCATTATGACCATTTTCGAGCGCTTCCAGTTCACGATTTAGCCTTCACTGAAAATCATCACACATATTTCTCAATACATGTCACAATCATTAACACATTCTGGAATTATTGGATCTCCAACTTATTCCAGGCTCGTGATTTCAATTCTCGAACTTGAAGGATCGCTTTGTTGTAAATTATAAATAATTATATTTTTACTAAATTTTATTGAATGTCGACTATTTTCGATCACTAAAAATCATTTTGAGATCAAGAGATATGAACAGTGATAAAATTGCGGCCATTTTCAAGGGTGTTCAAAAATTCAAAAATTTCAATTTTCACAAATTTCATTTTATTATAAATCATCACAATGTTGGTATTATCAGTGTTTTCTACCTCATCTGCTCATAAAATGATTTTTAGTGATCGAAAATAGTCGACATTCAATAAAATTTAGTAAAAATATAATTATTTATAATTTACAACAAAGCGATCCTTCAAGTTCGATAATTGAAATCACGAGCCTGGAATAAGTTGGAGATCCAATAATTCCAGAATGTGTTAATGATTGTGACATGTATTGAGAAATATGTGTGATGATTTTCAGTGAAGGCTAAATCGTGAACTGGAAGCGCTCGAAAATGGTCATAATGAAGCCTTGAAAATCGAATTTTTGGAAGTGCTAAAATTTCGTGTTATTTCAACATGATCTAACTTCTTTGATCGAGAAATGTTATAAATTTGTTGAACTGATCGATTGGAATGATAAATCTGCGAGATGAGAAATTTTCAAAATTTTGCATCTCATTTTTTCGACTTTCGGAGCCATACTGCGGAAAGGGTCTAAAAGTGCCGACTACTCTCATTTTTCCTATACACGTATGGAGTTAAGCTTCCATAATCTGCAATAAAATTCACTTTGTTTCCGGCTCCCCGAGATGTTATGATTTTATTTGTACTTGGAATTTCATATTTTCGTACATATTTTCTGAACTTGGCGTCCTACGGTTTCACTTTCAACATGAAAGTTGTTCATCTGATTTTTCCGCATCTTTTGAGCCCAATGCCACATCTCTAGCACACCTGGTAGCTGATATACGGTAGAGCCGGATGCAAAACCGGAAAATTCCTAAATGACGGTTCTGGGACCTGTGACCTAGAAATTTCAAGAAGTTCGCTCTAGTGTATGCTACAGCCATAGTATAAATTAGAACAAAAAATAAAAGTTGGAAATTGTTCCCGCATACCTCCACTGACTGGTGATACCCGTGATATATATATACTGAGCATTATCTCATCTAATTGATGTTGCGGAAAACTCGCGCCAATGTCTTACAGCGATAAGCTACAGTAATTCCATTGACTTTTCTCTAAATTATTGATTTCATTTCTTTTTTGTGGTAAGTTCGTCATAATTTGTTGTTTTTAAGATCTAGAATCAGCATGGCAGACGGCGACGCCACGCCACCTATTTCTCATGGTAAGCATCTTCTGTGCTTAAGAATATATTCAATGCGAAGTGGTTGGCATCAAAATGATTGTTTCTATGAGTATTTCATCGTCGTGTTGCAATCCAAATAATTTTCTTAAGGCTTGCTCACCCGAGAAAACGAAGGAAGACGCTCGTATTTTTTCGACCTGCAAGTGATGCTGTGTCGCTCGGAGCAGTTTAAACTAGTCAGCTATCTGCTTGCACAAAAAGAGAAAGAGGTTCGTAAACACGTACGAAATTTATTACTATATATGCTTTGCAGTATCAAATTACCTTCAAAAAGCCTTTCTCCAACCAGTTTGAATGCAAACCTCAGGCATGTCATACTCTAATTTATTTTGTCGAATATCATTTTTATAGATTGACAATGTCTTTGTTAATTTGATGCTGGATTCCGACGTGCCGGTGAATCTGGATAGTCTGAGTGGGTTTAGTTAATATATGTTCCTTCTCTATTTTTCAATAGTTGTTGGTATATGCGTAATTTCAGTCGACGACCTTCGTTCGCACGCAAACAAGAATCCGGGAGTCAATGAGCTCACTCGACTGCTGGACTTGTTGTACGTCTCTCGCAAGCTGCCTTTACTGCTTGAAGAACTGGATATCCGCAAAGTATCCTACGATCTCTACGATTCTGAAGCTCATGGCAAATTTGGTATGTTTTCATTGCACTTTCAACGCTTAATGCTTCGAAATATCTATTATTTTTATTTTTACCATTTTTAGGCCCATTGGCGACGTACTCAAAGATATCAAGCGATACCGCTGTTAACAATCGCTCTCACGAAATGGCGCTTGTATTTTCTATGCTCGCGACTGGCCAGAATGAAGTCGTCGCTGCCGCCCTTGTTCACCTGGCCAATGTTCTTCATTTTCCTTGGTAGGTAGTCTCCTTGTTTCTCCTACTCATCAAACATAGTGCTATTCTTTTATTATTATGAGAATAGAGGAAATGTGTTACAGGGATGCTCTGATTCTCGCTCGTTATGTGTTTGGAAAGGATAATGAAGTAACGAAAACGATCCGCAAGATCTGGACGAAGTCTGTGATGAAGGATGATCAGTTTCGAGTGATCAAAATTGCCTTGTAAGTTATCTCGTACGAATTTCTGGATTCGAAAATTATATTTCGTCATTTTTTTAAAGATATATTGCGAAATCTCAATAACCAGTGTGGGGGGAGGCAGAGATCAGATTGCGAGCTCGCAATCTGAAGTCACGCCTTTACGGGCCAATAAAAGCTAAATAGTGAATATACATTTGTAGGGCACTCAAACACGGCAATCCGAAGGATCTGGCTCGCGAATTGATTGCCAATGTATCAAACAAGGAAACGGATCCGACCGAAATCGTAAGAGAGACTATCTGAGTCAAGGAACATATTTGTGAAGACCCTTGGCAAAGTTCAAAAAATCGAATTTCTCCATAATGCGTGTACGGATAGTACTCGGTGAGTATAGCACGTAGGTCACTTATGGAGTCATCCAGATAACGCTTTCCAGAAAAATATAGGTATTTCGGAATTTTTCGAAATTTTCTTTTTCGCAACCATTTCGAATGAATGACATCTTGAAAAATGCGCAAAATTCAAGTGATCATACTCACTAAATTTCATGGCGAAATGTTTTCAAATACTTCATAAAAACCGAAATATCGACTATAATTTTTGAATGAAAAATTGTAGCTCGATCAGATGGGTGGGTATGCACCTTTTTTATTTCATTGTTGTAATGTGCAGCCAGGCTACATTCTTTGCTAGAAGTATGAACGAAATTTAAGGATGGGTTTTTGAGAAATTGATGATAAAGTTACGAAACCTCGAAATAAAGCCAGTTTGTGATACGCTCGATGGCCTACCGTACCCCATCCTATATGTAGTACTCCATGAGGGAAATCGATCTGCGTTGGTAGAATATCGATATACCTTCGCGCGCGCGGGAGCGCAGGTCTTAAAAAGCTACCGTACTTCTACATGGGGTACGGTAGTTTTTTAAGAACTGCGCTCCCGCGCGCGCGAAGGAATATAGATATTCTACCAATGCAGATCGATTTCCCTGATGGAGTACTACATATAGGATGGGGTACGGTAGGCCATCGAGCGTATCACAAACTGGCTTTATTTCGAGGTTTCGTAACTTTTTCATCAATTTCTCAAAAACGCATCCTTAAATTTCGTTCATACTTCTAGCAAAGAATGTAGCCTGGCTGCACTATCTGATCGAGCTACAATTTTTCATTCAAAAATTATAGTCGATATTTCGGTTTTTATGAAGTATTTGAAAACATTTCCTTGAAATTTAGTGAGTATGATCACGTGAATTTTGCGCATTTTTCAAGATGTCATTCATTCGAAATGGTTGCGAAAAAGAAAATTTCGAAAAATTCCGAAATATCTATATTTTCTGGAAAGCGTTATCTGGATGACTCCATAAGTGACCTACGTGCTATACTCACCGAGTACTATCCGTACACGCATTATGGAGAAATTCGATTTTTTGAACTTTGCCAAGCATATGGCCAATGTCTCAGATACTCTCTCGTAAGTCAAAGCAATTTCCATGAAAGCGTGTAATTTGTTTTCGAGTATTGACTGTCGATCTTATTGCGCTACTTTTTCGTTTCCTTTGCAGTTCAATGCCTACCGATGTCTAGCAATCGCCTTGTATAATTCAGCTAGTTTGCCGGAAGTTGAAAGGAATCTTGAGGTTGGTCCGCAATAGTTACTTTTCACTAATCGATCATATGTACCAGGTGGCGGAAACATGTAAGGTTATGCGTTCAATCTATGTAACACTTCTTGGATGGGGTAAGATCTACTGGGCAAAGCTAATGATGGACGATTTATCGAATCGTGCTTCTCCTGGTGGCATCCCTTCTTACGTCTGCAAGGTAGGATACTTAAATTGTTATCAGTTATGATGTATTTCGTCATGCGCGTCGTTAAATATACGTATCGCATAGACAGACATTAATATCATTTGTCGCACCAAAATTCGACCATACGATTAGGTCATTTTTAGATCGCCCTTAATAGTCACATCGAGCTCGTTGAACTTTTATTGGGTTTGGTGAATTCTCAGAGTGGCGGAGGAGTCATCACATCAGAAGGTAAAGCAGGAGGCACTTTTCATTCTTACCGTTACATTCTACTCAGGAATGTTCAAGAAATTAGGACTGAAGTGGCGAACCGAGATCAACCGAGAGCACGGTGAGATGAGCAAGCTGAAGACGGATACGCCAGGATTTCAATCGGTACGATTCTGGAAGGTTACGGGTTATTTGTATAAATTTTCAGGGCGTATATGAGTGGCTTACGCAGTTTGCAACAGTGATGCGTGCGCCTCTTCTCGAAGAATCCGATTTGAACAAGAAGGTTTATAAGAATGACTATCTGAGAGGATTAAGCATGTGCCGTACAACGAAAAATAAAGGCCCAATTTAAAGATTGTCCTAGGGGTAACTTTTCGCGTAGAGTTCGAAAATCGACCTTAGAAAGCCGTATCTCTGACCCCTCATTTCCTGTGTCGCGCTATACCTGGGTGGTCGGTTTTTGTAACTTTTGAACGGCTCATCCAAACCTCACAAATGCATAGTAATTCTGAAATAACTCGACGAAATAAGCATTTTTACTGTTAGAAGTGAAGAGTTAACTCATCTGTGAAAAAAGTTTAGCCCCCTTGGAATTCTCAAAATGTGTGCCCGGAAACCTTATCCTCTGAATGCCCCATTTTGAACATGTGCATTGGATTCTACGTTAAAATTTACCCCTACGTGCATCTTTTCGCTCCAAAAGAGTGGGATGCATGGGGTTTCCCGCTTCGATGGAAACGAAGTAGTGTAAAATCTCAATATAAATATGTATTTTTCAGGTGAACCCCAATGATTTCAGATCATTATTGAACAAATATTTACTATTCAAGAATGGAGAAGTATCATGACGCTGAAAAATGCGGGGTTTCTCTCATTCCTAAAAATCGATTTTCTAAACTTCGAAAAATCTCCATTTTGGCCGTTGCTAACTTTAAAAATACAATTGAAATATCGCAAATTCAAAGTAATTCGTATAATATGTACCGATGTAAATGAGAAAAAGTTGTATAGAGGCTCCCACACATTGCGATTTTTGAAATATTCTTGCATGGACACGCTGCTCTGAGAGTGTGTATAAATAATTTATGAAAATTCAATATGTATTTGCTAGGGGATTCGACTAATTTCAAGCCTAAGACAATGCTGGCATATAAGGTGATTGGCAAACGTGTTCGTTCTTTCAAATTTCAACGATCCAAAAAATATCAAATTTTTTTGCATGTGAAAATCGAAATTTGGAAAACAACGCATAACCCACTATGATCAATACCAATCGACAAAACTCGTGTTAAAAAACAACAATACGTGAAAGTTGCTCAAAATTTTACGAAAATTCTTTCGAACTATAATTTATTTCTAATCAGTAACCTTAAAAATCCCATGTTCATGCAAGAATATTTCAAAAATCACAATGTGTGGGAGCCTCTATACAACTTTTTTTTCATTTACATCGGTACATATTATACGAATTACTTTGAATTTGCGATTTTCGAACTCTACGCGAAAAGTTACCCCTAGGACAATCTTTAAATTGGGACTTTATTTTTCGTTGTACGGCACATAGGTGAAATTGCTCAGTTCTCTCAGATAGTCACTCATAACAATATAACAATTAGAAAAATATTAGATGATTCGAAAATGTAAAAAAATGAACCCTATGAAATATATATCTCTGTTGTACATGGAGTGTGTCTATCTCGCATTCGAATTCCTCCAAACAATGCTTGGATGGGCTGCTGCTCCGCGAGTGGAGGGAGGGGAAGAGCCTCTGCGACTTTTCTGGCCTGAAAGGAATTTCTGTGAGTCGGGGTTATGTCTACAGTCGCGCCGGAAAGTCACCGTACACTTTTTGAATTTGTCGTATCTTTTTGCCCAGGAAATTCATCATTCTGGCACTCAGGTATGATGTACCAAATCCATCGGAGATTATGATCGTCGTATTATAGTATGACATCATCGCACAGTTATTGCGTAGTGATGACGCAATCAATCTGCGCTTTTTCAAAACGGCATTATTCTTACATAGATTTTCTCGTGTTCACCAAACTTTCCAAGATTGGAGATATGACCGAGGCCTACCCAGAATAAATTTTTGAAGGCGCTGCTCGGTCGCACATTTGCTGCAGCGAAGCTGCAAAAACAGGATCTGAAATTCGGAACTCGGCTTCTGGAGTAGCTAGAGACCCATTCAACGCATCAAAATGATCGTCATCATGAGTCCAGATGATCCTGAGAATATGACAGCGATATCTTAAAATATGCCCTCAGGGCATGAAAAAATCGCTTTTTTGCATGACCATTTTTTGGACATCCATAACTTTACGGAAAAGTTTAGTAAAAATCTAATTTTTATCTGGTAATGTTCAAAATGTATTGAAGAACCGAATTCCAACTTTTTAGAGCGATTGGATATCTTTCCGACCCGCGGTGTGCGTTTTTAGGGGGTATACAAGGGTCGGGAAACACCCTGTTTACGCACTCTCGTCGTCTGTACTCTCTCGTCCATAGGGGTAAACAAGGTGTTTCCGGACCCTAGTATACCTCCGAAATACGCACACCGCGGGTCGGAAAGATATCGAATCGCTCTAAAAAGTTGGAATTCGGTTCTTCAATACATTTTGAACATTACCAGATAAAAATCAGATTTTTACTAAACTGTTCCGTAAAGTTATAGATGTCCAAAAAATGGTCATGCAAAAAAGAGATTTTTTCATGCCCTGAGGGCATATTTTAAGATATCGCTGTCATATTCTCAGGATCATCTGGACTCATGATGACGATCATTTTTATGCGTTGAATGGGTCTCTAGCTACTCTAGAAGCCGAGTTCCGAATTTCAGATCCTGTTTTTGCAGCTTCGCTGCAGCAAATGTGCGACCGAGCAGCACCTTCAAAAATTTATTCTGGGTAGGCCTAGGTCATATCTCCAATCATAGAAAGTATGGCGAACAGGAAAAAATCTATGTAAGAATAATGCCGCTTTGAAAAAGCGCAGATTGATTGCGTCATCACTACGCAATAACTGTGCGATGACGTCATACTGTAATACCACGATCATAATCTCCGATGGATTTGGTACATCATACGTGAGTGCCAGAATGATGCATTTCCTGGACAAAAAGATACGACAAATTCAAATAGTGTACGGTGACTTTCCGGCGCGACTGTATATAACAGAGTAAATTATTATTTCATACCATCAAATAATAATTAGCTGTTTCAAATATTTGATGTTCAGCCTTCTCGATCAAAGACGAGTCGATCGTTTTGCCCGCACTCCTTCCCCGTAGCAGAACTTTGTCAGCTGGCTCATCAAGATCTGCAACGACAATCAAAGAAGATGGCAAGAAACAGAAGAAGAAAGGAGAAACGAAGGGAGTACGTTTTATGTTGTGCATAGGCATGTAAACTACATATTTTTCTAGGAACAACCTTCAATGCCTCTCCACGACTCCAATATGGGTCAGTCGAGAATCATGGGCGGTCAACAACACAAGGATCGGTATGCACAGCAGGTTCATGTAAGTGAATAACTTATGGCGAATACATTTAATGGAATACTTGTGCAGCAATCTATGCCGTACAACGGAGCGAGCGGTGATCATAAGAAATGTAAGGAGTTTTTTAAAACGATTATTCGTGCCTTAAGGAATAACTCATTCCTCAAACCCTCTCTAGTGTGGCATGTTTATGATGGCATCCATATAAGCACAAAACATTCCAATCGTTCATTGGCTTATGCCTACGTCAAGTCTGCTCGGTCAAATATCGGAATTTTGCAGTTACCTGCTACAAGTGTAACAAGGAAGGCCACTTTCAAATAAACTGCCCGAACGATGCAGCTGCTGTGATGACTCAGGACGTGCGAGCTCTCCTGGCGAGCTGTCAAGGACAATATGGTAAGGGGTCCATACCAAAATGTCCCCCCCTATCCCCCTGGCAGTACCCGCATCTCTAATCAAATTTTGAAGTTTTAATTACGTAACCCAATTAATTTTGGTTAAAAAGCTCTTTTTTGATTCTTAAAGAGCTTGAGCTGTTCTATCTTTTGTATGTTGACGCCTAAGAGCTGAGACTCACATGAACGTCGCTACACTATCAAATGCGACAATTATTACATATGATAGTGTAGTGAAGTTCATGTGAGTCTCAGCTTTTAGGCGTCAACATACAAAAGATAGAACAGCTCAAGCTCTTTAAGAATCAAAAAAGAGAGAACCTTTTTAACCAGAATTAATTGAGTTACGTAATTAAAACTTCAAAATTTGATTAGAGAGGCGGGTAAGGGACCACAGGTGGGCGGGGGTTGAAGCTGGAAATCGAAAACCTGTTTAGGGTCAAAGGGGGGGGGGGGGGGGGGGTGAACGTAAATGATCGTTTTGTGACAAAATTTTCCAAAAACCTGAGGTGTCCAATCCGAAAACAGGGGGTGTTTCGCAGCTGGCTTCGATGGTGCCCACCTATGTAAGGGACGCAAGAGCGATGGCAGAAAGTAAAGCCGCAAGAATAAAAAAATGAGGAATATCTATAGGCCTTTCATAATTCTTTTTAACCAGGATTTTCTGGCTGCTGTTTAGCTAGTTCGTATTTGTTTCATCCCTTGTGCAAAGCTTATTCGTTATAGGAGAGACATCACGAGAGAATCACCTTCCCGCGGCGGTAGAACCAAACTCATGATTTCCGGCAACAAATTTTATGCAAGGTACTTTGAATGATGCTCTTTAAAACTGCGTCGTCAGAATTTCGATATCTGTCGTCATAGTCGAGATTCAGAAGGCCAAAGTTGGTACTATCACTTTTCGACAATCAAATCGGGCTCACTTAAATGATCATAAGTCCGTTTAAAATAAAGAGAGAGGGTCGTTCTTTTTTTAAATGAAAGCTTCCATCATGCGCAATAACTTTTATGTTGAAGTCATCATTCCTGGACCTCAGCCTGGTCCGGGGTGGTCGGGTGGACCAAAATTGACGTAACTTTGCAAAACGGTAAAAGTTAGCTGAATAAATGCGCGCGATTGATAGTCCGTATAGGTGACTACCTTGACGCAAAAAAATTGGAGAAATCATTAATGGGAGAAAAAATGGCGCTGGCTTATATACGGCGACACCAAAACGGGTACCAGACATCAATACTGTCCAAGCTCCCATTGGCCCTTATTGGGCTCAAACATATCCAAAATAGTCTAAAACAATTCTTCAAATTGTTGAAACCCACATTGAATCACTTTTATTGAGCCAAAATATCGATACTGCCCAAAAATTGCAAATCCATATTTTTACCGATTTAATGCTTTTGCGTTAGTGAGAGATGTGCCCACATGTACTAAATCTGTCATACGAATCATAAAAACATCCCTCGAAACGACTCAAAGAAATGGCGCACCTGGAAATACGATTTTTAGTAAGAGAAATCTGATAAAAGACGCGAAACTGTACCACGGGTAAGAATTGATCTACCGATCTGGGACATGGCAAGAAATGTAGAACTCGACGAGATGAACATTTTATCTGTTGAAAGCGAACTTCTATCTTTTCGTTTAAGCGCGCTACAGAGCCTAGAATTTAGCGAAAATCAAGGAGAGACGCGCGCGGGCGAGCGCTAAATAGAGGGGAGGGAGAGGAAGGTCAGGCGGCGAGAGCGGCAGAGAGTTAGAGCGCGCGCTCTCGGGGGATTCTAGCCCGTTTTTTCCCAACTTCCAGGCTCCGCAGCGCGCTTCAACGAAAAGATAGAAGTTCGCTTTCAACAGATAAAATGTTTATCTCGTCGAGACCTTGGGGTCGCTGTATATAAGCCAGCGCCATTTTTTCTCCCATTAATGATTTCTCCAATTTTTTTGCGTCAAGGTAGCCACCCATACGGACTACCAAACGCGCGCATTTATTCAGCTAACTTTTACCGATTCGTAAAGTTACGTCAATTTTGGTCCATCCGACCGCCCCGGACCAGGCTGAGGTCAAGGAATGATGACTTCAACATAAAAGTTATTGCGCATGATGGAAGCTTTCATTTGAAAAAAAGAACGGCCCCTATTTTTATTTTAAACGTACTTATGATCATTTAAGTGAGCCCGATGTGATTGTCGAAAAGTGATAGTACCAACTTTAGCCTCCTGATTCTCGACGATGACGGCAGATATCGAAATTCTGACGACGCAGTTTTAAAGAGCATCATTCAAAGTACCTTGCATATTTTTTTTGCCGGAAATCATGAGTTTGGTTCTTCCGCCGCGGGAAGGTGATTCTCTCGCGATGTCTCTCATAGAATGTTCAGAAATTTTACAGTTTAGATAAATTGTTTGATGACGAAATGTTTTCGAGTGCGCACATGGGATCCCTGAAAGGACGTATTATAATTGTCGTAAAGGTACCAATCGAAATAGTGTTTAGGCCAACCTCAAACTACCCTTCGGCCTCAAATCATCACCTCCTTAGCTAACAGCACTCCTCGAGGATCGACGGTCGGTAGAATATTATTTTTACGTTGTTAGATCAATAGTTGTCTCGCTTAGATTGATCAGCTGCCACCTCCGTCGATCAGTGGATCTTCAATTGATGATCACCCCAAGAACAATCAGCTGGCTGCTTTTCACCAGAATGTCGTTTCAACAACGATGATGCATCAGCCTACGAACGTTGATGGTGGTCTTTCCAATGGCGTGCTTAACTTATCACAGGACGTGAGTCACTTTAGGCTTTGATATTTCCGTTCGCAAGGTAGTTGTTATTACAGAAGAGCTTTGATTTCATATTCCCTAATATATTAATTTCCCTGATGTTTTCAGCGAATGGGTGCTGCGTTGATGAAAGCGCTGAGGGCAGCGGACGGAAGACTGAAGGACATCCACTTGGTCATCGATGAGGACAGTGCAGAGTGAGTGTCTCGAGTGGAGTGGGGAGGGACTACGGTAGAAAAATAGGGAAACAAGGGATACGGTGAGTGGAGTTACGGAAAAAGAACCAGATTCGGATGGACGAGTGGATGAAGAAGAGGGGAAGAGCGAAGAAGATGATGAAATGGACGTCTTCAAGGTCAAGTAAAGAATGGATGTGAGTTGCCAACCATCGATGACATCATCAACGAATCTGAAGTATAACGGCACATGCCAAGATCTCAAGATGAACTGTAATGAAGTGAAAGAATGGAGGAAGAGGAAGCAACTCAACTCCCATATCTCGCAAGATATCTATCCAATCATTCCAAAGTACCAGCTCTCCATCAATTGCTCACCAATCAGAAGACGAGGAGAGCGATTCTCTTCGGACACTCGTCAACCATCAATCCTTCGGCCGAATGCATAGATAATGCATAGATCCCGAAGTTGAGGTTTTGAGCCCTAGAGAAATTACCATACATTTCCAGCTATAGCGGCGCGTTTGTCCGTTGCAGCGGAACCTAATGGGAGTACCATGGATTTTGTTCATTACTACGGGTCCCGGGTAATGTCCATCAAAGCTCAGATATAATGGTTCATGTTATCTACAGGGTGCGGAGAAAGTATGGAAACAAAATTTGAACTCAAATATTTCATCAGTCCTGGAAACCTGTTAATACATGTTATAACAGGTTTTACCTAATCATTCGGTGTATTCAAGGCGCACTTTAAATTGTTTCCCGTAGTCATGGTTCGACCCCACCAATTCCGACAATAATTATTGACCTTTGGAGCACCGGCGAGACCGTTGGTTCAATATCGAAGAAACTCCGTGTTTGCCGTCCTACCGTTTTCAAGACCATCCGCCGTTTCATGGAGCTGGACACGACTAAGGACCGTCCTGGAATGGGCAGACCTTCCTCCGCTGTCACTCGCAAGAACAAGAAAATTGTGCAGAAGCGAGTCGCACGCAATCCCGAGCGATCTATGAGGAAGATGGCCCGTGATCTCGGTATTGACGAGCATTCAGTGCGCAAGATCGTCCATTATGGACTCATGCCCTACCCTTACAAGATGCGTGACTGGCATTCACAAGGAAGAGATGCAAGAAGCTTCTGGCGTGGGCCGAACATCTCACGACTGTCTACTCGGATGAGAAGATGTTCGCGGTGGAGCAGGCTTTCAACAGTCAGAACATGAGAGTGATTTCCCAGTCTGCCCAGCAAGCCAATGCTAGGGCAAAACCGTCTCTCGAGTTTCCTACCCGCAGTCAGTGATGGTTTGGGCAGGATTGTGTGCCACCGGCAAGACTCCCCTTATTTTCGTCAAGCCCGGTGTGAGGGTCAATAAGCAGTACTACATCAAGCAGATCCTGGAGAAGATTCTTCTTCCCTGGTCACGTTCCCACTTCAAAGGGCTCCATTAGACCTTCCAGCAAGATTCTGCACTCGCCCATTCCGCAAAACTCACCCAGAACTGGTGTGCGAGCCATCTTCCGGATTTCATTCCATCGAATGAATGGCCCTCCAACAGCCCCGATTTGAATCCCCTCGACATTAGTGTGTGGTCGGTTCTGGAGAAGGATGCTTGCTCCACCCGCCACCAGAATCTGGAGAGTCTCAAGAACTCCCTTTAGAAGGCATGGGACAAGATCGATAAGAAGTACCTTCGGTCCGTCGTCGAGTCGTTCTCGTCTCAAGGCTGTCATCAAGGCTAACGGAGGTCAAATCGAATAACCTCTCGTTGTTATGTTCCTAATATCTCTGATAAATGATGTGTACCGTTTCAAAAGTGTGCGATGGTTTTGAAAGAAAATACATGGTTAAATATTTGTTGCCATACTTTCTCCGCACCCTGTACATAAACCAATAATGCACCTTTCGATTACCGTAACCCTCATTACTGTAATCTGGTTACGGTAGCTTTACAAAATGTGGAATTTGACATGTTTATTACATGGTAGAGATCATTTAGTGGTCGGTGAGCAAGAAAGGTCATTCATTAGCCCACCTATAGTATCTACAGTACCCATGAGGGCACGAATTCATTAGTGTACATCAAATCGAGCAGGGGTAGATTATTAGAATATGATTTTTTAAGAAGGTAAGAAAGATGAGGTTGGCCTCCGAGTTGTGAGCCTGTAGAATTCTCAATTCGGGAAAATGCTTTGAAGATTAAATTAAGTTCATACGGTGGTGCATCGTTTTAGAACTGGTAATTTTAGAACTCCACGGATGATGAAAAATAAAGTGCTCTAAACTCATCAAACGAGTTCGAAAATACAAGAGTAAAAAAATGACCAGTTCTAAAGTGGTACACCCCGCTAATACTGTATGCCTATGAATAGGAGAATGTAAACTCTCATGCGAATGGGATGCATTGGTGAAAAGGCATGCAAAATTGGATACGGTAGCTCTCTATTAACAGTAGTTACTACTCACCACTACTCCGTACTACAGAATGAAGATAGGATTTTTTTCAAATTTATGCAAAATTAGTGTGACAATATTAAAAGATCAGAAATACATAAATTATGAACGGACAAGAGGGGTGCGTGGGTGCATGGAAGAGACATCGCATGAAGGGTGCATGGACGAGTCAACAGAGTGCATCGTGAATTGCTGAAAAATAGTGAATTATACACAAGCCAATTATTCGGCATAATCGAGTTCTCATCACTGCACACATTGCCAATCAGTTTAGAAGCGATTCAAATAGCGTTTAAATAATTTGAAGCATTATTAGTGTTGCGGGGGGCGGACAAATGCAAAACAACCAAAAGCACAACTCAACGCCGTTAAATGGGAAGTTGGTCTAGCGACGTTGGAGTTGTTTCATTGTTGCCAGTATGCGCTCCCTTACTTTTGAATATGTCAGTCTTGCTACTAGGTGATCTTGAGTTTCAACGTATAGGGGGTTATGGAAATCCACATATCATGAACCCCTATACGTTGACTTGGAGAGAAACTCAAGATCGCCTGGTAACACGACTTACATATGCAAATGTAAGGGAGCGCATACTGGTAACAGTGAAGCAACTCCCACGTTGCTAGACCAACTCCCCATTGAACGCCGTTGAGTTGTGCTTTTGGTCATTTTGCTTTTGTCACTATATATTTTTTGTTTGATTAGGTATTTGTAAATGTATGATCCACTTGGTCATCGATGAGGACAGTGTAGAGTGAGTATCTCGAGTGGATTGGGAAAGGACTACTGTAGAAGACTAGGGAATCAAGGGGCACGGTAGATGGGATTACGGAAAGAGAACCAGATTCGGATGGTCGAGTGGATGAAAAAGAGAAGGATATCGAGATGAAGAAGATGCAGTCGATAAGATGGACGTCTTCAAGGTCAAGTAAAGAAATCGAATGTGAAGTATAACGGCATATACCAAGAACTCAAGATAAACTGAAGTGAAAGATCCAAATGGAGGAAGAGCAAGCAACTCAACTCCCATATCTCACATGATATCCATCCAATCATTCCAAAGTATCAGCTCTCTCGATCAATTGTGCACCAATCAGAATACGAGGGGCGATTCTCTTCGGACACTCGTCAACCATCAATCCTTCGGTCGAATCTGGTATCTGTACTCGTATATCCACTGCCATTTCACAATAGCTTGATCACTCGAATATCTCCCTCGTTGAATGGGCCAATAGCCATCTCCGCCTTATGGAGAATCATTCGATTGCTGTTCTGGGTGTTGCCCATCTCTCCCTAAGGGAGTCCACAGATCAGTCATGTGTCCAACTCTCTGCTTCTTTGCGAGTCAGTGGGCGGGCATCCCATTGGGGAGTTATTTCGCCCTGAGACATGGCCTGGAATCATATATCTGATGATGCACTTCTCCCGACACCGATCATCCGTTTCCCTTGTGCATATGGGAATGTACGGTATCGTGTCGATCGGTTGAGAGGCTCATATAAGCGCGAATGGCTGGTTGAGGAGAGATAAACAATGATATTATTGTTGTTTATTATCGTAAATAATACAATAAGCAACTAAGTCAGATATCCTATTTAATTAATAAGTCTGACCCGCTGTTATATAGTTGCTCCCCCGTACTCCCTAACTCTATCGTAATATTTCAATGACAAATATCCCACCACGATTACTCTGCCGACGCAAAGTGATATACTGTATCTTCCCGGCCTCCTACTGAATTTGGGATCCTCGCTGGTTCTCTCCCCTGTCCCCTAATCTCTTTACAGTTTCTTCGTTTTCTCTTCTTTATTCTATCGCGATAAAATTGCTACAAGAACTCAACGGCCATACGCACAATAAGCACAAGGAAATACACAATAATTATCATTCATTGGGCTAGTTTGACATAAATGTGAGTATGATTGGGAATGATTCTAGGGATGCGATGGAGATGCTCTTCATGCTGAAGGAGGTGGCGTCTCGTACGGATTCCCTGCGGATTACGATAGCCGAGATAGGCGATGGATCGATTGCCTCTCCCAAGTGCTTCGCCATCCTCTCGCATCTCCGAGTCATTCCTAATGTACGATTTATAAAGGATATATTATAGTTTTCAAAGATGACCATTGTAGACTTTGATGGATGTAGAGAGAGAGAACATTCGTAAATGAATGCTCATTTCAGCTGACGTGGTTGAAAGTGTACGTGCAGCCGAAGAACTTGGGGCAGTTCCAGACGATGACGTCACTCTTCAGAGGTGAGGAAGGAGAAGAGTTAGTTCATGAATAGTCACCTTACAAATTAGGTATATGAAATGATAAAAATGATGTCAACCATCACTACAGTTGTTCCCTTTTTTCAGATTTGGAGTTGCTGACGTCTCTTCGTGTATTACACATGGAGGGATTCGTGGATCAGATCTGGCTCACTTCCGATATGATCTACAATCTGGCAGATGCCTTCAAGACTGGAATGAATTACCTCGCAGCGGTACGGAATACTCTCACAGAAGCTACCTTATCTGGGAGTAATGCTTGCTGAGTTGTGTTTCCCTCATGGTGTGAGGGGGGAATGAGGGTAATGATGGGTGATCTTCAGACTCTCGAGGATGTCTCCTTCGCCAACTTCCCCAAACACACCAAGTTCAATGCCACTGGGTACAAGGGAGATCGGAAGGAGGTAAGAGGCATTTTTCCATAATACATTTGCATTGTTTATGATCAATTTAAGAGACCGGATCAGTAAGATTCGACCACATCCGGCACTCCCCGGACACGGGTACCCCGGAATGAGAACCGGGCTTCCATTCTTTGTGTATGGAGACCCCTTGACCCCTTATTGCACGAACTGTCCATAATTTCCCGGTTTCACTTTAGCGCTGTGAAATACAAGGCATCAAACTTGAAAAATCGAAATTTCATAATTTTTAAACGCGATGACATAGACTCAAAATTTCTTTTGCATCGTACTTGGGGTGATCAATAATCAAAATCAACCATCCAGATCGATTCACGATTGATTGTAAAACCATTTTTGTGTTTGCAAATTTTTCATTTTGGTTCACATGTCCATCGTATGAAAAAAACGCAAGCGCTCACTATGTTTAAAATGTAGCTCGGTGAAAACTGTATCGAATCCCCCGCAAGTGGGCTCGATTCATTTTCCCGCTAATGCTCTCCCAGCGCCTCGAATGTGTCGGGGTGTTGTGAAATGCCCGTTTTTGCATTACCATTACCTGCAATTGAGACTAGATGTAGCGGTTTTAGTAGAAAAATGACTTTATAAAATTAATACATTTTATTTTGCTTAAGAAAGCACAGATTTCGTTTTTCCAAAAAAAATCGATATTCGAGATTTCGTCTGCATGCAAATTTATGCATCTAAAAATCAGCCTTCTCAATTGATTGGAGGTCAATTACTAGTAGGGAGGAAAGTATGCTCCGCCTAGTGTACGAAAATCGTGAAATACGCTCTCTTACATTTCTTCAATCTTGATTATTTATATCCCAAAATGCGAAACCGATGGTTTCGACAAGAATTTTTCGTTATATATGTGCCCAAGTGAAGTTTCTTCCAGCGCAAATCGTCTGTTGCAATTGAAAAGAGTAAAATTTACATGACAAAATTGGAATTTATCCTAAATTTGGAAAATTGTGTTTTGCACACTTCAATTTTATCAAGATTTCATATGAGAAAAATCAGTTTGGAAAAGCTTGAATTTCATGAAGTTATGTGTAACGTATACTAGAGTAGTACGTAAATAAAAAGGCAAAACATAGGCTTACCAAATAAAGTCAATCTCCCATTGTCCTTTCACTAAATTGGTTAAAATCGAGTAAACAGTGCAAAATTGGAATAGCAATTTTGCGTTGTATTCTCGCTAGTCAGGCATAAATTTGTAATATGGTTTCATAATAAGTATAAACTCGGAAAATTATGTGAAATCGCACAAGGAATCCAAAATTGCTATTTCCATTTCTCATAGTTTACTCGATTTTAACCAATTTAGTGAAAGGACAATGGGAGATTGACTTTATTTGGTAAGCCTATGTTTTGCCTTTTTTCGCATTTTTGGGCTATAAATAATCAAGATTGAAGAAATGTAAGAGAGCGTATTTCACGATTTTCGTACACTAGGCGGAGCATACTTTCCTTCCTACTAGTAATTGACCTCCAATCAATTGAGAAGGCTGATTTTTAGATGCATAAATTTGCATGCAGACGAAATCGCGAATATCGATTTTTTTGGAAAAACGAAATCTGTGCTTTCTTAAGAAAAATAAAATGTATTAATTTTATAAAGTCATTTTTCTACTAAAACCGCTACCTCTAGTCTCAATTGAAGGTAATGGTAATGTAAAAACGGGCATTTCACAACACCCCGACACATTCGAGGTGCTGGGAGAGCATTAGCGGGAAAATGAATCGAGCCCACTTGCGGGGGATTCGATACAGTTTTTCATCGGGCTACATTTTAAACATAGTGAGCGCTTGCGTTTTTTTCATACGATGGACATGTGAACCAAAATGCAAAATTTGCAAACACAAAAATGGTTTTTCAATCAATCGTGAATCGATCTGGATGGTTGATTTTGATTATTGATCACCCCAAGTACGATGCAAAAGAAATTTTGAGTCTATGTCATCGCGTTTAAAAATTATGACATTTCGATTTTTCAAGTTTGATGCCTTGTATTTCACAGCGCTAAAGTGAAACCGGGAAATTATGGGCAGTTTGTGCAATAAGGGGTCAAGGGGTCTCCATACACAAAGAATGGAAGCCCGGTTCTTATTCCGGGGGACCCCTGTCGGGGGGGGGGGGGGGGGTGATCGAGAATTAATCCGGTCTCTTAAAATTAAATAGGCAGTGTGATCTCTTCGGTGACAATTTAATTTGTGAATTTTTTTGGGGATGCAATTGGAGGTTTGGTTGCAGGGTGCGTACTCGTGTCTGTGGGATTCGATGGCCTCTTCGATTGGGACGAGGAAAACGAAGAAAGTGACACTCAAGGGAATCAGAATGAACGACGACCAACTCACACTGATGTACAAAGTGAGAAGAGAACTGATATGAGATGGAACAGAGACCTCATCTAGTCTGCAAACTAGTGATAGATCATTGCAGATTATTAGATACTTGTAAAAATAGTTTCGCTTTCACCGTACTCCAGTGCAATGTTGCGTAACAAGAAATGAGATTGTTGTGTTTTTCAGGCGATCAGTCAAGTGGCAGAGGAGGTGTACATCAAGAATGTGAGTGACTGCCACCCTCCTTCTTCCCTTCCCAAGTATCCATGCCAACGCCATTTCAGATTCGTGCTGCTTCGTGCAAGATTGTGCCTCCTCTGATTACTGGGGAGTTCCCGATGCTACGGAGACTGGAAGTGGAGGTATTGTCATAGGGAGTAATCTATCTCTATCAATGGATTCGATGTTCAGATCGCCGTTGATCCTCTGATGGTGGCTCGCAATCTCGGGGAAGTCAGCCAGACTCCCCATCTGCAGTACGCCAAATTCGCACTCAGGCACAGAATCACGAACGCCGATCATCAAATGGTACGAAGGGAATGGGTTTGAACTATCGATCACTGAACTAATTGTTCAGAAAACGTTGAAAGCGATGTTCTCCGGTGTGTTCGTCGATCAGGAATCTCCCCGTGGTCCCCTTCGTCAGTTCATCGAGGTGAGCGTCGCTGTGATGAAGAAGACGATACCATTCCTTCCACTTGGGGTGAGCATAATACGGTAATACAATTGTAGGTTCACCATCGGATAGAGGGTGCACAGCCTCCCCCTCCCCCCTCAAGTGCACTCGAAGCAAGAGCCACCTCGCGCCCCAATCTCAACTACCAGATGTGTCCTCGAACGACGGAGTACCGTCGTTCGAGGATACTTCAGCCAACTTAGGTGAAAACAACTGCCACCCAAATTACTCTAGGGAGAGTGGGAGTAGGGTTGATACATTCGGTCTATAGGCAGTGAGGAGTTTGGAGAGTGGAATGAATTGTGGGAAGGGATATGGATGGAGATGAGAGCAGTGGGTGGGATGAAGGGATTGGTATGGACGCCATCGAAGAGTGGGAGAATCGAATGAGGAGATGGGAGAGATCGGGATGAGTAACAAAGGGATCGCAAAGTAGGGGAAAGTTGTCACCACACCACTGGATATTGGCCCCTGAGGGAAGTTCAAAACCGCTGCAAGATAATTCAATAGTTGTTTCCGAAAATCGATTATGACAATCCGGAAGAAACTCTTTGTCGAGACTTGTATCCGCTTCATGGAGTATATCCAACTGGACCTCTCAATACACTCATGGATGAAGGAGGGATGGAAAATGGGCAAAAACATTCCCTAGTTTTCAGGGTTTGAATCCTACAAGTCTCGACAAGAAGAGTTTCTTCCGGATTGTACTACTCGACTTTCGGAAACAACTATTGCTTGCAGCGGTTTTGGACTTCCCTCAGGGGTCAATATCCAGTGGTGACAACTTTATGTTTGACTTCCCTGCTTTGCGATTCCTTTTGTAACTCATCCCGTTCTCTCCCATCTCCTCATTCGACTCTTCGATGTCCATACCATTTCCTACTTCCCACCCACTGCTCTCGTCTTCATCCATATCCCTTCTCCCTTTTCTATCCATTCGATAAAATCGTATTGCCTTGTCTGTCTGAATATACCAACCCTAGACTTGTCTCCCTTGTCAAAGAAACACCACTTTCTTTCCGTCCCTCTAATTTTCCCTATCGCTGTACCAGTTCGATTGTTTTGTCCTTTCTATAACTCATCTCTTTCTTCTCGTAGGTCACTTTGCTCTTACTGAGCGCTCAATTTCCTCCCAATAGCTGAATGTCGAGAGTAGGGTGGCTGAAATGGATCAACGGATGAGACGGTTAACCGTCCCCTCTGGCAGTCCTACTCTCTCTATTCACTGTGGAGAGAGACACTCTCTCGCCTCTCTCTCCCTCCCCTCACGGATGACCCATATCACGCCTCTCATGAGAGAATCGGGACAAATCGGAATTTTCAGTTGACATTCGAATTTTCGAAAATCTTGATTCTAATGTTTCCACTAAGAGATTAGATTAGACCAAAAAGGAAGTTTCAGATTTTTACCATGCTTTGCAGCTGCAGCAGGTCGCTGCAAACTTGAAACGTGTGGCATTGGTTTCAGACGTTTACACCAATAAATGTGGCAATTTTTGTTAACCACGGTGTTTTTATCATTAAATTGACGATTTTGGCGCAACTTGTTCATTTTTCACTTTTACGACCTTTGCAGCAGGAGCTGTTCATGTCGGTTTTTAATTTCCTACTCGCACATATTTTTTTTCCCGGGACTCAGAACTTTCCCAGTTTGTAGAGCTCGAAATTCTGTACTTACCAGAATTTTTAAAGAATTTATCTCGACGGGTAAGGCACTATCCCAGAGCCTTGAATTCATTTTAATGGGCTGCATGAACGGCTCATTGGGAGTTCGAAATCTCAAGACCTCAGGTTCGAATCCCGGCAAGAGCAGATATTGTTTTGCCAAACTAGCAAATAAGCGAATATGGTGAAGAAATATGAATGGATCAAAAGACATGAAAACAATAGATTAAAATATTATGGCAAAACAAGATCTGCACTTGCTGGGATTCGAACATGAGGTCTTGAGATTTCGAACTCCCAATGAGTCACTCGTGCAGCCCGTTAAAATGTGTTCAAGGCTCTGGGATAGTACCTTACCCGTCGAGATAAATTCTGCAAAAATTCTGGTAAGTACAGAATTTCGAGCTCTACAAACTGGAAAAGTTCTGAGTCCCGGGAAAAATTTATGTGCGAGCAGGAAATTAAAAACCGACATGAACAGCTTCTGCTGCAAAGGTCGCAAAAGTTAAAAATGAGGAATTTGCACCAAAATCTTTCATTTGATCATAGAAACACACTCGTGTTAAAAAATCATTGCATTTATATGCCAATCGATCCAAATCGTATGACCATGTTGATAACTTTGCAGCAGCTTGTTGCAGCTGCTGAATCCAATAGGGTCGGAACAATTTTGGGGGATCTTCTAATGCCCATTCCCGATATAAAAAAACCCAAGATCTCGAAAATTATATTTTCCAATGTCAGCTCGTTGTCCCGATTCTCTCATGAGAGGTGTGATATGAGAGGGTAAACAAGACGGTTAACCGTGATCCATTTCAGCCACCCTAGTCGAGAGCAGTACTATGTTAAATCCACCATGGTCTTTGATTTTGCGTGTTTGTTCTAGTCAATATGATCGCTAGAACGTTGAGTCTGAATATTGCTCGATATACACCGAATGGAAGTGGGGTATAAGTTCTTTTTCTTTCCAATTTAAACTTCATTCTTGGGATTGAATGTCGACTCGATGCCTTCCAACTGTATCAGATCCATTTAGTCGTGTGTAACATCCCCCCATTGATCACCACCATCTCCCGATCAAACCACTCATTTTTTTGTGAATTTACTCGCCGTTTGCTAATTGGATGCGCATAAATAATGTTAGTTGATTTTTAATTGAGTGTGCACAACATCATTGAAATGGGTGGGGCGAGGACGTTAATAAATATTGATATTTCATTCTAATCGGACACTGGCATGCAAGTGATTGAATTTCAATTGAATGGTTACTGTACTTGAAAACTGGTTTAAATTCGCACCAACAAGAAACTCTTTCAACGATTTTCAGGCAATTTACTACAGTAATTCCATAGAATTGTTGATTTTCCCTAAACTATTGATTTCATCTCTCTTTTTTTTGTTTAAACCGTTGCAATTTATTGTTTTAAGATCTAGAATCAGCATGGCAGACGGCGACGCCACGCCACCTATTTCTCATGGTAAGCATCTTCTGTGCTTAAGAATATGTTCAATGCGAAGTGGTTGGCATCAAAATGATTGTTTCTATGAGTATTTCATCGTCGTGTTGCAATCCAAATAATTTTCTTAAGGCTTGCTCACCCGAGAAAACGAAGGAAGACGCTCGTATTTTTTCGACCTGCAAGTGATGCTGTGTCGCTCGGAGCAGTTTAAACTAGTCAGCTATCTGCTTGCACACAAAGAGAAAGAGGTTCGTAAACACGTACGAAATTTATTACTATATATGCTTTGCAGTATCAGATTACCTTCAAAAAGCCTTTCTCCGACCAGATTGAATACAAACCTCAGGCATGTCATACTCTAATTTATTTTGTCGAATATCATTTTTATAGATTGATAATGTCTTTGTTAATTTGATGCTGGATTCCGACGTGCCGGTGAATCTGGATAGTCTGAGTGGGTTTAGTTAATATATGTTCTTTCTCTATTTTTTCAATAGTTGTTGGTATATGCGTAATTTTAGTCGACGACCTTCGTTCGCTCGCCAAGAAGAATCCGGGAGTCAATGAGCTCACTCGACTGCTGGACTTGTTGTACGTCTCTCGCAAGCTGCCTTTATTGCTTGAAGAACTGGATATCCGCAAAGTATCCTACGATCTCTACGATTCTGAAGCTCATGGCAAATTTGGTATGTTTTCATTGCACTTTCAACGCTTAATGCTTCGAAATATCTAATTTTTTTTAATTTTTACCATTTTAGGCCCATTGGCGACGTACTCAAAGATATCAAGCGATACCGATGTTAACAATCGCTCTCACGAAATGGCGCTTGTATTTTCTATGCTCGCGACTGGCCAGAATGAAGTCGTCGCTGCCGCCCTTGTTCATCTGGCCAATGTTCTTCATTTTCCTTGGTAGGTAGTCTCCTTGTTTCTCCTACTCATCAAACATAGTGCTATTCTTTTATTATTATGATAATAGAGGAAATGTATTACAGGGATGCTCTGATTCTCGCTCGTTATGTGTTTGGAAAGGATAATGAAGTAACGAAAACGATCCGCAAGATCTGGACGAAGTCTGTGATGAAGGATGATCAGTTTCGAGTGATCAAAATTGCCTTGTAAGTTATCTCGTACGAATTTCTGGATTCGAAAATTATATTTCGTCATTTTTTTAAAGATATATTGCGAAATGGCAATAACCAGTGTGGGGGGAGGGAGAGATCAGATTGCGAGCTCGCAATCTGCAGTCACGCCTTTACAGGCCTATAAAACCTAAATAGTGAATATACATTTGTAGGGCACTCAAACACGGCAATCCGAAGGATCTGGCTCGCGATTTGATTGCCGATGTGTCGAACAAGGAAACGGATCCGACCGAAATCGTAAGTCAAAGCAATTTCATTGAAAGCGTGTAATTTGTTTTCGACTAATGACTGTTGATCTTATTGCGCTACTTTTTCGTTTCCTTTGCAGTTCAATGCCTACCGATGTCTAGCAATCGCCTTGTATAATTCAGCTAGTTTGCCGGAATTTGAAAGGAATCTTGAGGTTGGTACGCAATAGTTACTTTTCACTAATCGATCATATGTACCAGGTGGCGGAAACATGTAAGGTTATGCGTGCAATCTATGTAACGCTTCTTGGATGGGGTAAGATCAACTGGGCAAAGCTAATGGTGGACGATTTATCGAATCGTGCTTCTCCTGGTGGCATCCCTTCTTACGTCTGCAAGGTAGGATACTTAAATTGTTATCAGTTATGATGTATTTCGTCATGCGCGTCGTTAAATATACGTATCGCATAGACAGACATTAATATCATTTGTCGCACCAAAATTCGACCATACGATTAGGTCATTTTTAGATCGCCCTTAATAGTCACATCGAGCTCGTTGAACTTTTATTGGGTTTGGTGAATTCTCAGAGTGGCGGAGGAGTCATCACATCAGAAGGTAAAGCAGGAGGCACTTTTCATTCTTACCGTTACATTCTACTCAGGAATGTTCAAGAAATTAGGACTGAAGTGGCGAACCGAGATCAACCGAGAGCACGGTGAGATGAGCAAGCTGAAGACGGATACGCCAGGATTTCAATCAGTACGATTCGGGAAGCTTACGGTTTACTTATTGGATTTTCAGGTCGTGTATGAGTGGCTTACGCAGCTTGCAACAGTGATGCGTGCGCCTCTTCTCGAAGAATCCGATTTGAACAAGAAGGTTTATAACAATATAACAATTAGAAAAATATTAGATGATTCGAAAATATAAAAAAATGAACCCTAGATATTATACATTTCTATTGTAGATGGAATGTGTCTATCTCGCATTCGAGTTCCTCCACACAATGCTTGGATGGGCTGCCGCTCCGCGAGTGGAGGGAGGGGAAGAGCCTCTGCGACTTTTCTGGCCTGAAAGGAATTTCTGTGAGCGGGGATTACAGTATCGCCGGAAAGTATTCGGCAGCTTATTCTTTTCGTCATAGTTTTTGAAGCACTACATATGTTTCGCTAAAAATTGTACTAGCAAAAGCAAATCAAATTTTGAACAATCTACTGTAATTGCGAGCTTATGCAAATTTCTCACTCTTGCGTAGTGATGACGCAATCACACACCACTTTTTCGAAAAATCATATTTCTTATACGAAAATTTCCCTACCGCTCAAGTTTTTTGGGTATTGAGACATTCACTAAGACTACCCAGAAAACAATTTTCAAGTTGCTGCGAGCTTGCATCTCGTTGCTGCAGTTTCTGCAATTTTGAGGCTGAAAACGCATAACTCAGCTTCTAGGGAGGCTAGGAACTCGTCCGAAGCACGAAACTGATCGTAATCATGACCCTAGACGATCCTGAAAGTTTGGTATCGATCGGCCTTCATTTGCCCTCAGGGCACGAAAAATCACTTTTTCTGATGACCTGACTTTGGGCGCTTACCATTTCAAGAGAACATTAGCATAAAATGTGGCTCCTGGGCAGGAAGTTGTAAAAACCATCAAGGAATCGATTCCCAACTTTTGGTAGACCTGGCATCACTCTCCGGGCCGTAGCGAACGATATACGGACGCGCGCACGTCATTTCCCTACACAAAGAGAGAGTGGTGAGAAAGTGGCGCGAAGAGATAGCGTACCTTTCGATTGCGGCGCGCGTCCGTATATCGTTCGCTACGGCCCGGAGAGTGATGCCAGGTCTACCAAAAGTTGGGAATCGATTCCTTGATGGTTTTTACAACTTCCTGCCCAGGAGCCACATTTTATGCTAATGTTCTCTTGAAATGGTAAGCGCCCAAAGTCAGGTCATCAGAAAAAGTGATTTTTCGTGCCCTGAGGGCAAATGAAGGCCGATCGATACCAAACTTTCAGGATCGTCTAGGGTCATGATTACGATCAGTTTCGTGCTTCGGACGAGTTCCTAGCCTCCCTAGAAGCTGAGTTATGCGTTTTCAGCCTCAAAATTGCAGAAACTGCAGCAACGAGATGCAAGCTCGCAGCAACTTGAAAATTGTTTTCTGGGTAGTCTTAGTGAATGTCTCAATACCCAAAAAACTTGAGCGGTAGGGAAATTTTCGTATAAGAAATATGATTTTTCGAAAAAGTGGTGTGTGATTGCGTCATCACTACGCAAGAGTGAGAAATTTGCATAAGTTCGCAATAACAGTAGATTGTTCACCATTAGATTTGCTTTTACTAGTCCAATTTTTAGCGAAACACATGCAGTGGTTCAAAAACGATGACGAAAAGAATAAGCTGCCGAATACTTTCCGGCGGTACTGTATGTCTATATAACAGAGTTGTCAGCCGTAAATACCATCAAATAATAATTAGCTGTTTCAAATATTTGGTGTTCAGCCTTCTCGATCAAAGACGAGTCGATCGTTATGCCCGCACTCCTTCCCCGTAGCAGAACTTTGTCAGCTGGCTCATCAAGATCTGCAACGACAATCAAAGAAGATGGCAAGAAACAGAAGAAGAAAGGAGAAACGAAGGGAGTACGTTTTATGTTGAGCATAGGCATGTAAACTACATATTTTTTTTAGGAACAACCTTCAATGCCTCTTCACGACTCCAATATGGGTCAGTCGAGAATCATGGGCGGTCAACAACACAAGGATCGGAATGCACAGCAGGTTCATGTAAGTGAATAACTTATGGCGAATACATTTATTGGAATACTTGTGCAGCAAACTATGCCGTACAACGGAGCGAGTGGTGATCATAAGAAACGTAAGGAGTTTTTTTAAACGATTATTCGTGCCTTAAGGAATGACTCATTCCTCAAACCCTCTCTAGTGTGGCATGTTTATGATGGCATCCATATAAGAGTGACTATCTGAGAGTACTGAGCAGAGGCCGTACAGTGAAAAATAAATTCTCGATTTTAATGGCGTGGAAATTTTCAAAGGAGAACTTGACGGATAAAAAAGTTCTCCTTGCTGCCGTTTCTGTTCTAGATGAGCTATCGACTTGAAATTTGGACAGAGGGGTGGTTTTTTATTCAGAAACATGTGCACTTCGTTAGGAGCCACAATATTGAGTTTGAGCCGAGTTATTCAAAGTTCTCCCGAGTTCTCCTGCGATATCGAAGGAGAACTCGGGAGAACTTTGAATAACTCGGCTCAAACTCAATATTGTGGCTCCTAACGAAGTACATATAACAGACTATCTGAGAAAATCAACATATTTCTTCAGCGACTTGGCACTGGCCAAAAATTCGAATTCCTACTGACTTCACCAATAGGTCGGCCTCGTCGAGGGAAACCGACGTGCATCGCCAGAAGTTCGATCCGCATCCGCGCGGTCGCGGGCGCGTATGTCGAAAAAATACTACGGCAGCATCGATTTCTTTAAATCGACTCCAATCACTGCGGCGGTATGGGCGCTGCGTTCCTTGACAAATTCTAAGACTTTTTTACTCCGGTGAATTTTTCGATCAGATTCCATCTAACGCTAGAAATCGATAATTCTACTTTTACTTCGGATACAATTTCAATTCCCCAGAAATTTTTCAACAACCCCCACAAATATTATTGTTGATTTAGCTTTTGCTTGAGCCAATACATACTTCAGTAGAAAGGCGCGAATTAAAATTTCCCGGAAGGAAGTTAAAATTAATTATGCATGAATTATGGTGCAATTTTTGGGTTACGGTAGGTAAGTGCAAAAGTTGGACTTTTCCCAAATGGTGTAGGATTGTCTAAAATCGAGTTTAAGACCATGTGACATCCGTTGATAAAAGTCGTCCGATCTTTGCACTCACCTACCGTAACCCAAAAATTGCACCATAATCATTCATAATTAATTTTAACTTCCTTCCGGGAAATTTTAATTCGCGCCTTTCTACTGAAGTATGTATCGGCTCAAGCAAAAGCTAAATCAACAATAATATTTGTGGGGGTTGTTGAAAAATTTCTGGGGAATTGAAATTGTATCCGAAGTAAAAGTAGAATTATCGATTTCTAGCGTTAGATGGAATCTGATCGAAAAATTTACCGGAATAAAAAAGTCTTCGAATTTGTCAAGGAATGCAGCGCCCCTACCGCCGCAGTGATTGGAGTCGATTTAAAGAAATCGATGCTGCCGTAGTATTTTTTCGACATACGCGCCCGCGACCGCGCGGATGCGGATCGAACTTCTGGCGATGCACGTCGGTTTCCCTCGACGAGGCCGACCTATTGGTGAAGTCAGTAGGAATTCGAATTTTTGGCCAGTGCCAAGTCTATTTCGATTCTGTCAGATAGTGTGTTCTATGTTCCTGAATAAAAAACCACCCCTCTGTCCAAATTTCAAGTCGATAGCTCATCTAGAACAGAAACGGCAGCAAGGAGAACTTTTTTATCCGTCAAGTTCTCCTTTGAAAATTTCCACGCCATAAGACGTCCCTAGGGGTAAATTTTCACGTATAGTTCGAAAATCGACCTTAGGAAGCCGTATCTCTGACTCTTCGTTTCGTGTGATGCGCTGAAGTTGGGCGGTCATTTTTTGAAAGTCGAGAACGGTGCTTCCAAACCCCAAAACATATACTAATTATGAAATATCTTAACGAAAGAAGTTTTTTTTTTCCGTTGGAGGTGAAAATCTGACTAACTTTAGAAAAAAGTTTTACCCATTTGATATCTCAAAACTGTCGTCCTGAAAATTTTTTTCGGGGGATGTAGTTTTTTTAACTAAGCTCATTAGATTCTACACTAAAAGTTACCCCTAGGGCCATTTTTTTCGTCAAAATAGCCATCGTGCAATGAGGTCTGCTTAATCGCGGAAAAGTCTAGGTTTTCATTTTTACCCAAATGTATGTGTTTTTCAGCTGATCCATTGTGAATTCTATTCAAGTATCAGGTTGGAACAAAAATTCTGTCCGATTTAAATATTTTGGTTTTCTTACATTCAACATCCTTCCTTTTCGACCGATTTTCAAATGGTTGTTCTCATACAATAAGTGATTCAACACTCTGTATAGCGCACATTTGTACAGCTCTATAACTTCGGGATTGTGGTCGCAGTGCGAGGCAAAAGTCCCCGTCATTGGTAACTGGGCTATTAATTTCTCCGAGTTCCAATCTATCGGTCTGAGAGATAGTGCCAACCGTATTATATTTTTATAAAGTACCATGGTCGTGTATTACAACAGCAACTTAAAATGAATTCTAACACGACAGGCCAACTTGAAAAATGCACCAATTGGCAAATACTGATGTCCTGGACGGACCTCAGATGAATTTATCTACCGTGCATTCAAATAGTTAGACTTAGAGACTAAAACATACTGAAAATGTATAGATCCGGCCCTGTTCAGCACACTATTTTAGTTAGGTAATTGTGCGATCCTCCTGTCACAAGCCAACATTTATTTAAAAATTGATGCCCCAAATTCAACATTAAAATCGACATATTTTACCAGTTCCTGTCTCACATACAGTGAATCAGCTCGTTATTTTGTGATTACATGCTGAAGCTGACCCTACCCTATTACATTGTGCCTTGGACACTTGGACAAATTGGGTGGTAGGTACTTTTGGTAGAGAAGTAATCCTAGCCTGGACACCAAAAGTCGGAATTTTGCATGTTTCGCAAGTATAATATGTTTTTGAAAAATCACAATTTTGAGAAAGATGAAGATTAGTTCAGCTAGACTTTCCTAATGTATGAATGGCGCAATAGTAGTGCACTATATCGCTCATATTCTAAGAACTGTCTGTTTGATTATCGGGGCAGGAATACTAATCGATTGAACAGCTCCATCACTCCATCTTACTTATTGTTCCTCATGTAATTCGTTGAAGGGATGGATCAACCCCACCATTCAACCTAGGTTTAGAAAGTACTAGACATGGCCTTCTCAATAATATATGTGAAGTTGCCCCACGATTTTTCTCTTCTGCAAAATAGGGATCCAAACACTTTTGAAAAAAAATCCGAAACTTGGTTTGATGACAATCATCAATTTCTCGTATACCCTGAGTCGCTTATTTGATCTGAACATATGTAGGGAATGTTCAAGTCTTCCACCTAATTACGCTACTGAGTTGGCTCAATGCGATTTGAGATGAGCATTTTGCGCGAGCTCAAACATCGTTCACGAAATCGGACAGAACTTATGTTCCAACCTAATATAATCAATTTATAACAACACTAGGATAGGGCAAAAAAAATGCACAAACTATTGACATTAGATCGATTTCAAAAAAATCAAATCTCTTCACCTCGATTAGTCCCATGTTTAGGCACATTCAACTTTCCATTTTGGTCATTAGAAAGTTGGAAGTTAACAAAATTTTCGCTCGAAAATGCGGCAATAAGGGGTTCCGATAAAAACAAAATAAGAAAGTGAGCATAACTCAGTAATAAACGGTGACACTTCATCAGTATACAACTATTACAGGCCAAATAACTTTATTTCAATGAATTATTTTTTATCGGAACCCCTCATTGCCGCATTTTCGAGCGAAAATTTTCCTAACTTCCGACTTGGTGATGACCCAGTATTCAATATTTTCTTGCACACCATAGGTGGGCGAGGGTTGAAGCTGGAAATCGAAAACCGGGGGTGTTTAGGGTCAAAGGGGGGGGGGTGATAGTAAATGACCGTTTTTGTGACAAAATGTTCCAAAAACCGGGGGTGTCCAATCCGAAAACCGGGGGTGTTTCACAGTTGGCTTCGATGGTGCCCACCTATGTTGCACACAATTTCGCCTACTACTAAAAGGTCCAAGAGAATTGGGGATATGAACCGAAAATGGAAAGTTGAATGCGCTTAAACATGGGTCTAATCGAGGTGAATAGATTAGATTTTTTTTGAAATCGAGATAATGTCAATAGTTTAAGTATTTTATTTTTGCACTATCCTAGTGTTATGAAATGATCATAGTTGAATAGAATTCTCAATGGATCGACTGAAAAACACAGACATTTGGGTAAAAATTAAAACATGGAGTTTTCCGCGATTCAGCAGACCAAAGGTAGTCAGATTTTCACCTCCAACGGAAAAAAAACACTTCTTTCGTCAAGATATTTCATAATTAGTATATGTTTGTGGGGTTTGGAAGCACCGTTCTCGACTGTCAAAAAAATACAGCCCATATGAGGGCGTTTGCCGAAGATTCGATCAGAGCCCGGCACAGCAAAAAAAGTCGATTTTCCAATTTTGAGTGATTTGGGGTTATCGATGGCGCTGACGAAGATAGGCATACTCATTTTGTACGTAGAGCTTCCGTTGGCTCCAGACGACGTTGCGTCGAATTCACATTTTGAGGCATTCCACAGCTCAATTGAGCGCTAAAATTAGTGGAACAAGTTTCCTGCGGTGACATTTTATGGCGAACTGTTTATTTGAATTATCATATTTTTCTAATTAAAAAATTAAAAATTCAACTTTTCGCTCCATCAAAAGCGAGCTTAACAAATATAAAAAAAAATGGATGGAACCGCCGTGACTAGAGGATTTCAAGTATGTAATTTCATCTAATTACGACATCAAACTTTTGAGAAAACTAAAAATAACCGCTCAAAACACATGAAAACGCGAGGTTGGGCGAGACAATGAAACTGCCAGGGGGCGTGGGATAGAGGCAGAGGAGGGGACTGCCAGAGGGTCTGAGGTCAAGTGAAGGAGGAAGATCGGACGATAACACGGCAAATTAGGTTCAAACGGAGCACTATTTGCAACATTTCTCAAAAGTTTGATGTCGTATTTAGATGAAATTGCATACTTTAAATCCTCTCGTCACGGCGGTTTCATCCATGTATTTGCTAAGCTCGCTTTTGATGGAGCGAAAAGTTGAATTTTTAAATAGAAAAATATGATAATTGAAATACACATGCGTGTTCGCCATTAAATTTGACCCCAGAAAACTTGGTCCACTACTTTTAGCGCTCAATTGAGCTGTGGAAAACCTCAAAATGTGAAAACGACGCAACGTCGTCTGGAGCCAACAGAAGCTCTACGTACAAAATGAGTAGGCCTATCTTCATCAGCGCCATCGATAACCCCAAATCACTCAAAATTGGAAAATGGACTTTTTTGCTGTGCCAAAATATTTCGGATCTGCTCGACTTTTAGGCAAACGCTCTCATATTCAGCGCGTCACACGAAATTAGGGGTCAGAGATACGGCTTCCTAAGGTCGATTTTCAAACTCTACGTGAAAAGTTACCCCTAGGGGCATCTTAAAATCAACACTTTATTTTTCACTGTACGGCTCATAGGTAGAATTGTTCAGTTCTCTCAGATAGTCACTCATAAGCACAAACATTCCAATCGTTCATTGGCTTATGCCTACGTCAAGTCTGCTTGGTCAAATATCGGAATTTTGCAGTTACCTGCTACAAGTGTAACAAGGAAGGCCACTTTCAAATAAACTGCCCGAACGATGCAGCTGATGTTATAACTCAGGACGTGCGAGCTCTCCTGGCGAGCTGTCAAGGACAATATGGTAAGGGACGCAACAGCGATGGCAGAAAGAAAAGCCGCAAGAATAAAAAATGAGGAATATCTATAGGCCGTTCATAATTCCGTTTATCCAGGATTTTCTGGCTGCTGTTTAGCTAGTTCGTATTTGTTCTATCCCTTGTGCAAATCTCAAATCTTATTCGTTATAGAATGTACAGAAATTTTACAGTATAGATAAATTGTTTGATGACGAAATGTTTTCGAGTGCGCACATTGGATCCCTGTATGGGCGTATTATAATCGTCGCAAAGGTACCATTCGAAATATTGTGTTTAGGCCAACCTCAAACTGCCCTTCGGCCTCAAATCATCGCCCCCTTGGCTAGCAGCACTCCTCGAGGATCGACGGTCGGTAGAATATTATTTTTACGTTGTTAGATCAATAGTTGTCTCGCTTAGATTGATCAGCTGCCATCTCCGTCGATCAGTGGATCTTCAATTGCCGATCATTCCAAGAACAATCAGCTGGCTGCTTTTCACCAGAATGTCGTTTCAACAACGATGATGCATCAGCCTACGAACGTTGATGGTGGTCTTTCCAATGGCGTGCTTAACTTGTCACAGGACGCGAGTCACTCTAATCCTCTCAATTCTCCACGAGTTTCCAGTCCAGGTCAGTTTGTGGGTGTTCGAAATAGCCTTTCGACGATCACTATTTGAGTGCGTACATGAATCTTGTCTGAAGAAGGCACGCGAATTATTATTTTTCCGCATCTAGATTTTGAGATACGCTCTCTGCAGCTCCGACTGAAGAAGATATTCAGTCCAGACTCAAGAAGAGCTTGGAGATGAAGGGGGCTAAGGAACAGAAGTCGAAAAATGACGAGGTATTTGGCAGACCGCAGTGTGAACTTATTCGAATTGATTATCTTTGCAGCAGGAATTATCGGTCCCTCCTTCACTGCATACCGACTCTCATCAACGGCTGGTGGAAAATGCTGCAGTCAATGGGGTGAGGATGCCCCTTATGTTTGTAGGTTCATCGTTCACTGCAGCCTAGCGCACTGAGCTCATTGGAGATTGAGCAGTCAGTGGAGGAGACATGTGAGAGAAAGATGGAGGAAGAGAAGCACTCGGGACAGGAACCCGACCAGCAGTTCCAGGAATTGACTAGGCAGATCGAATCGAAGGGTGATGACGACAATCGGGAGATCTCACCCGATGCATCGGAGATGAACAGACTATTCGCTGGAACGGTAAGAATAGGTGATGTGCTTTATTATATAATATAGAGGTTTGGAGTGGATCAATAAACTTGTTAACTTGGTGTTTACTTGCATTTTTCTTTAGGGACAGGGGGCGTTGCCCCCGGGAATACTCGCGGAACAAGAGACACCCACTATCATGCAGCCTCCTCCCGTGCTTACTCTCGTCGCTGCAGCTGACTTGCCACTCAATCAGACTCAGTTGCCACCTCCTGATGGGCAAGCTGTTCCCCAAGTGTCTGAGTCCGTCAATCGAACGTACCCGTCATCTTCCAACGACACTATGCTCACTCCCATCACGGAAGCATCTCAGGTAGTGGTTAATAGATTATAATTTCAGGATTTTCCTAAAATTCGCTTGTGCAGAATGCATTTCGAATTTGATTTTTGAAGGAAACATTTGCCACGAAATCAACGGCTATCTCGGAGTGCGATACTCACGGACTGACCAACATATCAACGGATAGCGTATTCGAAGAAAATGCTCAGGAGAACCAGGCAAGGAACTGTTTGATTCATGAAGTGGAATCCAAGAAGTGGCTCGTAATGTTGTGAATCCTCAGACGCCGCTAGGCAAGGACTTCTCGCAGCAAACGATTACCCATTCGCCCGAGCAGACCACTCCGAACGCAGATGATATTACCTTCAGCCAGAGTCCAACGGAGGTGGAACAACGAAAGGTAATAAGCGAGGGAGAATCAATTTATTGTCGATTACAATTATATCTGTTTGACAGTTTACTGATGTATTTGTAATATAATGAACTACCCGTTGTAGGAGGACGATCTTACAGCCTCTTCTCATTTCTCTTTGCACGCCGAGCCCAGCGGAACTGCTGTGAGCATTTCTCCAAGCTGTTGACCTACTCGAGCGTCGAATTGAGCTTTGTTATTTGCAGGCGGCGCATCCTCCAATTCCTTCAATGCCCAATGATTTCTCCCAGTCTGGCGCAACCATTTCTGCAACCGCAGCTGTCGAGGTAAGCACAATGAGTTGGCGGAGATAATATATAGCTGCAGCAGTCCACCACGCATCAACAAACTGTCGAGCAGCTGAATGCAAACCGTACTGAGTCTGAAGTGAGACCCAATGTAATCCACAGCCCGATTTTACGGGTGGAAGGGGGCCGTAAAATGGGAACCCGCAACCCATTTCGCAGAAACTGGCGGATTGCGAAGAAGGCGAGGGGGGTGTTCGCCTCACGGAATCCCCCCTCGCCTTTATGGGGACCGTGGATTTCAATACCTGCACCATTTATAATATACTAATGCATTCAGTGCCCAAAATATTCTCATGTTATCGATGCATTTTTATTTCCTTTAGATGAAGGAGCTCGTCACGTCGTGTGGAGTATCGTATAAGTTCTCGCCGACGAAGGAAGAAGTATGGACTCTTGTTGCATTAAAACATAGTTTTAGATTAAGGTCATTACCACGAAGAAAATACTCTTAGGTACATCGTAACCTACTTTATTAAAATGCAGGTCCACATTTCCTCGTCCAACGAAAATGTGAAAGAAGTCCATCAGTCTGTTCAGGGTGAATCTAATGCGCTGGATGTATGTTTTTTTATTATATTATCTTGGAGATTGATGCATTGTTCAGTCATTCCTCTCTATCATCGGCACGTCGGGCACTGATACAGGAGTCGTTCATCCAAATGGACACAATACGGAGCAGGTATGCATTTGTCTCTAGTCAGGATCATCGGTACTCTATAGGCTGCTTCTTCTTCGAACCCTGCGTGGACAACGCAATCAGAAGGAGCCAAATCGATTGTGAATAGTAATACTGGTGAGTAGAATCCAAGCGATTGATTGTGTTTTCATCATCTTTATAATAAAGACTATTCCAGATGTGCACTCGATGGCGAGCGAGGGAGGAGATGTCGCCAGCGATATGAGAGTGGGCCATTCGGTTATTGATGTCGGCCTTATTTACTCCATTCAATATTCGTATTGTTATCTTCCACAGGACATGACGATGCACGTCGATGCTCAATCCATTCCTTATGTGCCATCCTCCGCAATGACGACGCCTGATCCGAACTACAATGAACAGCAGCAGGCCGCCCAGATGCATCAGTCTATCCAATCGGGAAATGGGGTTAGTGCTCGATGGGGTGATGACGGTTTCAACCTCCTCATTTTTGCAGGTATCGGTGGAACAGAATGAGTGGAGCATGGGCGGCCCTTCGGAGCACCAATTTCCAGTTCAGGAAAATTCTCAGCAATATCAGTCCGGAGATTGGAACCCTCAGGTAATTTGCTAATATTACGAACACCATTGTTCCGGGTATTTCAACAAGTTTTGCTTTTCAGCTCGCACAATTCAATGTGGGGTGTGATTCGGAGAAGCAGCAACACCAATCCATCGATCCACCTCCTCCGGTAAATATGGTAGTTCATGTGCTTAATTACTGCTTGAAATCTTGATTCGGCCAAATGTTTAAATGAAGATTGCAGGGATGACTGTACGAGTGTTAGCTTTGTAAATATAACCATAGTTTTCGGAAAACAATCTTCAGTAACATTTTTCAGCGCATTCCTGCGTACATTGACCCATTCGATGCTCAGCGGCAGTCGAATGCTCAGATGAACTCGCACCAAGTACAGCATCATTCGTTCGGAGCAAACGAGGCGGCGCCTTGTTTCGGAACCACAAATCAGAATGCCCAGCAGCATGGTGGTGGATTTGGACAATCGAACAAGACCTATGGACTTAACCAAGACCAGGGAAATCAGAATTCCTTCCATCAACAAAGCAACAGAGGCAGTCAAGATTTCCGGAGGGGCGGGCAGCGTGGAGGCAGAGGAACTGGAAGAGGATCGCATAGTGGAGGCAGTGGTTTCGGAGGATTCAGCGGCGGTCAAGAGAATCGTACAGGTACATAATATATTTAACAATATCGATTTATCAGGTTGATGAAAAAGTTTCTTTAAAAAATTAATTCCGGAGTTTATATCTTGTTTCGGTCTTGCGCAATCCTGATATAGGGTTTTTTTCATTATATTAATGGACCGCTCCTTACGATAAAGATTCACTGTTCCTCTCAGAGCCACACTTTATAAAATGCTGATCTCGAAATTTGATCAACGAAATCGGTCTTTTCCTCATAAGATTTCCGCGACGTTACGAAACTACCCTTTCAAGGGTTCGGTGGAAGCATCAACCGCTTTTTTTTCTCCAAAAGATCGAAAGCGTAATGCGTTTCTATTAAATTGTTTGATAGTTTTTTTGTGGAATACCCAAAAAGTTAGTTTGCAAATTTTCGGTTAGCATTATTTTTCTAATGATCAACGTTCGATCGATTCGATATAAACACCAATACTGCGTCAAATAATGCCAAAGTAGTTTTTTTTGCATAAGTGATGTATTTACATGAAAACTTGAAAAATGCCTTATAAAGAAACTTTTGCACCAACCTAATAGCTTTTTAAGTTACGATCGACGTTAAAATGTTCTTCTTCAGGTACTCATCAGCAGCAGAAAAGTGAATTCGCGCAGAATGCAAGTGGATTCGTTCAGAATACCAACAGTTTCAGAGGTGAGAAGGTATTATTTACCTACTATTTCTCCTGTTTAAGGTGGTGACAACTGTCAACAGAGAGGCAACCTGTCGAGATCGATTCGTGGCAGCGTCGAGTCTGCGAGAGGGGCCCCATCACGTGAGTATTTTTGAACAAACGCCAAAGTGTAACAGCCGACGAACAATTTTCGAATTTCTTGAAATCATATACTAGATATTTGAACAGAGATTTGAACTTTCCAGGCAGAGGCTTCGCTAATTGATCATCGAGCATCAAGCTTTCATAATAGCTCCATAGTACTCTGTTAGTAGTGTAATTTTCGTGAATCAGAACCCTATTATATCCATGTTAACTTTTTAATGTTATCCTATTTCATCCATTGAAACAGTTTCTCAAAGAATATCATTATATTTTCTGTAAATCAATTGTTCTATCTACTGAAGTATGTACCAGTTTGTTCGTTTTTTATTTGAATAAAGTCGATTGCCCGGCACGACATTCACAATTGTAGTCGGAGCTGTATGATATGTCTAGCTAATGGATAAGTATACCTACGGCAGAGGTACTAATGGATAACTACGCCTGTAAATCTGCCCCCAAATCTGTATTAAAACCCGTTCTCCGTAAGACTGCCGCGAAGGGGGGGGGGGGGTATGGGTGGCACAACTCTGTCAAAATGATCGCCCGGAGCTCAAACTTTGGGAATATGACCCATAAGGGCAAATAACCTTTCAACCGGAAGCGTGACCCGAAATATAGATTTTTGATCTACCGAAATCGATTTTTCAAACTTCTGATTTCGGTATTCAGTGATAGCTCATTCGAAAGAGCATGAAAAGTTATGTAAGAATCTCGAAAGAGAGTAGAATCCATCAACGTTGACGTCAGTTAAATCTCGACAACTTCGCATTTTCATCACTTTTGGTAGATCAGGGTATGAATGATCAAGAAGTTGTCATTTCCGCACTCCAATTCCATGACATATTATGTATTTTTTACCCCTTAATAAAATGAAGCTCTAAAATTACCATATTTTCACGGTCATCGAACTCAGAATCCCACGCAACCGTGACCTACTCACAGACGAAAATTTTTGCACTTGCCATTTAGGTTTCGTGTAGTAGCTCATTCGAAAGATCACGAAAAGTTATGTGTGAATCTCGAAGGAGACCAGAATCCAATAACGTTGACGTCAGTTGTATCTTATCATTTGAAAATCTCACTTCGAAACTATATATTTATATATTTTATCTACGCACGAAAGCGCAACGAGATACGAATAATTGATAGAATAACCGTACAGATAATTGACTCTCCTCATGCTGAGGATATAAGTAATAGAGCTACGTGACGGTAGGAGGGTACAATACTGAAAATACATAAATCTAGTCAACTGTTCTCATCTGTCTTCTTCTGGTCTGCATATAAGGAGGGAACCGAGGAGGAGGCACTCGAGTAGACCAGGTAGACTATGCTCCGAGAAACAGCATCCGTAGATCTCTAAGGGTGGGGGGGGGGGGGGTAGAAAAAAAAACTATGTGAAGTTTTCAACCAAACCATGTTCATATTTCATTTTGGTGACCTGGGATATCAAAATTCGAATTCTACGCATTAAAATACGCCAGAGAATGCAAAACTCGTACATTTTTCAAAAACATGTTGAAACTCCATTTTTCTGTTGACAAATTTGGCCTGAAAAATTGCGAAAAAGTTTAAAATTTGAAATATTTCGTCAAATACATTTTCTGGCGTATTTTAATGCGTAGAATTCGAATTTTGATATCCCAGGTCACCAAAATGAAATATGAACATGATTTGGTTGAAAACTTCACATAGTTTCGAAGTGAGATTTTCAAATGATAAGGTATAACTGACGTCAACGTTGGTGGATTCTGGTCTCGTTCGAGATTCTTACATAACTTTTCGTGATCTTTCGAATGAGCTACTACACGAAACCTAAATGGCAAGTGCAAAAATTTTCGTCTGTGAGTAGGTCACGGTTGCGTGTTATTCTGAGTTCGATGACCGTGAAAATATGGTAATTTTAGAGCTTCATTTTATTAAGGGGTAAAACATACATAATATATCTTGGAATTGGAGTGCGGAAATGACAACTTACAACTTCCTGATCATTCATACCCTGATCTACCAAAAGTGATGAAAATTCGAAGTTGTCGAGATTTAACTGACGTCAACGTTGATGGATTCTACTCTCCTTCGAGATTCTTACATAACTTTTCATGCTCTTTCGAATGAGCTATCACTGAATACCGAAATCAGAAGTTTGAAAAATCGATTTCGGTAGATCAAAAATCTATATTTCGGGTCACGCTTCCGGTTGAAAGGTTATTTGCCCTTATGGGTCATATTCCCAAAGTTTGAGCTCCGGGCGATCATTTTGACCGAGTTGTGCCATCCTACCTGCAGTCTTACGGAGAACGGGTTTTAAAACGCAGTCTCTGTAAGAGCGTCAGATCTTTGATGGGAAATGGCACAATCTTTCAAAATCATAGCTATGAGCTCATATTTGGTGGGTAGACTCAATAGGGGCCCAACAATAATTTCCCTAAATTTTGATCTACAATTATCGATTTTTTCGAAAATTTTTATTTTTGATATTAGGCCATCATGTTATATATCATTCGAAAGAGCATGAAAAGTTATGTCAGCATCCATGTTTTCATGTCGATTGATCAATGTATGCTCTTGCAGCATGCAATAATGTGCCGGAAAACAGTGGTTAGACGTTTTGATAGATTGAGAGAAAATGTTCCAATCAATAGCACCTCCTGGAAACTTCATATAATATGTAAAATTCATAGCGGAATCGATTAAGACTATTCCCGAGAAAGTACGAGGTACCGAAAATATAGTTTTCCTCGAACAGCTGAGACGCTGTTCTGTCGCAGGTTCGATCACTCTCGGATGCATACATTTTTGCCCGCTCTTTTTGCATACTTTGACATATTTCGCATATTTATATATTAATAATTTGAAGATTCCCTATGATCACACGGTTCAAAAACAATTTTGGAAGCCGGCAAAAATATATGCATCCGAGAGGGATCGAACCAGCGACAGAACAGCATCTCAGCTGTTCGAGGAAAACTCTATTTTCGGAACCTCGTACTTACTCAGGAATAGTCTTAATCGATTCCGCTATGAATTTTACATAGCAGTTTCCAGGAGGTGCTAAGTTTCCAGGAGGTGCTATTGATTGGAACATTCTCTCTCAATCTATCAAAACGTCAAACCACTGTTTTCCGGCACATTATTGCATGCTCCAAGAGTATACATTGATCAATCGACATGAAAAATGGATTCTGACATAACTTTTCATGCTCTTTCGAATGATATATAACATGATGGCCTAATATCAAAAATAAAAATTTTCGAAAAAATCGATAATTGTAGATCAAAATTTTGGTAAATGATTATTGGGCCCCTATTGAGTCTACCCACCAAATATGAGCTCATAGCGATGATTTTGAAAGATTGTGCCACACCCTCCAACGTTCTTAGGGAGACAGAGTTAAAAATCAATGAGGAGAGTACAGTATCTCGAATTCGCCTGCAGCGTCAATGAAAATTAAAAATTTTGCTGCGCGATTCGTAGGCATCCGTATCACTTCGGACAAAGTGATACCTGATCGGATAAGCGCTCCCTACACTTCCACGTTGCCAGTTTAGCTACACAGAAGTTCGTGGGATTCCTTTTTTTAATAGGTGTTCTTGATTAGAATTCTCTTGTAAGAATTAAAAATTGAAAGTTGGAATGAAACCCTCTCCCTGTCATCTTCCAATAACGTTCAGTTTTTCATTATAATGAGGCAGACACAGAACTAGAAGTCAACTCTTGATTCGCTTCGACAGCTTCATTCTCCTCTGTCCTCCATTCTTTCTCCATCGCTTCCTTCCTCGTTTCTCTGCACTCTCTCCCTGGTACGTGTTCTCTCGTCTAGCAGAAGTCGGACGAGTCAGATCTCAGTAGTGTGTAATCAGGATGAGGGAAGGGGCTTTCCGTCTCTCGCTCTCTCTTTCCTACTCTCTAGCCGATGCAGACAATGGCTATTCCGCTCTAAACAACATTTCGCCTCTTTAGGCCAATGTTTAGCTATATTTAGTCCTCGTTCAGATTTTACCCAATAATCTCTTTCTTTTTCACTTACGGCTACTCTTTCTCTTCAGCCGTGATCAACATAATCGAATGCGTGGATTGTGAATTATCTCTGGGAGTGAATGAAGGATGTCTCATCGTGTGGGTAGTCTTCGTCGCTCCAGCTACTCCTCCTCCACTGGTTCACTCAGGAGGAGTTCAGTCAGCAGTAGGGACATTCACGCCATACAAGCTGTTCTCCTGGTAAGAATCACATTCATTGTGAATGCGACATGGTCCTATACCGTAGATGATGTAGAGTAGATGTAATAGTGTAATACAGTGCATTCTTTGAGCGTCAACGACCGATCTCTCATCACACAGTTATCGTGTTGATGGGTGTTCTCCCCTGGCTCTCCTACTTCCTCCTCTACTCCATTCACACTTGTCAAGGAGCATTCTGGGAGGTACGAGAGATTGAGTCGATGCTCGAATGCATGGACTGCGGAAGTGCAATTCCTTTTCCTATAGACAGTTTCCTCTCTGGTGATTCGATGGCCGTTCTGTCTCCGTCTTCTTCCTCCTCTCTTCGATGTGATGGCATGGAAGATCCTCCTCATCTTCCTTTCTCTCCAACTCCTTCTCTACGAGGTTCTCCCCAGAGATCGAGTAGCCATTATCAGTGGAGGAGGTCAGTCCATCATCGAGCACTTTCATTGGACTGTCTATGATTGTGCTCTTTTTTTATGTCAATGCAGTGTAAAGCACATTAAATTAGTGGCAATTTGTTTTTTCAACATCTTTGTGCTTTGGGGAAATCTCTATGAGATCTTCCAGCTGATCCCTTTGTTTACCGTCTGCATCCATACAAAAGGAGCGTGATCTCTCACTGTTTGACTAGGATCATCTCTCCTCTCCCCTCATCTTACTTCCAACACTTTTTGTCCCCTTTTACACAATTCTGGGCTATTGCGCCTGTCCATCGGGAAGTGAAAAGGGAGAAAATTGAGACAGAAGACGCGTCGAGATTGTTGAAATTGGAGAACGGAATGGTGTGACTGGTCAATACTCACGAGGTAGATCAAGTTCAAGTGACTGACTAGGGGATCTGATTGTGACTCACGTGCATAATTGCTTATCATAATGCACAAGTTCAAAGATCAATTGTTCTCGCTCAGGTGACGTTTCGTGGAAGGAAACGAACGGATTGTCCTCGCTGGTCGTCCTCACTCTCGCTTATTCACTGGGAGCCACTCTCAAACTATATCGACCCGATCTCGTATTCCTCCATTTCCCAGGCGTACGTTCATTTTTTTGTTTGTCCCACATTTATTACCAGCTGATCGCTGTTTTGATATTAATTCCGATGGATGAATGCTAGATTTTTTCCATGAGGATTGGACACGCAATCTGAAAGTTAATCAGTGGAGGGATGTTCTTATCTCTTGCAGATCATTGGCTGTCTCTCGATACTCGCACTGGCTGGGACCTTCTTGCTCTACGCCAATTATCGATTAGGGGAAGCGCACAATGGTCAGAGAAGCAATTGGTTTATAACTTGGTTAATCATGGCATCGACAACTCGATGTAATGATATCAGTTAAGCTCTTTCTTCTCCTTTCATCTGAAGGCTTACAGTGGAGAACGTGTACGATTTCTTCTTCGGCGTCGAGAAAGAACCGAAGTTACTCGAGATCGACATCAAACACTTTATCAGGTTTCGAATGGAAAATGCATTAACGCGATTTCTATTGAATAATTTTGGATGCATTATGGCGGTCGAAAAAAGACAAATGTCGCATTCGATTCTAAGAATTTTTTTTATATCAGGAGTCGTATCACGATGGGTCTGTACTCTCTCTTCCTCGTTTCATCCCTCTACTACAGCCATATGAACTCGAAGAGTTTGCATCGTAAGTGTTAGCGATGGTTTTGAGATACAGGGTGCGGAGAAAGTACTTTGACAAAGGTTGAACTCGAATATTTCATCAGTCCTATCAACCTGTTAATGCATGTTGTAACACGTTTTAGTATACCACTCGAGGTGTTCAATGCGCACTTCAAATAGTATCCCCTAGTAATGACTCGACCCCACCAGTACCGGAAATCCATTATTGACCTTTGGACCCTCGGCGAGTCCCCAGCTGGAATTTCGAAGAAACTCCGAGTTTCCCGTCAGACCGTTCACAATACCATCTGCCGCTTCAAGGCGCAGGGCACGACTAAGGACCGTACTAGAGTGGGCAGACCTCACAATGCTGTCACTCGGAAGAACAAGAAAATCGTGCAGATGCGAGTTGCACGTGATCCCATCCTATCTATGAGAAAGATGGCCCGTGATCTCGGAATCGACGAGCATTCGGTGCGCAAGATAGTTCACTCTGGTCTCACGTCCCACCCTTACAAGAAGCGTAAGGGCCATGGTCTGACTGGCATTCACAAGGAGAAGAGGCTCAAGAGATGCAAGAAGCTCCTTGGGAGGATCGCACATGGCGAATATCTCACGACTCTCTACTCGGATGAGAAGGTGTTCACGGTGGAGCAGGTCTTCAACAGCCAGAACGCGAGGATCATTGCCAAGTCAAGTCAGCAAGCCAATGCCCGAGGAAGAACTGTCTCACGTGTTTCCCACCCGCAATCGCTGATGGTTTGGGCAGGGGTCTGTGCGACTGGCAAGACCCCCTCGTCTTCGTCAAGCCCGGTGTGAAGGTGGACAAGAACTACTACATCAAGGAGATTCTGGGGAAGAACCTCCTCCCTTGGTCTCGTTCCCACTTCAAAGGACGTCATTGGACCTTCCAGCAGGATTCTACCCCCGCTCATTCCGCAAAACTGACCCAGAACTGGTGCACCACCCATTTGCCCGACTTCATTCCATCCGATGAATGGCCCTAGAACAGTCCGGATCTCTCTCCCCTTGACTTCAGTGTGTGGTCGGTACTGGAGAAGCCACCAGAGTTTGGATAGCCTCAAGAAGTCCCTCCAGAATGCATGGGAGAAAATCGATACCCACTACCTGCGATCCGTCATCGAGTCAGTCCCTTCTCGTCTCAAGGCTATCGTCAAGGCCAATGGAGGTCAAATCGAGTAATATCATGTTGTTATCTTCCTACTATCTCTGATAAATAATGTGTACTGTTTCAAAAAAATTCGATGCCATTGAAGGAAGATACATGGTTAAATCCATGTCAAAGTACTTTCTCTGCATACTGGAGAGATGACATACGCTTAATCCATGAATATTTACCGTATCCTCAATGGTATCTTCTCTAGCGACGGTCCTATTGATGGGATTCGCTCACTTGTTCTATCTCCTCTGCTGGCAATGGTTCGAGGACGTCCATCTCAATGGAATCGACGAGAAAGTTGTCAGTACTCAGAGATACTCACAGATATCAAGGGGGAGAGGGGAGGGGGCAGGCAGTAATCAGGGAATGGTCCCGCATGAATACTAGCGAACTTTCCCTCATTCGACAAAATAGTCCATTCCATTATTTTGTGTCTATTGTTTCGTTGCTGAACTCTTGAAAATTTACGTTTTCAATAAATGGCAAAAGCTTCAACAGTCCAACTTGCAGACAAATCTGGGGTTCGGTCGAATGTGGCTCGACCTCGTACTGTATCCTGTCATCTACACCTGCCCCGTGGCTATTGTAGTGATGGAGAAGAAACATGTGAGATATGAAGAATAGTCTTACTCCCAATCGCAATTTAGCCATCGTGCAGCTGCTAATTGTAAGTGTACCTTGATATGTTTGAGATCGCATCGTTCCTCTCGTCATTCCTCTCTCTCGCTGCCATTCTCTCCACTCTCTTCATGTACATGGCTGCACGACAGAGGTCCCTTTCCCACAACACTTGAGGAACTCCTCCCATGAGTGGAACTGTTCGATTGAATGTCACTGGTGGAGTAGACAATACTGAGCCCACCCCCCCCCCCCCTCTCTCTCTCTCTTCTTTCTTGCAGATTGCACTTCCGCCAGCATCGGGGGAACGTGAAAGTGAGAGGGCACGACCCATACTTCATCCTGGCCAAGTATCGATCGGAAGGAGGAGACACTGCTGCTAATCTGTTGTTGGGTACGGTAGACTACGTGGTAGGATACGGTATATCTTTGACTTGATGAGAGATACTCTGCATGTCAATAAATACGTGCATCTTGCATATCCCTAGAAAAATATGGACAATCTTTGTAAATGTGCGCACTGAAAACCGGCTGGAACTTTCTTGTTGAAAATCATCACGGTGATCTCATAGGATGAAATGGAGCGAATCGAGAACCCATGGCTATCACCGTCATCTAATTCATTCAGTTATCTGTAGGTAGTGGCTACTGGGGATCCTCTCGTCATCCTTCGTATGCCTTTGACCTCGGGGCACACGCAGCCTTCTCTCTAATGGGAGGATGGTCGGGAATATTCGGCCACACCCCCTTCCTCCTCCTACTACTCTACTATATGGTGAGCGTAACAATTATTGAAGAGTAGCCACAAGACCACCACTTATTGATTGGAGAAAAAATACTAGGCCAGTCCATGCCGAAAATAATAGTTGCAGATTCGGATTTCCTTCGACGAACAGCGATGCCTCGCCAAGTACGGCAGTGCATGGGGTCAGCACTGCGCACGGGTGACCTACAAGCTGATACCTGGACTGTATTGATTCCCCTCTCGATGCATTCAACTCATCGGTCATTATTCATTCCCAATCCAAATTCATTACCGGTAGATAGAACGATAATTATTCGATTAAAGTTTATCGATTCGATTACCATTACGAACACTTTGGTATAAACAATGTCGTCGACTTAGTTGTGAATGTATATCGATTAAGCGAATGGATGTAATTAAAAGAAAGGCAAAGACTTGGACTGGATCAAAGGCTCATGGAATTGTAAAGCGTAAATTTAAGCTGGCAAAATTCGAGGTTTGACTAGAATGACAGGTTTTTGACTAAATCATTGGGAATTATGGCACTTAAGAAAATGGATTAGGTACAAAGGTATGGCAATATATAATCTATAAATATACATATATAATATTTCCCACAATATAAATTGAGTATTTGAGCATCTAAAGTGAGGTATCTCCTAGCAAGGAGTTTGCTAGTAGATGAAAGAGGTAGAGACAAGACAGAAAGACTCATACGACATGTGTGGGATTGTTGTTTACGACGGTTGTTGGTCGTGAGGATCTTCTCGCAGTGGATGACGACCCCATCTTAGAGGCACCTGCAGAAGTGCGACGACGCGTCTGAGATGATGATGAACCGGTCTTCGGCTTAGAAGCCGTCGTAGAGAACTTCGTGGAGACTCCCGATGGTCTGTATAATAAACAATTATTCAGATATAACATTCATCTTCCCTGTCAATTATAACTACGGAGGCGGGAAATCTCCATAAATAAGCTTTAAAAGAGAATGCTAAGAGCAATACAGATAATATCAAGTTGAAGTCTTTGCAGATTTACGCCTCAACGCTTTTCATATTTTTCTTTTTAGAAATCTACATATCGATACCCATAGTCAATTAGTAATCGAATACGCTCTCTAGTGCGCCGTATTTCATAGCTATTCAGGCGGTTAAAAATATAACGTATATTTACTCATACTATATTCAAGGAAAATAGTGATAGATCGAAATGCTCCGACCCCTTCATGGAATGAAATAAATTGCCATCAAAAAATGTATTAGAAATATGCCAAGAATGGCGCATACCCATAAACCTCGAACCAAATATGATAACTCGGCAAGGTTGAAAAACATTTAAAGTTATATGTCGGTATAAACATTCCGAACAAAAATTCTTGAAACATCGTTTTTGAGCATGATCGTGACTCTCTATACTTATAGGGCATAGGTCATCAAATGTGAGTTTCTTGTGATCCAGAGATCGTACATAATATTAGCAGTTATTTCAATAAAGTGTAAGAGATTCTCTTCATATTCATCCCAGTTGGAATATCCGTTGCTTTTGGGATAGCTTTTTCTAATGATGTTTTTTTCTAAAATTTTGAACGGCACAGTGAGCAAAATTTACGGGTTTTTTTGCATCCATTCTATGAGGCTATTCATGCGTATGAAGCCTATTACTAAGATGTTAGATGTAATACAATGATGCAGGTTTAGGTGTAAATTGGAATCTTGACTCTAACTTGTTCGTGAGATACTATTCGAAATGAGTGGCGCAATATTTATGCCGCACCTTCTAATGATTGCAATCCGCTTGCCCTGGACAGAAGGTGAGAACGTAATGATATCTTGAAGTTGCTAAATTGCATTTCATTTTTCTAACGACATTTCGAACATTTCAGATCGGTCTCATCGCCGCCCGCAGAACCGGACGTATGCGCGGAGGAAAGCCCGAGAAGAAGTCCAAAGAGGAGACCGTTTAAATTTGTTGGCCCAACTTGTTATAAACTTGTTGATATTATACCTGTTACAAATGAGTTAATGCAGAGTATGCAATTTTAAGGACGGATTAATTCTCGATCTATTGATTCCCTCTACCTCTTTTGGTAATTTTATATTGAGCTCTGTTAAGCGACATGCAAAAAAATAGAAATCGAAAAGGGCAAACCCTATCAAAGCTATTTTCTAACATTCTGGCAAACCAGGAGGTATATTGTGTAAAATTGTAATTTTCGATTGTTTTCACCTTAATTAATCGGCGAAATGTGGCAAATAACGTAACTTCGGAATGACTTAGCTATGAATCACGAAAGCGAGCGGATCTTGGTATATCTATTTTGATCAGATACCGTATACCCTCACTCGAAAATACCAAATAACTAATCTTACGAGCATACTACGAGCATTATAGCATTAAATTTAATGTTTCTGTAGCAACATCTGCTCTACTAAAATATATTAAAATCTAATATTAATTTTACGTGGTGCCACCCCCCCCCCCCCCTAGACGATTAATGGGCCCGAAATCTGCACAGAATCGACCGAAAAACGTTTTTTTAAGAAAAACAATTTTTCAGGTTCGAGAATGTTTACAACTTATCCGAGTCCATAAAATGAAACATTCAATAACAGATATTGAAAACTGACCGTCTAGAAGTAGATGGCTTGCACTCGTTGTAATATTCATCGAGAAGCGCATCCTGAATATCACGATATGTTTTATCGGAAATGTTCATGTTTCTTTGTGCCGGGTATTCACTGACTGAAACTCATTACTTGCATTTGATTTCGCCATTACAGTCTGATAAAGCGCTCAATGATAGTTTCTTAACAAATTCAGAAGATTGAACAGCAATCCTTCTTAGGATTAAACAAAAGAAAATCGATTTCAACTCTAAGCAATTAAGCAACTTTATAGTCGTCAAAAAACGCCAACGTAAGGAAGCAGTTCCGAAAGACGACCATTAGTTTGGACTACTTACTCTATTTGTAAACACCACGCAAACGACGTTATTGCCATTTTACGGCTAAAAAGTTGAAAGGTGTGGATAATAAAATAACTAAACGATACGCGTAACTTCAATATACGAGGATGAAGGTTTTTTGCAGATGAACCTCCATTATTATACCCAGCATACCTCATAAGTGGGAGGAGGGGACCTGCCACAAGTGATTGAGCCTCTTTGGGCTGACGAGTAGAGTGGGGGAGATTCCTCCTGATTCTTCGCTTTTGCTGCTGCCACTTGTGCTTGGTGCGCAGCTTTACGAATACGGCGTGCCTCTGATGGAACAATGTAGAGAACGATTAAAATTGAATATGTAAGGAAGAAAACGAGTGAATTTCCTCGAATTCATCAGAAAATGACAAAAACGTGATCGATAAGATAATGATATGAAGAGAAAAAAGAGGAAAAGCCATACTCTGGATGGTTCGGAAGTTCTTCTCCCTCAAACGGTTAGTAATCCTCTCAATCACTCGTCTTGTACGACGCATTTCCACGACCTGAAATCAATCAGCGTTGTCAACTCACGAAGTAAAACATACCGAAGTGTAACAAAAACAACTGACCTTATCCAACTCCCATTGTTTGCATTTATTGATTCCAACCAGCATAGCCACAATGAGTCCTACGCAGAATGCGATCGTTGGGAACACAATTGTTGTCATAACCTGAAATGGATCAATTTTACTCGTATGAGTAAATGTGATCGATCGGACTGATTGAGAGGAGAGTGCGAAATAACACGTCACACAACATGCATTAACAGCGAGCGTGCACACTTAGTGGTAACAATAATTCTCCTCTGGTTTATAACAAAAACATGAAATAAAATAAATTTTAAGCTATACTATTAATATACAGTCGCGCCGGAAAGTCACCGGGCACTTTTTGAATTTGTTGCAACTTTTTGCCCCGGAAAGGCATCATACTGGTACTAAGGTATGATATACCAAATTCATCGGACATTATGTTCGTGGTATATATGGTCGTGGTACATGACGTCATTGGTTATTTATTGCGTAGTGATGACGTAATCAATCTGCACTTTTTCAAAACGGCATTATTCTTACATAGATTTTTTCTTGCTGGCCAATCTTTCTGAGATTGGAGATATGACCGAGGCCTACCCAGAATAAATTTTTGAAAGTGCTGCGCGGTCGCACACTGGCTGCAGCCATGCTGCAATAACAAGGTCTGAAATTCAGATCTCGGCTTCTAGACTAGCTAGAGACTCGTTCAAAGCGTCAAAATGATCGTCATAACAATTCCCGATGATCCTGAGAATATGAACATGATCGGTCAACATTTGCCCTCAGGGCACCAAAAAATCACTTTTTTGAATGCACATTTTTTGGACATTCATAACTTTGAGGGAAATTTAGGTAAAAATCTGCTTATTATGTGATAATGTTCAAAATGTATTAATGATAAGATTTCCAACTTTTTAGAGTGTTTGGATAACTTCCGTGCCCGCGGTGACCGTTTTTCGGAGGGATACTAGGGTCGGGAAACACCCTGTTTTCGCACTCTCGTCGTCTGCACTCTCGCGCCCATAACGGTAAACAGGGTGTTTCCCGACCCTAGTATCCCTCCGAAAAACGGTCACCGCGGGCAGGAAAGTTATCCAAACAGTCTAAAAAGTTAGGAATATTATCGTTAATACATTTTGAACATTATCACATAAAAAGCAGATTTTTACCTAAATGTCCCTAAAAGTTATAAATGTCCAAAAAATGAGCATGCAAAAAAGTGATTTTTTGGTGCCCTGAGGGCAAATGTTGACCGATCATGTTCATATTCTCAGGATCATCGGGAATTGTTATGACGATCATTTTGACGCTTTGAACGAGTCTCTAGCTAGTCTAGAAGCCGAGATCTGAATTTCAGACCTTGTTATTGCAGCATGGCTGCAGCCAGTGTGCGACCGCGCAGCACTTTCAAAAATTTATTCTGGGTAGGCCTCGGTCATATCTCCAATCTCAGAAAGATTGGCCAGCAGGAAAAAATCTATCTAAGAATAATGCCGTTTTGAAAAAGTGCAGATTGATTGCCTCATCACTACGCAATAAATAACCAATGACGTCATGCCATAATACCATGACCATAATGTCCGATGAATTTGGTACATTATACCTTAGTACCAGTATGATGCCTTTCCGGGGCAAAAAGTTGCAACAAATTCAAAAAGTGCCCGGTGACTTTCCGGCGCGACTGTACTTCTTCGTTATAAATAAATAAATGTACCAACAAGGATGGCATTGAGACCTCGTTACAAAACATGAATCACGATAATTATCTCCGCTAACAACACCTCTCGAGTGTCTAATGGATTTTTCGAGTGTCAATAAGCAGCTCGTCATCTACTTTCCGCTAGAATTATATATTATCGCCGTTCTACTATGCAATCATATAAAATGATAGCTATACATATTTACAATAAGTAAATGCGAAAAGTTGCACGAAAGTGAGACCTAAAGCATGCGCTACAAGATAATTGTCTCAGTTGTCGAAAAATGTAATGTCAAGAAATAGGCGTTTCGAGTGTCGAATAAACGTCATTTCCCTTTCTCTAATGTTGTATATTATCACTGTCCTAGAAATATATTGCGAGCTTAGAGAACATGTGACTTTCTCCTTTTTTTACAAACGTAATTAGTCTGAAATGGGGAACTAGAGTGCGAAATACTACGCTACACAAAGTCTCGACTTGGTCATGGAAAGTGTCGAGTGTCTGCCTACTAATTGCATGTTTCGAGTGCCGAATAACGATTAATCGCCTGTCTGCATAATATTTACTTCCCAATTGCTTTACATCAATTAAAAACTACTGCGAACATACCTCATCATTAGGAGTGAAGTGTTCCTTTGAGCTCATCGGTGTAGTAAAGCTCTCAAAGACCTAAATAATTGATCAGCTAAATAAGGAATAAACTGGGTTTGAACCAGGGGGAGCAACCGCATGTGCACCTCATCGGTAGCATAATTGCAGTCCTATTAGCAAACAACAAAGAAAAATACATTTGCGTTGGATATTAACAGCAATAACAATACCTTACTAGAACACATTAACGGTCAAAGTTACAGTCTTTGTAACAAAGAAAGTGGAAAAGAAGGTCAATCGAAACAACGCTGGATATTGGAAATCACACTGGTCAAAGGAATGCTGAAGCAAAAGTTATTTGAAAAGGTACCGTATTTTAAGGTCTCAACACGCACTCCTACTCATCATCAAATTTTTGGAGCAAAAGAGACTTTTCCTTAATTCCCTTTTTTCGATTCTTCGCTGCTGTTTTGCGTAGTTTTTGCGTACAAATTTGTAATAGAACTGAAGTTTCACATAATTCACGTTTGCTTATCGCTATCCAGAAACCCTAAAGCATGCTCTTGTAATTTACCGCATTTCTGAGTTTCCCAAAAGGAACTTTAGGCTTACTGTAGGCTCAACTCGCCCCCTTTTCTCTTACTTTTCCTATTCGCTACTCTGTCCTCGTTTCCCTTTTTATAATGTTAACCTTTGCATGTGCTATATCTTCGTTTTGTAGGGTACCATGGGACGTAGAATCCGCGTCCAGCGTAAGGGACCTGGAGGAATCTTCAAGGCCCACAACAAACACCGCAAGGGACCCGCCAAGTTCCGTCCCATCGACTTCGCTGAGCGTCACGGATACCTCAAGGGCCTCGTCAAGGTAAAATGTCGTTTTCAAACTCATATTTTTAGTTTTTTCTTAGTCTCATTCATGTTTTCTTCTAGGACATCATCCATGACCCTGGAAGAGGAGCCCCTCTCGCCATCGTCGAGTTCCGCTGCCCGTATAAGTACAAGAAGCTGAAGAGCACGATGATCGCCTGCGAGGGCATGCACACCGGCCAGTTCGTCTACTGCGGAAAGAAGGGTATGCATTTATTCTTACTATGTGTTTATTTTTTTGTGGGACGGGAAGAAAGAACTATCCCAAAACTTTAGTAAATTTTTTTGGGAACATTTAATTTTATGTTTTTAATGACTTGTAGATTACGAATAGTTTGCTCCTTGAAGCAATGATCGGGGGAATAATATAGTCCGTTGCATAGAAGTTGTACGTGGATAGCGAAGATTTTGCGTTTTTTTTAGCCCAGATGCAGATCGGAAACGTTCTCCCCGTCGGAGAGCTTCCCGAAGGAACTGCCATCTGCAACGTCGAGGAGAAGGTTGGAGACCGCGGACGTCTTGCCCGTACCTCCGGAAACTACGCCACCGTCATCGCCCACAACCCCGACACTAAGAAGACCCGCATCCGTCTTCCTTCTGGAGCCAAGAAGGTCGTCCAGTCTCACAACCGCGCCATGATCGGTAAGTCATTCTTTGAAAATAGGTGGTTTTTAAAGTGATTTTGCGGCATTCTCTAGGGAATATATTTTTATTGTCAATTAATAGGGCACTACAATATTTGTATTTTTTAACGAGTAATAAACAAATTCTTTTAATAGCCCATTAAATTGTTCATATGTAGGAATCGTCGCCGGTGGTGGACGTACCGACAAGCCTATGCTCAAGGCCGGACGTGCTTACCACAAGTACAAGGCTAAGCGCAACAGCTGGCCTCGCGTGAGAGGAGTCGCCATGAACCCCGTCGAGCATCCCCACGGAGGAGGTAACCACCAGCATATCGGTCACCCGTCGACCGTTTCGCGATCGGCTTGCCCTGGACAGAAGGTGAGAACTTGCTGGTATCTTGAAGTTGCTAAATAGTATTTCATTTTTCTAACTACATCGAACATTTCAGATCGGTCTCATCGCCGCCCGCAGAACCGGACGTATTCGCGGAGGAAAGCCCGAGAAGAAGTCCAAGGAGGAGACCGTTTAAATTTGTTGGCCCAACTTGTTATAAACTTGTTGATATTATACCTGTTACAAATGAGTTAATGCAGAGTATGCAATATCATGGAGGGAATTGAATGATAGGGGTGGGTGGAGACACGATTGCTCCTTCATATTCTGTATAGTTCCATTGCGCACGGCTTTCGCGCATTTTTACCACTCATTGACGAAAATCTACCGGGTTTTTAATTCTTGATCTATTGATTCGAGTGACTCAAATAACGGGAGAAAAGTAATAGCACAGTTGGAGTGGGAATCAATATCGTCTGCGTAGTCATATTATTTGTTGTTTAGTCTTCCTCATTGGTGCGTTCGGGAAGTATTATACAACAGTCGATCAAGGTCTATCGATGAATGAAAGTGTCGGGAGTGAGGATGAAGGAAGGTGATCGGGGGCAGGAAACTTGGAAGACGCTTTCGATCTGTAGTACGGGAAGACGAGCAGACCTGTAAAAGCGTACGATAGGTAGAGGCTTCGGCAGTGGTCTTACATCTACTGAATCGGCTCTGTCTGGTCGATGGGAGCAGTCGCAGTCGATGAGGCCACAGAGGCTGGAGTAGGGGGCACTGCAGGTGCAGCAGCAGCAGTTCCCCTGTAATGAAAGCAACATAGTACGGTAATACGGATGCAATCGGACTGTCGTACTCACTCAGCAGCCTTGGTGGGAGTGACGGCGGGCGACTCGTCCTCCGGCTTGCCGGGCGTCGAAGTGGAAGAGGTGGAGATAGTCCTGCCTGGAATTTGAGGTTTCGGTGGGTGTACGATAGGATAAGATGGACGACTTATTTTTACAGTTAGATGTAATGATCGTAATCCCGAAGAGAGGAGAGACGAAATCAAATCTGACTCCTCACCTATCCTAGCCGATGAGGCTGAACGACGCTTACGCTTCTTCTTTCCTCCCTTCCTCGGTTTCTGGCCCGAGTTACTCTTCAATTAGGTACGATTGGATACTGTAGTTGTTAGGTATAGATTACGGTTATGGAAGGTCACACACCTTGGCCTCACAGACTGCAGTGGCGGAGGAGCCAGAGGTGTACGAGTAGATGAGATAAGCGAGCACCCCACCTTTAGAAGGGATCCGGTGGGTTACGGTAGGGAGGAGATACCTGCAGCCACGAGAGCCAGCATTTTCACTCCTCGATGATTAGTGCAGAGTGTGCCTGAGCATACAGTTGTTAGAAGGAGACGGTATAGGGATTGAGGTTTTATAGGCTAGGGTACCTTTGAGAGAAGAGACGATTCCTCCATTGCCACTCGTCATGGGGACGGGCACTTTAGAAGAGACCATTCCTCACGAACGATCGGAGAAGGAATGAGGGGAGAAGCGAATGGATGGAGGAGGAGGGAAAGTTGAATGGACGAAGAATGTCATTCTATTATTGATGAGTGCAATTGAGAGGTCGTTTTGTATTTTTTTGCATTGGTTAGTACCAATGAAATCTATGACGCCATTGAAAAGATTTCAGATGAGTCAGTAGACAAAGCTACTGCTTCAGTCTCCAGACGACTGGTATAATGCTGACAGTCCAATAGAGGCTGAAATGACCTACTAAAATTTGTGGGCTCTGGAACGAAGGATACTTGATCTACCGAATGAAGGAGAGATTCGCTAATCTTTGCTTATAATGAAATGTGCTAAGTGCGTTAGATACTACTGCGAGTTCATGATCATATGTCTAGTTTAAAACAATTTATCATAAGAAGGTACAAATATATGATAGAGTGAAAGCACCTGAATGAATAGAACCTGCACGAACTGATATACTCATCACAGATTGGCTGGAGTGGGAGAATCATGGATGGAGGCGATCTGAACTGTCGAAGAGACGACATTCGTATTGCGATCGTCGATATATTCCATCTTCTCCTCTCCGATCTTGATCGATACTTGGTTCCTGCAATTGCATTCGTTGAGGTTGAAGAGAGAGGGTGATCATACTTGTCGGTGGGTGAGAGAGTGACCGACACGGGAGGTACGGAGGAAGGAGGAGGAGCTGTCTTCTTCTTCCTCTCACTACGGGATCTCAAGGGGGACTGTCAGAGGGGGAGTGGGAAGGGAGTCGTACTTGCGTAGTCCACTGAAGATGAAGAGAGAAGCGAAGGCGAGGATGGTACCCATGAGACAGAGACCAGTGAGGATGAGGATGCATCGATTGAATTCGTGTCGAGAGAGAATGAAGACCATCTGAAGAGAAGGACGGGATGAAGGATGAGTGAAGCACGATGAACCGATGAGGAATAGGTTAGTGGTGAGGTAGTAGTGGAGAAGGGAAAGGGGGATGGGAAGAGACTCTCGAGGGAAATGGAAAGTGGGGAATGGAGAAGGAGAAGGAGGAGGAGGAGAAGGAGAACACAGCTGCAGAAAGGGTGTTCAAATGAGGACGAGAAGGACTCGGAAGGAAGAGAAGAAGAAGAGAGATAGGAAGGGAATCGAGTCGAGCAGTAGAGAAGAAGAGAGCAGAACATGAGTTATCGAGGGTCGAAGGGGAAGGAGAAATGGAGGAAGAGGAGGAAGATGGATGGGAACACCATGGAGGTACTCCATCCAGGGAGAAGAGAGAGAGAGAAGGAGGTATACTCATGATGGAGAGATGACTGTCACGGATGGATCAGAAGTAATGGGAGAGAGAGGGGGGGATGAGATGGGAGGAAGGGAGACAACGGGGATTCCACTGCATCTTAGATGAGCACATCAAGGACATCATAAAGATGAAGTGGAGTCTCGAGTTCATTATCAGAGCAGTGGATAAGGCAGTGATAGAGTGAGATCGTAGTGAAACGGAGGTGATACGGAAAGGTTTTTGGAGAGAAGCTGGAACGAAAGGAAGAACAACAGAGACAAATGGAGTGGGAGTGAAGCGAATCTCATGTTTCTATGCTGAAGACTGAGGATAAATTGGACTGCCTCCGAATGGAACGAAGAAGATGATCAGTGGAGAGAAAGGGAAGGAGTAAGTGAGAGAGGGAGGGGTCAGCAAGAGAATGGACGATGGACCAGGGAGGGGACTGTCGTATGGGAAGAACAGCTGCAGTCTGGGAATGCAATTGGATTGGAGGAAGAAAGAGAGAGAGAGAGAGGGGTCGGAGGAAAGGACTTGGAGACGACTCCCGTGTCATCTCGGAAGAGAAAGGTTATACTCAGTGTGAGGAGAGAGTGTGGAGATGGAGGAGGGAAGAGAGAATGGGGATGGAGGGAGAGAGAAGATGAAGGAGGGAGAGAAGAAGTTTAACGGTGGATCAGATGAAGTAACAAAGTGAAGTGATGGGAGGGATGATGGGAGAGAGAGAGCAGAAGGAAGGAACTAAGAGGACAATGGAAGAGAGATTGGAGAGAACCTACCTTACTCATCTAATTTCTTTTTCTCGCTACAATTTTTCATTGATTACAATTTGATTTGTTTTGCTTTGCCAATACAGTTTATTTTGATTTCCCCGTGGACGGGATGGGGCAGCTACTAATAACAATCTCCGAATCTTTTGGATTTCCACTTTGCCTAATATTGCTCTGGTAGGACTTTGTAGATAGTATTGATACATCTCCAACCTTATTTTTCAAGGGAATCATAAAACGTACTTCAAACTTTTCTGAATAAGAGTTTAAGTTCATAGGTTCTAAAGAGAGAAGCTCGATGTAATTTTCTAAAGATTCAAATTTCATCTTTGATCATAAATTATCATATTGTAAAGACTTATGGGATGTTAAAGACACCCTTGTGCATCGATGCATTTCGTAAAATCCAAAACATTCATGAAGGAGGAACGTACTCAAGCGCAAATGTGGGCGAAAAGGGAGGAGGAGAGTAGGGGAGAGGGAACGGGAGGAGAGACCATTTCCCGCCCCGTCGCGACTAGAGAGCAAGGCTCGTTTATATTCTGAAAATTACACTCCTTGTCAGCTCTGGATCCTCTGCAGTTGCTCGAGAAAATCTTTCGCCTTTTACTAAAGATTTCCGTGCAGAGGATCAAACTATGAGTATCACTCATTTTTTGGAATCCCCTCGAAAGAGCGGGATAATAATCAGGAAAGCATCAAGAAGTCTGGATTATTTATTACGATTGTAGCGCAATCTATCTTCACATTCACTATTAGTTTTCTTATTGGAAAAAACTTCCGGAAGTCAAACATAAAGGGAGAGCTGCATTTACCCCCAGATAGTGCGAGTGTAATGTTGACCACTTCTGAATGTAAAAGCCACTTCACTACAATAGTACTCAAATATTTATCTGAGACTATGGCAGGAATGAGCAGCATTAACAGGATCTGTTTCTACCGTATAAATATATAGTCACTCAATATACGTGTGTTTAACACAACTTCTACATGTACAATACCGTAGTCAATTTACAATCTACAAAATACAGCATTAAACGTACAAACTATAGCTGGAACTTCTTGGTGGCTTCATCGGTGATCATTTTGGCGATGGCGAGGGAAGAAGTGGCACCAGGAGAGGGGGCATTACGCACGTGGAGGAGTCTAAAGGAGGGAGAATCACAAAGGTGCGGCGTAAAATAGGGGGGGGGGGATTATTGTTAACAACACAATCACATTTGGGAATTTTAACCACTCGTTCAAGAAGATAATTAAATTGTTCAGATTTTCTCCTACCATCTAATCAATTTTGGAATTCATTTCTTTTCAAAAGTCATCGTCATCTGGCGTGTGGAGGGAGGGAGAAACACAAACGACGAAGGATAAAAGAAGAGACTGGGACCCACCTGGATCCTAGTTTTCCCTCTCCTCCATCGAATACGAAGTCGTCTACGAGGGCGCCTGTCGAATCCATCGCCTGTGCACGAACACCCGAGGGGCCTCTGAAGGAGAGAGAGATGAACAATCGCACATAGGCACGCAATTTCTCATACCGACTAATAAGCCGGAATCAACCAGTATAATCCGTCAGTAAAATTCGAGGAAATTTCAAGAAATTTTGAATTGCGAGAAAACTGCTTCCCTATTTTTTTCTCGCTTTTTCCCACTCTCGAAAAGTACGCTTTCTCGCTGTTCTGTTATTCTTTCTCGTCTTTTTTTAGATTTTCCAGGGTGTGATTAAAAAAGCAGAAAGTGCAGACGGAAATGTCAGATAATTAAACAAAAGAGTTGTTAAGAAAAGAGCAATGTACGAAAAATCACCCCCTACAGTGATAGGAACTACGGTACCTCGTGACGTCACTCAGCTGCAGCTCGGGGATGAATCTTTGCAGCTGCTTGACCTGCAATGGAAAGGGAGTTGTATGAATTCACGTTACCCGAAAACATTCTTTTTTGGCGTAAAACCCAAAAAAAGTTATAGAACGGGCAGAATAAAGTGTAGCTATTCATCTATAAGGGCGAGCTCAATTCGGAAGTTCAGAAATGACTGTGTTGAGATTACAAAATTCCCTTCGACTCGCCTGTTCTCCGATGAATATTCCTCTGTAGAACTCCTGCATTCCGAAGGAGAAGTACTTGCCCACAAGCTTGTGCATACCCCTCAATCACCACCAATCAATACCACTCTCCCACCCTCATGTTAAATTCAGTCCCTTACTCTTCCTAATTTTTTAAAAATACTCTTTTGCTGACTGTCCCGCATAAATTTTATCCGATTGATCGTAACTTTCGTACAATGCATTATTACTAAAAATTCGTACAATGCATTATTACTAAAAACAAAGTTCGTCCATTAAAGCATATTTTGGCGCTTCTGTACAATCCCGGACAAGTTCTAGCATAGCCATTACCTAATGGTTGAATTTCCTACTAGGTTACTTCCGGTATCTCACTAGCATATGTAATCCAGTATAGCATACGCATTCGTACCATTCTAGGGAATGCATTTGTTAATTCATTTTACGTAAATTATATTGTCAGGGATTGTGCAGAAGCGCAAATATTTTTAATTATCCATAATCTACACAAGTTTGAGATCACAATATCACGCCTCTTATGAGAGAATCGACACAAAAAAACTGGATTCTGGAAAAAAGGGGTCACTTTTCGAGTTCGGGTTTTCGACGTTTTTGGGGCCTCCCATGCATGCCTAACACCCCCCTGACTGGAATATTCTCAGAGGCTGCTCCTCATCGAGCTGCTGCACCGGTCGGCTTCGCGCTTCTGACTTTGGGAGCTATGTTATGTGCTTCAAAATTAACGTAGAGAGTCCATTTTTCTGTTCCCAGGGTAACTTTTCATGCTCTATCTACCTATATATTTCATGTAGCCGTATTTTGCTGTATGTTCGTGCGACATTCAACTCCATTTATCTCAAAAACCGCTCGAAAAGCCACTGATTTTTTTGCATAGGCAGATGCAGCTTCTCAAGACGCGTCGATTAAGGGGTTTGAGCTCCCATATCTCGGGGGATAACTTAGTTTCTATAGGTTAAAACGTTTTGAGATGATTTGAACTTATTTTTCAACAGATAATTTCATTGTTCGCCCTCTCATTTCTCGTCATTCGTTCGCGCTTGCACGGCTTTTCAATATTTTCGGATGAGTTTCACAGGAATGAGAGGGCGAACAATGGAATTATCTGTTGAAAAATAAGTTCAAATCATCTCGAAACGTTTTAACCTATAGAAACTAAGTTATCCCCCGAGATATGGGAGCTCAAACCCCTTAATCGACGCGTCTTGAGAAGCTGCATCTGCCTATTCAAAAAAATCAGTGGCTTTTCGAGCGGTTTTTGAGATGAATGGAGTTGAATGTCGCACGAACATACAGCAGAATAAGGCTACATGAAATATATAGGTGGATAGAGCATGAAAAGTTACCTGGGAACATAAAAATGGACTCTATACGTTAATTTTGAAGCACATAAAATAGCTCCCAAAGTCATAAGTGCAAGCCGACCGGAGCAGCAGCTCGATGAGGAGCAGCCTCTGAGAATATTCCAGTCAGGGGGGTGTTAGGCATGCATGGGAGGCCCCATTTACGTCGAAAACCCGAACTCGAAAAGTGGCCCCTTTGCCAGAATCTCATCGATTCTCTTGAAAGAGGCGTGATATCTAATTCCATGAAATATAAACTCTACTCACTTGTAACTCAATGCATCGTAGAGATCCTTCGGAGACCATTGCAGATACCTTCAATCAAATATATTACATAACAATTTGATTAGTGCTCCGATCCACCATCGTGATTCTGTAAGGCTACTATATGTAATCTACGTATCCAAATTAGTTTCAACGTACGATTGAAGATTACTTAGCAGTTATACAATAGATTAGAAGATAATAGTGAGGGCGAATGTAGATATTCATCGCACATCTCACAACAGACACTCACCCGTATCCTTCTCTCTTGTATGCGAGGACAGCATTCGGCCCCAGCCAGATGTCCCCATTCATTCGAGGAGTGAAGTGAACTCCGAGGAAGGGGAAACGAGGATCGGGCACCTGGTGATGGCAAGCATTTAGAGAGAGAGACCCCTTTTATTATAAGATAAATCTAACACGATCAGATTGTTCATTTACTGCACCAAATGACTTGTTATTGTATTTAATTATTTTTCAAGCAAAATTTACGGAAACTTTAGTTGTTGTTAAGCTCGACTCTATGACTCACGGGATAAATGTTCGTCTTGACGAGATGTCTCTTCTCCGGCTTCAGCAGAAGATATTCACCGCTGCAATGGAATCTGACGTCATCGGAATGAGGGCAACCCAAAATATCACAGCTTCATCAATATTTTAAAAACTATTTTTATGGAAAGTTTAGTCTATTAAATATTAAAAATATTAAATCATGGAAATATTAAGTGCCTCTCTCAATCTAAATGACCACACAATCATCAATTGCGTATCACTCTCCTCACCGGAAGGGGACGATCTTGGGTTCGGGGGAGCATCCCGAGAGACCCGCCACTCGATCTGCATGCAGACCCGCACACGTGATCACGTACTTGCATCGGAGGGGCGCCTGACACAAGACCACATCATCACGATCGTATCAGTTGAACTGTTTCAGCATAGATAATTTAGATAGGATTGAACGAGTTCACGATAAGGTGGAGTGAGAACCATTTCCAACCAGTTCGAGTATACAAAGACTAGATAAAGAAACATATATTGGACCGTATCGAAATGAATGTGAAGGATTACGGTAAGTACTCTACGGAATAATAATTGAAATAAGCTCACCAAGTTTGGCTTGGATCTGATGGTGACGGGGAAATCATTCGTGGCTGCATCGAAGGAGAAAGACTCCAGGGGGTATCCGATCAGCACCTTCCCACCTACAATCAACCATCGTACAAACTACTACAGAATCACAATCCGAAAGTTCTCTCTACGTCTCGGGCATATGGTTGAAAGCAAGCGAAGGAAGGGGGTCAGATGGGAGTTGATCTCTCATCCCTCACTAACCTGCCTTCTCAAAGTCTTCAGCGTAAGCTTTCGTCACTACTCCCCAGTCGACGATTCCCGTGTGAGGGGACCAGAGTGCACGCAGACCCTGCGTGTGTGCAGTAGTGAATGAAACAACACATAGATTGGATTTTTTTCACGTGTGTACGCAATAAATAGTATGATGAAGAAAGTGACTACTAACCCTGCAGTGTGGTTCGATCTCCTTGATCTTTTCTCCATCGATCATCTCGATGTCTCTGCACCCATTCTGCTTCGCCCGCTCGAAGAGATTCTGAAGACGATGAATGAGAAAGAACAGAATGGGAAGTTGTGCGCAAGATTGCACTGTGAGGACTCAAGCAGTAACTACGAGCAGAAGACAGATATGTATGCTTATGCTATTCTCAATGACAACACTCCATTGTGAGAGGAGCAACCGATTGGGTCATCAAAGAGAACTAGGATATGACCCTGGATTGGCAATAATAGTTGAGGAAGGGGACCATCTGGATGGATGAGGATCACAACTGACATCTAGTCGTGGAAGTTCCTCTTGCTCCACAGCCACAATCAATTTGCCTGTCTTCTTGTAGGGAATCTTCCTCTGGTCGAAGTACGAGTACGCGAGGTCCAAACCTCAAAGGAATCCAATTAGACGAATACAGTGATGCAAAGTATAGTAACTCCATATTGAGACTGTCGATACCACTAATTTTTAACAAAATGTATGAATAGACAGAACCATGCCGCCATACAGCAGAGGGAATAAGGACAGATGAGGTAAAGAAATGAAAGCAATGTAAAACGATATAAAGTCTGATCATGATCAGGATACATCAGAGTAAAAGCAAATAATCATACCTTCAACACACAACTTGGCCTTGAGACTGCCGGGTGTGTAGTAGATGCCTGCATGGATCACTCCACTGTTGTGACCGGACTGATGGGCAGCTGAATAAGCAACTACATTAACAGTATGTTCATTGTGTTCGCTGTATTACATAGAAAAACATGCGTGGTATGAATAACTCCTCCAATAAAAATAAAAAGGTAATAGATTCTCACCCAGTTTCTCCTCCTTCTCAACGATGGCAATCTTGAGATGGGGCTTAGCAATGGATAGTTGACGGGCAGTCGCGCATCCCACGATGCCACCACCAACCACGACTACGTCGAATGCCAATGGGGAGCTGCAGAGGAACACACTTCAGTCGTATGATAACCCAAAAAGCAATAAAACCGACAGTCAGAAAGTGAAGAGCTCTTAAGAGTATAAACACTACAGACTGTAGTTTACAGTATTCGATTTCGAGAGTGAACGAACCTTCCAGCATTGGGCGCATGGCTGATCTCGCGGCGTTGACTGCCACAAGCAGCGATCTCTGAAGTAACGAGCCGCCGTGCTATTGTAGCCCCCAACGTCTTTGAGAGCATCTGAGGATGGAATGGTACATCGCACGAGGAATAAACAGATCTCGTTCAGAAATCGTTAAAAAAGATATGATCATGGGGAAGAGGGTGCTCATCGATCGAAAGAATGGAACCATAAAATAGAGAGGAAAGATGAATTTATCGCTGAAACAAGCTAGTAAACAAGTCGAACGTGAGCAACCAAAGAACCATTGAGAGAACCGGAGAGTATCAAGCTTAAATCCAGATGAAAGCACGGCTCCATGAACCGATGCAACTGACTTTTAAAAATATTTCCCAGTATCTTTATTTTTTGGCACTTCGTAATTAATTTGAAAACTATTATTGAATCTAGAAAAACCTAAGGAAATATTTGGTGATACATGCAGCATTCTCCATGTTGATAAAATAGGCCAGATAGCGATCTGAAATCATGGTTACGGTATCTGAATGTCGACTAGGGATGACAAAACGGAACGGAAGTCGGCGAGTTGCCGGCGAGACAGGAAATTTGTGGCTCTTGCCGGCTTGAGGAGGGGGAGGGAAGCGCCCTTGCCGGCAAGGTTGACCTTTCAACGGGAGAGTTGTCGGCGCGCCGATAAGAGACGGCCAGCCGGTAGATCAAGGCCGCCGGCCAGTGAACAAAGAACCATTTCGAGCGCAGTATTCAAAGTTGGGTGGGTGTTTGGTGTGAACTAATTGGACTAATGTCAAAACAACCTATTTTATCATCATTACGTAATATTGCGTCATCCTTACGTAATATGACTTTTCAGCCAACAAAACTCTTCAAACTTGACGAAAATATGGGCATGAGAAGTCATTTGATGCGGGGCGATCTCGCAGTCAATCGTATATATCGATTTCGTCATTACAATGCAATATGACGTCATTCTTATGCAATTTCATCCATTTCACTCATAATTGATGACACTCTCAACTAAAATGATCGATAAAGGAACCATTGGATACGCTATCGCCGTCAATCATATTTATCTATTTCGTTATCACTGTGTAATATTACGTCATTCTAATGCGCCGAACTTTACTCTGAGAACTTCACCGAACTCTTCCGAAAAATTACGGTATTCAATTGTTAATCTTTCGCTATCGATCGAAACTGAGCATATCTAGATAGATGCGCCATATCCTACTTATTATCCGCCCAAAGTTTCATCTCAAACGGATTCAAAGCCGTCGACGGTAGATTTTACTAAATGAGAGGTGAGAGGCTCTCGTCGAGATCATTCGTCAAAAACTGCTCTCGTTGAACGGTCAACTTTCGGAATGAATTTAAAAGTGAGAGTCACTCTCAACGAGAGCTATAAGGATTATAAGTAGGCGTTCATGACAATCAGCACATTTTTAGTTTTCTGTTTTTTACTCCCCGACCACTCACATTGCCACCAATCTTGAGGAATGAATGAGAGGGTCTCGCGAGACCATTCCTCCGCTTGCCGAGAGTAATCAATCATTGGGCAAGCTGCTAACTTTTTTCCTGTACAATTATTAAAAAATGAAATTACAATCTTGCGATAAATTTGCAAAAAGGTGGAATACTGGCCTACCGTACCCCAATAGATAATTAGTAAAAATGTTCTAGTTATCCTACACGCAGTAGGCGATGATGTTATTCCGCCAGCATCAGTAGTATGTCGATTCCCATCTGCGCGCGCTGGCGCGCTGACGTTCTGATGATTTTTTAGAAAATAGGTAGCAACTTGCCCAATGCAAATTTGCAATACAAACGGTTACTAGCTTTGCATCTGAAAAAGTTAAAATTCAAAATTGTCGACGGCTTTGAATCAGTTTGAGATGAAAATTGGGGCGGAGAATCAGCAGGCTATGGCTCATCTCTCTAGATATGCGCAGTTCCGGTCGATAGCGAAAGAGGAAATATTGGATACCGTAATTTTTCGGATAGAGTTCGGTGAAGTTCTCAGAGTAAAGTTCGGCGCATTAGAATGACGTAATATTACATAGTGATAACGAAATAGATAAATATGATTGACGGCGATAGCGTATCCAATGGTTCCTTTATCGATCATTTTAGTTGAGAGTGTCATGAATTATGAGTGAAATTGATGAAATTGCATAAGAATGACGTCATATTGCATTGTAATAACGAAATCGATATATACGATTGACTGCGAGATCGCTCCGCATCAAATGACTTCTCATGCCCATATTTTCATCAAGTTTGAAGAGTTTTGTTGGCTGAAAAAGTCATATTACGTAAGGATGACGCAATATTACGTAATGATGATGAAATTGGTTGTTTTGACATTAGTCCAATTAGTTCACATCAAACACCCACCCTACTTTGAATACTGCGCTCGAAATGGTTCTTTGTTCACTGGCCGGCGGCCTTGATCTACCGGCTGGCCGTCTCTTAACGGCGCGCCGACAACTCTCCCGTTGAAAGGTCATCCTTGCCGGATTGAGGAGGGGAGGGAGGGGTCGCCGGCAAGCGCGCCGGCTTGAAAGGGCCGTCTTGCCGGCAAGGGGTGTAAATCGAGTCTTTTCCGACAAGGTGCCGACTTCCGTTTTGCCATCACTAATGTCGACCATCTTACACCTTTTTGTAATTCGCTTCGGACAAAGTAGAATCTCTGGTGCTGGAGTGATTTGGCGAGGAAGGATGCGAAGTGATCCCTCTGTTCAGTCGATGGACTCCTCATCTGATCTCCCTCTCTTGGACTGTTCCTCACTTCTGTCTCACCTCGAAGTTCACTTGGCACACTTCGATATTCTCTGCATCGAGAGGGCCTCCTCTGTGCATGAGGGAGAGAAACTCGTGTCCAAAGGAACCTCAACGTGCAAAATAAGACAGGAACAATGAACGGGTTTGTTTGAAGTATTAGGGTGTCCGGAAAGTTCGTTCATGCCTTTGTAAAAACTCAGTTTGCGATTGAATTTCGCAATCACGCAATGTTGTTTGTCAATAAAGTATTGCATCATCCTGACGCTAAGTGGTGAGAGGATTGAATCAATCTCTTAGTTTCTACATCGATTTTCGTGATGGAGACTCATCTTTACCTCACGCGCAGTCTTGCTGCATTATTACCGTCTTGGCCAATCAGTGAGGCAGGCCCATTCTGCCCTGGCCCAATCGGAAGGTGACGATGCCCCCTTCCTGGGGGCATCGTCGAAGCCCAAGCTCCCACAAGAGGTTCCCCATGATCTCTCTCCGGCACAGCTGAAAAACTGTGTCGAGATCTGTCATGAATTGCTCCATCGCAGATCAAATCTTGGATGAGTCAATTCAATTGTCGCCACAGATGAGAAGTAGATCGCCTACGATAACCCTGAGAGGAAACTACAATGGGTCGATGCGGATAAGAAGCCCAAGCCAGTCCCGAAAAAGGAAGAGCTCGGTCCGATCTACTGGGAGATCCTGTCCCCTGGCACCAACATCACTGCCGACCTCTTCTCCAACCAACTGGAAGAAGTCGCCCACAGAACCCCTCCCAGTCTTGTGAGCGAGGGCAAAATCCTTCTTCTGATGGACAATGCTCGCCCTCATCGCACGAAATTGACTCAGAAGAAAATGGACGAGCTGGATATCGAGAGGATTCCCACCCACCCACCGTATTCACCGGTCCTCTCTCCTTGTGACTTCCACTGTTTCCGCTCTCTCTCTGACTTCTGCAAGGGGAAGAAGTTCAAAGATCGAGATCAAGTTGTGAGGGCTTTCGTGGAATGGATGATCTCGAGGACTCCCGATTTCTGGGAGAGAGGAATCGCTACTCTGCCCGATCGCTGGAAGGAAGTGAGGGGAAACATGGGAGCATACATTGATAACTGAGAATTGTAAAGTTTTGAATAAAAAATAAAAACAAAAAATGAACGAACTTTCCGGACACCCCAATACATAGTAGCTACGTGCACTACGTGTGGAGAAGATTTTGAGGAACGAAAATCATAATAATGAAGTAATTACTAGTAAATAGGGTGATAACTGCATAATAACAATAATAATAATAAATGTTATATGACCGGAATAGGTGATAAGCAGTAACCTGCATTTATCCAAAGGTGATCGATGAAGCTCCGTTGTACCTTATCCTGTAGAAGGGAGATCAATTCCTTCTGATCTGCAATAGATCCTTCCTAAATTGAGACTTCGATCGATTCCCCACTGTGGCTCAGTTTCTTGAGTGAGAAGATGGGCGTCTCTTCGAAATCTATTGTGTGAATCCTTCCGATTGCGTGAAATGACGAATTTATCTCAAATTAAGCCATTAATCGGGAATTCTACTCTTCCTCTACTATCAAATTGCTTGAATTGACTCCATGGAAGATTAATTGTGGTTGTGATTCCCTCAGGGCTTCCTCAGCTATAGTGTTCAGAGGTCCAAATGAGACAAGAGTAGACTGAAAGAAGTACTTCGTAGTTACGATAGTCCAATCTCTCTCACCTGCCTTGCACCAGTAGTGACACCAAATCGAGAGAATTCATCAGATCCGAATCTGGAATGGTCTCCATTCCCTTCTCCTTGATTCCTTCGTACCTCTTCACTTCAATCTTCCTCACTGGGGTCATATCTCCACATTCTGTCACTGCCCCATCCAATTCCTCCCATTCCTGAAGGAAGTGAGTACTCCTCCTCAACTCGTGTCTCACTCACCCAATCCTTCTTCCTATTCAACAATTTCTTCGACATGCAATTCGTCCAGTCCTGCGAGATTCACACTAATCCCCTGAGGGGGGAGAGACTGGTACCTGCATGGGATCCCATCCGAAGAGCATGAGCATGATCAGAGAATGTTCTCCAGTGATCGAGGGGAAGTCGATGTTCAACTGTTCCAACTGCAAAGGAGAAGGAGAAAGAAAATGGACAGTTTATGATAATAAACTGTTTATCTATTCTTCGCAGATCCTTAGCCAATTCTTTACTTCCTTCGTGGTAGATCACAAGACATAGAAATAGTCCACTTTGACGTAGGGTCAACCTTTCGGCTGTATGTTATTGGAACGGAAAGTGCAAGACGTTTGCCTAAGAGTCGGCCACGGTAGAGAAAGGTGCATAGTGGGGTTTGAATGGAGAAGTTGCGAGAAGGATTCACACTTACTTCTATCTTCAGGAGTACGTAGAAGAGAAAGAGAAGAGTGAATATGGAGAGAGCGAACCACTTCCGATTCATTTGCATTGAGGGGAAAGACAGTCGATGACACTGCGATCGATCGATAATCTTCACAACATGGATCACTCACCATCTTATGTTTCCTCTCTAGTGGATGCTCGTGAAGATCAAAGTACTCCGATCCACTCATTAAAAGTCACGAAAAATATGAGAAACTGAGATAACTGGGACAAGAAATGGTCGGAAGTGTGTCTATACGTGTGGAAGGTCCGCCCAATTTTCGTCCCTCGGTGGATTCGCCGAGTGAATCGAATGATTTCAATCTCCGATCGAGATGGAAAATCGAACCCATTGAGATTGAGATCCTCTCAGAGATAAGTTTAATTACCCAAGTTTGAGAATGCCGCCCAAACCGTCTGGTCCCTTCTTTCATACTATTCTTGCCAATCTGAGTCTTAGCATTGAACAGGCCACAGTGTCTGAGATTGATGAGATACTATACGGGGGGTTCGACATTTCCGCAACCGACATTTCCGCAACGGAGCGCCGTTCGCTTGAGTTGACGTGGTAACTTGGGAGTTGTTTCACTGTTACCAATATGTGATCCCATGAATTTGCATAGATACATTTTGTTTCCAGGCTATCTTGAGTTGCTCTCCAAATTAAACATCTCCCATGTTGCTACGCCAATTCTCAAGCGAACGGCGCTCCGTTGCGGAAATGTCGGTTGCGGAAATGTCGTACCCCCACTATACGAATTGTCCCCAGTCTCGACGCCAGAAAAATTATCGTGATCTCGCCGTCAATTTCTACTCAATTCAAAGACCATGATAGTTCGATTCGAAAGCGACGCTTACTTTTGGCGCGTAAAAGGGGGCGGAGCTTGCCCTCGATGGCCCTCTCGAATAGTGCATATAAGCGGAGTGTTGGGTAGAGTGGTCATCACTCTAGCAAGTGTAGTCATCATGTCCGGACGTGGAAAGGGAGGCAAAGGACTCGGAAAGGGAGGAGCCAAGCGCCATCGCAAGGTCCTTCGCGACAACATCCAGGGAATCACCAAGCCGGCTATCCGCCGTCTTGCCCGTCGTGGTGGAGTCAAGCGTATCTCTGGACTCATCTATGAGGAGACCCGTGGTGTCCTCAAGGTCTTCCTTGAGAACGTCATCCGTGACGCTGTCACCTACTGCGAGCACGCCAAGAGAAAGACCGTCACCGCCATGGACGTCGTCTATGCTCTGAAGCGTCAGGGCCGCACCCTCTACGGATTCGGTGGATAAGTCCCCGATGAATGCTCACATGAGTGCAAACCCCAGAACCCAACGGCCCTCTTTAGGGCCACATTCACATTCCAAATCAAGTTGATTGATCAATTCTCATTCGTCTCAGCGAGTGTATCAAAGTACGTGAACAAAATGGATGAGTGTATAGATCTGATATGAGGGGAGGCTAGAGTGTAGACCGTATCTAGTGTATCTGAAGAAAGAAATTATGATTTTGATTAATTTTTTGTGTTCATTTGAAAGATCGAGTGTTATCATTGATCAATAGTTGAGATAGGGCTATCAACAGCAGGCGCTATTCTCGGAAACATTACTTAGTTTGTTTTTTTCCCGAAAATTGGTAAGAATTCGCAAAAGACTCGTATTCGAAAGCGACTCAATTTTTGGCGCCTAGATGGAGGCGGAGCTTGCCCTCATCCCCTTCTCCCCGCGTACATCTGTGTATAAAAGGAGAGAGTACGACTCTCTCTTATCGTTCCACACTAGTTATGGCCCGTACCAAGCAGACCGCTCGCAAGTCCACTGGAGGAAAGGCTCCCCGCAAGCAGCTCGCCACCAAGGCAGCTCGCAAGTCGGCCCCCGCCTCGGGAGGAGTCAAGAAGCCCCACCGTTACCGTCCCGGTACCGTCGCTCTCCGTGAGATCCGTCGCTACCAGAAGTCGACGGAGCTGCTCATCCGCAAGCTCCCCTTCCAGCGTCTGGTCCGCGAGATCGCCCAGGACTTCAAGACCGACCTCCGCTTCCAGTCGTCCGCCGTGATGGCCCTCCAGGAGGCCGCCGAGGCTTACCTCGTCGGACTCTTCGAGGACACCAACCTGTGCGCCATCCACGCCAAGCGAGTCACCATCATGCCCAAGGACATCCAGCTGGCCCGCCGTATCCGCGGAGAGCGTGCTTAAGCATTGTGGTTGAACAGCCGCTACCCTGAACCCAACGGCCCTCTTTAGGGCCACATGTTCATTCCAAACCAAGTTGATCGACTCATAGGGGAGTGCGGGGATGGTTAAGGATGTTACGATCATCGAGAATAAATATGTACGTTTCTGTGAATGAGCACTGTCTGACAACCATTTATAGGATGAGTTAATCCCTACGAGGGGAAAAATAACAATGATTCGAGTGCAGTGACAACGGGAACAAATGCTAGCAAGACGAACTTCTATACACATCTCTGGTAGTATAGTGGTTAGTGTCCGCGCCTGTCACGTGCGAGACCCGGGTTCAATTCCCGGCCAGAGAGAATTTTGCATCTATTAAATAAATATTTGCATTTCCATTGTATTTTTTCAGTTAACATTATGTCTGCCTCTTCCTCGACTGGGACTTTCCTCTACCTGATGCATCTGATGACATCTTAACAAGTTCTATCGAATTATTTTTGCAATATTTTCACGGTGTTTTCGTATGGAGCAGATAAATAGAGAATTAATTCTTTGAAGACCCATCTATCACACTCAGAGCACTCGTTAACCTCCCTTGGTTCTCCAAAAGATAATCTCCACCCACTAAGCCTATAATGATTTCACGGTTTTTGTTCAATCCTTTCGAGTTCCTCTTGTGGTTCGTTACTCTGTACGAAGGGAAAAGATCGACCCTCGTCTGGTCTCCATTCGGATTATCACTGCGAGTGAACGAAATCTGCGAGATAAAATCCGCATGTGCACTGCCGAACTGCAGATGCGAAGGAGGAGAGAGAGAGGGAGAGGGAGGGAGAAGGGGGGGGGGGGAGGGGACTGAAAGATCAGTCGGTGAGTCAGACACTAGTCGTAGAGTAAATTTGCCTATGCATAATTTTCAATAAAGATATGGCACTACGTCTGAATGATTACACCGTAAACTTCCTATGTAGGCATTTGTATATATTTAGATGAATCCGCAAGTCTCTCAATAGAAGAGTATCGGTCATTTGATTCTTACAGAAGGCGACAAGTGAAATCTCTTCCGTGATGCTATGGCACGATGATTCAATTCACACCGAGGGATCAAGGGGAGTTCGATCTATTTGAATACCTTCCCCTGACTGGTGTGAACTGTCTCTCTCCCCCTCTTCGTCTCTCCCTCTTCCTCTCTTCCCCTCAGTCGACGGATATAAAAGAGCACACGAGTTTAGCCTCCATCCTCTCCCTCACTCCAATCATGAGGAGAACACTGGTAAGCGAGTTCATCTTCTACTCCCTATTTTTGAACTACCGTATACAAAGCCGACCTATTATGTGCATTATCTGATCTTTGATCTTCTCAGATTCTCTTGCTAAGCATAGCAGCTGCCTCTCATGGCCTCTCCATCTCCTCCCTCCATTCTCCAGTCTGTAAGTCCACTTCATTCCACCGAAGGAGGTTGTTTCTCTGGTGATCGACTCTAGTTGACTCGCTCGTCTTATCTATTTGGCCACTCCATTTCCTCCTAATACGACAGCACCCAAGGGAACGGACGGAATTCCTCTGTTGTCTCTCCTTCCTTCCCTGTCTGTCGTCGTATCGAGTGATCGAGGAAAACCGATTAAAGCCAATTAACTGTCTGTATTCAAAAAAGGCGATAATCTGCCAATATTGGGAATGCGATGGAAACGTGATTATCGCCCCCAATCTAGACTATTGATAGAGATAGAGTCATCATGGTAGAGAAGTTGACATCTCATTGATGAATGATACAAATGAGTCACCTTCTATTTCACTTGATAATATTTCCTCCATAACTCTTTTGGGATATCAAGTCCAATGGAGCATCTGGTCAAACAACCTTCGTCCCTAAATCCAGCAGTAAACCCAGATTGACTTTCGCTAGCAGGGAAATGCGACACAACATGCATTATGAAATACCTTTGACCTATTTTAGGAGTATTTTCTCAGGATAATCGTGAGTTGATGTTTGCAGCGGATGGGTGTGCTACCGTGGACTGTGCGAGTGAGCTGGTGTGTGCTCTGGCGATTCCCTCCTCTTGCAACGTCTCTCCCTGCCCCAAGATGCCCACCTGTCTACCCAACAGTAAGTCCATTCCACCTTCTTTTTTGAATCAACAATCCCATGATGAAGGGTTTTATTTTTAGACCAGACATGTGATGCGAAATCGTGCAAATCAGACGAAACTTGTGTGCTCAGGTCAGCATTTTATTAGTGAATGGCTAGTAACTAGAGTGCGGAGTAGGGCGGCGAAAATGGCTCATCGGGCCAACTTGTTTACCCGCAAGTGCGGGTACTATTCGAGCAGTGCGGGTCAGCCGCCGTCTCTCGTTTATTGCTCCCTCCCTTGCGGGTGAGCCGTTTGAGTGCGGGTCAGATGCGGGTCAAGGCCTTTCTCTACTCTCCATGGGCATAACGGTTAGCAATTGGTGCCAATTTGATAAGCTCGATGATAGCTATCGAAAACATGTATATTTGCGTGGATAATTTTGAATTTCAATTGCACACCGTCAGAATGGTAAAGTGAGCTATGGGGATGTCTCTCGTCTCTCTGGCGCTCTCCCCCTCTCTAATGCTCTCTCGCTTATCTTTTGTGAATTTTCGTCTTGAACACTTTTGTTAAAATTGACAGGATTTCGATAGATCTCGTCGAGCTGATTCCAACGGTGTAGAGCACATCCGATTTCGCAAATTTAGTGCTGAGAAAATCCGTGACCCGCATCTGACCCGCACGGGAAAATGACTCACCCGCACTCTCCCCTCTCTAAATCGGGTGAGCACTGCTCACTGAGCAGAGGAGGGAGGGGTTGTAAATAGAGAGTGCGTCGGGTACCCGCCAGAGGGAACAAACAAGTGCGGGCGAGTAAGAGCCATCCTCGCCGCCCTAGTGCGGAGAGGAAGAGGAAGAGGAAGACTCTGCCGCTCTTTCGAGGGGGAGAGCGAGGAATGAGGAAGAGGGAGGGGAAAGTGCAAAAAGTCTTCCGGAAGAGTAGGGCCAGGAAAAATGCTGTTTTAGAGCGCTTTTAGAGCGGATTTTAAGTCACTTTGTGAATAACTAGTTTAAATATGGTATTAGGATACAGCAAGATTCATTTTCATGAAATTTTGACTTGATTTTCACCATCGGAAGTTTTACGAGACTGGTCTTCCGGAAGACTTTCCCCATCCTCTCATTCTTCCGGAAGAGAAAATATCATTCCTCGTCGCACAGAGCGGTCTTCCCTCTTCCTCTCAGCTCTCGACTAGTAACCATAGGCCATCTATCAGTCATGGTGTGTAGAGTATGCACATGTGGCCAATTATGGTAGCAAAATATCGAATGAAAAAATGAATCCTGCGCTAGTGCTGTGATGTACAGAATCCAAGTGTTGTATCGGGGTGGTTGAAGTACGGTAGTCGAGTGATAGATTTTGGTGTGAAATACTATAGGCTCATCTACTTATTCTCAATCAGATCCGTCACTTGTGTCATGGCTCCGTGCTACCCGGTGCGTGAGTGCGCCAAGTACCCCAAGGTGAGGACGATGTTTACGATCACAATCTATTGCACCAGTATTAGACAGGCGACGTTTCCTAGTCGCCCACACCATTGCAGTGCGGCGAGAACGAGGAGTACAACGAGTGCTCGCTGAGTGGACCCTGCGAACCGAACTGCGATGATTCGTTCCCCGTGAGTCGGAGATGTCATCTTCTCTCTTCATCATTAATCCTTACAGATCTGCACCAATGTTACCTGTGGATCGGGCGCCTGCGAGTGTTTACCAGGTACGGAATTCATTGAGACGATTACCCAGTTCCATCGAATCCTCTAAAATCATCATCACTTCATTTCTTGCAGGTTTCTTCCGCCACAAGGGAAAGTGCATCACGAAGGACAAGTGCCCCGAGCCAAGTGAGTCCCCTCCAGAGCACTCTACCAACCAGAACCACCAGCACAGACTCCTCCACTCATCATTCTCTTGATTGCAGCTTGCGAGAAGCCGAACGAGGTGTGGAATACTTGCCCTTCGGCCTGCACTCAGACATGCAGAACCCTGAGGGGAAAGGACGAACAGATGGTACGGGATTACGTTATTCGATTATTCATTGAAAATCAGGCCGAGTGATCTCTGAACTCTTCCTTCTGTCATCTTCTTTTGTCTCAGGCGTGCCCAGCAGTCTGCGGTACTCCCCAGTGCACTTGTGCCGCTGGATACTTGAGGGACGACGACTATAACTGCGTCAAGACAGAGGACTGCCCCAGTTAGTAAATCCTCTTTTGAGCTCCTTCCCTCAATTAACCATGCTATTTTCCTGAAAATGTATTGCTTTTGAAGCAGCTGATCCAGTATCTCGTGAGCTAATCACATCTCTTCCAGCGGAATTCAAGTGCGATTCTCCCCATGAGGAGTACGCTGAATGTTCCTCCCACTGCGAGCCCACCTGCGACAATCGAACGCCGGTTAGTTGTGTGTGAAACGAATTATTGATAATAAATAGTTATTAAAAATACAAATCCTCTAAAATATTGATCACATTAATCGATTAAAATGTGAAACCAAACTCATCGAAGTATCGATTCTTTTCAGACATGCATCGAGTCGTGTGGTCCCGTCAAGTGCCAATGCAAGGTGAGAGAGTGGTCTTTGATCTCCTGAGTGCTGATGTGAATTCAGAAAGACTACGTCCGTCACGAGGGCTCGTGTCTCTCCGCCCTGCAGTGTCCACTTGAAGGTTGAGAGAGTGCATCCATTCACTCTGTCCTTCCCTGTCGCCTTTGTTCCACTCTCATTTCTTCCTCACCTACCGAAACATCTTTTTCGGAAGTTCAATCACTGTACATTACTGCCACCGTTTTTACTGTCACATGCACAATATTTGAATTTCTTTGAAGTCGATCTTTTCCCTTTCCTCGGTGCTTCCTTTCCCTATCCGCTTCAAATGGGTAATAATAATAAAGTGACTGCATCGTCACCTTGCACCTTTTCCTCTTTTCTTCACTCTTTTCTCGCACAGTCGTCGACCTCTCGACTGCTCCGCATGCTAGACACCACGAATTGAAATGAGAAGCCATCGATAAAGTACGTTCACTTCACTCGAGAGAATGAGCACTGCATGAACAATGATTAGACATGGAGCAAAGACGTCGTAGGAAACTCGACCCTTTCCGATCCGAAACCAGAGGATTACAGTGGATCAGCAGAGGAGGAGGACGACAACTCCAAAGGTTAGCTCCTTCTCTTCGATCCTCGTCGTTGACATCCTCCTCCTCCTCCAGAAGGTCCCTCCTGCGACGGTGTTCGATGCTCCGCCAACTCGGTCTGTTCTCTGAAGGGAGGGAAAGCAGTGTGTTCCAAGTGTGGGAGGAACGAGAAGATAGAAGATTGCCCGAATGCCTGCTCTGAGACCAGCTGCGATGACACCGGAGCTGTGAGATATTTCACTGTTTTATCACCACGCGGTCTTCCCTACTGTTTATCGACGCTTTTTGAGTTTATTGACCTGATGATTTCCACTTGAAGCGTTCGAATACGCATTAAATGAGCGGGCGGGAAGAATCTAAAAGTGAATGCCTCAAAACTCGTTCTCTCTTCAGGTTCGTCGTTGCATGAAGATGTGCGAGCCCCATGCCCGTTGTGTGTGTAACGAAGGATTCGTGAGGGATATGAGAAGTGGACGATGCATCAAGAAGAACCAGTGCCCCAGGGGTGAGGAGAACATCGAGGACAGTATAATACCACCATATTTGAAGGGGACAATGGCACGGTGCACATCATGCCCTTGCCCATCACGGGCCCTCTCATCGATCCCGTCCCACACATCCTTCCTCATCCAGGGAATGGTTAGATTCTGATTACCCTATCGCAATAACTCAAAAGTGCAGACTCGATGATCAGTCTGCCGTACATTCCTGGGAACGATTCGATGCACATCCTTCCGATCCACTCCCGTCCACTCATCAAACCCCTTCTCCCGGACAACGAAACTGTGCACATCATGCCCATTGCTGAAAATGGAACGATGCACATCATGCCAGTCTTCAACAATCGAACTCGTCCTCAAGTCATGCCACTCCTTCCCTCCATCAACAGAACTTTCACTAACCCTCTCATCAGACCCGCCTTCCCTGACAACACCATGCACATCATGCCCCACATTGAGAATGGTACGGTGGAATGTTAATCAATCAGGAGGTTGATCTATACTTGTATTCAGGAACAATGATCAGTCTTCCGTACGTTCCCAACTTCAACGGATCGGAGAACGGGACCATGAATATCCTTCCATTTATTCCCCCAAAGAACAACCTCACTCGACCTCTTGTGATGCCACTGAAGCCTGAGACCAGACCAGCTTTCACTGGTCCTCTCATCAGACCCGCCTTCCCTGATAACAATGGAACCATGCACATTCTTCCTCATTTGGAAAACGGTACGAATGCGAGTCCACTGTGAAAAGGGAAATATAATTCAGACACGATTCTGGTTGATCCCATCTTCCACCATCCCCTCACTCGACCACTCTTGCCAGATGCCAATAGAACCAACGTGGAGAATGGGACGATGCACATCCTTCCGTTCGTTCCAAGTGGAAAGGACCAGCCTCAAATCGAGCCAATTTCTCTGGTTGATCCAATTCCTCGCTCGAACACGACGACAACTGCAGTACCTCACAATGGTTAGGGCGAGATAATGAAGGAGTGAGTGGGGGTAGACATCTCAGGTTCAACTCCTTCCTCTTCCGTGTGCGCCACAACCAAATGTCCTGCTGGATCTTGGTGTGTAGAGACACAAGTGAGTACCCCAATTATAAATATATTGGGGTGTCCGGAAAGTTCGTATAATTTTTTGTTTATATTTTTTATTCAATGCTTTACAATTCTCAGTGACCAGTGTATGGCCCCTTCTTTCTCACTACCTCCCTCCAGCGATTGGGCAGGGTCTCGATTCCTCTCTTCCAGAACGCGGGTTTCTTCGAGACCGCCCAGTTCACGAAAGCCCTCACAACTTCATCTCGATTCTTGAACTTCTTTCCTTTGCAGAAGTCAGAGAGAGAGAGCGGAAGCAGTGGTAGTCGCATGGGGAGAGATCCGGGGAATACGGTGGATGGGGAATCCTCTCGATCTTCAGCTCGTCCATTTTCTTCTGGGTCATCTTCGTTCGATGTGGGCGAGCATTGTCCATCAGAAGAAGAATTTTGCCCTGGTTCAGGAGTCTGGGAGGGACTCTGATCGCGACATCTTCCAGTTGTTCAGAGAAGAGGTCGGCATTGATGCTGGTGCCAGGGGCGAGGATCTCCCAGTAGATGGGACCGAGCACTGAGAAGAAGAAGCAGAGGAGTTCCTTCTTTCCGTGCTCTTCCTTCTTCGGGACGGGCGTGGGCATCTGATCTGCATCCACCCATTGCAGTCTCCTCACAGGGTTATCGTACGTGATCCACTTCTCATCTGTAGCGATGATGGAATTGACCCATCGAAGATTGGATCTACGATGGAGTAATTCCCGACAGACTTGAACACGATTTTTCAGCTGTTCGGGGGAGAGGTCATGGGGAATCACTTGTGGGAGATTCGGCTTCTTCCCAGGTCGATGGAGGATATCGGACACCGTTGATCTGGGAGTACCAGTATCCTTCTTCAACTCACGCACACTGGCCATGGGCTTGCGCTTCAGTGTTCGGAGAACGAGAGGCTGATCGAGGGAGGGAGGGCGTCCAGAGCGGGGTTGATCATCGAGACCAAACTCCCCTTTCTTGAAGCGGGAGAACCACTTATAGCAGAAGGGTATGGAGGGGGCGTCAGCTCCTTCCGACTGGGCCAGGGCAGAGTGGGCCTCCTTCACGGATCGGCCAAGACGGTAGTAATGAAGTAAAACTGCTCGGAGGTAGAGATGGGAGTCCATCACAAGAATCAATGTAGCAACTAGGAGACTGATTAAATCCTCTCACTACTCAACGGCAGAATGATGCAATACATTGTTGACAAACAGATTGCGCAATCACTGCATTTGATCGCGAACTGACTTTTTTCCGAAGTATTATACGAACTTTCCGGACACCCCAATATTTCTGTGATGATACTGGTACTAGACTTTGATGAGAATCAGAAAGACACTTCACGAGTATTTTCACAGTAGGTCCGCATACTGACAATAATGATTCTGCAAAAATACTAGAGAAGTATGCATTTTTTTGGTTCTTATTGTCTGTCTAGAACGATAAACGTCAAATCGTGTATCGTCTGATAAAGGGGCGTGATGAGAGTCATGCCTGTTGAGGTTCAATGCTTCCGTGCCCCTTGTCTTCCCATTCCCTCATGCGTGTGCTCTACGACACACGGACCCACGACAACCAAGGGAAGAACCACGACCAGCAGTGATGAGGTGAGAAGAACGAGGATACGGTAGATATTTATCGAATGGTAGGTCGACGAGGAAGTGTGCGGGAAGAATGAAGAACACGTGAATTGCGCCCCTCAGTGCCAAGATACGTGCAGAGGAGATACTGGGGTGAGGACTCCCACTACTATTAGAAACAAATTGTAATATGTTCAGTATACAGTAGAGTTTTTAATTCGGGGCGGGTAATTCGGACCCGACCGGGTAATCGAGAAGAATGGCGAGGAATGAGAATTACCCGGGATAGTGGAAAATAATAAGTCAATTACCCGGGATAGTTCGATCTATACCTCACCACAAAAGCGAGCAGAAATGATGCGAAATTGCGATTTGCATCCAACTATCCCGGGTAATTGAACAGAACTATTCTGCCCACTCGGGTCTCAACTATCCCGGGTAGCGTTACATTTCAAACTATACTATACAGTACCGTCCAAAAGTCATTGGACGCTTTTTGAATCTTTTGTAGCTTATTGCCCAGAAAAGGGATCGTTCTAGTGCTAAGGTGTTATGTACCAAATTCATCGAAGATTATGATCATGATATTGGGGTATGACGAAATTGCCTAGTTATTGCGTAGTGATGACGTAATCAACGAACACTTTTTTAAAACGGCATTATTCTTACAAAGATTTTTTCCTGCTCGTCATACTTTCTGAGATTGGAGATGTGACCAAGGCCTACCCAGAAAAAAAATTTGAAAGTTCCGCGCGACCGCACATTTGCTGCAGCCTTGCTGCAACATCGAGGTCGAAAATTCAGATCTCGGCACCTAGACTAGCTAGAGACTCGTTCAAGGCATCAAAATGATCGCTATCACGAGCCCAGATGATTCTGAGAATATGAAAACAATATCTCGAAATTTGCCCTCAGGGCACGAAAAAATAACTTTTTTAATTACCATTTTTTGGACATTCATAACTGCATGGAAAATGCAGGTAAAAATATGTTTTTACATAGGAATGTTCAGAATGTATTGAAGATCTGATTCCCAACTTTTTAGAGCTATTGGATATCTTTCTTGCCTGCGGCGTTCGTTTTTCTGAGGTATACTAGGGCCGGGAAACACCTTGTTTACCCCTATGAGCGAGAGAGTACAGGCGTAAACAAGGTGTTTCCTGGCCCTAGTATACCTCCGACAACCGAACGCCGTGGGCAGGAAAGGCATCCAATCGCTCTAAAAAGTTGGAAATCAGATCTTCAATACATTTTGAACTTTCCTATTTAAAAACATATTTTTACCTACCCTCCCCACAAAGTTATGATTGGCCAAAAAATAGTCATGCAAAAAAGTGATTTTTTCATGCCCTGTGGGCAAATTTCGAAATATTGTTTTCATATTCTCAGGATCATCTGGACTCATGATGCCGATCATTTTGGTGCCTTGAACGAGTCTCTAGCTAGTCTAGGAGCCGAGATCTGAATTTTCGACCTCGATTTTGCAGCACGGCTGCAGCAAATGTGCGGTCGCGCAGGAACCTCAAATTTTTTTTCTGGGTAGGCCTCGGTCACATCTCCAATCTCAGAAAGTATGACGAGCAGGAAAAAATCTTTGTAAGAATAATGTCGCTTTAAAAAAGGGTTCGTTGATTACGTCATCACTACGCAATAACTAGGCAATTTCGTCATACCCCAATATCATGATCATAATCTTCGATGAATTTGGTACATAACACCTTAGCACTAGAATGATCCCTTTCCTGGGCAATAAGCTACAAAAGATTCAAAAAGCGTCTAATGACTTTTGGACGGTACTGTATGTAAAAGCACGATTCATTATCTACCTGAATGAGTCAATCTATATAGCTTAATTCCTTTCCACTCACTTCTTCTCCTCTGCAGTGCGTGGAGGCGATGATTTGCAAGCCAGGCTGCGTGTGCAAGGACAAATTCAAGAGGGATGGACACGGAGTGTGCGTGCCCAATCACAAGTGCTGGAAGAGTGAGTCCATTCAGCCAATCATTGAAGACATGGATAATTGATCTGATCAATTATCCATTCGAAAGGACCTCTTTCCATCTCTCCCTTTCAGGTGCTGGCTGCAAGGAGAGCGAGGTGTGGTCGAAGTGTCGTCCCTGCGAACCAACCTGCACTGACAAGAAGGCGGTAGTCACCATTACTAATCGTATTATCTCTTTGAAAGAATTGGAATGGCAGTGGTTATTCCAATTCCTCCCCACTCATTCCTTCCTTCTCATCTGCAGGTCTGCACTGCAGAGTGTTCCTCTGGCTGTGGCTGCGTGGATGGATTCGTTCGAGGACCACAGGGAATCTGTATCCTCCCGAAGAGTTGCCCCGCCAAGGATCTACTACAGTAGTCACCATAACCACATTGATACACGTAATATATAACGATAAAGGGTCAATTGTTTGCAATAGATAAATTATGAACATATTCTCTATTCTCTGAGAGATAAAAAATAAATCTGGACGTCGGCTAGAGAGCAATCAGAATTACAATAGTTCAACATCTCACTCTCCTCTCTTCCCTCGCCGCGATAGGGTGACCTCTTCCTCTCTCTCGCGCGACCCAATCGATACTACGTGACTATTTAGCACTTGTTTCGTTTTTCTTCTAATTCTATTGTATATTTTCACTCCCTCTTATTAATTAATGACTAAGCGTAAGTTCCCCTCCCCTTCCTCTGCCCTGGACGAAATGCTGCCGGTCTCTGTTCCCGATCCGGGTGAACTCCTTCGAGGTATTGGCAGATACCTCGATTCCCTCTCTCATGATGAGAAGGGAAGTTCCCTCGCTCTGCTGCTCAGTACTTGTGCCCAGCAGATGAAAGAGCTAATGGCTAGATCGACCACCTCGATCGATGATGCCATTGAGAGGGACAAGAGGATTCGCTCGGTGGTGGTTCAAGGGCTCCCTGAGTCTACTGCGACGAAGGCCAGTGAGAGATTGTCGGATGACACTGCCAGAGTCATCGACATGCTAGACCTCGCTGAGCTGGAGCATAGACCGGCTGCTGTTTTCCGAATGGGTGAGAGAAGGGATAACCGCCCCCGCCTTCTCAAAGTAATGTTCCATTCCCGCTCCGCCCAGATCTCCTTCCTGTCCCATTCCCGCACCGTTACTGCCAACTTCCCCAATGTGTATGTTCGCCCCTCTATGACCAAGGCTGAGCGTGAAGCCGCCTACCAATTGCGAGTGAAGAAACGGTCGATGATAGCAGACGGAAAGGACATGATGATCTACGGGGGCTCACTCATCGAGAAGTCACAACTTGAAGCAATGAAGAAGTCTCTCCGCCACCCCCGCTCCCAGAACTAAGATAAGTCTCGCACTTCCGCCCATCCCACTCTCGTTCCCTCCGCCACCACTCAGTCCCTCTTCCCCAAAATGCCTTCCCTCCTCGATTCTGCTCCCACTACACCCATCACTACTACTCCCAACTCAGTCGCCCCTCCTTTAAACTAGCTCAGCCCGAGCCAGCGATGGCCTCCTTATCATGCCACTATTTCAATATCCGTTCAGTCGTTAATAAGCTCGATGCTTTCCGCTCATTCCTCATGGCAACCCAACCTGATATCGTATTCCTAACTGAGACATGGCTATCAAGCAAGACCCCATCATCTCTCATTATCGGATCTCTACCGTACACCATTATTCGCTCTGATCGATCCTCCCGTGGTGGCGGAACCTGCATCATTCTTCGTGATTACCTCTCTTTCTCCACAGTATCCCTTCCCTCCACCGAACACGAGATTACCTGTATCGACCTTTTCCACTCGAGTGCATACATTAGATTATGTCTAGTCTATCGTCCTCCAAGCTATTCCATTTCCAAGACCGACTCCCTCATTAATTGCTTATCAGACATCCATGCATCGTCTCCACACCCCATCATTATTTCCGGTGATTTTAACTCAGATTCCCTTTGTACCATTCCTACTCCCGCTGATCGTACATTTCGTGATTTCATTATATCTGCAAATCTCTCTCATCTTCACATGTTTCCAACGCGCGGCGTTAGATGTATCGATTGGGTCTTAGGTAACGATCCCACCGTAGTATCGGCCATTTCCGCTATTCCTCCCTTCCCTTCATGCGACCATTCTGGTATTTCATTCTCCCTCTCGTCTCCTCAATCCCCACCTCAACCTCCCTTAATTCGAGACTTCTCTCGTGTCGATTATCCAGCTCTGTCCAACCACCTTCTATCTATTGACTGGTTATCCTTATTTCGTGACTGTCCTGATATCGATTCCGTGTATAACCATTTCTCTTCTACAATTCATTCAGCTATTGACCTCTTTGTCCCCTACCGTACTCCTCGACCTCCCTCTCTTTCATATCCAAGCCACGTTACTCGCTTAATTAAGCATCGTGATCAATTATTCGCTAAGATTCATATCCCGGCTGTTAGAACTCTTTTTGACCATTGTAGTAAGAAATTACTTTTCGAGATTGACAAATGGACTCGTTACTCTACCCGTAAGAAATTAGCTCGTTCTAAAGATTTGTATCGCCATATTTATTCTCTCACAAAACCTAAGCTATCTATACCTGAACTAGTTTCATCTGATAATGAACCAGTTTATGATAGTTCTTCTAAGTCTAATTTACTTGCTTCTGAATTCGCTTCTCATTTCACCTTAGATGATGGCCTTCTCCCCCCTCTCTCCTCCTTACCCATCTCTCCTTCACTCTCTCTATTCACCCTTTTCCCTCATGCAGTTTACAAAGCATTACGCAAATTGTCCCCATCTTGCTCTACAGGCTATGATGGCATTCCTCAGATTATTTTCTCTAAGTGTGCATATGCTCTATCTACCCCCTTAGCTGATATTTACAACCTCAGTCTCATTTCTGGGACTGTCCCATCAGCTTGGAAACATTCCCTTATTACTCCCATTCTTAAGCCGGGCAAAGATAGCAACCTTCCCTCCTCTTACAGACCCATCTCTATCATTTCTCCTGCTACTAAGACCATGGAACGTCTCATCAAAGACCACCTCAATAGTCACCTCTCTCGCTTCAATATCCTCCCTTCCAACCAGCACGGTTTCCGTTCTGGCGCTAGTGTTATTACAAATTTATTGACTTGTCAAAATGATTGGACTACTTCTCCCTCTAAAAAACTTACAACTGATGTAGTGTACATTGATTTCACTCGCGCTTTCGATGTTGTTCCGTACCCTAAATTAATTGCTCGATTATCTCACTACGGTATCCATGGTAATCTACTATCATGGATCGACTCCTTTCTATCCAACCGCACTTTCTCCGTTCGTTTGCCCTCCGTGACTAGCGACCCCTTCCCCATCCTCTCAGGAGTACCACAAGGCAGTGTCCTAGGGCCTATTCTCTTCTCCATCTATCTAGCTGATCTTTCTCGTCTCCTATCCAAGTTTCACAACGTATCCGTCCAATGTTATGCTGATGATGTCAAATTGTATATCTCCTACAATAAGTCGACCAAATCTGCTATTACTTCTGAATTTCAATCTGCCCTTGATTGCCTCTTTGAATGGACCCAACTCAACCAATTGTCTCTGTCTGCTTCTAAATGCTCTCATCTTCGTATAGGCTCCAAACAATCCGCCCCTCGCTACAATATTAATTCCATTCAGCTACCCCTCGAGAATAACGTCCGTGATCTAGGTGTTCAAGTCCGCTCTGACCTCAAGAATTCTTGCTCTATTAGAAACCGTGCTCAGAAAGCCACCTCTAAGTTATTCCTGCTTCTCAAAGCCCTCCCATTCAACTGCCCCACCATCCTTCTTCGTAGTTACAAAGCGTATGTCCTTCCCCTCCTTGACTTTGCTTCTCCTTTTTGGAATCCTCATTACTTATCTGACATTGAAACTCTTGAGAAAGTTCAACATATTTTCACCCGTCAAGTCTTTTATCGTTGCTTCCCCTCTCCTTCCTATCCTCTTTCTCTACCCTCCTACCCTGATCGTTTGAAACTTCTTGGCCTGCGCCCGCTTACTGAGAGGAGAGTCATAGGTGATATTTGTATGACTCATATGATTATGACTGGATCCACTATTATTCCCCGTTCGTCATTCTATGTATACAAACCTCAACGAGACCAGCGAGATCGAACATCAACATTTGGTATCAATATCGAACTGACCACTAGCACTTCTAGATTTCATTCCTTTCCTGTTAGAACATCCAGATGGTATTCCCAACTCCCTGAAGAAATTCGAACCGCCCCCAACATACGAGTATTCAAGCGCCGATTACTGAACCACCCCTTAATCGCCATACTCTCTCACACTGAATAATTACTGAGAGTCAATTCCCATTTCCTTGCTATTTGATCACTCATGTACCTTACTGTTTCGTCGCGCCTCGGGCGTAGATAAATTATTATTATAACCTCTCCAGGAAATCGAACATCGATTCAATCCCTTTGATTCCCTTCTTATCTGCTCTCCAACGATAGATTTTTAGAATAAATTCCGCCATAGTCCATATGGCCCATAGAAGCTGGATTTCGTAAGGCTCTTGTGGACTAACTAATTTTTATTTGTTTTTTTCTTTTTTGAAATGATATCAGACAAGTGAAGTAAGCACACGACAGTTTAGAGAGTCGATAGATTAGGAAAGGGCAAGAAAGGAGAAAATTCGACGATCGATGACAGAACAAACGAAATGACAACAACACTTATGATAGTTAAAACCGAATTTGGATTGCACTTTACAATGACATTGGGACTAGATCGACAAACGACAAACCATATTCCATAAATTACCTTTCTAAAACGCCATGATTAATCTGGAAAATGTTCTATACAAAAAATATTGGAAGAATGTTTGAGAGGGAATGCATAAAAGCACAAAAAGACTTTAGAGTTCAAAACGAATCGCCTAGAAACTTTAAAGCAATACATAATGAAGATGCGTTAATTGATATTGGAATAAGCTTCGGCAGCACGAACCAATCGAGAGTAGACCACCTTGGGAACTCCTTCGAAGTAGGTCTTCTCCGCCGCCTGGTGTCTGGAATCGAATATTGTTCGTGTACACAACATATTTGCCATCTTATCTAGATTACAATACTGAGATATAAATATCATTAATCTGAATATTGTTGTATGAGCATCTTCATGATCCTGAGAACATACGATAATCAATATTTTTGTACAAACCTATTGGGGGCTGGTGGTATGACGAATGAGTTGAGTTTCTTGAAATTGTCGGTGGTTCCGATGGCAGAGACGAAGACTTCGGCTGAGAATACAAATTACTCTGATTAAAATACGAAAAGCGAATAGTTTCGTTAACCCTCTGCGAGTAATGAGCAATACATAAATGCATGCCGAACTCACTTGTTTTCCCGATGGTTGCACGTAGTTGCACTTCTTTGCATCCAGTCACATCCATCAGCATCTTACGGACCTCGCCCAGTTTGCCCTTGATGACACTTTCTGAAAGGGAGATGAGATAGAGCAGTCAAGAACGTTTTGAGAAAAGTGATTGGATTATTCATCAGGCAGTTCCATCTTCCTCGGTTCGTACTCCTTGAGGACGGCCATGTTTAGAACTGCTTGTGAGTCATGCTGTTTCTCCATCGGGAGATTGATGCCGTGAGAAATGATCAGATGGAGATACGCAGGAATGCACAATTGAAAGGAGAAAATTAATAACATTGAAGAAGACTCGAATCGATGCTAGGAAATAATCAAATATGAAAAGAAGAGAAACCTCTCCGAATGCCTTCCACTGTCCCCTAATCAGTATCCCCTCGGCCACGTCACCGAAGGAAAGAACCTCACGAGATCTGAAAGCAATATTTTTTCTACATACGAGAACATCTCCAATGGTCTGTTGAACTCTTCTCACCTGAACTCACGACTCGCCAGATAGTCGATAAACTTGAGTAGATGTTCACCCTTCTTCAGATGAACTCGACTCTCGCCAGTTGGCTAAACGAGTATTAATAGACATCAGAAAATGATTTTGATATTACTGCGGGAATTTGGAACCAATCAGTGATATTAACCAATAATTGTAGTGAACTGACTGGTTGGAGGTATCTCCTTCGTGTTCCTCGGACATGCAGTTCTCCCAGACCAAATTGGATGAAGAGAGCCACCTGAGGACAATGATTATTCTGTCTCCTCTCTCACGAGGAATTCGTACTGCCGATAGCGCAACTGGTTCAAGGGGAGAATAATAATATCTTGCTTTAGTTCGATGATATCCGCATTAAGGGTCTATTATTGAAATGCCCATAAGCGCTGACTCCTCTCTCTCACCAGGTGTTCTTGAGTGAATCGATTGTCCCTCAGTCCTCCGATGTGTTTTGCCCACTGCACGAGAACAAACGAGGCTCGAGATAGACCTGAATACATTCATGCCTATCACACTGTCATAACGTTGAATAACATAAGAAAGAAAATAATGGATATCGATTAGCTAACCTTGATTCTCATCCATCGATCTCCTAATCATTGAACCCTTTTGAAACTGGATCTTGAACCTCTTATAATCACTAGCGTTTGAAGCGAATTCGCAATATGTATCGATGAATTTAGAGAGCGTCTGAAATCAATCGTGTTTTACGCCTTGAAAATACAATAATACGATGCTGTGGTAATTATCCAACCCGAGGAAATAGATACACACTCGAGTTGGTACCTATCATTTGTTACTGAAACTGACCATGGCTAGGGGTTCATTGCTTTGTTCGATGATTTCCTCGGGGAGAACTCTGACGATCCTCGAATCGGGTCTCAGTTTGATATCACAGAGGACATCATAGACGACCCAAGGAAAGGAGAGAATGATCGAAGTGGGATCACGATTCTCAATCTGACGATTCGCTGCATCTGAAAGAGAACTCCCAATAAGAGGGAGTTTTGAAGAACCTTTGAATAGATAAATGAAACATTTCACGAAAATGATAATAGAGAATACATACCATAACAAACGTTGTAATAGGCGGCAGCTTTCTGTATCATCGACTCGATATTGTGAGTCGAAGAACGCGCGATTCGACAGAAAATTGAATCCTGCAGTGGATAATGTAAAACAGAAGTGATACTTCTATGGTTTCAGCTTAAAATCTATGTATTTCACGATGTGAATATAGATAATGATTACCTTATCAACATCCTTTCTTTTGTTCTGAACAGGGTGCAGTTCGTCCTCCCATCGGATCAACTGCAACAGACCATAAATTAGGAAAATGAGAGAACACCAGAATTAAAAGAAGATGAAATCATACGTGGTCAAAGAAGGTCTCTCTAGCCGCAGCGAGCACTCGCTTCACCTTGTCCTCGATTACCTGACGATCCATTTATTATTTAACGACAGAAAAAATGAAACGAATCATGAATCCCTTACCTGATTAGTATTATAGAGATTCATCTCATCAGCTTCCTTCTCTCTGATTCGATTCTTGATCGATAGAATTTGCCCACTCATCACTTCACCCTCAGACGAGATTCCATAGTGCTCCATCAATGACTGAATTGCAAGGATTACTCAATTCCGCAAATGAACAGTTACCCATCCACTGCAACATATTCTTTGTAGAGACAACATCAGAACCAATTCAAATACTCATCATGGGCACTGTATTCAGGCAAGTCTCTCACTCTAATTCCATGGGAGTATGTCTCCAGATCTCTGGCAGCTACTGCTTCATATTTCTCCCATCCTGCCACATTGAATGATGGATCCTTCTCAATCTGAACCCATTGATTGAAAAAACGGCACAGGCCACTCTCTCACCACATCGATTTGTTCCTCCCCCGCATCGATTGCATCTTGGTATCGCTTGATCTCTCTGAAGAAAGATAAGTCATTGGTGGACAGACTCTGTAATCCCTTTAGTATCTCTTTCCAAGTAATAGTTGAGACTTGCCTGAATACAGTGCCCATGATTCCTCTCGATTGATAACTCGATGCTCTCGTGTTCTCCATGTAGTCTGGTTTCCTCTTTGGTTGTTCAGGAGGAATCACTCGAGAAGGATCGGAGGGGTCCTCAATAAATATTGCCGATCCTTGATACTGCACTGATATTTTCCTAATTTATGGTCTGTTGCAGTTGATCCGATGGGAGGACGAACTGCACCCTGTTCAGAACAAAAGAAAGGATGTTGATAAGGTAATCATTATCTATATTCACATCGTGAAATACATAGATTTTAAGCTGAAACCATAGAAGTATCACTTCTGTTTTACATTATCCACTGCAGGATTCAATTTTCTGTCGAATCGCGCGTTCTTCGACTCACAATATCGAGTCGATGATACAGAAAGCTGCCGCCTATTACAACGTTTGTTATGGTATGTATTCTCTATTATCATTTTCGTGAAATGTTTCATTTATCTATTCAAAGGTTCTTCAAAACTCCCTCTTATTGGGAGTTCTCTTTCAGATGCAGCGAATCGTCAGATTGAGAATCGTGATCCCACTTCGATCATTCTCTCCTTTCCTTGGGTCGTCTATGATGTCCTCTGTGATATCAAACTGAGACCCGATTCGAGGATCGTCAGAGTTCTCCCCGAGGAAATCATCGAACAAAGCAATGAACCCCTAGCCATGGTCAGTTTCAGTAACAAATGATAGGTACCAACTCGAGTGTGTATCTATTTCCTCGGGTTGGATAATTACCACAGCATCGTATTATTGTATTTTCAAGGCGTAAAACACGATTGATTTCAGACGCTCTCTAAATTCATCGATACATATTGCGAATTCGCTTCAAACGCTAGTGATTATAAGAGGTTCAAGATCCAGTTTCAAAAGGGTTCAATGATTAGGAGATCGATGGATGAGAATCAAGGTTAGCTAATCGATATCCATTATTTTCTTTCTTATGTTATTCAACGTTATGACAGTGTGATAGGCATGAATGTATTCAGGTCTATCTCGAGCCTCGTTTGTTCTCGTGCAGTGGGCAAAACACATCGGAGGACTGAGGGACAATCGATTCACTCAAGAACACCTGGTGAGAGAGAGGAGTCAGCGCTTATGGGCATTTCAATAATAGACCCTTAATGCGGATATCATCGAACTAAAGCAAGATATTATTATTCTCCCCTTGAACCAGTTGCGCTATCGGCAGTACGAATTCCTCGTGAGAGAGGAGACAGAATAATCATTGTCCTCAGGTGGCTCTCTTCATCCAATTTGGTCTGGGAGAACTGCATGTCCGAGGAACACGAAGGAGATACCTCCAACCAGTCAGTTCACTACAATTATTGGTTAATATCACTGATTGGTTCCAAATTCCCGCAGTAATATCAAAATCATTTTCTGATGTCTATTAATACTCGTTTAGCCAACTGGCGAGAGTCGAGTTCATCTGAAGAAGGGTGAACATCTACTCAAGTTTATCGACTATCTGGCGAGTCGTGAGTTCAGGTGAGAAGAGTTCAACAGACCATTGGAGATGTTCTCGTATGTAGAAAAAATATTGCTTTCAGATCTCGTGAGGTTCTTTCCTTCGGTGACGTGGCCGAGGGGATACTGATTAGGGGACAGTGGAAGGCATTCGGAGAGGTTTCTCTTCTTTTCATATTTGATTATTTCCTAGCATCGATTCGAGTCTTCTTCAATGTTATTAATTTTCTCCTTTCAATTGTGCATTCCTGCGTATCTCCATCTGATCATTTCTCACGGCATCAATCTCCCGATGGAGAAACAGCATGACTCACAAGCAGTTCTAAACATGGCCGTCCTCAAGGAGTACGAACCGAGGAAGATGGAACTGCCTGGTGAATAATCCAATCACTTTTCTCAAAACGTTCTTGACTGCTCTATCTCATCTCCCTTTCAGAAAGTGTCATCAAGGGCAAACTGGGCGAGGTCCGTAAGATGCTGATGGATGTGACTGGATGCAAAGAAGTGCAACTACGTGCAACCATCGGGAAAACAAGTGAGTTCGGCATGCATTTATGTATTGCTCATTACTCGCAGAGGGTTAACGAAACTATTCGCTTTTCGTATTTTAATCAGAGTAATTTGTATTCTCAGCCGAAGTCTTCGTCTCTGCCATCGGAACCACCGACAATTTCAAGAAACTCAACTCATTCGTCATACCACCAGCCCCCAATAGGTTTGTACAAAAATATTGATTATCGTATGTTCTCAGGATCATGAAGATGCTCATACAACAATATTCAGATTAATGATATTTATATCTCAGTATTGTAATCTAGATAAGATGGCAAATATGTTGTGTACACGAACAATATTCGATTCCAGACACCAGGCGGCGGAGAAGACCTACTTCGAAGGAGTTCCCAATGTGGTCTACTCTCGATTGGTTCGTGCTGCCGAAGCTTATTCCAATATCAATTAACGCATCTTCATTATGTATTGCTTTAAAGTTTCTAGGCGATTCGTTTTGAACTCTAAAGTCTTTTTGTGCTTTTATGCATTCCCTCTCAAACATTCTTCCAATATTTTTTGTATAGAACATTTTCCAGATTAATCATGGCGTTTTAGAAAGGTAATTTATGGAATATGGTTTGTCGTTTGTCGATCTAGTCCCAATGTCATTGTAAAGTGCAATCCAAATTCGGTTTTAACTATCATAAGTGTTGTTGTCATTTCGTTTGTTCTGTCATCGATCGTCGAATTTTCTCCTTTCTTGCCCTTTCCTAATCTATCGACTCTCTAAACTGTCGTGTGCTTACTTCACTTGTCTGATATCATTTCAAAAAAGAAAAAAACAAATAAAAATTAGTTAGTCCACAAGAGCCTTACGAAATCCAGCTTCTATGGGCCATATGGACTATGGCGGAATTTATTCTAAAAATCTATCGTTGGAGAGCAGATAAGAAGGGAATCAAAGGGATTGAATCGATGTTCGATTTCCTGGAGAGGTTATAATAATAATTTATCTACGCCCGAGGCGCGACGAAACAGTAAGGTACATGAGTGATCAAATAGCAAGGAAATGGGAATTGACTCTCAGTAATTATTCAGTGTGAGAGAGTATGGCGATTAAGGGGTGGTTCAGTAATCGGCGCTTGAATACTCGTATGTTGGGGGCGGTTCGAATTTCTTCAGGGAGTTGGGAATACCATCTGGATGTTCTAACAGGAAAGGAATGAAATCTAGAAGTGCTAGTGGTCAGTTCGATATTGATACCAAATGTTGATGTTCGATCTCGCTGGTCTCGTTGAGGTTTGTATACATAGAATGACGAACGGGGAATAATAGTGGATCCAGTCATAATCATATGAGTCATACAAATATCACCTATGACTCTCCTCTCAGTAAGCGGGCGCAGGCCAAGAAGTTTCAAACGATCAGGGTAGGAGGGTAGAGAAAGAGGATAGGAAGGAGAGGGGAAGCAACGATAAAAGACTTGACGGGTGAAAATATGTTGAACTTTCTCAAGAGTTTCAATGTCAGATAAGTAATGAGGATTCCAAAAAGGAGAAGCAAAGTCAAGGAGGGGAAGGACATACGCTTTGTAACTACGAAGAAGGATGGTGGGGCAGTTGAATGGGAGGGCTTTGAGAAGCAGGAATAACTTAGAGGTGGCTTTCTGAGCACGGTTTCTAATAGAGCAAGAATTCTTGAGGTCAGAGCGGACTTGAACACCTAGATCACGGACGAAGTAATAGCAGATTTGGTCGACTTATTGTAGGAGATATACAATTTGACATCATCAGGAGAATCTCTCTTAAAATATTCATGAGAAATATGTAGATATCTCGCAATGTGTGAAATAAAGTATCAAATTTTCAATCCAAAATGAGTTGATGAGTTGGCTAGCCTTCTCACGTCGTCCGCAACTATAGCCAGCTAAAGAAGCTAATTGTGAGTGCATACACAGAGAGCATTGAACTTATTATGAGTGAACGTTTCCTTCGTCAATCAATTGATTCTATGAGTCACGAGTGATGTTATCAGTAGCATTTTTTCAGGCAAATCTTCTTCTAGTTCTCAGTCGAAACATGAAATTTGGCTTACTTCATTCATGATTGAGGTTCCTCCCCAAGTCTTCTCTCCGGTTGATGATCCGTGGAGAGACGATATGATCGGCTGAATTGGCAAACTCAGCAATCAATTTATATTTATCATATCAATTTATACGATTCATTAGATGGAAAAAAATTAAGACTACACGGTATTCACGTCGAGACAATTGAACTACTGGAAAATGTCAATCAGAAATGAAGTAGTGAAAATTTGAAGGGCGAAGAGTGCGAATTGAGAGAGGGATCTGCTCGAGAAAAATGCAGAGAACACAGAGAAAAGCGGGGAGTGATAATAGTGAGATGAGAGAGCGGAAGGAGAGAGGGAGAAAGAACACTTGCGAATAAGAGAGAAGAGCAGAGAAGATAACACGAATTCATATCGACTGCGATGCAATCAACTCCTATTCGAAAGGGAGAGACGAGGAAGGACATTCTCTTGTCATTGGTCATCTTTGTAGTATCTTTTGTTGGATAGTATTTCCTGCTGCTGTTCCATCTGACTCAATACCGCAATGATAGAGGGGCATGGTCCAACAATAAGTTGCTCGGATCTTCTTTGGAAATCGATGGAGATCCCTGCAAATGACATTCACTGCTGTGTTCTCGTTTAGAATTGCTTGTATTAGGTTGATGCATAATTTTCTTTACAGGGTATTTTTGAATTTTTCTCGAGAATTGTTTGCCTGTCTTTGATAATACTCTGTCATTATTTGGGGCACTATTATCGCACTAAAACCATAGGTTCATATTGAGTCGATCTCAATTGGTTCAATAGAAAAAAAAGTATTTCCTAAAAAGTGGCAAATTTTCGTATTTGGGGTACTTTGTTCAAGCGTTCATTAAAACAAAACCGATGGGTTGCAATTTCCGCCCTTTTGTGTCGGCAGTGAGGGCGGGTGCTTGCTTCCATAGAACACTTGAAAACAGATCGTTAGTTTCTCTCAGAAAAGTTGTGGGTGAAAACTACTGATTTCACCTCCCAAACTTCTACAATGAGCTTACTGTAAAAGACTGATTGATCGTGTATGTCCACAAGTGCGCTATGAAGAGCACACATAGACTGATATCATTCAAAAATACAGGAGAGAATTGTTAAAGGCTGGAGCAAGTTATTGCTCGAAAACGTGAAGACGTAAAGAAAATTTTGCATCAACCTAATACTAAGAAAACTCGAAATAGGATGGGATTATCAGAGTGCCTCCTCAATTCGCTCTCCATGGTAGTCGAGGGTGAAGAGAGTAGGAAGAAAAGTGCGACTTGCATTGAGTAGAGATGGAAGTGGTGGAGCGGTGCATCAAGCAAAGTCCCAGACAGGGAAGGGCATCGAATTCCATCGGTTTACAATTTCCTAAATAACCGAAGAGGCAGAGTTATCGAACTTCTATGAATACCGCGAGACAGTGTTGATTTGGGTGAGACGATTGATAATTTCACCCATCTGCTCTCTCTCTCCGACTCTCGCAGTCTGTCACGGGAATAATCTGAATTGAGCAGAGCCAGATTTCATTACTGTAGGGCTCTAATGTGGGGAGGAATGCAAACTAGGGAAGATGAGGGAGAGAAGGGAGCATAAAAAGATCCTGCATTATGCGCATGTAATTCGAGGAAGTTGCTTCAGTTTGTAGTAAGACAGCTATCGAGATCCTCTTTCGCCAGGTCTATCAGCATGGGTAATCGTGCACTTACGTTTCCTTTAGTGATGCCAAATCGGATTGAAGCCGGCTTCAACCCTGCTATTCAAGCCGGCTTGAAGCCGGGATTCAACCCGGAAATTCAACGGTGAAGCCGGCTTGAAGGACCTGGATGGTCCTGGATGGTCCTTCAACCCGGATCGTCCTTCAATCCGGCTTCATCGTTGAATATCCGGGTTGAATGCGAATTCAAGCCGGCTTGCCGATTCCGTTTTGGCATCACGAGTCTCCTTCTGATTCTCCAATCTACCAGTGGGGGGGGGGGGGGGGAGAGAAATGGAGGGAAAGGTGGATCTTTGCATGCCATTATGCAGGGGTGGGCGAGACAAAGAGAGCGCAGAGAAACAGACAAAATTTAAAAAAAAAATGAACTTCCCGCCAAGGAGTCCTGGCAATAATGTTCAAATCTTGTTAGAGCGCTAAGTGTCGTGCTTCGATTTCCTCTTCATTATGCGCGTTCCCTCTTTATCAGTGAGAGACGTTGGAAGTGTCAGGCACTTAGCTTATTTGAGTTTGAAATGTTGCATTACCGGACATACTCATTCCCCGCGTATTCAAAATATTTTTTTTTTGGTTTTCAACTTTTTTCTAGTGTTGGCATTTCGGTATTACAGACTCGATAAAACGCTCGTCGCAATAACGGTCTGATGATCTCTGAGGGAGAGCTAAAGGTTAGGGTGGCAAAAATGACTCTTCGGATCGCCCTTTAGACTCGTGACCTCGGATTAGACTCGGATCGGTCGGATGAAAGCGACTACCTCGTTTATTGCCCCCCCCCCTTGAAAGCGTATGAGCCGCTTTTCCATGTGATCCCAGAGCTATCCGAGAGGTTTTCTCAGCTCTCCGTGGACCAAATGAGCTAAATTCGGGACCATTGGATTCAGCTCGTCGAGCACTCGGAAAAAATATAAATTTGAAAAAAATCAATTTTTTTTGTATTTGACATTGGTCGAACACCCCATATTTACACAGTTCTATTGGATTCAAAACCGCTTGAAATTTTAATTGCAACAATTGTTATTCTTATTTTAATCTTTCGAACTTGTAGCAGCTACTGGGTTCACCACACGGGTCTCCTTCAGTCTCCCCAGTGGCTGTCTTCGGCTCCTCCGTCTACTCGCTTTCTCTTACTCTCTCTCCCTCCTCCGCCTCTCTCCCTCTCCCTCTCTCAGTCATTCATTACCTAACCTCTGACCTGACCATCCATTCTCATCATCGCTCTCGCCATGGTCTCTTCTGTGTGGGATCACTTCGACAAGGAAACCTCCACTATGACTGTAAGATATCTCGCTGCGTATCGCGTAACTCCCTCTCCCCCTCTCCTCTTCCCTTGGAATTATAAAACACACTATCTGAGAAAACCAACATATTTCTTCAGCGACTTGGCACAGGCCGAAAATTCGAATTCATTGTGACTTCAGCAATAGGTCGGCCTCAACGAGGGAAACCTACGAGCATCGCCAGATTTTCGATCCGCATCCGCGCGCGCGGCAGCGCGGATTTTGAAACAAAATACCGTAATCCTCGAAAATGTATATATTGATCCCAAGCACTGCGGCAGTAGGGGCGCTGTATTCCTTGACAAATTCTAAGACTTTTTTACTTCGGGGAATTTTTCGATCAGATTCCATCGAAAGCAGAAAATCGATAATTTCACTTTTTCTTCTGACATTATATTTTTTTGTGGAAAATTTTCCTCTTGAGGGGAGAAATTTTATTTGTGTAATCGCTTGCGCATGCATCAATAAACATTCCACATAAAAATCATAATTTATAAAAAATACACTATCGACGAATTTTGGCAAAATATGCCCCGAACTCGCATCGATATTACTGTAAGTACACCACGAATTTTCGACTTTTACCAATTTTTCGAAATTTGAACGGATCACCGAAAGTTCAATAAAAACCCGCATTTCATACCATAACTCGTTGGTATCATTAATGCAAATCAGACATATGGCTTGTCCTGATTGCTCGTGCACATCGGCAGTCGTCATCACAGTTCTCTCATTCTTCCTCATGTAAGTATTTATTGCTGTTTTCTTTGAACTCGCTTTGCTTCTTTCGATTGATTTAAGGATGGCCAATGCGTCAGCAAATAAAATACGCTAATTTTGCCTGAAGTATTGCTATAAACTCTAGAAGTAATGCAAATCAAAACGATACAAATCTGGTTATATTAATTGCTAAATATCCTCAGCATCGCACTCGTCCTCCTCATCGCAGCATGCTACCTCCTGGCTAAAGCTGTGACTGGCAATATGCAGGTATTTCTAGTTGGTGAATACGTCTTGCACAAGTCGGGCAAGAGTTGAGTGGATGGGAAAATCGAAGTACATTGCCAGAATTCAAATTTAATGAAAACAATTACCTGGGCTATTACTGTAGAAGTGCTCTAGGCGTTCTGGGATCGTCCTATTCGCCGTCTTGCCAACGGAAATGTTGCCAGAGGCGGAGATGTCGAGGCCGGACTTGTTGCCTCTAAGAGCGGATGAATGGAGAGAGGGAAGATAGAGAAATTATGAAACGATCGGAATGTTGATTTCGTGTTTTTGTTTCTGATGAAGTACATACTTGCTAATATATATTTGCTTACTCGAATCCTACACTCGAAGGACAAGGGCTTTGAGAGAAAAGCAATTATTGATGTTTTCGAACGACTTGTTTGTCTGTACAAGTGGGAAGAAGACGAGAGTCAACAGGAAAGTGAGAGACACAGCAGACGATCGATAAACAACCATGACGAAAGGGTCTCCTCGTTTCGCATACTCTATCGCAGGTTAGAGAAAGCGAGGGAGTATATGCAAATAGGAGAGCATAAGACGATTCCTCTAAACAAGGGTGAGCGAGTGGAGGGACGCCACTCACATGCGGCACTCGGATCTGATTTATATTTATTTAATTATTTTAATTATTATTAATTTATATCTATTCGAAACATGGAATTTATGGGCGCTCTGCGCATTCTTGTTCTGCCACTGCCCCCCCCCCCCCCTCCCCCGCTGTTCCCGCTCTCTCCATTACACACGCTCTCTCGCTCACCATGACCGGCGAGAGAGTGTGTAGAATGAGGAGAGTCTGACGGTTGCTTCGAAGGCTATTGCTTTTCTGATATTGATGTAGCTGTCGTTTGATTTTTTTGTAAATGTCCATCAAATAACGAAATACTAAAGAGAATCCTTTAGCATCTCGACGGATGAATAATTCTAGGCGAATCATTGATTTTGAGCAGTTATAAAGAAAAATCTACGTACTTTGAAGAAGGGGCAGTCAATTAGGTTATGATATTTCGTAGCATTCGAAATTCGCTTAACAGTCTCTTCAATTCACGCACTCTCTCGGCCTTTCGATCGGTGAGAGTGTGCGGGAAATGAAGAGACGGTACCCGAATTACGAACTCTAATATTTCGGGCACGCGGGGGAAATGCAGACCTGCCCGCATCTGATTTGTGTGCTCACATTTTCCATTAGAAACCTTGAATTTTCGCGCATTCTGCACATATCTGTTCTTCCCCAACGCAAGATGAGCAAAAGTTAGAACGAAAACAAGAAATACGGAAAGCACGGAGGATAATTTCCCGCTTATTGTCAGTGGAAATCCCCTTTTTGCATTCTCAACTGAAACATACTTGATTCCTCGAAACTGTCATAATACACCCCCCCCCCCCCCCCGATCAGCATGAGGGGTGACACAAAGATATGCGGATATGCGGACATGTGAGTGGCGTCCCTCCACTCGCTCACCCTTGTTTAGAGGAATCGTCTTATGCTCTCCTATTTGCATATACTCCCTCGCTTTCTCTAACCTGCGATAGAGTATGCGAAACGAGGAGACCCTTTCGTCATGGTTGTTTATCGATCGTCTGCTGTGTCTCTCACTTTCCTGTTGACTCTCGTCTTCTTCCCACTTGTACAGACAAACAAGTCGTTCGAAAACATCAATAATTGCTTTTCTCTCAAAGCCCTTGTCCTTCGAGTGTAGGATTCGAGTAAGCAAATATATATTAGCAAGTATGTACTTCATCAGAAACAAAAACACGAAATCAACATTCCGATCGTTTCATAATTTCTCTATCTTCCCTCTCTCCATTCATCTGCTCTTAGAGGCAACAAGTCCGGCCTCGACATCTCCGCCTCTGGCAACATTTCCGTTGGCAAGACGGCGAATAGGACGATCCCAGAACGCCTAGAGCACTTCTACAGTAATAGCCTAGGTAATTGTTTTCATTAAATTTGAATTCTGGCAATGTACTTCGATTTTCCCATCCACTCAACTCTTGCCCGACTTGTGCAAGACGTATTCACCAACTAGAAATACTTGCATATTGCCAGTCACAGCTTTAGCCAGGAGGTAGCATGCTGCGATGAGGAGGACGAGTGCGATGCTGAGGATATTTAGCAATTAATATAACCAGATTTGTATCGTTTTGATTTGCATTACTTCTAGAGTTTATAGCAATACTTCAGGCAAAATTAGCGTATTTTATTTGCTGACGCATTGGCCATCCTTAAATCAATCGAAAGAAGCAAAGCGAGTTCAAAGAAAACAGCAATAAATACTTACATGAGGAAGAATGAGAGAACTGTGATGACGACTGCCGATGTGCACGAGCAATCAGGACAAGCCATATGTCTGATTTGCATTAATGATACCAACGAGTTATGGTATGAAATGCGGGTTTTTATTGAACTTTCGGTGATCCGTTCAAATTTCGAAAAATTGGTAAAAGTCGAAAATTCATGGTGTACTTACAGTAATATCGATGCGAGTTCGGGGCATATTTTGCCAAAATTCGTCGATAGTGTATTTTTTATAAATTATGATTTTTATGTGGAATGTTTATTGATGCATGCGCAAGCGATTACACAAATAAAATTTCTCCCCTCAAGAGGAAAATTTTCCACAAAAAAAATATAATGTCAGAAGAAAAAGTGAAATTATCGATTTTCTGCTTTCGATGGAATCTGATCGAAAAATTCCCCGAAGTAAAAAAGTCTTAGAATTTGTCAAGGAATACAGCGCCCCTACTGCCGCAGTGCTTGGGATCAATATATACATTTTCGAGGATTATGGTATTTTGTTTCAAAATCCGCGCTGCCGCGCGCGCGGATGCGGATCGAAAATCTGGCGATGCTCGTAGGTTTCCCTCGTTGAGGCCGACCTATTGCTGAAGTCACAATGAATTCGAATTTTCGGCCTGTGCCAAGTATATTTCGATTCTGTCAGATAGTGTGTTATAATCGCTTGACTATTTCGCAATATTCCTCTCACAATCCAGATCATTCATCTGTTGCAGATTTAGAGCTCAAAGGAAAGAACTGGAAGCTGCGTCACTCTGATCTTCCTCATACGGAATCAACTAAGACAGCTGATTGTGGACTGTCGGAAAGAAGGAGATCAGTCAGGGTAAAATATATGAGTTCATCTCCTCGGGAAAAGTACGGATTGGTAAGGAAAGAGATGAATGATTATCAATATTCAGATGATGCTGCAAGAGGGACTTCTACCACCATCAACATGGACCCATCGAAGGGGGATCAAGGGATTCTGCACTTCTCCCCTGGTCTATCCTTCCGTCTCCTCAATCTCCTCCTCCTTCAGGCGACTTTAGCTAATCCTGACTCATGAGAATGTAGTGGTGATCAGCGGATTGTGGTGGAAGTGAGTTTAAATGCACAATCATTATTTCACTGAACTCCTGATCGAAATATTTTGACTTCTTGGCTATGGTTGGCGATAATACCCTCTGGCACGGCTAGTTAGTAAAGAAATTGTGATGAACCACAGATGATTGTGATCACTGTAGATGAACCAGTGGGGATAACTCTCCACTGGCAGTCCCCGTCGAACCGATTTTTCTCGAAATGCATCATGCTCATCTCGTGTTCTATTGGTTAATGAAACGAGAGAGTGCATGAAATTAAGAGATTGGGAATTCTCTGAACTTTGAACTTCCTCCTGGCCCACCCCCAAACTATAGATCGACTCGCATTCTCGACCACTCATTCACTCGTTCATTCCTCCTCTTGCTCTCCGTCCCTTTATTAGCATATTTTCATATATTCGAGATTTTTTATATTAATTTTTTTTTCAGCTCCGCTTTCGATCTCACTCCGATCCAAAGTAATGGCGACTGCTCAAGTAATGGCTACTCCTGCTCTGGCAATCAATACCCATCAACCCATCAAAGGGGAATCACGTGAGTCTGCACCTCTCCCCTTGTCTCTCCTCCCATCTCCTCAATCTGTTCCTCCGTCAGGCGACTGCCCCTCCTGCCATAAGATCTTCTCATCGGAGGACAAGTTGCGTATCCACTTCCGTTCATTCCCCCAGTGTGATCCCAAGAAGAGGAGAGTGTCAGTGGAGAGGAAGACAGGTACTCAGACCGAGCCCCTCTCCATTCACTCCCATGATATTGTTATGTTCCCTTCTCGCAGGTAGATGTCACAGTCCTCGTCTCATCGTCCACAGGAGATCCCATCGGCAGCATCCTCACGGTGAGTTATCTCGTTGATGAAGCACCTGATGAGGCTTACTTGTCTAGGATAGAGAAGATAGATAGCCATTTTGAACTGAATTAATTCTCATTGAAGTTGTGTTCTCTACACGAGACTGATTAGGTGGAACCCACTGTCGAGGGATGATATGGATGTTCTCTGCGCGACCTGCTAGAGGGGTTCGAGTTTGCTTGAGCTGAAATAGACCCTCGAGGTAACAGAGTGTGAGCGTGTAGCGTGTAGTACAGTTGAGCGAACTCAGGACTATCATTGTATTAGGTTGACTAGAAAATTCTGTCGCATTTTGTGGTCTCAGTTCAATCCGTTCGTTCTCATTTCTCTCTCGATATCAGACGCCACTTTTTTCAAGTTAAGGAGGGGTATACAGGGGCGTTTTAGGAATGTGCTAGATTTGGTAATCCCAATCAGTCTAAACCAGATAATTGCAGAAGTTCTCCAATGAGTGTTCTTGTTTTTACGACACAATTATGTCCTTATCATTCTTCGCTTTCAAACTAACAGCAATATTACTTCATATATCGAATGTGTATCAGAGACATATCCCCTCTCTAACACTGTGCGAAGTTGGTTGAACGATGTCGATAATATGGCGGTAGGACAAATAGACTAGGTTCGAGCAGATGGATATACATCACTAGACCTTCGTCGCCTTCGATTAGGTGCAAACAGTGGCCTCAATCATATGTGCTATCTCACCATCACTGTTGGGGACACCCATCTCACCCTAACTGATGGACTCGAGATATTCGGAAATGTGAGAAACTACGAAAAATATTTTCCTGGCTGAAACCCTGATTCCGACAAAAAACAATGTTGAACGTGTCTCTGACATTGTCCGTTCTCCATGGCTATTCAATATGTCTAGGCAATGCTACTACACGAGATGGGTACTAAGTACATTGTGCAAAAAATGAGCACAGTTAATCACATGATCTTGCTGCTTGGTAGACTGGATATCTTTCCAAGCACCATTTTCGATGTTCAAAAATTCCATTATTCAACCAGATATATCGAAAACGCGTTGATTCATCCAGTTTCCCAACTTTATATATGTATAGCATGGGTATTGTCTGTGTTAACTATTTTCACATTTTCAAGCTCCAAATCGAAAGGACCCATCATGATATTTTCATGACCATCATGATAGACATGATATTTTCGTCCTCCGTCTCAACAAAGCATGCGCCTTCTCTTTTAGATCTTCATTTTCTGGGACGGCCTGCTGTGACTAATACCTTCTACGGCGCTTAGCATATTCCTTGGCCATTGCGCATTGCACATATCACTTGCTCGCGGGTCTAGTTAACGTCTAAGATGAACAGCAAATCAAAGATCATGTGTCGTTGAAATGCAGTTGGTCAAATTCTTTGCTTCATATCTCCCATAATATTGACAGTGAAGTATCCGCAACGGCACGAATTTGTAGTAGCGAACTATCCCTAGTAGTTCTTATAATATTTAGTGGATGGATCCGTTTGAACTGTAATAGTGAGCAGAAGTTTAAATACGAAAAATACGACAAAACTTTCTAGTCAACCTGATATGAAGAGGTAATCTGATTGTGGACATTAGTAGTGAGCGTGGGTTCCACTCTGCTTCATGAGACTATACTTACAAAACATCGATTGTATGGGGATTGCCAGTGGAGAGTGAATTCCCCCTGGGCCATCTTCAGTGATCACGGTCAAACATCTGTGGTCCCTCACTATGTCGTAACTAATTAGATGTGCCAGAGGGCATTATTGAGAACCTTTTTGCTAAATATGGCGGGTACTAGCTCAACCAATCGATTTTATATCAATGGCTTCATGAGACCATACACTATTCCACGTTATCATAGTAGAGGAATACAATACAATACAATATTTATCTGTTATCGCTTTCTGGGCGCAGATCAAGATGTGGGGTCAGAAAAGGTCGTTCTTCTCATTTCAAGATGGTCATTTGTGGTGTGCTTGCGAGAGGATGTTGGATTGCATTGCATAGATAGAATCTCACTATAGGTCGTAAACGAAGCCTTGCGTGTTCTAGAAACTTCTCTGCACGAATCCGCCAGACTCGATGATCAATCTTTCAACGAGATGATCGAGTCTAGATTCTGAAGGACCAAACATCTTAGTAGGTCATACCCATCACACGGTGACCACTCCGGCTTGGATGGGGATTCTCTTTTCTTGATGAGTCGAAGGCGGAAGCGAGGGGTATTAGGGGAAACCAATCCAAATCAGAGAGAAAAGGGAGAGGGACCGCTCGCGACGACTAACAAGGAATGGAAAGTAGAGGGAAAAAAACATATAATTTGTCTGTTTTGGATCCGATGATCTCCTGTCTGTGAAATTTAAAAAGACCGCGAAGCGTGAGTTTGCTGGTATTTCCAGCAACTCTTTGGTGTTTGCCTATGGACGTGCAAAAGAATGTAGGAAGAGCAACCATAAATGCAGGTTATGGATGCCTGAAATATTGAGAGCCAGCAAAGCCTGAAATATTGACTGAAAGGACGATTATTGTTGTTTTTATATCATGAAGACGATCACCTTACTCTAGAAACATTTCCGGGTTTCACTGATGTGTTTCATGTGATCCCCGTCATTTCAGGGTGTCACTCATCCCAAAAGCCATCTTATCTCTCGCCACATTCCAAATTCGTCCTTAACAAGGACGCCAAGCTAAGACATCCTTCTTCCAATGGTAAAATGGAATTGAAAATATTATATTGCACGCAATGCTGATTGTGAAGACTCCCTGTCAGGTGTCATGCGGTTGTGACAGTGCGACATCAGAATCCCCCCTCCTCCATTTGAGATCGGAGAGAGGCGGGATTGCGACGTTGCAAACACCGAATACTCGATAGCCGTCTTAGAGAATGCATATTACCGCTTTGGTACATCTCAAGCTCCATCACTAATATAGTTTTCACCCCGAAAATGAGTTCACTTCCATCCTCAATGCCCTAGTCACAGAATTGGTCTGCAATGCACCCTGCACAGGAAACTGAGAAGGTAATTGAAGAAAAGATAAACAATATCGTTGTGAATTGAGCATCCACCGTATTTCAGTCCGCCCTGTTCACGCTCCCTCTCTGTTTCCTGTTCGTCAGTACGTCGTTCCTTCCCATCCGATGATGAGTCAACTCCCTCAACGAGGCAATGCTCAATCGTTGAGAGTGAGATCTCCAGTCTTTTTCCTCCCCCAACATCGAACATCCTCGTTTCCTCAAGGTCAGCTGCTCATCCTAGTTAATATCCTGCAAACCTTCACCGATTATTACAAACGCCCCAATTGTTCTATTTTAGCATTGCCTAATGGATCCTCGTATTGGAGCCCCGGTTTTCCTGCCGCAACATCAAACGTTTCTACTGGCCAAGTAATAACCGACCACGAAGTAGCGGTAGCAGCTCCACTTTTTGTATCCCCACGGCAACTCCAAATGTCCAGAGACAATAGATATCTCCCAGTTAAAGGGATTGATGCAAATAGAGTAGGACTTCATTCAAGAGTTGTATCGAACTTTGATGTTGAATACTTTTCCAACCATGGAGGAGCATCAACGATGCAAGGAAGGGAAGATGAAGGCGTTGGTGAGTATCGAAATCCTTACTGAACAAATAATAGCTTATCCTCATCGGTTAATGAGGATCAAATGCCTAATTTTGAGCTAATTAATCCACATTCTAGATGGAAGTAGGCAAGTTCTCTTAACGAACAAGGAAGCTTCCTCTTCTCGTTCCACAGTTGAAGAACCAAGTGAGGATGCAATGGACACCCATGGCAAGTCGTTTTTACAAAAGTTGCACGGCATCTTTTAGTTCACCCTTTCGGACTAAATTGAGATTTTAAATTAATCATTATAGGTTAAACTATGAGAATCGTTGGATTTCCGCTTTTAAAAATAGTAATCTTGATATAATCTTGTGAGGGTTATCTTTTTAGTGTTGGAGGTCTTCTCTCCCAAATTCTTCATGATCATATTTCGAAGGGGAACGAGGGATCAGTTTCATGAACAGAATGAGTTTATGAAACTGATCCCGGCTACCTAGTGACCGCGCTATCGTTAGAGGATAACTTGAAGGACATCGTCCATTTTCTCAAATTAAGTAGGACTGGTGGAGTATAATATATTGAATTAAAATTTCCATGTTATAGATGTCAATTTGCGATCTCCCTTCGACAAAAACGCAACCACTTCTTCTGCCAATAAAACTGAAGAACAAAGTCAGGATGAAATGGATACTCCTGGCCGTCAGTTTTAGATACTCTTTCCCATTGATAATTTTTTACTAAAGTTTAATCCGTCCTTGCTCAAATTGAGATAGGATTACATTTCAATTTTCCCGTAAATAAGGAATGAGGGAAATTGGTGTATTTATCAATACTCAAAACACGAAATAGGACTTTTGCAACAACCTAATAGATATTTGGCCATTGATCAAATTTTCCCGAAGAAAGCATTGCTTGCAGTGAGTGAAGAGGACAGAGTCATGCATAAACAGATCACAGACGTTCTCATGGGAATTTCCAGTGAGTATTTACACCTACTATTCATGTTTTAACACTGTTTCGTAGTATTAGGTAAATTGTACAACGTGCACCTTAATTGTAGACTCGGACTCTGAATCGTTAATGCAGCTTGCTTCCAACCTTTTACAGAAGAATATCTCAATTGAGGTACGTTCGAATGTAGATATATTTCCATTTCATTATTTGTGGTTCTGATCAGAGTTTTACTATGACACGAAACAATGAAAATATGATGATGTTCTGTTCAGAAGATAATGCGAATCAAAGGACCATCGGAGTGCACCCAATATGCGATGAATTCACTCAGTGAAGACGAAGCAAGCGAAGCGGACGAGAACGGGAATATTCCCAATGAGAAAACTGAAGTGATTAGATTGTGAGTGATTCTCTCTCTAGTGAACGACCACTTTGTATTGTCTTCGCAGCAGTAATGTGAACCTTCAAATTGAATTGCAGTTCCTCGTCCGAGGAAGAGAAAAGGGAGGAGGATGATGAACTGTGTGCTGGAGGATGCAAGAGAGACCGAAGAGCGGTCTTGCTTCCTTGTCTCTGCTTTAGATACTGCATCGACTGCGCTCGAGAAAGAGCGGTACGTCGAAGATTTTTCCCTTTAGCAAATATGTTACGACGCGCAATCTTCTGGGTTAGAATGGGGTGTTTTGAAAAATAGTGGTTGTTCAACGAGGAAATATAGAAAAATCTCTTGTTTCAAAAATAATATGAGGTTTTCCTAACAAAAACTTAATCATCTGATATTCTACCATTAATTCAGGACAAATACGGTACCTGTCCGTTCCACTCTGAAGACGATGAACCGGAGATTATCGAAATTAAAGAGGCCTTGAAAAAGAAAAATCATTAAGTCAGTAATAATTGCCAAGTTTTATCTGTGAGAAGTACATTCCTTCTGTCCTTCAATACCCTAACTCGTTTCTGTTTATAATTGTTTTCTCAACCTGGTGAAAATTATTGACATATGACGGACTCATATCAATTCGTGTATTTTTCAAGATGCCCGAATAAACATTTTCACACAATAGCCAAGGCTCTTTTTCCTGTGGTTTGTCGATCCTAGCTCTACTTCAAAATACTAATCTTATCCATGTTTTCAAAATCCATTTTTTCCAGTTTCGGTGAACTATGTATCTTAATTCACGAGAAGTATTTTTTTACAAATTTTTATGCAGACCTTCCCAGCCGTTCATAGACTATGATTTTTGGCCATTTTAGGCTGTAGACATACTTCTTCCATACTTCTCACATTTTCTCTAGTTGCCATTATAATGTTCTCATTAACCCCCATCCTGCTCTTCCCCAATTGAGAGGCCCATGATACAATCTCTCTCTTACCACCCGTTCCTCTATTCCCCCAGCGGTAATAAGGAAGAAGAGAGAGATCATGAATGATCTTCCCTTCTCTCATCTCCATTCCACCGCTGGATACAATAAATAGTGGATTTCTCCCTGCTTTCCTGCAGACTTTGCTACGATTGAAGCAACTTTATCAGTCGTTGCTCATTTGCCCTCTTTCCAACCTCTGAATCTCTGCAGTTCCTTCAAATTTTCTTCGTGTAGACTCCCCACCCCTTGATCGATTTTCTGGCTGCTTGGAAGTTTCAAATACTTTGCAACCTTTTCTGACAGTGTAGAGCCCTTCTATTCGATATTCCTCCTCTTTCATCCTTCTCTCTTCATTCATAACACTATCTCCTCAACTCTGACCAGTGGTATATCAAATGAGAGACGGAGATCCAAAGGGGGAAGCCTCCATTAATTGTCAATTAAGAGGAGGGAGCCGATGAGGACGTGGGAAGGAGACTTTCTTTCTCATTTCACACTTTCGTTTTGTTGATCTCTTTTTTCGTGTCAGATCCACTCATTGTATGTTGCAACTTCCTTAGTGCAGAGACTGCAACGTCGAACGATTACAAACAAAGGAAAATAGCCCCCCCGTTTACTGTAAGAATGAATTTCTGCTTCTTCTTGTTATTCGCTTTCTCGACCCTCAATCTTCGACGGAAATAGAGCTGATCCTTACCAGCCACATTTACGCCTACGATCCGAAGAGATTGTTTTTGTTCGGAACATGACCAACTCTAGATTACGGTTGTTCACTAGAATGATCACTTTGACTATTTCCCAATGTATGATGCTGATAGCACGCTAATTTCCTGATGACACATTATTTGACATGGGTGTACATCCAGGCAGAGTCTTTCGCGAGATCCAATCAATGGTGATCGGCGCTTGATCAGAGACGCTTCCATTTCCCAACATACCAGACCCAATCTCGCATCAATTGATTCAATTTACCGCGTTGTATCTCAATATTTGTTTTGAGAGCCCTTTAATTTGTGTTATATGAGTTAAAATGAATGGTGAATACGGAGAGTAGGAATGGGCTCGCAAGAAATAGTCTCTCCATTCCGCGCCCTCTCGCGAGATCGACGAGAGAGCGAAGAGTGAAGAGACAATCTGCTCCTACTCTAATCTCTCCTTTGAAGTCATTCTCCTTCTCTTCACTCTCATTCGATGCCTCTCCGTGATTTATTCCCCAAATGGATCACCAAGAAGTTCAACCGCACGTAAGTTACTGACTCCATTCATCTAACAAAACATGTCTTGGTGCTAATTTCACTTCGAGGATCTATGCATCTCTACTAGTATTCAAGGTAGCATGATCGATAGAAGGGTTGCGAGAGACTTCCATAGATTTGGTAAACACGTTTTTTTCTTCAAATCTTCAGTTATTTCAGAACGGATCGTTACGACCCGAGGGACGATCCCACTAAGCGGTGAGTATCTCCATGAAATGAAGTAGTGTCTCTCCCCCAAAAAACACATTGCCGGGGGATAGGCCATACTGTGAATTCATATCTTACTAATGTCAATGGTTGCAGTCCCACCTACCTGCTGGTCTACTCGTGGTCGCAGTCATTCGAAGCACTCATGAAATCGAAAAGTGAGAGTACGAGCCTAATTTCAAAGATCTTCATCCACCTTTTCAGCAGGTCAGAAGTATTTCATCGATTTCTGTGAGGCGGAGAGGTCGGATGACAACCTTCTGTTCTGGATGGCATGCGAGGAACTAAAGGGAGAGACGAAGCAAGAGAAGATCGAGAATAAGGTCAGCCAGTCTCTCCATTCTAAGGGAGGCAATTGGATATTGAGGCTCATCAAATATACAAAATCTACATCTCTCGGAATTCTCAGAGAGGTGTCGCCCTTTCATCTGAAGCCAGGGAAATCGTCAACAAGAATATGGTTAGACTGAGGAATTTTGCACATTCCTCATCCTAGGCTAATAAGAGTTTGCAACATGATTGAACGAACAACAAGTAGGTGTGGCTACTGAAATATCAACTCTACCCTTAGAGTACCCTTCCAGAATCCGCCCACTATTACGACTTTCGATTCAGCGCAGAAGGAAGTGTACAGTCTGATGAAGAGTGACACGTACCCCCGGTCGGTAGTCCTTTCACCCCTGTCTTCATCCTTCTCTTCATCTTTCCCTTCAGATTCCTGACTAGTCACCTCTACAAGAAGTTGCTGGAAGCGCACGTCGTTCTGGAAGATTCGTGAGAGGAATCGATCGGCACTCGAAATGTCTTCTGTCACGTCCATCCCTCCTTGCACCCTTTCCTTCTTCTCTGGTTTTAATTACCACGGCAGGATTTCCCCGCTTTTTGCTGCGAATTTATTGCGGAATCTCGAATAGAAGGGCTCTCCTAAATATGTTTTCAGAATCTTGCTATGGTTGCAACTAGAAACCAGCAACTAATTTCTAGCATGCCGTTAGGTTTAACGGAGCAGTATCCTTTTCCTTCTCCTTCCGCTCTCTCTTTTTCTTACTTGACTCTCCTCACTCTTCAACCACTATTCCTTTATCAATTCTACCTCCTAACCATTATTGGTCAATTGACTATTTCTGTTATGAATCTTATCAGTTTTCTATCCTCAGCTATACAATGTTATATCAGCGAATCATTTTCTCATTTGCAAGCGAATTATTTCCAATATAATCAAATTCATTCTGGTAGCGATGTATTATTCTTTTAACTCCCTGTTGTATATCTGAGTCTTTGGTTTACCACCTTATCATTTATATAGTGTAAACTAGTCTCAATTCATAATCACGATCATTACACCAGCGAACACTGATTAATTTAATTATTCAGTTACTGATTACTTACTCTGGAACTCTTTTCTCGTATTGTTCAATATTATTCAATTGATCTCTCCCATTCTTCACTTTGACTCCATCTTCCAACTCAATCGTCGCTCATTCTATAATGCAATGACCCTCAAAGCAGAAGAAAGTGAGCATTACGAGAGACCATTTCGATGCCACCCAATAGTGTTTCTAATATTTGCTAGGCACCTGCTTGTTTTCTCAAATATGTACTCAATTGTTAATATTCATAAATCAAATCGATAACACCCCATATTCCTCATTACTGAATTCAGGACTGATTCAAACCTGAGTAAGTGTGTGAATTATCAATGATTGTATCATACGTAAACTATCGGTGTAGAGATGTGGATAAATTGTAACAACACTGACTTTTAATTTCTACTTGGCAAGGATAATGGATAAATATTTAGTAGTTTCTTGCATCCCGAACAAGAGTTGATACTTCTCGTTACCCTTACTCTCTCCCTTAAAGGTTGCCAAGAAAATCTTCCCGTGACTCCAATTAAGAACACATCCTCTCGATTTCGCGTGCTCATCTTCCTTACAAGTCTTCTTGCCAAAGTCTCTTTCTAATTTCATCAGCTTCTGTTTAGTCCTCCTCCATCAGAAAATCAGATCCAAAAGTAGTTTTATTCTCCCAAGATCATTCTCGAAAATGAGGATAGATGTCTCTTCCACAGCAGTCTCCCATCCATGCAGCAGGGGAATTCGTCACTCTTTTTCATCAACTAGCTGACAAATTCGATCACCAGGGAGAGATCATTCGAAAGAGCATTCCCGAACCCACTCCCTCCCCAATAACAATTCTTGTCTCCTCTCGATTACCACCCAACCCTAACTTCACTTATTTTCCTTCGTTCATTCGTCTCCTCTGCATAGACCCTGGGAACTCATTTTCTCATATTATACTGCTGAATTTAACTTTTTATTCTTGGAGCTCAATTTTTTCTCTTTCTAGAGAATAATTAATATATTTCAACTCTTCGCACTTTCTCTCTTCAAAAATTGCTACCTCTCCACTATGACCTGACCTCTGAATTATTTTACTGTCCAGCCCCTCCAACCCCCCTCAACTTCGAGATATCTTCCAGTCTCCTTCAGTCAATCAATCGTTCACCTCGCAGACAATACGCTCTCCTTTTCATATTAAATAGTGTTGTTGCATCTCCTAACGTCAATCCTTAATTTTCTTCTCTTCGTCAATGTTTCACTGAATGTCGAATTGTATGCGTCACTGCGCTTTCATCTTAGCATGGCTCTTTTTCCTATCTTACTCCATCCACTTCTCACCAACATTTCCAAATGCTTACTTTGACAGCCCTTCTCAACAGTTTGTTCAACCTCTTTTCGTCACTCGCTCAGCAATGTTTTATTCGTCGCTATTGATGTAATAAAACAATTCTTCTGGAAGATTAGAATTTATTAAGAGATCGTTACTTGACACATAAAAGGTGAGCAGAACAAAATAGAACTAGCGAGAAGCTTGTGTCGGGCAATCTGAGATAGACACATTCACAAAAATAACAGTAAAGTACACCAAATTCGAGGTAAGAAAGGGTTCGTTGAAAACACGTACAATAAAATACGGAGAGACTTCTGCACAAATATCTTACTATTATTAAATCCGAACCTCGATAACAAATACAAATGAACATGTTTTAAGCTTCGAAATCTGGATTAGCGTCTGATAAATCTACATTTATAGCTCTGGAGGCGAGACTCACAACAAAATTCGCTTGTCTGATTTGAATTTAACCCTATCTGCGTATCGGTATTTCATCGTTTCAGTGCAATATTCGGCAATATTGTTAACAAGTCAAATAAGCTACTACAGTTGCAAGAAAAATATGTACAAAAAAGGCAATAAATATGAGAACCAACCACAAATACACTTTGTATAGCAAGAGAATCTACTTGAATATATTTATATCTAAAATCTATATATTTGAAAAGTGAAACTTGTAGAGAAGGAAGCGCAGCCATTGGGAATCAGTTGTTGGAGGAGGCGCTGGCAGATCTCATCTCTGCCACGGTGTACATCTCATCTGCTATCGAAGAGTGATAGTCATCCAGACTATCCTCACGAGATCTGCAATTCACATCAGTCCGCACTTTTCTCAGACTTCTAAACATTACAGTTCATTCCATCTACAGTATCTCGCCCAGTCCTACCGTATCTCCATTCTCCTTACCTCACACTCGGCGTGTGTCCTGTTGCACGGAGAAGGCGGGATTTCTCCCGATGATCCATGATTGCTCTCCATATGCGACACGAGACTCCGCCTCTGAACAATTGGTTGAGTAATTAATAACTACGATATTGCGATTCCCCGTGGTGTGTCTGGTTGCCCTTTCCTATTCCTCTTCCCTCACTCACGGCACTCCGATGTCCAGCAGCTCCTGTCGAGTGACGAAATCGAGTAGATCCGCCTTTGTGTACTCGGCGATCATAATGAGATCGACGATAGGGGGAGAGACGTCCAGAGATCTGCATTTGTTTACTCAGTCTCGCTTCCCGATCTCTAATAGCACTAATAACTCAAACTGCTCACTTTAGCCAGAAGAGTAGTTCGTCCCTCTGTCTGCTCGATCTCTCAATGGTGGTCCTTCCACTGGAGGATGAGGCAGTCGTCATCGAGAGGGGGAGGGGGTCAGATGACGTCGACTTCAGAGTGGGATCAGAGGAACGGAGACGAGTCAGGGACGATTTGTTCCTGCCATTCACCCTAATTCATACAATTTTACATCAATAACATTCAAGATCGTACACTCTGAGGTTCACGAATCCTGTTCGAGTTGACCTTTCCTCTATTCGCTTTTTTAAACTATTCATCCTCATTAAAAGCTAACCTCTGTAGTGCGACGACCAGTGCATCATTCAGTTTCCTCTCCGATTCCATCAATTCCTCATGCAATCGATTGTTCTCCTCCTGCATATTTTTTGTTTTCGAAATCCAATTATTTATCTCTTCAAAAATATTAGAAATTTGTGTTTTCCTCCTGATTCCATGCGTTCGACTACAGGTAATCTACAGAAAGAGAGAGATTATCCACAGAGACTTGTAGCAAGCTGAGATCTAACCTGCAGTTGTTTGTATGCAGCAGCAGCACTGCTCGTGGTCGACAGTCGGTCGATGCGACGCTCGTTCGCAGCTGCAGAGGAAGCCCTGCAGTGAATTACTATCAAAATGAATCATAAAAGCTTGAACGTACCGACTGCTGTCCTCAGGGATGTCCCCTTCCGAGAAGGACTCACGAGAGACACCACGGGCTCGCTCGGTCATATCTTGCACCTGTCAAGTTCAATTATAAGCTGTGGATGGGTACTGTCCATGCGATAAATTGGGCATGTATCGCAGATAATTCATAAAAATTAAATTATCCATAATCCAAACCTGTAGGATGGCGGACATATCGGGGTTGACGATGGAAACTGCTGCTTGCACTGCAGAACTGCAATCCGATCTATCATTCATGGTGAAATGATTGCCATGAAACAAGTATCGGAGCTAGTTGATTCATGCGTAAGAAAGATGATTCAACATTGTTTGAATCAGCTTTTGCGATAGCCAACGAAATGCTCTTCTTTTTATTTGAGTTCGTCCTCCTTACCGTATGAGATTGTCGAGTGCGAACATCCAATGGGGTTTGATGATCAACTTCCGCAATACGGGATGCATCGCCTCAGAGAACGTGTAGAGGGCTGCGTTGATCTGCAGAGCATTTTCTTTGATCGAAAAGTCAATAAAAAAATAATAAAATATTCGGTAAAGTGTATCCATTACTACAATACCAATCATTATAACGTATTTTTAATATGGTATTCTACAAGACATTACATCCAACATTTCCTCTTCTCCCTCTATATCACGTGTCTTCTGAGAGATCGCAGGTGGCGTTTGACAAAATGTTCAAACTGCTCAAATCTTGGCCATACTATCATGGTTGATGTGTCCAAGTACTAGAATTTTTATGTTAATGTTGTGGAGCCGTAATATCAAAACTGCCTAAAAGCCGGCTCTTGAAATTTGAAAAGTTCAAAAATTCATATCTTTCTTCAATCTTGAGCAAATGAGTAGTTCAAAAAAGAGAAATGACCATCGTCTCGGGATGAACAACTTTTGTGTTGATGGTTTTTGTGTACCTTAAACGGAACAATATGAAAATTTCAAAATTCATTTTTCGCATTATAAAAACAGTGGTTTTCGGGGTTTTGCGAAAAAAGATGTTACATATCCAGATGTGATCTCTTCCGATTCGGAATCTACGTCCATTTTTACCCCGGGGAAAAATGAATTTAGGGAAATTGACGAAGGAATATTTGTCTAAAAATCGCGTCGAATGTCGAAAAATGCGGATTTTTCAGGTACAGCCCACACATCGAGCTTGTGAAGCTTTGAGTTTAGACCGAAATTCATATAGTTATATTGTTTTTACATTAAATCTAGATATGAACAATCAAAAAATATTCAAAGTACACGATATTTTCGGATTTCGGAAAACTCGATTTTTCGCCTCTCGAACATGAAAAATTCGAGTTTTCCGAAATCCGAAAATATCGTGTTCTTTGAATATTTTTTGATTGTTCCTATCCAGATTTAATGTATAAACATTATAACTGTATCAATTTCGATCTAAACGCCTCGCTTCATAAGCTCGATGTTTGGGTTGTACCCAAAAAATCCGCATTTTTCGACATTCGACGCGATTTTTAGACAAATATTCCTTCGTCAATTTTCCTAAATGCATTTTTTCCCGGGGTAAAAATGGACGTCGATTCCGAATCTGAAGAGATCTCATCTGGATATGGAACATCTGTTTTCGCAAAACCCCGAAAACCACTGTTTTTATAGTGCAAAAAATGAATTTTTGGAATTTTCATATTGTTCCGTTTAAGGTACACAAAAACCATCAACACAAAAGTTGTTCATCCCGAGGCGATGGTCATTTATCTTTTTTGAACTACTCATTTGCTCAAATTTGAAAAAAGATATGAATTTTTGAACTTTTGAAATTTCAAGAGCCGGCTTTTAGGCAGTTTTGATATTCCGGCTCCACAACATTAGCATAAAAATTCTAATATGTGGACACATCAACCATGATAGTATGGCCAAGATCTGAGCAGTTTGAACATTTTGTCAAAGGGGGGTATCGAATTCATGCAATCTCTCAGAAGACACGTGATATTACCTGCGACATGTATGCCAGCTCGAAGTCGAGTTGATGTCGTATGTTTTCAATGGCTAAGTGAAGAGGATGGATGTCCTTCTTGAATAAATACTGACGCATCCCGTCGAGGAGCATCTAAATTGAGATATTATCGCTTTACTTCTTGTCACAAATGAAGCATAAAATAAGGGGGTAGCCTACATCAAGCATCTGGGTGGTGACGATGAGTGATCCATGTAGATCGGGAAGGAGGGAGATGTGAGCGAACCACTCCTCCACGATCTGCAATACATTCCATGTCAGACAACACTTAGCACGTTCTGAGTTCACAGTGGACAAGGCTTTTCTACTCGTGTAAGTGGTGAATATTTTTTCGAGAGAAAATGGTACAATAAAAAGATTTGCTTCCACTGCCCCAATCAGTCAGCCATCTTTTCAATATTCACCTGTTTGGCGTTTTCTTGCATGAAATGGACCAGAGTGTGCCGCCTCTCTGAGTCCTTTCGTAGCATGAAAAACTTGCCACTCATCCCTGCAACATTCAGATTATGATAGCGAGAACTTGCGTTTGCGGATAGATTGAATGCAGATTTGCATGGGGACAAAGAGCTCAAATCACTAACCGTTCTCATCGGAAACCGTACGATTGAGAAGCTGCGCGTGAGCTGCAACCAAGTATGTTGATTTTTTGGAAAGTAACAATGGAAGATCATTGTAATAAATGGCAAAACATATATTTTTACAATTTGAAAATTACATGTAATACGATTGTATGAATGAAATCCCTCATTGAAGTACGTTTCACAGATGGTAAGAGTCAGATCAGATTACTCATGGGCGATGAAATGGAGGAGGGAGAAGCTGTAAGTGGTGGTTGGATGACGTCATCGTAGAGAGGAGAAGAGGGCTGAGAGAGATGCAAACCTGAGAAAGATATAATTAGAAATTGTAGCAACGATAGAACAACTGATATGAATACGCGGAATAAGCATTTTTGTTGTCATTCAAAAATTTATATCCCAGATAGTCTGACTGGAGCCAATGTAGCTGACATTACGTAATATACTGTAAACACGTGTAAGTATAGATATTGTAGAGAAAGTATCATATTTGGGTAATCGCAGACCGATGAATCTATCTAGTGACAATGAGCAAGTCTCACCGAATGAGCTGCCGATGGAATCGGTGGTGGGACTGGCAGAGAAAGTCCTCGTTCGGGGATCATTCATCAGCAGTCGCAGCTTCCCTTGAGTGGTGGGGGCTGTCGGAGGGAGGTCGGAAGGGTCTGCAACTATCTTCATTTACATTGAATATCTCAGAATATTCGGGAAACTGAAATCCATTTTACTACCACTACTCGTTCAACCACAAAATTGAAATCTTCTCCATAATCGGTAAGAACTCAAGATGAATAAGTTGAATCAATAATTGGCTACCGTACCCTCCTGACATTCGCTTGTTCGAGTTGTCACTCCCATGCCGCCAATGTGGGAAGTGGAACGGAGCATCTCTTAAAGTACACCTCATTTTACTCGTTCAATAAACAGAAAATATCAAAATGAGATATGAGACAAAACAAAGGGTACCTCTTGTCTGTTTGGCAGTCTCCACTTGCTTCTTCGTCATGCTGCTGGCACGAGTCGCCGCCGATTTGTCAGTCTACAAATGTTTTGCTTTAAATCGGAAATTGCAAAATATTAAATTTAATTAATTAATATAACGTAAACTGTTTGTATTCAATGTATGAAAGGTAGTGATTTGATTATAAGATGTTCAGTCTTCAATACCATGAGGAAGGGGTCGGCAATCAGCATCTCCACTGTGGAGCGAGCTTCTGCGTTTGGCTCGAAGCACCTGAACAATAGAAATTCATATAATAAAAAGAGGAAATTGCTCAAGGCCGATATCACTTTTATCCTTCACTGTACGTAAGAGGCTCGTATAATAATAAATAACTGCTTCTGGGTAAGCTCCACTTTGATCGAATTTATTTTCCTCTTGTCCGATATCTGAGACACCAACTGACCTCCTAATAAATCTCGCGAATTTCTCCGATATGTGCTTGGGAATCTCGGGGTGAATCTTGTGCATTCCAACCTTGAACATCGCCATCTGTGGATTGCCCAACTGAAAATTTTTATTCGATTTTTTATTAATATTAAAAGAAAAATAAATAAATAAACATACTACCTCAAAAATACACCTCAATTCACGATCATTACTCTCCACCATTACAGTACCTCGACAAATGGTGGTTTTCCAGTGCACATCTCAATGAGTGTGCATCCGAAAGACCAGACATCGGCTGGTGCTCCATAGCCTCGCTGTCCATGGTCGATCACTTCAGGGGCCATGTACTGGAGAGTGCCTGAACAGAAGAATGAACGATGGAGTAGTAGTACTAATTAGTAGTAAATGTCCCTATCAACTCCATCCGAACTTCGGGTGACGTTTTTATGAGCCGCCCAAAATAATAAAGAAAGAAACATAGACAATCTCAATGTATTTTTTCAAGTTGTTTATTTGGATGGTCCAAACAAATGTTTCTAACCTTTGAAACTATCGGTGACTGGGTTGAGTCCTGCTAGTCTCTTGCACGTCCCGAAGTCGGATATCTTGCAGACTCCAGAGTAAGTGTTCACCAGCACATTGTCGCCCTTGATGTCGCGATGGACGATCTTCTGGTCGTGGAGGTATCTGAAGAGGGGAGGAATGCGATTGGAGCTCCAGGCACAGGCTCAGCCTAACAGGGCCATCGCTAAGTGCAACCATAACTGACCGTAATCCGTTGAGTATTTGTGTGGCATAGAGTACGGTAGCCGATTCATTCATCGGTCCCCATTTGTTCCTTAGCAGCGAGCTGAGTGATCCTCCAGGTACGTGCTCCATGAAGATGAGGAAGACATCGGGGCCGACCTGAGAATGAATAATGAGGATTATGATTTATTGAGAAGTCACGAATTTGTCTCCCTTTGTGTTCTAGTTCGACGTTTCCAACTCACTTCCTGTCGTCGTAGATCACACCCGAGATACTGAACGATATTCTGATGGGAGAGAGTCGAGTGAAGCTGGATCTCCTCCATCAATGGTTGCACCTGCGAAGGGAATGTTATGATAGGGCTGGCGTTAAAAGAGTAGAACAACTATTAAAGAGGCATTAGTGACCTTAGTTCACCACTATAACTGCAGTCTACTTTGTAATGAAAGCAATGTTGAAACGGAAAGTATGAGAAGAATTCACGAGAGTACGGACGAAAGGGAAGTCAACAGTCGATTTGACCCTGTCTTTCTCTTCGGTGTTCAACAGCTATAGTCTAGCGATAAAGACAACACCGCATATACCCCCTCTAAATTTCCTTTTCCGATCACACCCCCAACTGAATCAACAAGAGATTGTTATAGGTCACCCTATCCTTTGCCTACATTCGTTGCAGAAAGGCCACAAGAGAATGGAAAGGATCTAATGCAAAGGGTACCGTAAACTACAGTACCTCTTCCTCATGCTTCACTGCCACCTCCTTTACTACGATCTGTCTCTGAGTATTAGTGTCCCGGCCTGCGTATACCGTACCATATGTGCCCTGGAATATCGGTGGTTAAGGCAGTGCCAAGGATACGATAGTGCATTTAATCAATAATCTTACCTTTCCTAGAACGACGCGCTCGCCACTCTTATCCAGTTCATATTCGAAGGACATCTGAAAATATATATAAAAATAAGAATTTATCTGAAAAAATATATCCAATTAAGCCATGAATTGACGCCTCAATAGTATTTCAAGTTTAGCCATGCTAAGCTTCCAAGCAGAACAATTGGAATAGATCATGGCAACCATTCTTCTATAAAACAATAAATCATACTGAATCTGTCTAAGTTACCCGAGTATTTATGACATGTAATATCACAAATGGGTGTAACTAACTCCAGTCTTCTCGAAGTCGAAGCTGAGCATCTTCGACGCCGTCGCTTCTCCTTCTGCAGTCGTCATCGAGACCAGAATAGCCATGACTCTGCAGTTGGTACTTGTTCTACGATCCTGCATTTTCTATAAAAAGAAAAGGATCGATCTATCTATCGCTGGTTAAAAAACAAAAGACAAAACAATCTTTAGAAGGGTTGAAATATCAGAGCCCAGGGTGTTTTAGACGAGAGTTTTTGTTTCCTTCACGTGTATATCGATTATCTCTCGTCGATTTGAAAGCAGGGAGGTGCGAAAAAAATTGTAGTCAAATGAGAGAAGGAGTTACGGTTTCCTTTTCGGATTTTCCTCATGATTCTAGGCGAATGCTTTCACGGAATTCACAATAACTCAGGATTGCGATGGCGATCAGTAAATGCTTCTTGCGTAAGAGTAAAAATAAGCAATATATTGATGTAGCGAAAGAAATGTACCAACAATAAAAGAAACTTCCGATAGAGACCGTGTTCACTAATTAAATAATAGATTCATTCTTGGAATCGATATTTTTCTTCCTTTTGCAAAATAAACACACTAAGAAAGCGGGTGTCATTTAAAGAAGGAGTGTCAGCAAAGTTAAATTTTTGACGCTGTCATAACCATGACCTAGACAATCATCCAACGATCATAGCGCGAGCTAATAGGATAGGCAAAGGTCAATCGCTTAGCTCAGTGGTAAAGCAATCGCCGCGTAATCGGAAGGTTGCGGGTTCGAATCCCACCAGTTTTTGAAAAATCTTCTAGATATTTGAATTCCCGCACGTCCCTTCCCTTCAAGCCCTCCTTGGCATTCAGCCAACTAATGATAACTCGGTTCAAAATAGAGATACGCATTTGAAATTTTCAGAATCTCTTATGGTTGTACAAAGGTCGGTCATGGTTATGACAACGTCAAAATTTCAACTTTGCTGACAGTCCTTCTTTAATCATAACAATATGTCTTACTTGGCACAGTGAGCACTCGTTGGAAAGACGAGATTGAAGTCGTCCGAGTTCTCGTACACGTACAAGAACATCGAACGGTCGTCCCTTTAAAAATGTTTAGTAATCCATGATTTATAAATATAAATAACACTGTTCGGAATGAGTGCATAATAAGGTCAGTTCGATGAGACAGAATTGGTTGATGAGAATGGACCCGCCTCTTGGAAGCTGATACTGCCTTGATGTTGTTGGTGTTGAAGTGCCAGCGGTGAATCCCCAGGGCTGAAATAGAGTGGATGATTAGAGAGATGATAATTTCACAGCCTCTGGGGTATGCTTCTTCTGCCTAACGGACGGGTAATGGGAAGATGACTCACCAGGTGCCTTAGCCGTCTGAGTGCCTCCCTTCTCCAGAACATGACATAGAATGGCCGATCCATCTTGGGTGTTCATCGTTAGGAAGGAAGGAGTGTATTGCTGAAATGAAATGGAGAATTGTTTTTTTACATCTTTTTACAGTTGAAAACTCTACAATATTTACTAAAATAATTGATTCTATCATAATAATAATTGCTAAAAGAAATATGAACTAGCCTTGTTAACTTCGCAGATGAGTACAGGGAATCGAGGACAGCTTATCTCTCCCTCGATTTCGCAAGCCTCCATTAGGAACTCAGTCCTGGCAATTCACCTTTTAGTTTCTCCAAATTTCATAGCAAAATGTTCCAGAGAAAGTTATAAATACATACTGAGAGTACTCACATAATATTTTGCTAATTTGCATAATACGTACTAGATACCAAGACAGTTCCTCACCAGAACAGATACTGCTGTTTCTCCTTCTCGACGGGTGATTGAGTGGCTGAGCATCGATTAATCAGCTTGATGTTCTCCATCGTAGAACGGAGATACCTGAAGGGGTAGTCCATTGAAACAAACCCAAGTAGGTACTATTTTCCCATTGATTGAGGAAGCGATATTGAATTAGCTATCTCGCAAGAAACCTTACCAGCTCGGAGGTTTGAGTAAGGCCATTCTGAGAGCTGCTTGGCAAGCCTTCGTGTAGTCCTCAGCCAGAACTGCAAACCACAAAGTCTAGTAATTATATCCCGATTTTTCGTGTGGCGCATGCTTTGACTATTAGGCACCAAGGCTCATTGGCATTATCAATTGAAATCAGTGAACGACTATGATAATTCTCCACGTCTCTCACCCGAAACTTCGAAGAAAGTGGCAACATCCCAGTAGTCAGTCAACTTGTCGATCACTCCTTTCCGCCCGAGAAGCGAATTGAGAACCACAGCTGCAAATTACGATTTTACTACGATGAATTAGGAAGTACGACAAACAAACTCATAATCAATATGGCCATGCACCATTAAATTACACTGTTTCTGCATATTTTCACTTTTAGTTTTTATTTCTTTTGTGATTCAATAATCTAGTTTTCGCGCATTACGACTAGAATGCAGAATACACAGGAATTGTCATTACAACGAAATATGATTTATCAGAATAACTAACCGATCTGCTGCATCTCCGCATTCGATTCAAAGCTCTCGCCGCTCGCCTGCAAATATTATTATTACAGTGCCGCATGGTCTCCTCCCAGAGAAGAGCGGCGCGGCGTGGCGCGGCGGGTCGCAATAGGTCGCATCACTCCCAGATGCGCTTCAAAGTGTGTATTTTTCGCTGTATTTTCGGAAGTGGGTTCTTCTGATAACTGCCAATCGTTCTGCGAAATCTACATTTCAAAATGTTCAGTTTGAAGTACCGTACGGGTGGGTCATCCTTTGAGTCCCCTCTCCTCCCCTCTCCTCATTTCCCTACTCTGGTATTTTTTCCCCAGTGAGGCCCCAGTAGAAGTGGGCGTGGTCATGCTCCCCCAGTGGTTTCCCAGGATCGGAGAGAGGAGAAAGAGGGCAGATATCTCCCCACTAGTTTCCCAGGAAAGTTCCCACTAGTCTCCTAGGGAAAAGCGTGCGATTTCGCGTGCAATCTGCGCATTTTTAGCGCTTGGTCAATTTCATTTTTGTTAATTCATCGATTTTCAAGTACATTCGCCATGTTTATCTATTATTTCTGTTCACTCATCGTTTTCTCTCCACTTGTGGCTTTCATTTGAGTCCTCTTCACCTCAGATAGACGCCAAAAAACGTTCTAATGCTCCCTTCGTTAGATTTACACACATATAATCGCGTTATATTTCTGGATCCGGTGGCGTTTCTGATTTTTGCAGTTGCAGAAATGTTAATATTGATCAGTGCAATAGAGAAGTTTCCAATAAATCAACTGCAATAATGGAATCTCGATGTGAAAGGCGAGTTCTCTTTAGATTACGTGGGGCGTTTTCTTTACAGAATTGGAACAATACGTTTTGCTTGCCGAACGTCGTGTTTATTTCACACTTCAATTCTACTGGAGTATTCACTGATTTGAGGTAAGTGCATCCATCTTGCGATACTGCCATTTGTACATATAAGTTAGAGTAATGTGCCAGTTAGAATAACCCCTATAGTAGTAGATTGTAGCGCCTCTATATGAGTTCTACTTCTCTCTGAAATGCGCAGTAGGAAAACAAATCGTAGTAGATCGGGAATTGGAGAAAACCTTTTGCACCAGCCTAGCTCCTGTAACAGATGATGTTGATGCTCTCCAATAATTCTGAAGAGCGTAAAGTAAAGTTCGTGAGTCGTGAACGCATTTCGCATTGTCGACTACCCCACGCCAATGCAACTGGGGCCTATCCTGAGATGATCAGTGGCCTGTTGCTAGGCTATCCTCCGTGTTGTGTGCACGGGGATCGGGGAATTTATTCGTGATTAACAGTCACTACCAACATTTCTTAGCCCCCTTGGTTTCGGGTGGATCTGCAGGCGCGGGGGGTCGAACTCATGACCTTCGGATTCGCATTCTATCACACAACCACTGCGCTACCCGGGCTCCCTTCGTTAGATTTACACACATATAATCGCGTTATATTTCTGGATCCGGTGGCGTTTCTGATTTTTGCAGTTGCAGAAATGTTAATATTGATCAGTGCAATAGAGAAGTTTCCAATAAATCAACTGCAATAATGGAATCTCGATGTGAAAGGCGAGTTCTCTTTAGATTACGTGGGGCGTTTTCTTTACAGAATTGGAACAATACGTTTTGCTTGCCGAACGTCGTGTTTATTTCACACTTCAATTCTACTGGAGTATTCACTGATTTGAGGTAAGTGCATCCATCTTGCGATACTGCCATTTGTACATATAAGTTAGAGTAATGTGCCAGTTAGAATAACCCCTATAGTAGTAGATTGTAGCGCCTCTATATGAGTTCTACTTCTCTCGGAAATGCGCAGTAGGAAAACAAATCGTAGTAGATCGGGAATTGGAGAAAACCTTTTGTACCAGCCTAGCTCCTGTAACAGATGATGTTGATGCTCTCCAATAATTCTGAAGAGCGTAAAGTAAAGTTCGTGAGTCGTGAACGCATTTCGCATTGTCGACTACCCCACGCCAATGCAACTGGGGCCTATCCTGAGATGATCAGTGGCCTGTTGCTAGGCTATCCTCCGTGTTGTGTGCACGGGGATCGGGGAATTTATTCGTGATTAACAGTCACTACCAACATTTCTTAGCCCCCTTGGTTTCGGGTGGATCTGCAGGCGCGGGGGGTCGAACTCATGACCTTCGGATTCGCATTCTATCACACAACCACTGCGCTACCCGGCCTTATCATGTGGTAATCGTGACTCCCATTTTTTAGAAACGAATACGCTGCCAACCGAAGGCGATACGAGCCCAATGTGTAACGTGGAGAGGGAGCAGCTTACTGTTGTAATGGTTCCGAAAATCTCACTTGTAAGATTAAGATTTGTTGTCGACTTCCATTTTAGTAGTCTTATCGTTGATGATCCTTTTATACGTTGATTCAATCTATTGTATCTATGTTAGACTTGTTGGTTTCTATTTGTGCCACATCAAAGTTCCATATGTACCAGATAAAATATCATTTTGCAATTGCATTTCTCTCATTGCTACAGTAAGAGAGATCCAGACACATTTCCCAGGAAAGCTCCCACTGGTTTCCTACCTCACTGCCCACTGGGAAAAAAATACCAGAGTACGACACCGCTCACTAGCCTGAATAAAGAGGAATGGTATCGTAGGGAAATGAGCAGAGGGGGATGAGAGGGACTCCAAAGATGACCCATCCAAACATAAGCTCAAACTTAATACTTTGAAACGCAGATTTCGCAGATCGATTGGTTGTTATAAGAAAAACCCAGATCTAAAAATTCAGCAAAAAATACACATTTTGAAGTGTCTGTGGAAGTGATGCGACCTAATGCGACCCGCCGCCACGCCGCGCCGCTCTCGTCTGGGAGGAGACCATGCGGTACTGTATTATAATATAAAGAATAATTACTATTATTATGCCAAATAACGTTTACCTTCAGCAGTGTCGTTAGATTCACGCCCGAATATTCGAGTGGAGACATTACGAAAGCTTTTCGATACCTGCAGAAATGATCACTATCGATTTCTGACGCCACCAACGCTGCATAACGTACTTTCTTACAAAAAGAGGATCATTGCAGTTCTCAATAACTGTAGTATTTCCTTAGCAACATTACCATGTAATGGCCTCCGCGAGACTCTCTTTGTCTTCATATCCACTCTTGATAAATCGATCTTTGTAGATACGGCCAGCAAGGCAGATCACCTGAAGAAAAAGGTCATAAAATTAAGATACCTAGAACAAAATGTATTTGTCCATAGGTAAAAATACACATGTATACTTACATCGGGTGACTGGTTCTCGTCTTTGGCCATCATATCCAGCACTGCTTCGAGGGCCTTGTCCTTGTCGCCCGGCTTGTTGCGACTAAATGAGTAACAACCTCTCTCTCTACTCTAACATCCGTTATCCTATATGATTGAACACTTGGCAATCAGACCAGATATCACTATAATTGTTTACTCTTCCCTACAAAACCCATCAGAAGCTAACCGATTGAGGGCGAATGCGTAGAGGAAGCGAACGACTTGCTGCAGAATGATGGAGCAGTCTTGGATTCTGGCCAGATCCTCCACGAGACAGATCATCGCATCGTAGTTCTGGTTGTCACTGCAAGAGAGATTACTAATTAAATCTCCATCAACTATTATATTGAGTGATCTAAGAGCTATAATTACTAATCGAAACTGTGTGTATTTCAATAGTCTCCGAGTGATAAGAGAGAAAGGACGAATACTTTCTCATATTATATTTTCATATTGCGCACTGCGTGAATATCTTGGGCGAGGAAAGCTCACCGATAGCACATCATCAGAGCATGGACAGTATCTACGGAGAGCACGTCGGGGTTGTCGAGGCGAGTTCGCATCTGTGAAATAGTTAGCATAGTAGGATTTTATAAACAACCCCAGATCAATCAGAAATGCTCACTTTATTCAGAAACTCATTGGCCTCCTTCATATTCTCCATCTCTCGCACTTTTCGAAGATCGGAGAGGAACTTCTCGCGAGAGTGGGCACTGCAATGCAAATAGTCATAAATATCGAAAATAGGTGTTAATAAACTTAATTTATATTTCATACGTTCGGAAGTTGCATACATTTCGAGGTGCTTCATTACAAAGATTATATAAAACTGACTTTGCTTCGATCTGTACACTCTTGAGGACGTTCTTCATCCGGGTACGGAAGGGAATCGATCGTTGTCGATTCGAGTTGAAGGAATGATTCAGCGAGTTTCTGAAAATTATGGATACTGTAAGCGATCATCCAGGCACCGTGATAAAAATCAGACAATCAATAAGTGGAGCATTCTCAATATGAATGAATATTCAAGGCACCAACACATCAAGTTCTCTACATATCTCTTAGGCGCTGTGCACAATGTTCCACGCATCTTAAAATTGCTTGAAATATGGCGAATCTTTAGTCCCACTCTTCTTTCCTCCCTACTCACGATTTGATATCCTCCTCGAAGGTGCTTCTTTCGAGTGCCTGCAGTCCCTGTACTCCCTCCTGATGGTGGTAGATGATCAGAGGAAGATGGGCCAGCATCTTCTGCAATCAAACAGATATTACAGTTGTCCACAACTCATCTTGGCCTACGTCATGGTGTTCCTACCGTACCTTGAGTGCGTCCATGATGGTGTGTTCCACGTCATCCATCAGTATCATATTGTAGGCTTGGCCCATCGACTCGCGAACCCCTGAAGTGATGACTACAATCTATAACATGCCCACTGCTTAGCATTCAGTCGGCTGACGATGATGAACTCTAGCAATAGTCTGATCATCTGGTTCTTCGACTGACCGATATGGTAGCAGAGCGATGGCTGCTGCTGCGTCACACTCAGGTCTACCAAGGCGACATCTGCAGTTTATGATTTACTCCTGTTACAGTTATGAGCAAATCGAGATCTTGAGATACTATGAGAAAGTTTCGCATTAGACAAACGTGAGAATCCGTATTGGGACCAACCCGACTCCTGATTGCAAGTCCCAAGAGCTTGCTTTTGAAAAACATTTTAGCTCCTTTTCCGAGTCATTTCTTTCTTACTCATTAGAATTCTTTGTGACAGCAAGCAAAGGTTTTCGTATAGTGTGAATCATGTTGCATGAATACACAATTTAAAAAGCACAGTTGTACCGGTTTGATACAAATGAGTAATTGATATCTCTCGCCTGCATTGTAGAATTGATCGAGCGTCGAGCTCTCTCCGAAATCCAGTCGATCAAAGTCGATTTGCTAAAAATAGGAATTCCGAATATGAATCAGTACATCTCTGTTTTTCTCCCACTTCCATTCCTACTCTTTCCTACTTCTCTTCGACAAATGCCACATTCAGAGTAGTGCACACGCTACAATTTCTTCATGAGAAAGACTCTGCCAACATTTCATACATGGATACATACATGAATATTGATCACAGAGCACATTAATATTTTGCGCCTAACGTTGGGATTGATCACTGACCGTGAGATGGACATTGAGAGAGTCTGCGACTTTCTGTACTTCAGCATGAGCAGACAGCCTCACATTGAGATTCTTCTTCACTTTTGTGTCGATAACGAGCACAATCTGCAGTGAAGCTTTTCTAGCCATATCAACGCATCAACAATCACGGAATGATAGTCAATCAGAGGAATGAACCTAAGAAACAGAACAGATCAATAGAAATATACGGAGATGAATAGCCCCGATGGTTGATACTCAACACACCGATAATCATTCCTGGTCCTTGTAATAAGCAAGTATAAATTTACCAACAACTTTTGAACTGTCAATTTGTATGTTCTATCTCATCTGCTACTATGAAGTAACTAATAGACCAGAAGTGACTACCGTATGCATGTATCGATTAAGATTCGATATCTAGGCTGCCGAACCGTAACAGTATTGGAATGTATTGCTGGTACCTGCAGCTTCCTAGCAGATTGCGCTGACGTTCGATGCTCACTCGCCGGGCTTCCTAGACATATTATTGAAGAATGCAATTAATTATGAAAAAAACATGAGTTTATGGGAGATAGTTGTGAATATTACTTCGAAATTTACTCAAGAAAGCCTCGTATATTCAAGAAAAGAAGAAGATAAATTTAAAATGAAGACGCAAACCGGGCACGGTCGTCGTTCCCACAATCGATGCAGCCCGAGTCACGGCGTGGATCGGGTGAGCAGTACTCCGGGGAAGGGGCACGGGGCATACTGCCTGCAGTTGTTAGGTTACTTGATTATGATATCCATTTGTTCGTATATATTCAGTATACTTTCACTATTCTAAATTATTGTTAGCTTGTGACTAGCTTGAGGGCGACACTAGCTTTTCCATTCAAGTCAATGAGTAAAAGTGGATGTCTGGCTATAAGATTTCGTCTGTTACCTCGGGGTCCTTAGCTGCTTCCGACATGACGGGGCTGTATGAACGTTCAGAACATAGCTTAGGCTGAAGTGAGTAAGCAGGAAGGGAGGGAGGAAGGGAAAGAGGCACGTGGTGTGACTGGCTCGTGCATCCACTCTGGGGCTCTTTCTCGAGAGGGAGAGAGAGCACGAGTGGAACGAAAAAATGAGAAGGGAAGAGAAGAGAAGAGAAGAAGTAGTCGACAGAATGAAGAAATAAAGGAAGAATAGAGAGCGAGTAATTACGAATAGTTAGAGGTTTAAAAATGGAAACGGAAAGAGTTACGTACTGCTATTAGTCAATCAACTAACTGGAGAATAATGTAAATTACCAAGAACATTTATAAATAAATAGATGTGAAATTGAAAACAAGCGAATGAGATTTAAACATAGATAAAAATATAAACAGCAATATTCTGAACTCCAGTGCATGGTAGGTTGAACGTGTAGAATGTATTCATTGCGGAAACACTGATAGCAAACATCGTTGACATTCATTAACAGCATGTATCAAACACATCAATCACTCCTCATAATGTTCAAATGTATGGTTCCCTCCATGACAAACTCTTCCACATCGAGTTCTTCATCCTCACTGTCCTTCCGTCTCTCAGGAAGTGTCGATCCAATCATCAATCGGAAAGTGATCGTGGATCTCATGGAATCGATCATTCCCTCTTCGTCAGCTTCTCAGCTACTGTGGGGGAGTAATCTCCTGTCTGCAGCAACGTCAACATCCCCGACCGTCATCAACAAATTCCATTTGATATGTATTTGGAATCGGAGTGAATCATAATTTCCCTTAATGCAACTTCCATTTAGATATGCAGATGGGATGGAGATTGGAGGAAAGAGAGGAATGGGGCGAAGAGGGGGGGAAGTACCAGTAGCAAATGAACTATTCCCTCGTCATTTTCTTTTTTACTGAGCTTGTCTTCATCTATTTCTTACGTGGTCATTTGAAAACCATATTGAGACCCCAATTTAGCGACATGTAGGAGGAATTAGAGCATTTCTCGATGGCTTCCGGTGAGATGATGTCTAATTTCCGCCTCCTATATTCTCCTCTCCTGCCATTCCAATCTTCCCTCCCCTTCACCGGAGGATCGAGAGAATTTCTCATTCCATCACATCTGCAGTTTTGAAGACATCACGTGTCAAGTTATAACATTAATTCTGCACGTGCTATTTCACCGTTTTTGGGTGCGATCCATCACTGTTTGGTGTTCTATCTCACAATCAGCTGATCATTCTAGGATGGCTTCTTTTTAATATTTCAGAATCGATGGATGCCGATCGTCGTCGTCGCCGATTTCGAAATTCTTCAGTCCATCTGCTCAAATTGCCCGTTCCGCATCCACACAACCAAGGGAAAACTCGAACCATTCGAATGCACAGGTAGGCGCCTAATCTTGAACTGCCTCTAAAAATTAGCTTATAATTCTGTGATAGATGATTCCAATTATTTGAATAGCTCGACATGATGAGTGCGGAAAAACTACACCCAGTTTCTCCTTTCAGACGCTGATTTCCCCAAATGGGAGATCGTCAAGTGATGCATCCACTCGCAGAGAAGCATTGTACGTTATTCATTGATGTAAATGGGCGATTTGAGAAAAAAATTACTATCACACCCCGAGTCGGTGACATTCAATATCTTCCTCTCCTTCATTACCATTCATTCCATTTTAGAACTTTTTGTGTAAGCCGGTGGTGGATTTGGAACACATTTTTCATCCTTTTTGAGTTCTCAAACGACCAGTTCTGCATTCATGCAGCCCCGTTCATAACTTCACCACGATTCATTTGTCTAAAAAGTCCAATCGATTCGATTACAGTAATCGTCGCCGTCAGGGATCCTCCCCAGACTGTGATTGAACGGAAGCCAGAGAATATGAAGACTGTCGAGGAGAAGTAGTGGAAGTAGTGTAGAAGGTGATGGCGCGCATTTCTAACCTCAATCATATTTGGGTATGTAATTATTTGTATAAAAGTATTGTCTTCTTGCCACACAATAGGCATTGCATTTATTTTCTACACGTTACATAAACCATGAGAACCTGCGAAAGTAGCTATTATTTTTCAAAAAGTGTATACTAAAATTTGCCTCTTTCACAGATTGCAGACAGCATACAAGTATGACAGCATCTTCGTAGTGATTTACAATAAAAAGTTATTGGAAATATTCAAGATAACAGTGTGGATGCTATTGCTTGGAAGACGAGGGAAGGAGGGGCGGGCGAGTATAGAGGTGCTTGCAGAGTGCGGGATGGGACTCGTGCGCGCCGCAGTGCTGAAGTTACTACCATTTAGATCGCCCTTTTATCAACTAATGACATAGTGACGGATAGCCATTCCGAATGCATAAATGCGAACCGTGCATTTCTTCCTGTGTGAAGGGAGCTTGCATTCTGGTCTGAATTGGCCGAGGCAGTGGAAGCATCTGAGGAGAGGGTTACTGACACAACTATTACCGAGAAATGTAGAAAGTGACAGATTTTTCGAAATGCAATAATTGTAAGCTTTTTAAAATAATGACACGCAGGAAAGAAATAGATGGAACTGCTCACAAATTATTCATCAGTCTTATTTGGTTGCGCAGTTCCCACAGAGTGTAGACCTTGCAGAGGAGAGAGGAGTGGTCGAGGGCATCGCAGAAGACACAGGTGACCGATTTATCTGCAGCACAACTAGTAGATTATTATCGCGTCGATGAGCGTCTATGCGACCTTTTGTTTACCAACCTTTCAGGTGGATTAACTCCAGTGGCTGAGGCGATGGTCTGCAACAAATTATCATTTACAGCTGAACGTCCTGAATTAATAATCAAAGTGCAATCGTTGATTAATCGTGCGTCGTGCGTCGATTAACGATATTTGCGATTAAAATTATAACACATCCAAATATCTTTTCCAAGCAACTTTTAATTGATTATAAGTATGAACCTGTCCGGGGAGGAAATCTCCATCGGTTCCTCCCCTCCATTCACTTCTCTCTCCTGCGCATCCTTCATTTGTTTGAGTAGTACTATCTGATGCACTCGAACTTTCGCCTCTGCGACTGCCGTTGAAATTCTAAAATATGTTTTTTGTTTATGAATCTCGGAAATGCTATGGGATAGCTACGATCTATACCTCTGAGAGTTCAGTTATCCTGCCATCCAGCAGTAACAGTATATCTATGAGAAAACAAAACTTTTACTATGCTACTTGCCCATTTTGCGTAGTAGTGGTGCTCTCCATGGAGGAAGAGTTCACTGGTTCATTCTTTTCCCATCTCGATTTCCTTGCTCCTTTTTCTCGTCCTTCCACAAGTTGTTGCGAGTGCTCCTGCTGATGGTGCATCATCTGATCCTCATTCGGCTGATCCTTCGATGATGATGCCTGCGGAGCACTGCAATATTAATTCTTTGTAAGGGCTATCGGGCGTAATCGCTCTTTTACACCATAAGTTGCATAATTTCTAACTCGTACGATATAGCTCAATTGATGGATTTAAAAAGACAACAAACGCTGTGTGATAGATAGGGATCAATAAGACAATGTTGCTTACTTCTCTTTGTCATCAGCCGCGGTTTCTGTAGGAAAATGACTGTGACTGGGATCGAGAAAGGATGCTCCAGTCTCCTTACCGGATGGATGCTCATCATCCCTCACCAAAGAGGGTGCATCCCGCGAACTCTGAATTTTGGATAATTTAATAGATGATAATTGAGCTGCTGTCATGTCGCAATGGGGCGGGTTTAAAGGCGTGCTTTCAAGGCACTTTTTAGCAATGCTACCTAAACAGAAGTAAGACAGGGCGCTATAGACTATCACCACTTGGACTTCTTCAATTTTAGATACATATTTATGTGAGATGTAGTCTAACAGGCTATACGACCGCATGCACACACGTAATTGGCATCTCAATTGTTACCTTTCTGGTTCGTGGAATCTCGGGAAGATCCGCAGTGTGATCGACACCTCCCTGAAATTGATTATTTGACGGAAAAAAAAATATTTTTTTATAATTATAATCAGCCTCAAACATATCTTCCGGTTATCTTAAAGAAGGACTGTCAGCAAAGTTGAAATTTTGACGTTGTCATAACCATGACCGACCTTTGTACAACCATAAGAGATTCTGAAAATTTCAAAAGCGTATCTCTATTTTGAACCGAGTTATAATTAGTTGGCAGAATGCCAAGGAGGGCTTGAAGGGAAGGGACGTGCGGGAATTCAAATATTTAGAAGATTTTTCAAAAACTTGTGAGATTCGAACCCGCAACCTCCCGATTACGCGGCGACTGCTTCACCACTGAACTATGCGATTGACCTTTGCCTATACACTTAGTTTATGGTTATGACAGCGTCAAAAATTTAACTTTGCTGACACTCCTTCTTTAACTTTCACCAAATACATATTTTCAAACATGAGCATACACTTCTCTTCTGTATCCTGGAGTACAGCTGTAGTGTTTTCTCGAAAAAGGTTCGCAGATCTTCGGTGAAATTGCTGTAATTAGCGAATCAAAAATTCTCATTTATGCCTTTCCGCTTACGTGATAACTGAAGCACTTCAATACTTGCAGTGCCCAATCATAAATAAAATCAGGAAATAGTACAATGGCATACTCGTAAGAAGACAGCCAGTTCAGTTGTATGATTGCTTCCTTCGAGAGATCTCCCAACCTCGTGAAGTTGCAGAAGTTGATTTCTGAAGAGGGAGCGAATTCTCACGGTAGCCAAATTCCATGAAAATTTCCCAATTAAATGGAGCTAAGCCAGAAATAATAAATTTATGAAGAATAAAAAGTGAGACGACAAATGCGGTGAGAATGATGTGCACGGCAATACCAACCCGCTCTTCCTCCTTGTTCGTTGATTTGCCCATCGATCGACATTATCATGCCCTGAATTCGTAAATACTCAGCAGAGTCAGGTATGCAGAAAACGGTACGCGATTTAACAGCTTTTCCTACTTCATATTCAACGAACTGAAAGTGTCGTTATATCACTGATACGAGTCAGAAGGTCATTCGCTTTCCCTAGATGTACAGCTCATAATTATTTCTCTCACTCTGTTTCCCTTATAACAGTTGAGATTCTGCTCCATTTCGCCCATATTTCATCCCCCTCTTCCTCTGCCAATCCGAAATGCAAGACAGCTGACCGGTCTCTTTCCCTACGCCATTCTCTCACTCTCTCACCCTTCTTCACTGTTAAATTATCTAGGGTCAGCTAGAATAATAATATTAATTCCGTAAGGACAATGTCGCAAAGGGCTTTTAAATTTATTATGCTCAGAAATGGACATTGAAATTAACTAAAGGAAAATTAACAAAACGGAAACATATAAATAGTAACGAAAGAATTTATGAAAAATATGAGCAAGATTTTCTATATTTTAAATTAAAAGTATAGAATTAGATAGTATGCAGAAGTTCGAAAATATGATATAGTACACAATTGGGGCTTGGGGCGGGCGTTTTACAGCGATCTGTCGGGTGAGAATACACCAGGAGGCATATTTCCAAGGAGAAGACCCAGTAGCTGAGACGGATTAGTCCCGCTCTTCTGATAGAAAATTGATGAAAGCGCACGAAATTGAGAGATAGATAGAGAGAAAGAGAGAGAGAAAGTGAGGAGGAGGAGGAGGGCGCGAAAACGAGACATTGGGTAGAGAAACAGCTGTCACCTGGTCATGATTGACCCTGCAAAGGCCAGTGGACATTTGCGTCTCTTCTGAAGTGGCAAAGTAAGGCAAAATAACACGTGTTCTACCCTCCAAGAGAACTCTGAACGAGAGGGAGAGAGAGAGAGGGAAACTCTCCCACGGCAGGGGGTAAGGCCTTGTGAATTGGAGCAAAAACTGGTTCTCCTAATGTGCAACATTGAGAGAAGAAAAGTTCTTATTCGAGGCTGGGAGGTAGAGAAAAGAATACGTCCCACTTGGATTATCCAGTATACTATTTTATAGGAGCATTTGCTGTACCACCAAGAGGAATTTTCAATGCATTTTCAATGTCATCGTCACGGAAGTGGCATAAAGATCGCTCGTTGACTTCTCACTTCAAAGTGACCACTTGCGGCAAAGGATCAGCCAGGAATGTTGCTATGATCTTCGAAAGTAGATTCGCTCAAGTGATATATGATATATCAGGCTTCTCACAAGAGAATCGGGACAACGAGTTGACATTGAAAATTAAAATATTGAATTTTTAAAGTTAATTAGTACGGGTATAGGGTCTAGAAGATTTTCCTCTTTCGGTTTGACTCCATTGCATCTTGCAGCTGCAGCAGGTCAAGTGAAAATGCCGATTTCTCCCGATTCTCTCGTGAGAGGCCTGATATTGAAATAATGCAATAAAAATATTTTTATAGAGACAGTAACACATTCACAGACATTACTACAATAAAAAGGAATTGATATGAATCATGATTGGGTGGAACGATAAGTGGAGGACAGAAGTGCTCCTAATTCTCATTTTCCTTCTCAATGGTCATCGAAATGGCCTGGATGACCTTCTCCACATCGAATCCCTCCTCAAATCCTTGATCTCTTTTTCCTTCTAAAGACTGGCCGCTCTTTCTGCTTCGTTTGTAGATCTCACGATTATGCAGAGTTGAAGGGCGTTTGATGCCGCGCTTCTTGAAGTAGAGGGCGCAAGAACTGAGAAGGAATCGATTAGTCTTATCGCAGTTATAATATCTGTGGTAGTTATCGCACGCATTACTGTTGAGACACTTACAATGAAACAAAGTGAAACTCTACAGAACACTTACTTGCACTCGACTTCTCCTTCCTTGGTTCTTCTCCACAAGCTCGTCTCGAGAGTCCCGCAGTTAGAACAAACTGAATCGGCGTGCACCCGAGGCTGAAGATATTCATTTATCATGTGGTTTGGGAAACTACATAAAATATTTTAAAGGCCCCACAAGAAACACAAAGACCTACCGCCTTTCTCTTACTCTTCTGTCCCGTGAGAGGTGTTCCATTCTGATTCATAATGGCAGCCTCATCCATCTCCTGAAAAGGAATAATCCTTTATCTTCGCTTGATATCTTCAACATCTTTTGTGTCTTCTAAAGCTCACCGATGGGAAGGTTGCATTCGGAGTAGTGGTTGCAGCAGTTGAATCAGGAGCAGATGAGATTTGCTGCTTCTAAAATACGCCATTTTTTTATTTCAGATCGTGGATGAAGAAAAATAAAAAAGGAAAAGAAGTATGGAGAATGAGAGATCGGTTTACCTTAGTGTATTTCCTCTTGGCTCGGGGAGTCTGTGATGCAAAATGAGAAGCCACGAGGCTGAAGAGAATCGAGATATCGCACTGAAATTACAGCATAATATTTCCAATTTTTATCTATAGTTATGCAAATTGGGATAATAGTTGAGTTGTACAGAACATTACACGAAGCAACGATTGAATCTTCATGACCTAACCTATGTTCATGACATGCGTAACTACCGTAGTTTATCTAACCCACCCATATTCTCACCTCCTCATTGTTTGCTATAGGCGTGTTCTCATCAAGAGGAATTTCGTGAGCTTCAGCCATTGGTTCGGCCGTAGGAATAACCTAAAATTGAGAATATGACCCATCGAACTACAGTATCCGTGCCAAACTGAAGTTCATATCATTCCTACACTTACCTGATCGATCATAGAATTGAGGCAGTCCATCGGAGAGGAGAGAACATCGATGTCGTCGTTGAATTCAGAGGAGGGAGTGAAGGGAGCGAAGGAGGATGAGAGGGAAGGACGAGAACGGGAAGAGGAGACACGAGATACGAGAGGAGTCTTCTCTGAGCACAATAGAGCTGCTGCCTGAGATTAAGAGTTTGAGAACCATGTAATTGCTCTAATAGAATATAAATAAGAAACTGTGGAAAGACTCACTTTAGGCGTCATTTTACGCTGCCTGACGGGTCTTTCCGAAGTGTGCGAGAAATTCTGTAGACTGAGTGAAGGGATGAGATCAGAGGAGGAGTTCTGATGAAGAGAAGGCGAAGGAGTAGGGAGAGGGAGGAGAACTGAGGACATTCTGGAAGAATGAAGGATTAATGGAGAAAATGTTGAAAGAGCGCTTAAATAAAATATAGTGAGGATATGTGAGGGAGGGGGTATCAGACAAGAGAAGAGAAGTGAAGAGAGTAAGAGTGAGGACTGGATTGATTCGGCAGCTTATACGCATAAGTCATGGATGCATCCGATATCCATCTCCTCGAGTACGCTTCCAACTTCCATCGTAAACCCTTTTAGAGAGAGACTCATCTCCCCTCTTTGGAAGCCTGGTTGTATAATCATAGACTTGATTACTCGAAACAAGCCAGAGGGTGTACTCCGAAAGGGGAGGGAAAAGGGAATGGGTATGATTGAGCATGCATCCTGTTACATGAGAAGAATCAAAAGCTCAAGTTTTTGTACTTGGAATTGACGTACAGATTATTCTGAGAAGGTTAAATTAGTGAATGAGCCTCAGGCTTTTATCCTTGGATTTTGTAAACATATTTCTAGAGGACTAAAAGTGCGCCTTAATCGGCAATCATGATCCCTCAATTCTGATATCTAAATTTTTTAAACCTTATTCTCGCAGTAGATCGATTCACTACTGAGAATTATGAGTTTAAGCTAGCGAGGAGAATCATGGAATTATACGCTTAAATTTAACCACTAAAATGGTGGTAGTTGGTAAAAATGGCACAATACGATCTCATAGGTTTCATACCTTCTCTACATTGTAATTCATCTCGTATCTCAGTGATTCAAATGTGTCATAATTAATTATTTATGACCATTCTGCTTTCTTCATAATTCATACTGATGTGATTTAGGTTGACAATTGCAATGCCCATCAAAGTCCCTCGACAACAATTACCTCATTTTATCTTCGCGTTTACTTACTCGTGAATATTCTAATGATTCTGTTATTTATCTCCAAAGCTCTCAAGTCGAAAATTCAGAATTATTGTCATCATCACGGAAGAGGATCGCTCAGTGACTTCTGACTTCAAAGTGTCCACTTGCTGCAAACGATCAGCCGGGAAATATATAATGATCTTTCGAACTCTATAGAACAGGTAGAGTCGCCCAACTGATAGATGATATAGTCAAGAGACCGGTAATCAACTGATAATCGATTGAAGGAGAAGACGGTAGATCCCTTGCACGATGACATTCTTCCTCCCCCGAGTTCAGGCAATTCAATAAAAAATAGTTTTTATTGAGAGACAGTAACACATTCACAGACATTACTACAATAAAAAGGAATTGATATGAATCATGATTGGGTGGAACGATAAGTGGAGGACAGAAGTGCTCCTAATTCTCATTTTCCTTCTCAATGGTCATCGAAATGGCCTGGATGACCTTCTCCACATCGAATCCCTCCTCAAATCCTTGATCTCTCTTTCCTTCTGACGACTGGCCGCTCTTTCTGCTTCGTTTGGAGATCTCACGATTATGCAGAGTTGAAGGGCGTTTGATGCCGCGCTTCTTGAAGTAGAGGGAGCAAGAACTGAGAAGGAATCGATTAGTCTTATCGCAGTTATAATATCTGTGGTAGTTATCGCACGCATTACTGTTGAGACACTTACAATGAAACAAAGTGAAACTCTACAGAACACTTACTTGCACTCGACTTCTCCTTCCTTGGTTCTTCTCCACAAGCTCGTCTCGAGAGTCCCGCAGTTAGAACAAACTGAATCGGCGTGCACCCGAGGCTACAATATGCTTTGTTTCTTATGCTTTGGTAAAGTACATACAATATTAAGACCCAACAAATCAAAAAAAGTATTCCAAGACCTACCGCCTTTCTCTTTCTCTTCTGTCCCGTGAGAGGTGTTCCACTCTGATTCATAATGGCAGCCTCATCCATCTCCTGAAAAGGAATAATCCTTTATCTTCGCTTGATATCTTCTACATCTTTTGTGTCTTCTAAAGCTCACCGATGGGAAGGTTGCATTCGGAGTAGTGGTTGCAGCAGTTGAATCAGGAGCAGATGCAATTTGATGCTTCTAAAATATGCTTTTTATGTCAGATCGAGGATGAAGATCAAAATTAGTAGACGTAAGAAATCGTTTTACCTTCGTGTATTTCCTCTTGAATCTGGGAGTCTGTGAAGCGAAATGAGAAGCCATCAGGTTGAAGAAATTCGAGATATCGCACTGAAATTACTGTATAATATTTCCAATTTTTATCTATAGTTATGCAAATTGGGATAATAGTTGAGTTGTACAGAACATAACACGAAGCAACGATTGAATCTTCATGACCTAACCTATGTTCACGACATCTACTGCAGTTTTTATATATAGCCCATCCTCTCACCTCCTCATTGTTTCCAATAGGCGTATTCTCATCAAAAGGAACTTCGAGACCTTCAGTCATTGGTTCGGCGGTAGGAATAACCTAAAATTGAGAATATGACCCATTGAACTACTGTAGACGTTCTAAACCGAACGTTTATCTCGATATCTTACTTACCTGATCGATCATAGAATTGAGGCAGTCCATCGGAGAAGAGAGAACTTCGATGTCATCGTTGTATTCAGACGTCGGAGTGAAGGGAGCGAAGGAGGACGAGAGGGAAGGACGAGAGCGGGAAGAGGAGATACGAGATTCAAGAGGAGTCTTCTCTGAGGACAATAGAGCTGCTGCCTGAAATTACGATTTTGAGAACCATACAATTTCTTCACTAGAATATCTATAAATGGGAAACTGTGGAAAGACTCACTTTAGGCGTCATTTTACGCTGCCTCACGGGTCTTTCCGAAGTCGAGAAATTCTGCGGAATGGGCGAAGGCATGAGATCAGAGGAAGGAGTGTGGAGAGGGAGGATAACCGAGGACATTCTGGAAGAATGAAGGATTAGAACGGATTAAGTGCAATATTATCAAGTGAATTGAATATTGTGAGGGTATGAGGAGGATATCAGAGAAGAGAAGTGGAGGGAATAAGAATGAGGACAGGATTGATTCGGGGGTTTATAAGCAGAAGTCATGCATGCTTCCGATATCCATCTCCCCGTGGAGGGTTCCAACATCCATCGTAAACCCTTTTAGAGAGAGACTCCTCTTCCCTTTTTGGATGCCCGGTTGTACATTCAGACTTGATTAGTAATAAATGATTACCCGAAACAAGCCAGAGGGTGTAAGGGGGGGGGGGGTTAATCATATGATTAATCATGGATCATACGTGACTAATCAGGAAACAAAAGTCCAAGTTAGAGTAGTTGGAATAGAAGTAAAGAATATTCCGACAACGTTCAATTAGTAGTTGAGCTTCAACCTTTTATCCTTGGATTTTGTAAAAAAAATTCTAGAGGACCACAGTGCGCCTTGATCGAAAATCTTTTTCTCTTGCAATAAGTTTTCACCATTAAGGAAATTGTTAAGTAGCCTGATCCCTCAATTTTAATATCTGCAAAAAATGTTAACGATATTCTTGCAGTAGATGGATTCGCAACTGTGAAATATTTGTTTATGCAAACGAGGAAAATCAAGGAATTAGAGACCACTAAAATGGTGTTAGTAGGTAGAAATGGCAGAATACGATCTCGTAGGTTTCATTCCTTCACTACATTGCACTTCATCTCGTATCTCAGTGGTTCGTATCATAATTACTTATTATTGGTCACTGTGTTTTCTTCAGAACTGATGTGATTTAGCTTGTCGATTGCAAAGCAAATCGAAGAAAAAGCACAGTTAATTTATTGTTCGAAGATCAAATTGACTGTGTGTACCTATTGACTGTAATAACAAGTTATACGCATCAGAAACCATGTTTTCTGTGCATCGGAAAGAGACATCAGAAATACTTTGAGATTTCACTGCAATCTCAGCTAATCTTAGCTTTGAAAAAGACCATCAAATGATATTTTGTATTCAGCACATTGATACAAGCGCACCCTCGGGTCCTTCATACACGGAAGTGGAAGTGGTTCCTCCACAGAGATGACGTTCCCTCCATCCGGTCTTCATCCCTCTGAAGACTCGTCTAACAAGAGACTGCTGACCAGTCTACTCCTTCTTCCATTGTCACTCTGCATCCGCGGGTGTTTCTCCCCGATTCTTCTCTCCTCGATTCAATCATCGACCTCTCCCTCGCTTTCTCAGAATCAGCCCTCCTCCTAGTCGAATTGCATGTCAAGTGAGCGAGCGAGTCGAGATTTTGAGACTGCGGGATGGATTTGTGTTGTGGGTGCATTCGAGTAGAGGGAGAAGACCCATAAAGAGGGCTGTTAATGGTATCCGAAGCTGCTCTCCATAAAACTGGGGGCGAAAAGAGAGGAAAAGCAGAAGGGGGCAGAACATTCATTAGAGCAGTCTGCACCAGAAAGAGCGAGAACGTTCATTCGTCTTCGTGGCGAAGGAAAGAGGCGATTCGAAGGAGGAGATTCTTCCCTTTCCTCACTTCGTTACTTACTCCTATTCCTCTGTCTCACTGACCTTCGACTGTTTCTATACCATGATAATGATCTCATAATGATGATAATCTTCTCGTGTTTCCCGTGTTTCCTAATCACTTTCCCCATCTCTTTCATCATTTCTCGAATGATGATATTTCTGGCGGCATAATGTCTCTCTTCGGTGTATCTAATTGCTAATAGGGAGGGAAGGGAGGGTGTTCTCACACTGCGCACATGGGAGTGGCTGATCTAATAGGCGGCCTCTCCTTCCCCATCAACCACAACAAATACTGCCCGAATCTCTCCTCCTATCTTTCTCCTGTTCCATGCATTTCGAAGGGGCGACGGAATCTCGGCGGACTAGTCTCTCTCCCGTGTCCTCTTCTCTGCCCCTCAGTCCTTGACATATCATTTGCCTATCCTCTTCTTCTCAAGTAAAGCACTACTGCATTTGCTGCTAGAGGGAAGCTCTCCCTCTCTCTCCTAGCACGTCATATAATTGAAATGCTCATGTAAAAAAATGGGCGCGGCGGAGAGAAAACGAGGAGGATCTCATAGAGGAAAACGACGCTGGAATTTGATGCGCACACTGAATTTATTATGACTTGTCGAGTGTGTCGAGTCCCGTTCGTTCCTCTGATGCTCTTCCTTAGTCCTTCCCCCCCCCCTTCGTTCCTCCCCATTTGTTCTCCCATTCATACCCATCACTTTCCTCAGCACGGAGATCAGAGGGTACAACGACATAAATAGAAGACCTCCTCGTTGAGTGGATTCGAGATGTTTCGCAGGGGGGATTATAACGACGTAGTGGTAGATGCAGAGATGGAGGCTGTCTCTTCTTATTCTGCACCCTCTCTCTTCTCTCTGTCCGATGCACGATAGAGTCACTCACTTACTCGTACCCCATTTATGCCTTCTCCATTCTAATTGTGCCATTCCCTCTGGCCGTGCATCGTTCATCCTCTACAGCGTGCCTTCGAATCTCGTCATTCTGTTCAGTAAAAGCAGCGCAAGGACCGGAAATTTGATGTGCAACAAAGAAGTGAGAAGCAGCAGAGGGGATTCCAGCACAAAGAGATTGTCCCCCCTCCCCCCCCCCCCCTTCTCCCCCCCCCCCTGTCCACTCCCTCTCTCGAAGATACGGTGAAAAGTAAAATTCATCCCAACTTAATCTACTAACTTCTTCCTCTGGGAATACCATGATTGGTTCTCGATTAAAATTGTCTTTTTTCTGTTCATCCCACTGGAAATCAGAGAGAGTACGAAGGGGGGAGGCTTTCTTGCCTCTCTCTCGAAACGACTGACATCAGAACACCTGATTCATTCGCTCGCTAATTGTTTATGATATCTCTCCTTGGGTACTCCTTCCCCCTCTCCTCTCCTCTCCATCAGATGATCTCTCCTCATGGCAACCTTTGTCCTTCTCCTCTCTTGACGAGGGGGGAAGGGGGAAGAACCAGTGCCTTCCTCCTTATTATTTCGTCCCTTCTCGAACTGCGAGAGACAACAACGAATCCCCATTTTGAATGCCGCTTTTTAGACTCATTTCGCTTCGCTATTTTGCACATTTCACTCGCCCGCACGCGCCTTTCGAAAGGGAATACTATTCAGTTCTCGAAACTCATCTTCACCGTCCATTCTTCCATTATAATATTCTGCGAACTTTGATCAAGGAGCACTTTAATTCTATTCTCAGAGGAAGCAGATGTTTCCTCGGCCAGAAAAGTTTCGAGTCACGCTGAGAAAGGGGATAAACCATCCATTCACCTGGTTCCATTTCTCATCTTCCTCTTCTCTCTTTCTATTCTTTGCTTCCTCTGATGCGATACTCGAGTGCTCAGCCAGAAATAGCCCCAGGCTGCATACGGTCTGATGTCACCTCGTGGTAGCTGGCGCTTATTGTGAGTCCCCAGGAGAGATACCTCCTCTGTTCTCTCCTCTCAACACAGAAAAGAGGCCTACAAAACGGCCCGAGACGAGTGAATTTCGCACCGCTTCGCAAAATGGACAAGCAAGAACCGTGAGAAGACACGGGCTCCACTTCCATCTCTGTTCCTCCCCAGCCTTTCGAGAGATACGAAGTAGACCCTCCCTTACTCGTGTAGAAGGACCATCCATGCCGTGGAATAGGACGAAAGGCTCAACTGGTCGCAGTCTCGTTTCTCTTTCTCCCTCCCACGATGGAGATTACGCAGTTCCTTCCTTCTACATGACGAGGGGAAGATTGTTTTCCTCCCTCTCTCACAGGACGATCGTCCTCATTCACTCAATTGTTCATAGTCTGAGTCCCGATTCGCCTTGTTGCCTCATTGTGACATCACTGCCCATTCCATCCCCATCCATTGCACATTCGAGTACTATCCATTATTCAGTCTGATGCTCCTCCATTTCCTCTTCCCTTCCCTTCTCGTGTCATTTGGGTCTTCCACTGTATTGGGCAAAGTGAAATATTCACTACGACCAAAATCTCGGGAGTGAGTGAAGAAGGGGGAGATCGTCCATTGTTTTGGTGTGGCATTGTCCGTGGAGGAGGGAGACGAAGACGGTATTTCGTGGGGGATGGAGGGAGAGGAAGACAATCTAGTGCGACAAAGGAGATTTGGTGGTGGTGTGGACTCAGAGATTCCCTTGCCCCCATCCCTCCCTCCCTCTAGATACTTACTCCCGTTGCTCGGAGATTCCCATCCTCGTTATTCTTCCTTCTACCAGTCTATCCATTGTGCTTCCTCACTACGCTCTACTTTCCTCATCTCTTCCGAAATACCAAATTTTCAGATATCCGTAAATCATGGGAAACGAGCACTCAACACCTCCTGCTAAGAAGAGCTCACGTGCATCACTCGGAGGAGAGAAGGCGAGGATTGGGAATAGTCGTCCAGCCACACCATGAGCTCTGAAAATATTGACGATTTTGTACAGGAGAGGCGCTGTCGGTCATCGTCAGGCACTCCTCAGCTGGCACCTCCTCGTATCGACGAATCATTCGTGCAGACACACGGGGATTGCACTCCCAGGTACGGTAGCTCAGTTCGTGATTAGGAGGAGAAGGTACGGTAGGTCTGATTCAGAAGGTAAAGAGCAAACACGTGGGATGATGATGAGCATCAGAAAAGTGCTATAATACCAATGGGGACGGAGCTACATTGGTGATAGTTAGGCTGTTAGGAAAGTGCTATAGCACGGTAGCCCAGTTATCGATTATAGCAGGATATGTACAGTACATGCTAATCGCCTTGCCCATATGCGGCCGCGGCGGCCCGCGGCGGCCCGCGGATTCCGCGGATCTATTTTGCGGGAGCATGCAATTTTTCACAACTCGATTTTTTGATTTTCACATTCTCCATAAAATTTCGCATCGGATGGACTATTCGTTCATATTTTTTAAATACATAAATCGATATTTTGAATGCCGCAATGCCTCAACCTACCTTAATCTCAGTTGCGAAAGCGACTGGAAAAGTGAAATCGCAAACTGCGATTACGGTAGGTTGAAGGATTGCGGCATTCAAAATATCGATTTATGTATTTTTAAAAATATGAATGGATAGTCCATCCGATGCGAAATTTTATGGAGAATGTGAAAATCAAAAAAATCAAGTGGTGAAAAATTGCATGCTTCCCGCAAAATCGATCCGCTGGATCCGCGGGCCGCCGCGGGCCGCCGCGGCCGCATATGGGCAAGGCGATTAGCATGTACTGTACTGTACTGTAATTCACAAGTTTATTTCAAAATATTCAAGCACTGCAAAGATATATTATAAGAAGTTAGTAGAAGCGAGCAGATGAAAAAATGTTGAAAATTAATGAATTCTCCTAAATGCAGCATGTGTTTAAATCTCGTCAAGAATTCGAGCCACATAAATCCATCAAAGTGCAACCATAAATTTGAGAAGGGCAATAGAGACAAAACCAAATACTGGTCTATCAGGAGTTACATTGAATGCTTATTATCTAGTGCTAACAAGAACTCAACACATCTACTCAATAGGAGCTCATTAGCGGTATTCTGGAAAGAGAAGTCACAGCCATTGATAAGAATTGTGTTGTCTCCTCTGGTAACTCCCTCCTCGATCCATGCTCTCCTCCTCCTCCTCCTCCTCTTCTTCCAGTATTCCTCTCCCTCAAAGGCGTTCAAGCGTGTACTTCTTCCTTGCCCCTTCTGTATACCCTCTTTCTTTCTTCCGTCCCACTCTTTCCTTCCATCTGAGATCATCTTAATCTATTCCACATGTAGATAACTCCATCCTCTTCCTCTTAACCTCTTTTATCCTGCTGTAGCTTTGCTCTCTGTGTTATCTTCTGTGGCTTCAATAATGGGCCAAAGTTGCACGTAGACTCCTCATTTTACAGCATTCCCAGCTGCCCCTCTTCTATTCATTTCGCCCGCTGAAATACGTCATTTTCCCTCCATTTGAACTGCAGATTCTTCTTTTATCTCTGGCGAATTGAGTCCCACCAGTAAATTTAGAAATCTATGACAAGAACACAACAATTGAGGTCCTTGGTCTCGTTATGCATTGCCCGTGCACGTGTAAATTACAATAATTTATATTCCATAATACCGAAAGGAGTGGGATTCCCTCCATTTAAAACTGCATAAGTGATATATTCCTGCTAGTTCAAGGGTGAGAGTGAGGGAAGCGAGAGAAGTCTCCGTTCTGGTTCCCATTCATCTATCGACAGTCTCTTTGTCACTGTCTTCTTCGTGCTACCTTAGTATAGATGAGTGACGGGGGGTCGACGAGGGGCTCATAACCACTTGAGAGTGATGGAATATCTGAGTGCTATGAGGGGAAGAAGAGGCAGAGGCGAAGGAAAACCACACACCGAACGGCGGTCCCCTTCCTTCCCCTTCCCTCCCCTCATTGATCATTAGTTTTCCAATCGAGCTTCGGTCATGATAGGAAGAAGAACAAATATGTGAACGAGTTTTCGCTCTTGATCTAAATATCGAATTGCATTTTTTTAAAAATAAAACTTCTTCGTGTGATGGTGAAATTGCAGACTGGACCGTCGTCCCTCCTGCAGGAATAACAACAAATTGTCTACAGCAACAGGTAATTTTAAAATTTTATTATTTCTAAAGAATAAGTATGAATATCTGTAATGGCAGACGATATGGGACAGGCGGGAAGCAGAAGAAACTCACGAAGGAGCAGTGCAGTAGGACTGCCACAGGTAGGAAGGGGAGAAGTATGCCGAGATTGGAGACTCTTTCAATCTTTCTTTAGTCATTTTCCCACTGGATCTTCTTACTAGTGATGATGTAGCGGTATCTATTTCACATTGAGAGAGGGATATCATTGTTTTCCTAAACACACAAAGTCTATTCCAGGAGAACGGGAAGTCATCGAATGGAAGTTTGGCGGATGCCGCGAAATTGACTTCGTGAGATATTTCCCTATTTTTTCCGAGGGGGACAATGAAAATAGAGTAACAAAGCAATCCTTGGCAGGTACCAATGCTCACTTCTCGTTCAAAGTTGGCCTCGAATCAAATCGAACAATTCGACCTTCACACAAGCGTTCAAGTTCGTCCATTTAACTATTGTGTGCAAAAGAGATGGATACTAATAACGTAATTGAGGATGCTGACTTTCAAATCTCCGACTGCTCGTGAGATCTTCCAGAAGATGTCCATCGTCGAGGGATTCAAACGACAGTCTTCCTGCGATCTCGCAGCACATCTCAAGTGAGAATGACTATTACCATTCCTTCGCGTGCTCTCCGGAAATCAACTTGTGATGTTTCCTAATGCGTGATGTGCAGATACCTCACCGAGCTGTTCGACGGCCTTTTTGCAGACTTGAATCAGCCAGCAAAACAGGCTGAGGTACGGTATTCTGCCATTTATGGCCATTTTTTCATTATTTGTAAAAATAACTTGTTTGAGTTCATACTGAACATCAAGGTCGTCAAATACGACAAGAGATTAATTCGACTCTAAATAATATATTTGAGGCGCGGTGCTACGAGATCGGCGTCTCCCACTACAATATGACAGAGAAACTTGCAGGGAACATCTGGGAAAATTTAGGAGAGATTCTCACTGAGGTGAGCTCACATTTTGCATTGACTACAATCATCATTATTGCAAGGGGAATAATAATCGAACACGTAGGAAATTATGGTTAATGAAAATACGATGGTTAACCTTTGCCTTTATTTGTGACAGTTTTAGAAGTCAACAACAGTTTTATTCTACTCATAAATCTTAGATGTAAAAAAATCAAAAAAATCAATAATTTAAAATTTACAGCACGAACAACTTACACTTAGAATTGGTGATTTGGGGTGTCGCGAAGTATTCATTCCTAAGTTTCCTCCCAATTACCATCTATCATTCGTTAGAGAAATCAGGGAGAGCACGTAGAATGAGCACTCTGCGGCTGCATTCATTTTCTTTGTTACATGATCTTCTGTTTAGGTGATAACTCGTCACGACAGTGTCCGTCAGAAGAGAGAAGCAGTGAAAGCATGGATTGGAATCATCTCCTACCTAGTACGTACCCATCCACTTCTTTCTTACAATCAAAGATCACATTTATCAACCATGTTTTCTCCTCTAATTCGACTTCTGGCAAATAATGATCATTTCTCTGCAAATCAAACGTGCATCCCATTTATCACCTTTCGTTCTTATTTACCATCAGCCCAATAATCTATTTCTGCTCTTTCCTTCAATCGGCCTTCATCCATTTCCGTTTCCCCCTCCCGTCCACATTTATTCTGGGCCCCATTTCCACGTAACGATACCTCCTTCGGTCGGATCTAAGATGAGCTCCCTTCTAAGCCGCTTTTGGACTACGAACCACCAGAAATAGTAGTGAGCAGTGCCTCCTGATTTATAGGCCTCCCAGTTTATGACTTTCCTTCGCCCATTTTCATAATGAGTGGAAGAAGGTGTGTGAGGGTGGCAGAAGAGGAACAGAGAAAGAGACGGAAGAGACTAAAGAGGAAGGGAGGGCGATAAAAATAGAGTGATGAGTGAGCCGCAAGCAGATAAGATCAATGACGTTGCACGGTCGGAGTAGACTGAGAGATGGAAGGAGCAGAGAGATGGAAGAACCATTGACGGAGGACGAGCACCCAGAGCTCATCGAGAACAAACACTCAAACTAGCGTCGATTGAACCGAGAGATCAAATGATGCGCACTGAAAGAGAGAATTGCAGGTTGACATCATGAAGAATGGATACGTCAGTGAGTACAGAAGGAGACACGCCAGACTATCCATCGGTGAGAGCTCAGAGAAGAGATCAAAGACCAATCCCCCTCTCAGGCCACGCCGATATGGCCCCGGGTGGACTTTGCCCTGCACAGTTCCAGCAACAGTTCTCTTCATCGGAGCCGAAGCCTCTCGCTGCAGGAGAATGAATGATCTACCTCCTCCATCTTCCTATCGTACCCCCCTTACCATACCCAGTGATCATGGATTGCATTGTTTTCCGCTCATAGTCGCGGGTCTTTCATCTTCTCACACGATATTCTCCCATTCTCTTTACTCCTCTTCTCTCACCATTCGTATCGGTTCCTCCTCTTCTCTCTGATCTTCATAGATTGTTCGCTCCTTTCCTTCGACCGGAAGGGGGCGGTCCCCATTCGACGGCTCCCGGCCCTCCCTCTCATTAGTCCCTCACATTAATGATCAACACATTCTATGCACAGTAAAAGCAGCATCGCACTATTTCCGTGCCTCACTTTATTACCCACTACGTATTTAGCCTCTTGTGACTTGGGAATCTATTTAGGCGTTGTCTCCCACTCTTCCTCCCCATTCTCCCATTCGGATAAAGCGAGATCATTACTACGTCCATCCGTTCCCCATTAGCATTGCTGTTGCCTACGGGGAGGGGAAACACCCTCTGGCATCCTAACCGGTTCGCAATTCAATGATAGGTAAGGGTGATACGTGATAGGCGGAGAGGGATCGCGACTGTTTCCTTTGCCTATGAATGTACCCTTCAAGCTGGGATTGGTTCCGGTTTTTTTTTTCTTACTGGGAAAATCGAGAATCCCCTCAATTCCGTTCAAATCGTACTGCGAAATCCGATGCTGATAATGCTTATCCCTCTGCGGACGGAATCGTGAATGAAAGTCATCCTTTCTTCTGCATTCTTTCCCATTGGTCTGTCTATCGAGAGAGTGTGCAGATTGGAGAGAGTCTCTCTTCACTCGTCGCTCCCAATGCGAACTCGACGAATCAAAGAGAGAGAGAGAGAGAGAGAGAGAGTGCGATAATTTCCGGTCGCACAAATCGTTTGCTTATCATTCGCTTGCCCCTCATGATAATAAGTGTGATCTCTCTCTCCCTCATGGCTTCTCCTCCCATCAGAATCGCCCCTTCCCTTATCAGTTTCTCCACTCGATCGATCGAATCGCCAGCCATCTGTTCATCTGTTTTCGCATTGCCCACGTTTTTGTTGCGGTGGTCGGGAGCAGTTTCTATTTCCGGGTGATCATCGACTCTGTTAGGATGGCGAATGAAGAGTACCCACATGGTCGCTCCCTTCTCATCCCTGTCAGATAGTCTCTCCCTCCCTCTCTTCCCTATTAGCACTCCGTGTTTTGCTCCGCTCGAATGCCACTGTCGCTGTTGGCATTTCTATTTCGGGAATGATAACAACTCGTCGTTTTTGCCCTTGTCTGCGCATTCTGAAGTTGTTTCCATGAGACGTTTTCTAGACACTTTTCTTCCTTATGAGACTCATTCACACAATCCTGTCCTCATTCATTTGTCCATTACTCAGATTTCAAAAATTGCTCGTCCGCTAAATGGAATGTGTGGGGTGCTGCTCCGACTGGTCTTCCTCCTCCTGCTGCACTTCGATCTCCGACCGTGCAGCAGTGAGAGGAACGAGGCTCCCTTCCCTCTACTCGCTGCCAATCCCGCGAATAGAAAGGTAACCCCGTAGTTTGCATGCACATCATTCGGTTGCTTTGTCATTACCTCTCGACACACTCACAGAAATGCAGAGAAAAATAGTATTGGCCGAAGGTGAGATTGAGCATCCCTCAGTTACTCATCAAGGGCACCTTTGAAGTAAGCAGTGAAGTGAGGGTGAAGACAGCTTAGTAAGCCCGTGATTAAGCTGATCACCATTAGCAATCTATTATTAGTGATCTCTTCCAGGCATGTCCACTTTCGAACGAGACGGAAAGATGCAAGTGCATCACGCGAGTGCGAAAGGAGGTTCATTAGCAAACAATTAATTTTTGAAAATTTGTAAAATTTCAGATCGAGGCAGAATGTTGTTGCGTCGGAGAGTCCGTTCTCGCCATCCCACAGAATATGAATCCCAACCTGAGAAGCTTGTGGGTATTTCTGAGCTTCCTTTTCTAGGAATGACACACCAAAAACATGGATTTGTCAGCCACAGGAAATGAGTCAGTAACAACACGAACGGCTTAGATGGGATTAATTATCCAGAAACTAAAGACCATGATTCTAATTGAAGAATGCTTTCAGAATGTTATTCCGCACTGGAATCTCTTCGATTGACATCGATGCATTCCAGAAATATCCGTTCCTCCAGGAACTGTGAGTGCTTATTCGTCCATTCCCATCTCCCTCGATTACACTGAATACTGGATTACTGGTTACACTGAATTCCTTCAGTGAGATAATCTCTGCCCCTCTCACGATCTTCGACTACTCCTCACTCGCAAATAACACGTTACTCAATAAGTTGTGAGTGATGATGATGGTGGACATGACAAAAGATGAAGTAATTCCAGAATAATCAAAAACTGCCCGAGCCTTACTTCAATAGAGGGCACAGTGATGTTACCGCATGTGAAAATGAGGAAAATGTTAGTCCACATATCCTAGTTTTCATTTCTGCGAAAAAATACATTGCGTGTGTTCATTCGACGATTCCCATCCTTGGCAGTGATCTCCGCTTCAACGCACTTCGAATTCTCCCGGCAATGGAGATGAGTCCTAACCATACGGTACAGTAATCTGACGATACCGTAGCCATATTGATTGTCGCAGGTGGATGCTGAGGTAGATCTCTCCGACAATGACATCGAGGTGATCCCGACGGGAAAACTACGGTAATATTGATCAATCGATTCTTGAGATTTGATATAATCAGTATACATATCATTACAGCAATCTGCGGCTGCGTTCGTTCAAGATCCCGAATAACGCGTTGAAGAGAGTGGAGGCCGAAGCATTCGCCAATTGTTCCATCCATGCTCTGTAAGTGATGAGGAGAGTGATGATGACAATGAAGGGATTGCAGAGAATTGCACGACAATAAGGATCTCACGCACATTTCCCCCGATGCTTTCGCCCATATTACTGTTCTCAACAACGTGTGAGTCAAGAGAGATCAAAGATCAATGATCAATTGAATATGCAGTGATCTCTCGGACACGTCGATCTCATCTCTGCCTACAGTGGGAATGGACGGAGTGAAGGTACTGGTACTGAAGGCAGTGGAAACACTCAAGGTTCGCAATTCGATCTCCAGTTGATCTTTGATATCACTTCTTCCAGCAACTTCCCTCTGTACTCGCATTCACTTCCCTCAAAAAGGCTGTTTTCACTTATCCCCATCACTGTTGTCTATTCAAGGTTTGATGGAAATTGAGGCATGAAAAGTAATCGAAAATTGTCAGCACGTCACCAAATTGGATCTCGTGGGCAATGAGACACGAGAATATCGGAAGAGAATCTGCAAGTGAGTAATTGATCTTTGATCTTTGAATTCCTCAATCTTAACTCGAATAGGAAGCGAATGGAGGATGAGAAGAAGGATCGACTGAAGGAGAATCAGACGAAGCAAATAACGAGAAGAAGGAGGAGATCAGTCAATGGAACCGACAATATCTGGAACCAGGTGGGCTCATATCTCAGGAAGTATTGCTATGTTACGTTCATACTGTGCTTATCCCTTGTTATTCAGTTGATGCAGGGATGGCAGGATTGGCCAGAGGAACCAGCAGAAGACAGCAGTGAACTACCACGTATGTTCGCCATTTTCATCCCAAAATTAATTCCTAACAATAAAACCACGAAATTCCTTACAGCGTGCAACGATTTCCATTGCGAGAGTGAGTTTAGATATCGTGGTGGTTGTGATTCTCTAGCTATTCTTCGTTGTATCGATTCTAAGTTGTTTGGGTAGTAAACATTTCTTTTCAGCATTCGGGGACGATGAAATTGGCGCTGCAGGCTGTGCGGAGGTGAGGATAATTTATCTTTATCCGCTTTTATTTTTGTTATAAGTTGATAAAAATTTAGGTGGAGGAGCTCGAGTCGATTCACGAGCACTTCGACGATGTCAAATGCACTCCCGAACCTGATGCGATGAATCCATGCGAGAGCATCGTGGGGTGAGTGCATCCAGGGCGACGTTTCCCACTAGATCATTCTCATAAGAAAGTTCTACATGTCGACGTATCCTTGCACCACACCACGATCCACCTTGCAGATACCTCTGGCTTCGTTACGCCATCTGGTTCTTCTGGATTTCCTCAGTAATTCTCAATCTCATTGTGTGGTTCATTCTTGCGATGGCATACGAGACTCGAAAGAGATCTCACTACATCTTCATGTTCAATCTCTCCTTCGCCAACGCCCTTTCTGGTGAGTTCAAAGATCAATCTAATGATGACTGATCAGTATTTTCGTCGTTGACGTCTCCTTTATTTCATCGCCATCCTCAGTCTCATCATCTGACCCTCACTCTTAATCCTCTTAGATAATCCGATAACGGTAACGTGACAATCCAGGGCGTAGGTGTCACGGATCCCAAAACTCGATTCGATAGTGTAAAAAGGTCGCACACGCGCAAAAACATCCGGAAATGGTGACGACGAAAGAAGAACAAGAGGAGAAGGAGTGGTGAGAGGTCGGAGAGGGGGTGGTGAGAGGTCGGAGAGGGAAGCGTAACACTGACCGGAACTCCCCTTTCTACGCAGTGAGAGCAGAGAGGGAAGGGGTTCATTGTCTCTGATCTTTCACAGCTCGACCCATTCGAGACACTCCTAAGCATTATGAGCTATTTCTAGATGGGAAGTGAGGGATACTTTCTAGTTTCTGGTCGTTCGCTGGTTCCGCTAATTTGACTGTCAAAAAGCGCGCATTTTGCAATCAATCACGAGAGATTGGAGACGATCTTGAAAGGCAGAGAAGGGAAAAGAGGAGTGAAAAGGGACGAGGAAGGCTATTTCGGGGTGGAATTAGGTGTAACCACGTGCACATTCTTGTCAATGAAAGCGTCGTTGCGTCAGGGAATTCGAGGAGGAAATGCGTCAATTGAGGGGGTAATCTGATGAGGGAGGAGGGGGAGGGGGAGGGGTACTGTAGTGATGACACTCCGTGATCTGCGCTGTTTTCGAGGTGTCTCGTGAGTATTCGGTACAAGAGAGGGATAAACACCAATGTCGATTGATGGTTTGATCTTGCAGCGGTCTACCTCGGACTGCTCGCTCTCGAGGACAAAGACACGCAGGATGAATACTTCCGATTCGCAGTCGGATGGCAGACCGGAGTGTGGTGCAGAACAGCAGGGTACGGTAGTGACACCACACATCGAGAACAACTACCATCTGGTCAATCTAGTGTGCAAATCAAGCAACAGAGAGTGAAACTGAGATCATGAATATTTATATTCTCGAAATGCAGAAAAGGGGGAAAGGACATGCAATGAATTCTTCATTCAGATTCCTGTGTGTCTTCTCTTCTTCTCTCTCCATTCTCTCCATGTTCTTCATCGCCTTCGAAATCGCCTACTCCACTCGGTAAACTCCTTCTGATCAATTAATGTTAACAACTGAATACATTCGCAGGCAAGCCATCTTCGGGCGTCATCTATCGTTCCGAGTCTGCATTCTCTGTGTTGTCTTCTCGTAAGTTTCCGTGGTGTATCGATGGCGTGATTTGTAAAACGTCGCAAGTCCCCTCCTCTGCAGATACGTCTTCTCCTTTGTGATGGCGTCTCTTCCTCTGGTGGGAGTGAGTGACTACACGACGACATCGACTTGTCTCCCTCTATTCGTTGAAGACAACATCGATAGGGTGAGAAGATTGGTTACGATAGGTCTGTAACAATAGATGAGTAAAATTGGTCAAATCTCAATTCCTTCTTCTCTTCAGTTCTATCTCATCTTCGGTCTCTCCTTCCTCATTCTCGCCTTCGTGGGAATGTCCGTCTGCTATGGTTCCATCTTCCGCATCCTCATGGACCCCAACACCCCTTCCCGGTGAGTGTGGTGTAGACAGCGTTGTGTACTTTCCGAAACGTCGTTCTAATAAAAAATTTTGAAGACCTGAGGATCACCACATCATCATGAAGATGCTCGCCCTGATCATCACGGACATGGTCTGCTGGATGCCCTCCTGCATTCTGGGTACGGTAGTTGCAGTACTCTACCGTATTCATTCAATCGATTCCGTAAAAATACACCATTAGTTAACGAGCCTATAAATATGCAAAAAGTTGTATCTTCAGGTTTGTCAGCTGCAGTAGGATATCCTCTGATCGACATCAGCACAGCGAAGATCTTCATAATCTGCTTCTTCCCTCTCAACACATTCACCAATCCATTCCTCTACGTATTCCTCACCAAGGTCAGATATCTAGTAGCACACACTTGAGTTACTCCAAGCTGGAGAATAAATATACGGCAAGACTTCAGTATGTATATTTCCCTCGTAAGATAAGAAGCTTGCAAAAATTAAAGAGGATTTAATCAAAATATCATGATCCTTCAGGTGATTCGCAGCAAAGTGAAGAAGCGTGCAGTTCCCTTCTTGAGGAGTCTCGTCGCCACTCCCAGACACACCCTACAGTAAGTCTCACCTTAGCAGATTCCTCCCCTTGCCAGTAAACCCATTCGAGGGTAAATAGTGCATCACCGGTGTGACCGACCTAATCTCAGTTCTCTCTCTGCTCTCTATCACATGCACGGACCGGATGATCGACGGAGGAAGAGCAACGACTCCGCCAAATTGATGTCTGTCAACCAGCACTCGCCCCATCCACAGTACCAGGTACTGGTTGAACAGAGGGTGCAAGGTTGTAGGAGGAATGGAGTTGCGATCTGATTACGACTCACAATAGAGAAGTACTAATCTACTACTTCTAGGACACGACAACGACGAAATCATCGTGGTTGAATGGAGAGGGTGGCTCAGGGACCACTCGTGGCTCTGCAGAAAGCTCTGCACTTCTGGAGCAGCCTGAGGGATGGGACAGAAACAGGAGGAGGTACGTCTTCCTTTTGCCGAGTATTGTATGGAAATTTTATTCGATGTGTAGAATAGATCCGTATGCAAGAGATGGCTACACAGCCGCAAATAAGGTAGGAGACCAGATCCGTCGTTCAGATCAACCCCTCGTGTCTCCTTCCAATCGACGGAATCCGGATTCGGGACTGATGTGGAGTGTATTCACCACAGGGCGGAGAAGCCAGGAAGATTCTCGTCGATCCTCAAAAAGGTCTCAGCCATTCCAGAGGTGTGACATTACTAACCAACTAATCACTCTCTCGACTTACTAACGAACTTACTCAACTCTGCTCTCGTTTGCTAACTTTTCGATATCTGTAACCCATTTTGAGTAAATGCCTGTCCTATCACCGAGGATCGATACTAATGAAGTTCTTCGGACATCGAGTGAATATTGATGGTTGACCTTTGAACTCTGCAGGTCTCCGATCTCTCTGAGCATTCATCCGATTCCCATCACGAGCATGTGATCACGATGCAGAGAAGTCCGAGGGTGAGTCTGATGACCTCCCATCGAGAGATCAAAGATCAAATCCTTCAGTTACTGCACGACAAACGATTGAATGGCTCCTCCTCCTGCAATCACTTCGATTCAGGGAGGAGCAGTCTCGCTTCCATCTTTGCAGTACGTTCCCGCTCTCATTCAATTGTTTTCGGTTTATACCTCCATATTTGTAACTAACTAATCAATATTTTATGGAATGAGTTCTGAAACTTCCAATCCTCCAATTGCAGCGTTCGGAGTATTCCTCAGCTGCCTCCGACTGTTCTTCCACTTCCTCTTCCTCTCTCCTTCCTCCTCTCTCCATCGACACTTCATTGGAGGAAGAGACGACTCCTCCCTCCTCAAGAAAGATCATCGTGTCGGAGAGCAAGATTGTCATCGGTCTAGGCAAAGTATGAGAGTGAATCCCCATCCTGATCTCGCTTTCTGGAGATTATTTCACTGTGTGAGCATTGATAATAGATACTCAAATCATCTCTCTTCATTTATGAATATAATTATCTATCCACTGGTGCTTCTACGAGTCATTCCTCACTCATTTCTGCTACGGTCATATTCATCCTACGAGTAACACCCAACCTTTTCTGTACATTTCGCTGATAAATGCATTTTCATTGAAAAATTGCTGCAATTTCATTTATCAATTTGCATCAATAATTACAATTCACAATCCAAAGTGCAGACTACGGCATTGTGCGAGTCCCGTTCTCCTCTCATCCTCCATTCATTTCTACTTCTTTTCTTTCTCCTGCTCGGTTCTCTCGATTTTCTCTCCCTCAGTGAAGAATGGCTGTGAGTTTTCTTAAATTGATCTTTGATCTCTGCTGTCTCCAGGATCTCTACGAGGACTTGGGTGTAGGAGGAGGGGGAGGAGCAGCCCCTGCCAGTTCCCTCGAACCTCCCAAACCACCGCCTGCTGCAGCACCCCCTCCACCAGCAGGAGGAGGGGCCGACGACCTCTACGAATCAGTCGGTGGGTTACTGTAGGAGGACTGTGTATGGATACGGTATCTGGGTGGGCTACTGTAACACAAGCGATTGCAGACCCCGTGGGAAATGGACCCAAATCGGCGAAGAAGATGGTAGATCTGCAATCTGACACACCGAACTACAGTATGACGGAAAATATTACAGAGTAAGAAATCGATGAAATCTGTGAAATCGACGGCCAACAACGAGTCAGAGCCCGAGAAGAGCTCAAATGAGAAGAAACCTGCCAAGGTGATCTTTGATCTCTCTCACTTTCATTTATACGCTGTGATCTTTGGCAGAAGGACAAGAAGAAGGACAAGAAGAAGAAGGGAAAGACAGAGACTGAAGGGACGGAGGATGAAAAGACTGAGAATCCACCCAACGACGACCCCGAATCGGAGAAGGATTGCCCGGTGGGGAATCTTGGCAATCTGCCAATTAACGAGAGGACACGCGAAAGCGAGAGGGTAAGGGCATCCTAATGCAAATTGTGACAGGAACGGAAGGACGACGAGTCGGAGAAGGAGAGACAGCAGCAAGAGAAGGACAGACTGGAGAGAATAAGTTGGCAGCCTGCCAAGACTGAGAGTTAATTCGAATTACAGAGCGAGACAAGAGATCGAACTTGATTCTGGCCACTCTACTCGTCGTCGTTTTCTTAATTCTGGCAGGAAGTACTTAACTAATCAATAGATACAGATGTTGACTGAATGCATTTGAGGTCTCATCGGCGGAGCTTACATAGGAATAGACAAACTGAATAAGTGAGATCGGAAATTAGACAAAAGGAAGAAGATAAAAATAAGTCGATTACTGGCTCGCAAGTCGTCTCGTTTCTTCAACAATGATAAACGAATGGTATAACCGATAGTTGGTGCCGAAAATATCCCACACGTCATCATGTCATGAGCAATTCCTCCCACAACAGAGAAAGAACACCGTTTGTCTGTCTGCTCTCACTCTCACACACTAGAATGTTGCTCTTCTCTCTAGCGCGCGCCCAAATGCAATACTAGGGAGTGGAAGAACATCGGGGGTATAGCTCAGGGGTAGAGCGCTCGCTTTGCATGCGAGAAGTCTGGGGTTCGATTCCCCATACCTCCATTACCCTTTTGCCGCTCTCAAACATTCGTCATTTGATCGATCTACCGCAAATGATCTGTTTACAATAACGTTTATTTCATCAATTACGTAATTAAGATGTATATTCAATTTCTCCGGAACACTATCTCTAATGTGAACATTTGTTTGTAAATAGACAATGTGAGAAGCACAAGAACCACACTATCTCAGAATTTTTGCTGGATTATTTTACTAGCCATTGATTCAACTATGGTAGCACGGAGAATGATACATTGTTTTGGTTCCTCTCCAGTTGATTAGAAACTGATGGTTTTCATCTTACCTAGTTCCACCCGTCTAACTGGCAGACCGTGGATAGAATAAGGCAGTGGAACGTGCCCATGGGCGAAAGATGCAGTGTGGCTGTCATCTGCAGTTACAATTCGATAAGAGGTCGGAAGTCATCTGTCGTGTTATCGGATGGCTCTTTCTTCTCTCCCCTCCCTCTCCCCTCCCTCTCCCCTCCCCTCCTCTCTCTCTCCCTTGTTGATCTGCAGTTCAACCAATCCTCACGGGATCCGTCCCGATTCTTCCCTCGATTCTCCTTCTCCTCCTTAACTCTTCCCCCTTGCAGTCTCCATCGACGAGAGACTGTGCGAGAGAAGGAAAGCAACGAGACGAGAAAGGAAGAGGACTGAAGAAGGAGAAAAGAGAGGGCAACATGTCGTCAGTCTTTTCTCTTTCCATCATTCAATCCTTTTACTCATCGATGTTTGTTCAAGTAGAAAATTGCGCGAGGTTCACATCTCGAGAGGGGAAAGTTCCTCCTTTTCCTCAATTCACTCTATTTTCCAGGTCTGTTTCTTACTCGCAAAGCAAGGCAATGGAGGCGGTGAGTCTCTCTCATTTCGTCAGCAACTGCTTGTGAAATACTGTCGATTCTAGATGATTCGCGCAACTTTTGATAACTCTTCTATTAGAATTCTATTGCTCTCTTCTACTAGCGTCACTTTCTTGCCCATGAGTAATCACACACACTCATACGGAAAATGAGAAAATGCTGCCCTTTTAGCAATTCGAATTGTCATAACCTTCGCCATTCATTTACAGGCTCCAACGCACATCGAGCATCTGACTCGATTGACCACTGACACGACAGTGTGCAAGATGAGGAAGACGAGTATCATCGGAACCATCGGCCAGTTGTTTTGATGTTATTGTTGTTGTTTTCCCATTCCTAATCTTAGAATGTGCGGCTTCTTGGCCTGCATCGTGCTCGTTCGTTGGAGGTTTGCAAACGGCACGCATTCGTCTTCTTTTCGGTCCCTGGCACAGAGAGAGAGAAGATGCGGGGGTGAAGAGACCAAGGAGCGAGTGCAGAGAAAGAGAGGGAGAGAGAGAGAATGGAGTGGAGGGAGGGGGCATTCAGGGGTGAAGAGAGGAAGAAGAGAGAGCACGTGAAGGAGAGAAGCACTGATTGGGAAGAGGAAAGGGGAGAAGATGCCAGCATTCTCCACCCGTCAACACTCAGATTTGCTGCAGAGGGATAAGCAGTTCGTTGTTGTGGCGGGGGGTGAATCTCATAGATCTTCGAGGTTGTTTTCCTCTCTTGCAGGGTGCAGAATGGGCACGAAAGGTCACTCTAAAATTTCCTCTGGCTGACGGCTTGTTTTCCAAGGATTTCCTGCCAAAAATATTTTTACCTTGAACGGAAAACATGGTGTTGACACGCATACACTGACTAAAATTTTACCGGGAAAGATACGATTTGCGCATCTACTACGTAGTATCTAAGTAGGAATGGAGAAAGATGATGAACTGCAACGAATGATTACGAAGAGAGGTGTGATTACATGGCATTTGGCTGGAATTATACCAGTAACCACTGCCTAGATAGCTTGCAAATGCGAAAGAGTTGTCTCTCTTTTTCTTCTCCCTCTCATCTCCATCTTCCTTGTGTAATTCATTGGAATATGACGGATGGGCTTCTTGATGCGTTCTCTCTTCAGGTCCATCATGTGACACAGTGGAACTAATTCGTGAGATGATCCTCAACGGAATGAATATCGCCAGAGTGAATATGTCACATGGAGACAGAGAGGTAAATGAGCGAAGACTGAATATCACTCGGAAAGGTTATTAATCTCTATGTAACAAATACTTTTATAAAGCTGTTCTAAAGCTCCGATAATTTCTCATAGCAACGTGTAAAAATGCGCGCGCATTCTTCACATTTCTGATGTGAATTTAATGTTTGTTTGGTCCTCTCGAGTCACGTAGGATGAATGGGTGCGAGTCGATCGTTCTCTGCTCGTTCCATTCTCTCGCTGAAATGTGCGCAAATCCACCGATAATCCCAGTACCCCTCCAAATACTCTCTGTTCTCGCTACTGGGTTACAGAGCGTGAAAACAGAACGAAATCCTCACCATATTGCAACAATAAGAAAACGATTGCAGCAAAAAAGTTTAAATTCCAAACTTTTAGGCGCACAAACGTCGCATTCGAATGATCAAAGAGGCGAGAGAAGCTCATCCAGGTAATGAGAAACTAAGACATTTCGAAGGTTTCGTAATGGTCGGTTAGTATCTAGTAAATGGGTTCCACGTGTACTTGCAATGAGCGAATTGGAATAAAGGGACAAATTACATAGGTCAATCCTGCTAGCGAAAATGGTTTATTTCGAATATGAGCAGCTTCTGCTTCATGAATAGCAAATCAATGGAGAATGGCAGAGCACTACGTGGCGATTGCTCTCGATACGAAGGGGCCGGAGATTAGAACCGGACCTGTGAAGGTGAGTGACGGATGGGAGAGATTAGAGATCAAGTAAATGCTCAGGATGAAGTACCTGTGCATGTGATGGAGCACCAGGGATACACTGTATCGGTGGACACTACGGGCACAAAGTACTGCGAAGATGGTCAGGTCAGTAAGAGAGTTTACAAAATTATTCAACGCAAACGCTTCTTTGTATACTCACTAGGAAATAGTCTAAAGGATACCTTTCAGTTGTACCTCGATTATCCTCTGATCATCGAGCAACTCGCGATAGGAAAGGATCTCTTCATCGATGATGGAGTCATCTGTCTCAGAGTTAGTCATTTCTCGTTATCCGGCGGATAAATTTCTGTTGATAGGCATTCAAATATTTTAATGAATATCGCATGTTCCAGGTGTTGTCTAAGGACGAGGATAGTCTGCACTGCGAGTGTATCACTGGGGGAGAACTGGGATCACACAAGGGTATCTCAGCTACTTCCATTGGAGGGAGATAGCAATGAGAACTAAACGATTTGAGAAAGGCGATGTACTGATTGAATAGAACATTCTTCGTTTTGATTTTGAGAGTGTTGGAACTGAGGCAGAGATGAATGCACATTCGAATGAGTTTAATTGCAGGAGTGAATCTCCCCTCGGTACGTGTCCAACTTCCGATTCTTTCCGAGCGGGACAAGGAAGATCTGATACTCGGAGTTGAGGTGAGGATTAGTGAGTAAGACAGATCAACGAAAACCGTGTAAATAATTAGTGTTGTAACATCGTAGGTCGTTTCGCAGCAGGATTCTGATAAAGTCACCGAAAAAAGAAGAAAAAAATCGTTTTGAGGAGCACGTGGACATGGTCTTTGCTTCATACATCAGAAACAGAAGAGAGGTCGAGACGGTGAAGTTCGAGATCAGCGATAGGTACGCGAGCATCGTCGATCATACGTACCGCGTTGTAATATGAGAAAGCACCTCTTGGTCGAAAATCTATACTCTCAAGCACATACAAACCTAAATAAAAACACGTTCACAAATTGCGCAATTCAAATTAGCGTACGTCCCACCATAATCTTTCCCTCTCTCAGTGCCAAGCCGATCGCAGTGATTGCCAAGATCGAGAACCAAGATTCGCTCACGAACATCGACGAGATCATCGACGCTGCCGGTGAGATTATCGATTTTTGAAAGAAACGAGTCGGAGCAGTTTCGGTAACTAGATAAAGTCGTACAATATATTCCCAAAAAATGAAATCATTTATAGAGATCTCACTATCAGTTTTCACATCAGAAGATTGGTTCAAATTACAAAATGTTGATTTTGCTTGCAAACACTTTCGAAATGCTAAATTGAAGATGGTGTGGTGATAGCCCGAGGTCCTCTCGGAGTGGAGACTCCATCGGCCAAAGTCGCCATCGTACAGAAGGTAATTGGAGAATTTATCGAGAACTAATGTGACTTCGGACCTCTTTTTTGACATTATTTTTGCATTCCTTTGTGTATAGAATACCTGTTAATCTGTGAAGAGAGGATGAGCAATTATGGTCCAGTGATTTAGTGATTGGAATGGGAAGAGTGCTATCAAAAATCTAGATTTGAGGAAGGTGTATTTTGTTTGCTTAGCTATGTAGTTCTTCTTTTTTTCAGATCATAGTCTCGAAGTGCAATCGCAACTGCAAACCGGCGATTATCGCCACTCAAATGCTCGAGAGCATGACTCAGAATCCGAGAGCCACCAGAGCAGAATGTAAGTGACGCCTTTCTAGGCAAATTACGAGATTTTTAATTATCAGAATTCGTCAAGATCTTTTTTCATGACCTCCCAAAGTAAATGATATTAGTCCAGTAAATATTGTGAACTGCCACAAGGTACGTTCAGTGACTCAAACATTCCATTGTATTGGCTGCAAAACAGATGCCGTGATGATAAAATATCCAGGACAAGATCCTCGGTTATTCCTTCCATTGCAGGTTCTGACGTGGCGAACGCAGTGCTGGACGGGGCAGACTGTCTGATGCTCTCTGCCGAGACGGCCCTCGGGAAATTCCCCGTCGGAGCTGTCACCGTCATGAACAACGTGAGCGATATCCACTCATATTCCTCATTTTCCTGATATTCTTGTAAAGGTTAAATTTGCAAAACGTTGATCGCATTTCTCTACGGTCGGGAATGACAGTCTGTTGTTCACGAAAACGCGGGAGCATCATTTGAATATTATATATTTCCCTATTACTTCTTAGAATTAAACACATGTATCACGAGTCAGTGGAGGTGCCCGGGAACATTTTCCAAAAAATTGTCGCCGTTCTCGCCTATGTTGTGAAGGTAGAATACCTAGGAAAGATGAATTCGAAAAATATAGGTCATTGGTCCCAGAACCGGCTTTTAGGAATTTTCCGGTTTTTCACCTGGCTATGATGTATCACAGCTTCAAAACAAGCTACAGAGGTGGCAAAGCGCTCAAAATGTGCGGAAAATTATTTTCAGCAACTTTTATGTTGAATACTTTTCACAGGAACAACAAATAAAAATTATATTCCCGCAAAACCGAATTCAAAATCATAAAATAATTGTTTTCACCATCACGCAGGAAACTTGCAATGGATTTTTATTTCATAATATGAAAGAACAATCACTCATGTATGTAGGAAAAATATAGGCGAAGGAATTATCCGCCGCCCAAAACCCGATATTCCGCGACAAACGCTGTCATATGATAAATTTTCAGAATGTATTCATTCCATTACGTCTTAATTTGCTTAATAGTGCCAAATATGTGTTATTTGAGAAGTTTCGGTGGCAGATGACTTAGTTTCTGTTTAAAAAGCCATACTTCGACTAAGTTGAAAAAATCGATTTTCACACCCTCAATTTCTCCCAAGTTTGACCAATTATCAGTTCGTGCATTAATAACTACATGTGGAATGAAAAGGTATTATTCGTAGTATATACCGAGTAGAGTCGATATATGATAAACTTGACAGATCCATGGCTTTGAATCTCTTGTAATCTTCACTCAAAAATGCGTTCCCGGTAGCGTCAAAACTAATAAAATTATGTTTTCAACTGAAATTGTGATGTTATTGATCAGATTTGTGCATATAAAATCCCGAAAAAATCGCCTTAATCAGAAAACTACGTGAAATCATCAAACTTTTTCGTTTGAAAACATCGAAAATTTTAAATTCGAAAAAATTCAATTTGTTGTATGCCCAAACAAATTATTTTATGAAGGAGATTTCTGATTAAGGCGATGTTTTCGTGATTTTAGATGCACAAATCTGATCAATAACATCACAATTTCAGTTGAAACATAATTTTATTAGTTTTGACGCTCCCGGGAACGCATTTTTGAGTGAAGATTACAAGAGATTCAAAGCCATTGATCTGTCAAGTTTATCATATATCAACTCTACTCGGTATATACTACAAATAATACCTTTTCATTCCACATGTAGTTATTAATGCACGAACTGATAATTGGACAAACTTGGGAGAAATTGAGGGTGTGAAAATCGATTTTTTCAACTTAGTCAAAGTATGGCTTTTTCAACAGAAACTAAGTCATCTATCACCGAAACTTCTCAAATAGCACATATTTGGCACTATTAAGCAAATTAAGACGTAATGGAATGAATAAATTCTGAAACTTTATCATATGACAGCGTTTGTCGCGGAATATCGGGTTTTGGGCGGCGGATAATTCCTTCGCCTATATTTTTCCTACATACATGAGTGATTGTTCTTTCATATTATGAAATAAAAATCCATTGCAAGTTTCCTGCGTGATGGTGAAAACAATTATTTTATGATTTTGAATTCGGTTTTGCGGGAATATAATTTTTATTTGTTGTTCCTGTGAAAAGTATTCAATATACAAATTGCTGAAAATAATTTTCCGCACATTTTGAGCGCTTTGCCACCTCTGTATCTTGTCTGGAAGCTGTGATACATCATAGCCAGGTGAAAAACCGGAAAATTCCTAAAAGCCGGTTCTGGGACCAATGACCTATATTTTTCGAATTCATCTCTCCTGGGTATTCTACCATCACAACATAGGCGAGAACGGCGACAATTTTTGGAAAATGTTCCCGAGGGGCCTGTTTTTCATCCACTGACTCGTGATACACGTGTCAAAGATTTCAGATCTGTGCCGAGGCCGAAACTGCGTACTATCAGCGATGGCTTCTGCAGGTTCGATCAATGATTCGATCTCCCTACCGTACCCTCCTCTTCCTCTCAGGACCTCCGTCGTCAGAAGGGAACTCTCTCTAAGCTGGAGACGATGGCATTGGCAGCAGCTACTGCAGTGACGTGCATGGGAGCATCTGCCATCGTCATGATCACCACTTCCGGAAAGTGAGGGAGGAGAAGGAATCTGATCTCTGATCTCTGATTCAGATCAGCTCAGACCTTCGCCCAATACCGTCCTCCCGTTCCCATCGTTGCCCTCTGCTCATCGAAGGCAATCGCGAGAAGAATGCATCTCTACAGAGGAGTTCTGCCATTATATTGTCCCGGTCAGAAACCAACTCTCTCTCATGATTATCATCAATGCTAAAACAATTTCTTGAAAATTTGTGAACACAGTCAAGTATCTTCTGAAATTTGCAAACTTTCCGAACAGTAGAAGCGATTCAATGTTCCATAGACTTGTACTTGAGCATTCCAGAGACGAAAGTGGGACCGAAGATGGATGTGATCGAGCATGCACTTGAAACTGGACTAGAACAGTGTCAGTTATTCCACCTTCTCAGGCCATTTTCTTTTCTTCTAATAATCTTTCCTTCTTTGTTTTCTTCTTTTCGTTAGAAAAAATGTGTCTGCTGGTCACGGTAGAGTAGATCAGATTCGTCTCTTGCAAAATAGTGTATAACGATGTCGAACGGTTATGAGTGTATCGAATAGGGCTAAGAAGGGCTCCTTCTTCAGGCAAACTCCGTGGTTTCGTGCACACAGGAGACCCCGTGGTGCTGATCACTGGATGGCCCAATGGTTTGTTTCTTCATTCATTGAAAGGGAAGGGATCTCATTCAGACGTGCTCTCGATCCACTCGATGATGCAGATCGTCTACGCCAAGTGATATTAACCCTGATCCTATAATATTTGTTAATACTTCCGGTGTAAACTTGCATCTCTCCGGTCTATCCCGTACAAACAATCGGTTTGCTGAATTACTATTTCACATTAAATCGTACGCATTGTACACTCGGTGTACAGCTGATAAATCTTTTCCTGTGGAAACAACGGTTAATGGATATGACAATCGTGGGAATGGGAGATGTTACACAGATGGAAATGCACCATTGCACGTTCTCTCCAGAGGAGAAGATGTGGCTTCTGTTCGTCCCTCTAGTGACTATTCCTTCAATGGCCAATGCAGGATATTGTAAAGATGACGTGAGTTAGGGATATGCGATGACGTAATCGTCCCCAATCGATGCAGCAGGAAGTTTGTTTGTGGTTCTCGCGATGTCATGATAAGGAACCCTTCACGGCAGTACGAGAGAAGTCGAATAGATACTTGATATTTGATCTTCTTGATTGTTTTCAGACAAGAATTGGATCAGGTCTGCAAGGAGACCTTCAACAAAACAGAGGCGAGGAGTGACCTAGCGATCAAAATGCGGTAAGCTTCAGCCTCCATCAATAAATAAAGTATCCAGCCTTCGATTGAGAGAATGAATAACTGCAGACCAAAGGGCCCGAATGACTGGCATTTTGACGTCTTCTCTCGTGATTTCCATGGGACTGCACTCGAATTCGGGGAGAATTGGCTGGAATTCGTGAATGGATCAATCGCTCTCTTCCACTTACTCAACGACACAATCGGTACTGAGAAATGAAGGGAGAAAAGAGAAAGAATAGCAAGAAGTTGAAGAAGTCGACGTGCCAATGGAACCTCACAAGAGAGTGAAGAACGCCGCCAGAACCAATTTTACACTCAGCTTGAATCAGGTTGACAGGGAAGTTAAGTGGAAGGAAGTGATGGGATTCAGTCGTTGATAACAATCTTCGATGGATCGGTGATTCGATACAGGAAGAACAAGAGGTCAGTTGCAAAGTATCACGAACAGGAGTTGTGGGCGAAAATGAAGGATCTATGTTAGTACTGATTCCTCAGATCGTTATTAGATACTCATATTTAGCCCCGAAAGTTGTAAGTCGAGACTGTAGTTACATATTTCGAGATTGAGTGGTAGATCAACCTTCAAATCAATAGTTTTGTTCAGTATGGGACTTGGCGCATCCTCCCACTTCCATTCCTCCTGACCTGAAGAAGCAAGAGTTCGACTATGGTAGTGCATCAGCAATCACAATGATTAATGAATTCTCGCTTTTCCGGTCCATTCTACATCGCACTCTCAATATTATTACTGATAATCCTGCTCTGTATCATATTATGCGTGGTTAGTGGTAATTTCCCATTCCGAAATTGAAATTTAATGAGATGTTAAGTATAATCGACTAAGTGAGAGTCGATCATCGGATTCTCGACAATCGAATGAGTCCAACCCAGAATTCGAGTTGGACAGGCCAGTCAAGATTATGAATACTATTGCATAATATACTGAACGATTGATAAACTAGATGACGGAAATTTCATACTTGATTGTTATTGTGCAGCTCTCATTTCTCCAATCGATTTAGGGACTGCCACTTAGTAAATTATTGCAAGCTTACAGAAATTGTAGCATTAAGCTTGCTAACTTGATAAAGAAAAAAAAATTAAAATCTCTTCTTCCTCGTTCCCTAGTGTTTGATCTTTTCGATAGAACGGAACAATTAAAATCGCTCTCCTTTCTATAATTGGAGTGCTCATTAGTGAATCCTACCTTTCGCCTCTCCCAAGAAACTCTTTCGCACACCTTTTTGTGCCCAGTCGTTGAGTATGTCTCCGGGTTACTTCGATCAGAGCTCTATCTTCCATTCCTCTTACTCGTCCCATGCCCGGGTACTCGCTGCCGTCATCTGGGTCAATCTCATCCCTGCCCTCTTCATTGGCATTGTCTCCATCAAGTGGCCTAAGGAAACTGCACCTTTCAAGGTTGGAACAACATTTGTGTTGAAGTGTTGAAGACAAAGCAAATTTGCTTTTATAAGAAATTTTATTTACCATTTCAATCTTTCTAGGTGTTCATTCTCTTCCCTTCAGTTGTCCAGTCCTTAATGGTGATTCCGCAGGCATGCTTTCTCACCTGGTTTTCCTTCTTGGAGAAGGTTCGATTTGTTTTATTCTGGTAGAATGCCTCCAGCCCAGCAAGAAAACCAGAGGGACTTCAGTAGACGGGAACGCCTAACATTTCAAATTCCATTGAAGGATACCGCAACGACTGTTCTGCATTGCACAGCTCCCAAGATCATCGGGTCTGCACTTGCCATCATTAGTTACGCATCCATTCCCGTGAGTACACTGTATTATTCTAGAGAGAGAGAGAGAGAGAGAGAGAGAGAGTCCGGGCATCGAAAGCATCTGCATCAGTTTCGGTATCTAGATAGTTCCTGCTACATTCCAATATTTTCGAGAAACATGCCTATTTTTCTCGCGGGGTCAAGTTTTTTCAGTTTTGATAACGAATCGAGATGAAAAAGATGTGGTCAGGGCATACTTTAGCTCTCTTACTCAGGCAGTGGGCCTTGCCCGATACTTGTCGATTGGGTGCAAGGTAGAGACGGATCTCCGCTTCGCAATCCTCGTCTCCCTCATCTTTTGCTCTCCCATCGTGAGCTTCCTTTGAATTTCGAATAAACAATAGATAGAGAGGAATGATAAGTTAGGCAAACTTCCTTTCAGAATTTACAAGGGGTGGAATGACGATCGATTTCCGTACTATTTTGCCTTGGGCCACTAAGCAAGAAAATTGCTGGTATCTTTTCAGGTCATCTTCGTCACGCTGATTTTCCTGGACGGCTTTCTCTACCCCGTAAACGACGTCTGTTCGCCCATTCTCTTCCTAAAGCCGGAGTACCTCCCGGTGAGCTGAATTCGGATTATTGTAAACCACAAATGAAATTCATTGGTCGAGCGGGTGATGTAAATACACAGAACAAACTGTTTCTAGGTGTTCCATCTGACGTCGTTCTCCATTCCCGTAGTGGGAGTAGTCTTCAACATCCTCACCATCATCGATATTCTGAGACGACGAGCGATGAGAAGTGAGTGGCATGAAGTATCTGCATGTCTCTGTCTACCATATTCCCATCCTTTTCTTCACTCGTCCAATTCCTTGGTTCTCTAGTCTCTTACTCATCTTCTCCGTGCCAGGAGGTACTTCTTTCCCGTCTCTTGACTTCTGAGAACAGCTATAATTCGTTCAAGTAGGCGCCATCCTCCCATGTTCTCTCTCATATTGCTCAATGACTTCTAATTTTTGACCACGGAACACTCGAGAGTGAGGGGGCTAAGTTGGTTTCGTCACTGTAGTCGATGACTAACGCTGCTGAAGGTGCAAGAAATCAATGGTTGAAAATTTGCTTTCATTTCGCGAGCATTTGAGAGTTCAAAGAATTCTGATTCATTGGAAGCTTGGAAACCCTGAAATACTCTCCAGAGAGTATAATACAATATGCATCATTTTTAGAATGTTGTTTCCCCATAATTTGCGCGAAGGAACCAGTATAATTCTTCGAAGATCGGACTGTTTCAGTCGAAGTCAGTCACTCTCCCCTCTACAATGAGCTGATGCTCTCACTCATCATCTTCATCCAGTCTCTCATTCCTTTCTTCACAGTCGGAGCTCGTGCTGTCTTCGATCTCGGACTCGCCAATGAATACGGTACGCTCCACACCATTATCTATTTAGCGAAACGGATGACCACAAATTTAAAAAAAAACTTCCACTTTTATTCCTCATTTCATCCCATTTCTAGTGAATCTTTCGCTCGGATGAGAAATCTAACCCGACCAATTTAGTGACGGAATCAGAGGTATTCCAGGTTTCACGATCTCGGACGACATTCAGAAGATGATCGACATCATCGGGGTGTGCACTCCCGGTCTCAACGGTCTCTTCGTCTGTCTCTGCCATCCCTATTGGGAGAAACTTATCGAGATACTGAGATGCACTCGACAGGAGAGATCAGTGCATCCTGTGGACCCTTCAGCCCATGAATCCAGAGAAGCCTAAAAGAATGCGAGTAGAGTTTATTGCGACTCTGGTCCAAAGCGAACTCCCAATAGCCACTTCGCATCCCCTTCCCTCACAATGATTACCTGGTCGTGCACCACAGTTCACATCGATGAACATTTCCAAATCAATCAGCCACACTTTCTATCTCTACATTGCAAGTTTTATTTTTTCAGTATCTTAATATTTTCCACTCCAAATTTGTTTATTGGTGAATAATATCGTATCGATATTTTCCACCATTTTCATTCTTTAACATAGATCACAATTGAATGGCAAATAGTTGCGGATCGATAAATAATCCAAATGCTTTCGGCTGTTGTCGAAAGTGAGAGAGGCAGGCTCCCAGCGGGAATACTTTGATCTTCCTTTGATCATCGGTTGCTCTAGTTCCCTCAAAGAGCAATCCGCCATTGGCATCCGATCATAATTGGAATCATCCTATCATAGAAGCCATTGATTCGCGATGGTCCTTCATTCAAATCAGTTCCTGCTCGTCTTCTCTTGTGCATCGTCCCCTTCATCAGAATGCCAATTTTCGGGAAAATCGTCCGTCGCCTGTCCTCCGTGAAGATCGTAGATCATGATTATGCAGTGAGTATTTAGATCAAAAATGATTTTTTTCTAAATTCAAGATATCTTTGCGATAATAAAAAGATTATCCGGACAAAAAATACTCCGCTTCATAAGTGTTTCTCCAGATTCTTCATAATGACTACGAGGAACGAGCTGAGAATGCAGAGAGAAAATGGAAGGAACTCGAAGCAGAGTATGCACTACTGGAGAAGAAATACCGCAGAGCAATCATTATGGTCAGTTTTTTACCCAAAATGTCATTTCTTTTAAAAACACGTGAAAATATTACAGATGGGAAGAAGACAGTCGGAGACGCCTTCTCTAGAACACCCTCTCGATGAAGCGCTGACTAGGTAAACACCCGTGTTATTGTTCGTCTATTTGGATTCTATTTTCACGAAAATATTCATTTCAGTTCCAACATCTGCACTTCTGAAATTGCTTCTGACTTGCTCGTGGAGAGTGAAGAAATTCAATCGGAGAATACAAGGTCGGTGTTTCGTCTCATTTCCTTCACCTTGAACTTCTCCAAATACCTTTGCAGCTCCGAAACACCTCAAATTAAAACTCTGATCATCGAGTTTTCCAAGCGAAGGAACAAGCGATGTGGGTTTACAATTCACGACAAGAACTGTGTTGGTTTCACCTTTGTCACGGGAGTTCGCTCGGGAGGCCTGACCGAGAAGAAGGGACTGAGAATGAACGACGAGATTACGGAGATAAACGGAGTTCCCATCGAAGGATTCTCAACGGATTTCGTCAGAAATCTCATAAAGAGCATCAGTGGATCCGTCAGAATGGAAGTGAAGCGTAGAGTGAATGCATAAGAAGGGAATTATGTTAATTCTGATGTTCTCGCTATACCTGAAAAAATTGATCCAATTACTCGTTGTTTACTGTTTAAACTTTCATAAAGATGTACCATGAATGATTACAGTTTGCAATGTAACAGACCGTAAATCTCTGACTCTCATTTACATTCTCTCTTCGTCCCTTCTTCTCACCGCTGCCATTGGGCATCATTTTAGTGCTCTTCCGTTCTGAAGATAAGAATGGTAAGGGGCGGAGCTTGGAGAAGATTAACTGCAGTCCTAATACAATCATTTGGCTTGCCTTGCAGTAATTGCAGTGACAATCTTCCTTCTTCTCTTTATCGAATCCCCTTTCAATCATGAACTCAACAATCGTCGAGACTCACCAGAGCGAAATGGAAAAAGTGAGTCAGTGCATACTGAGATTGATTTGCTTCCTATTTTGATCGCTTTTAAATATTTAAATGATCAGTTACAACACACATAAGTATTTAAATATGTTGCGAACTGATGATCAAGTGACCGAAAAACATTCTGCTTACGCAGCATTCTCGTTCAGAGAGCAACGAACGAGCGTGAACGGCGATCGAAAATGGGAACAGCTTATAAAAAGTTGCGTTACACACTCCAATCTGTCGAGCCAGAGACAATGTGAGTACTGTAGGGGTGAACCCGAATAAGAATCAGTGCGAGACGGTAATCACCCAAACTTTATCTTATCAGCTGGCCATTGGATACAGTGGGTGTTGTCGAGGCAGCCATTGATCTCATCCAGAAAAGATTTGGAGGTACGAAATATTTATTATTCTGTTATATGCATATTTCACTTGCAGTAACCACGTATGAGAAGAATAGCGAGAGAATCGACGACATGAGGGAGTTTCAGCCAGATTCGACTTATATGAATTCCATTGCTGAGTGGCCGATTCTCCCTCGATTCTGCCCATATAAGATGCCCGTCACCATCGACGAAGAAAAAAGACCCCAAAACAAGGTTAGAATCCAGCCAATCGTCATTTAATAATTTAACTAAATTCAGAGATTTCAATATGAAAAACGTAGACGAGCGAGAGAAACAAGGGCGCTTAAAAAGCTGAAGATGATTCTTATTTCCTATTCGAAGGACGGGAAGTCAGTATTACATCAATATCATATTTATCCACAAATTTTAAAATTTAGCCCAAAAATGGAGAAACTGGAGGTGCTTCACTCTGCATCGAACTTCCTCGCGCCATTCAAAGAAAAAAATGAAGCCCACTGCACCAGTTCTTCTGAGACTGACTCGGGCGGAAGTGCCTCTCCAAAGTCAAGCTGTGATACCAGCCCCATTTCCTCCCCTTGGTTAGATGATTTGCGCATTTCCTTCACTGCCTTCTGAATGGAAGCTCCTAGCTCCAATGATTCAACCAATTCCTTGCTTTCCCATGAAGAATTAAGAATAAATGCATTGAATTAAAAATTAATATTACCAATTTCAGGAATTCTTATATTTTCCCTCTGATCGGAGCTCTATCCATCCCCAATTACGAACCGTTGCCGAAGAAAAGTCGATCCGATGCAGTCTGGAGGCCGTGGGAGTGAACTATCATTGATATTATTGTTTATTGTTAATTTAGTTTCCCGTTACAGATATTTTTTGTATAAGTAGTATTTTGATAGCATCGACCTGTCTAGTCTGTCAGAAATCTTCGAGAACAGTTGCAGATTTCTGGAAGATTAGAGATGCCGTATGTAAATTTATTTTACATGATATAATATTATTATTAGTAATAATTCAAAAAATATAAGTAAATGCTGAAGGTCCCTCGCTTACTTTCTTCGTTATTTATAATAATAGGTTGGTGCAAAAGTTTCTTTACAAGGTATTTTCGAAGTTTTCTCGTAATTGAATTACTGGTTGGAAAAATAGTTATATTCCAAAATTCGCAAAATTCGCGTTTTTTAGGTATTCGGCAAAAATTATGATTGCATTTAAGTGAAGGGAATACCACTTGCGTTATTTTGAGAAGTTGATCAATAACGGTTGACGTATCGGCCGAACCCTTGAACTGGTGGTTTTGCAATCTCGTGGAAATCTTTTGAGGTGGAAAAGACCGATTCCGTCGATCAAATTTCGAAATCAGAACTTTGAAAAGTGCTGCTCTTGAGAGGAACAATGAATCATGACCATTTTTCTATTGGAGCTTTAACATAATAGATTCTTTTGCTTTAGCTTTATATGGGACCAATTGCTCACCCGGCAAAATTGTAGAGCGCGACTATTAAAATTATGCTAGTTTCAAGAACTGATGTTTCCGAAAATCGTCCCTCCCTTAGCAAGCTATTTCATCACTGATCTGGCGCAGCTCATACAATATAATTCCCAGTAAATGGGCTTTACAAAAATGCTGTTATTGTGGTATAATCACTACAGCGTGTAGAGAAATATTCTATTAAATATTCCGGCGGAATTTTGAATTTTTTGACTATGGCATCTTACTCCGCCTGAACACCCGATCGAGCAGGATTGAGCAAAGGTGCGCTATGGAGAGTATACATCTAGTAATATAATAAGAAACACCACATCAAGATTGCTCAATAGCGAAGCAAGATATAGCACGAAAACTGGGGAAGTTATTTTGTAAAGAAACTTTTGCACCAACCTAATAATACGATGCTATTGCTCGTGGGCTACTTTCAAGATTAGCCCGGTCGAAGCAAGTACCGAGATTCTCAACTCACAACAGATCTCCTTGCAATAATTATTACAATAGTTATAATAGTTATATACACACAACAGTTACTATTGTTATTTAAACATTGTGATAGCAAAAAATAAACATATATTTCGAGTAAGTGTAATTTAAAAATATACGCTCCCGGGTGGGTTCGAACCACCGACCTTTCCGTTAACAGCCGAACGCGCTGCCGATTGCGCCACAGAAGCTGTTGCGCAAGTCTCATGCAGATCCGTTGTTTTACCTGTTTGGAGGATTCAATTTTGTAAGAACATACAAAACACTAATAGTACTTGTGTGACGTTACGCATTAAAAAAACAATGGAAACCTTATCTTTGATGTCCGGATGAAAAAAATGAATGTAATTCCAATGTACATATTCTACATTATTTAATGCATCTGAAGCATCTACAAACAACCATCCTCAAAGACATGTGAATCAAAACAAGACTGAGCATAATCAACAATGATATAAAAGAAATGACGTCAATCGAATAATATACGAAGAAGTTGAGGTTGCATCCGTAGTGATCTAGTTGTCTGAAAGGCAGATTATAGCGCTATTCATTCGCACGACATCGTATTTGATTAAGTCGAATTTATTTTGCATTTCAAAATAGTTCTTAATTCCACAATTTATTATGCTTCATTGTGAACTTCAAATACTTGTCACATACCTGAGCGGTCCGTATTTCGCCATGAACTCGAAGTTTCGAACGAAGATTTCTTTGGGAGAGAAGGGACGTCTTCGAATCTGTTCTCTAACTAATTTCGCCTTTGCAGAGTACCTCAACATGCACACTAATTGTGGCTCAACGCACATTTCTTCGCAGAAAATGGAATAATCAATAAATGGATGTCTAACTTCTCATTCTCGAGTACTTCCCTTATCGCCTTCTCGAGGGCATCTTCCTCTGATAGTCGTCCCTTCTCGAGAACCACTCCTGTACCCAACCTTGCAATCGTCTGAAAATAAAGAAATAAATTCGTTTCTACTCTTGTCAAAGCCATTACTTCAAAAGTCTCCCACTGATCATCAACAAAAATGATACCTGAGCGTTTCTCTTCTGGTCAGCCATAACAGGGATGACAATGAGAGGGAGACCGGCACTCGTCGCCTCTATCGTACTCCCCTGACCACAATGAGTGATGAAGAGGGAGAGACGAGGCTCATCTGAACAGACTCACATAGACTCGTTCGTTTGCACAGATTTTCGACTATCAATCCAAAATTGCATGTATCGATGCTATGCTGTACTCTAAACATGTGATTGATTAAAAAGAAGTAGCATTTACCGCACCAATGAGCATGAGATAGTGGACTTTTTCATGTTGTACGCACAATCATGCATTGTATGTTCTCGAGGTTCCCTGATCTAATCGACACTTTGATCGAACCGCAAATAATAAGATACGACTTGTGAGTTTGCTCATTTACTAGTATACTTCCCTACTGTTGTTGCTAGTCCATTTCTAATGTTTAATTGTCTCTTACGGAGGATATCATTCTGTGGCACCCAGGTGCTTTCAATCAGATTGGCGATTCCTTCCGATACTTTATCTTCTGGTCTTTCGTATTTCCAGAAGAAAGTCACGTCGGGGAACTGAGAAAAAAAGTTTAAATATTATCTTAAAATTGAATTCCTCAATCGCGAAAGTTATGAATATATAATTCGCTCTTGTACACTCAGACTTGAGTGACTCACCTTAGCAATGACTTAGCAATGACTCACCTTCTGAATTGTCTGTTTGATCACAGCTTTGTAGTTCTCTGGCATGAACTTGCTCTTCGCAACACTCCCGAATGAGATGAGAACTGTCTTCGGGCGGAGGTCCAGGATTGATGACCACGTCTACACGTTATCGAATATTTATTTTTAAGTTTCGTAAAAACAATGGGGGAATTCACTATTAACCTCGTTACCTCGTTGATTGCCTTGTGGCCAGAAGCGAGAGTGATTCCCCCAATGTCGATGATCTTGTGTGTGATGACTCGAGGAAAGTCGATCAATGGCTCGGAGTTGACGAAGACAAACGACGACTTGGCAAGCATTTGCTGCGAAAATAAGCTTGTATTTCATATTTTAGAAAAGCATCCAACAAAAAATATTGAAAAAAGGGATAATATTTCATACCGAAGTCGTTGGAAAATCAGGTCCGTAAGCGTTTTGGAACATCGAATCGAACGGTCCCTAAAAACTATGCATACATGATCTATCTGGATGTATTAATTTTTTATGATTATTTTTTGAAGAATCTACGAAAAGTAATTACAACCAACAACCATATCGAAAAAACCATTCTGTAGAATACCATTATAAATTAGGTACCTGCATTTGCGAACCGAAAAGGTAGATCATCGCAGCGCCAAATCCGTTCCTCAATCTTTCACTGAAGGTCATCCTGTCGGAGTATCTACCGATCTGCCCTGATATCAATGTATGCTCCGATGCATGATTATCGTGAAAATTATTCGTTACTACTTTCGGGAAGCAAATATGCCTCATTTTCTTTTTGCGTACATACGGATAAAATAATGCAATATTACTTCATGTTTTTCTTACCGGGCACATAAGAAGGGTAGGATGGTGCACCAGTGAATCCGAAGAATCCTTCCGTTGAGGCAGTCGAAACGACAACTGCGACATTCTTGATCTGAAGCTTCTCGAAGATTCCTGCAAAGAAGTGCTTGCAAAGAGGAATGAGTTCGACATAAGTAGATTATTGGTGAGCCACTAGTAAGGCTATGGTTTTCTGTTCAAGGGGTTGGAAGACTACATTTCTTATCTATCCGTTAGAAACGCTCGTGTTTAGAATGCGAATTGCAAAGGGATTATGCTTACGCATTTGTAGGAGAAAACATAGGTATCATTACAGAGTAACTAACCGAATCCGCATACACAGAGTGGTTCAGAGAGTGCTGCATCGAATTTCTCTTTCTCCAGTTGTTCGAGAAGTCCAGGGAAGGAGAGTGTGACTGCATGATATTGAGCTACTCAGCCTAAATTGTGTGTCGCACTTACAGTTGCATTGAGCTTGCCATGAGGCCACCTGTCGGGATACACTCTGAAAATAAAAATAAAAATAGAAAATGTGGTTCAGATTTTGCATATTTTTTCCAGTTTAAATTTATTTGAAAAAATATAGCAACCGCGAGTGCATCGATTAATCGGTCGGAGATCCACACTTCTCGAACCATTTCTTCCTCGAATTTACTCTCGAAGGAAATTGAATACGGCGACTGCGGTATTACTATCTCCTGAAAATTGTTGGTAGAACACATCATGCTACGAGAGCTCTCTGATAATTCCGAAAGGATCTCAGTTGAGTTTGACTGTGATAGAAATAAAAGAGCATACAGTCGCTCTGGTCGATTCTCTTTCCAATCTGCCATCGATGATGGGTGTTATCGAGTACTGGAATTGCGGATGGAATGACAGAAAAATATAACTACTGACTACTTGGTGGCCTGCATCGATCAATGCCTCGTGCAATGAGTGCATGAAGGTGAGATGACTCCGTCCGTACACTGGGTTATATGATAATATCCTGGAACGAAATCATTTGTCTCCGATCTTCATAGAGAACCATCATTCTTCCAGATGAGTCGTTCAACATCCTCACTTGAGAGCATTGCAGAGAGGAAGGAAGCAGATGAAGAGAGGGAGAGTTGACAGCATCTTCTCCCTCGCGCACTGATCCCTCTCTGCAGTCTCTTCTCTTATCAACTTGTGAGATCTCGTGGTTCTGCTCTTGCAAACGGCCTCACCACACAGTGTTATTTGATGAGAGAGGGAGCGTTCAAATCTAATTCAGTGTTGTCAACAACTCGAGCAGTGAGTAGCTGCGTTAGGTGAAGGACGATAAATGGGAAAAGGGTGGGCTGTGCTCAGAATGAATTCAAGTAGAAAACATAGGAAACCCGAAGGCGACGAAGAGATTTCATGCTTTGCATTTTATCGAATTTTTAGTCGCATTATGGGGCTACGTTTCAATATCTCTTCCAAATGTAGACCCCATAAAAACATGTTATCTGGATCGTTCATTGAATGTCGGCGTAGCGTCTTCCTAATTCCAGCCAAATCTACTTTTTCGCTCGATTGTTGGTCCAATTTCATGACATCCGCACAAAAATGTCGCTCCTGGTCCGAATTTCGAGGCGAATCGAACTATGAATTTTATTTAATTAGTGAGAAAACTTGACTTTTGGACTCTTGAATTTGAGCGAGTGAACAAATCCTAGGAAAATCTATTCGCCTTTTCACGTCGAGTTGAATGATGCTATATGAGAGGAATCGCGAGAGAATCGACCATTTGAGGACATCAGCGGCGGTAGGAAAAAAGTGTGACCAATCTGGAAAGCATTTTAGACACAAGTACTTTGGATGATTCTCTTTCAAACTGCGTCGTCAGAATTTTGATATCTGTCGTCATCTTCGAGATTCAGAAGGCCTAATATGGTACCATTACTTTTCGATAGTCAAATCGGGAGCATTTAAATGACCATAATTCCTTTTAAAATAAAGATATAGGGTCGTTCTTTGTTTCCAAAGAAAGCTACCATCAAGCGCTAAAACTTTTATGTTGAAGTAATCATTCCTGGTCTTTATCCTTGTGCGGGGCGGTCGGGTGAACCAAAAATGTCGTAACTTTGCAAATCGAAAATACCTTTTGGGCTATCATGCTTAAGTTGTAGTACACATATGTGCCTCACTTCTCGCCAAAAATGAGCAAAATCGGGGTATATAAAAAAAAGGGGGCGCACTTTCGTGATGCGACCCCAAAATGGGTTCCGGACTACCGTACTTCCGTACCTTCAACTGCCCATATTTGTACTTAAAACCTTCCAAAACATCGAAAACAACATTATAAGTTGTTTCCCCCGAAATTTGAACACTTCCATTGGTCATAAATGGTCATCTGACCAAAAATTTGAAAATCGATTTTATGACTCTTCTCAACCTGATAGATTGGCCCATATGCGCTAAGTCACTTCCAAATAGAGTATAAGTGACCCTATAAACAACTCAAACATACGGGGCATCTATAAATACGATATTTCATCTGAGGAATTCAAGGAAAGGCACAAAACTGTGCATCTGGTAAAAATAGACTTTCGAACCCAGGTTATGGCTAGAAATGTAGAGCACGATGAGCTAAGCATTTCATCTGAAGAAAGTAAGTCTCTATCTCTTCGTTGAAGGACGCTACAGAGCCTAGAAGTTGGGGAAAGGGACGGTTGAGGCGCGCTAAATGGAGGGGATGGAGAGGGAGGTCAGGCGGCGAGAGCGCCAGACGGTTAGAGCACGCGCTCTCTGACCGTTTCTCGCATGTTTTTGCTCGTTTTCGCCCAAATTCTAGGCTCTGTAGCGTGCTTCAACGAAGAGATAGAGACTCACTTTCTTCAGATGAAATGTTTAGCTCATCGTGCTCTACATTTCTAGCCATAACCTGGGTTCGAAAGTCGATTTTTACCAGATGCACAGTTTTGTGCCTTTCCTTGAATTCCTCAGATGAAATATCGTATTTATAGATGCCCCCTATGTTTGAGTTGTTTATAGGGTCACTTATACTCTATTTGGAAGTGACTTAGCGCATATGGGCCAATCTATCAGGTTGAGAAGAGTCATAAAATCGATTTTCAAATTTTCGATCAAATGACCATTTATGACCAATGGAAGTGTTCAAATTTCGGGGGAAACAACTTATAATGTTGTTTTCGATGTTTTTGGAAGGTTTTAAGTACAAATATGGGCAGTTGAAGGTACGGAAGTACGGTAGTCCGGAACCCATTTTGGGGTCGCATCACGAAAGTGCGCCCCCTTTTTTTTATATATCCCGATTTTGCTCAATTTTGGCGAGAAGTGAGGCACATATGTGTACTACAACTTAAGCATGATAGCCCAAAAGGTATTTCCGATTTGCAAAGTTACGACATTTTTGGTTCACCCGACCGCCCCGCACAAGGATAAAGACCAGGAATGATTACTTCAACATAAAAGTTTTAGCGCTTGATGGTAGCTTTCTTTGAAAACAAAGAACGACCCTATATCTTTATTTTAAAAGGAATTATGATCATTTAAGTGCTCCCGATTTGACTATCGAAAAGTAATGGTACCATGTTTGGCCTTCTGAATCTCGAAGATGACGACAGATATCAAAATTCTGACGACGCAGTTTGAAAGAGCATCATCCAAAGTACTTGTGGCTAAAATGCTCTCCAGATTGGTCACACTTTTTTCCTACCGCCGCGGCGTGGTCGATTCTCTCGCGATTCCTCTCATATATGACAAACCCATATATGACAATCAGAGGTACACGAAGAGCTCTAATGGCCACTTTTCTGTTTTTATACCGCTTTTAACTGTTTGATCGAATAATGAGGGTGGGTTATTATAGGAAACGTCATTTACCTCCCTTTCATTCCTAGATCACGCAATACAGGGCTCTCGAAAGAAAGAACACGGAACAAAAGTACTCTCCGGGTACCTCTGATTGCCATACATGCCTATACCATTTAAATCATCGGTGAAAAGTCGGATCGATTCGAGCTAGGTCTATTGCTTCTGATGTGTGAATTGACAGCGAATCGAACGAAAAAATATAGTTTTGGCCTGAAGTGGCACTCCGTACACCGACATTCGGCTAGCGATTCATGCTAAATGAAGTATACCACAATGTTCAGAATCGTAAAATATCCTAGAAATCATGTTTCCGTGAGTTCCACTTTTTGAACTGTTCCGATTTTCATTTTTTTTAAAACTACCATTTTGGAAAACATGGATTCACGGCAAAACCATTTTCATTCAGCTTACCATCTTGGGTGACTCAAGTACTAACTGAATTGTATCACCTTTCTTGATAATAGGAATTTCTGAAAATATTATACTTTCCTAATATCTTGCTTTAGAAAAGTACTTATCGCATCATCTAAGCTCGTATTGAAAATGGCTTCCGATTTATTGACAAGGATTGTCAATGAGTCACCAAGTATTATTCCAAGATCTGCATTGATGGTCGAATCAATTTACGTCAAGAAATGAAAAATTACTTATTTGCTGATGCATCAAAGTGATATTCCACCGTTTGTTGGAAAGAGGCCTGCAAGGATATTTAGGAGCGAACATGCGCAGAAGTTAACTCACTCAATAAAAAGTTTGTTAGTTGTGTGGTTTGAATCACTACAGAACGATTGATTCCAAACTTAAATAATATGATAAATGGAGTGAAATGTGCATGATTTCCAATTTAGAAGATTCACTACCTTTGAAAGATCGCGGCTCCATGGTCAACCAATCGGAATTTTCCGTCGGATAGTCTACAGTGCAACTGGCGTGATAGATACATGCCTGAAGTATGTCTATCATCAACTGAACAGATAAACGATTCAACAATCTAACTATCCACTAGGGTTGCAGGATCGAATTCGCGAGATTCGTACCCTCTGGGGGTCTTCCCTTCCTCCCTCGAACTTCGCACTGACGAGAGGTCAACCCTCCCTCTCTAATCGAATCTCCCACTCTCTATGCCAGAGGGTACGAATCTCGCACTCCCATCGAACTTCGCACTCATCCCTCTCCCTCTTTTCCCCACGCTCGAGTAGAGAAGAGGGTTGAGTGCGAAGTTCGATGGGAGTGCGAGATTTGCACCCTCTGGCAGATCGACATAGCTCGATCGAACTTCGGGGAGAGAGAGGGGAAGGGGTGCCAGAGGGAATGCGAAGTTCGAGTTCGAATTCGATCCTGCAACCCTACTATCCACCTTATTGACTCGTATTCATTTTTGTTCATCATTCATTTCCAAATTCCGAATAGTTCTTACCGATCCCGTGGGGCATTCAGTGAAGGAGAGGGAGTGAGGCACTAAGAGAAGGGTCAGATACAGCAACGATTGAAGGATCATGGAGTTTGGCTCTAAATAATTTTCTTTGAGCACTGAAAATGGCAAAGGGGACGGACAAGATGGGTATAAAGAAGAAAGTGTTGCTTATGTAAGAAGAAACCTGAAAAGCAATTAGATGATTCAATCTTAGATGGCTAGAAGGCGTCATTCGGTGATTAATGCGACTTGTCATGGCCTTCCCCTATCAATCAATGGAAAAACAGAAACGGAACTCGTAGAACAAGGATACATTTTATACGTCCTTTTTCCGTAATCATCAAATTCTACTGAAACTACAGAATGATTGGCGTTTAATTTCTGTTTCAGTCTCCGAATAACTTTTTTTGTAATTTTGTAGTAGTGTCTTGAGTAATATCCTAGGCGTGGGAAAAGAGGTTGATGCGTAGAAACATGGACCGGAAAGGATCCTCGACTGAATCTTTCAGGAAGAGTAGCAGCCACTATTCTCTATGTGTTACATATGTAGCGATAAGCTTCGCACAACAGTGGAGTTAGATTCAGGAAGTTTGAAGGATTCCCTACTCTCTCTTGATTTCGAATCCTCAAATTTGGAGATCTCTCTCACGCTCAAATTCGGAGAGATAAATAAATGAACATGTTTTGTTACGAATTTGGGTTTCAAGGAAGAAGACCAATCAAATTAGGAATTTTCTTAGGATGAGACATTATAGCCGTCATGCGAGGTTATGAATAATTGGAAAATTGTCGTTTACCGTCAACAATGTTTACTGTTTTAAATTGTCTAATGCAATGAATGACACTTTATTCAATCTGAGAGAATCGAGGAAGGATGATTCTACTCGAAAGAAGAATATGCATATCAGAACGCAAAACCATGGATCGAAACAGTGGATGACTTAGACTCTGCAATTGAGTACTCTATGGCAACGATGGTTACCATTTGCTGACTCTATGGAGTGGGAATGAAATGGGCCTTTTGCTGGATCCTCAGCTGCGCAGCTTATCTCGAGTACTTGAGAAGGCCAGGGAACCATGCCATTCCTGTATTATGGAAAAGATAAAAACAGCTTCAGGAAAAGCTCTAGTTGAACCAACTCATTCTCCGGCCTCCATTCCTTTGTAGTGGGATCACACGTGACTGAGGAAAGATGATTCCATGTAGAATTGTTTGTTTTTAGCCTTATTATAGGTGATATTAACAGTGGTCTGAAAGCTCCTCACCACATTCGATCACTTTCGTCTTTGCAATCGATTGAATCAATCAGCACACTGAGGGTATTGCAACTGCTCAAGCCCTCAGGGCAGTGGTTCTTGATGAGAGAGGTGTTGCAAAAGGCTAATAAAAATTATAGTTATATTCTTCTTATCCGAACTACTAATTGGTGACGCTACTCAATTTTCCAATTCTTTCCCATAACGGCTGTTGTTTGTAGGTTGAGAGAATACTACCATTACCCACAAAGTGTATCTTTGAGTTGTTAAAGATGCTCATTAGCTGGAACAGAGATAGTGGCCAGTAAGCAAACTATCGCTTACGTTCGGGTATTCCACTGTGAAGAAGAGGATAGTGTTCTCAGGAGACCGTTCGAAAGATAAATCTAAAAAATAGGTTATGACATCATGATTTCGAAAAGTTAAAAGGACTTCTGTATGATCCATTGTTTTCTCTGAATGTGGCTGCATCGTACTTCACTCGCATTTCGAGTAGACGCGGATCAAAGTTGGACGAATCGTCGAATATTATTGTGATGTCTGCAGTGACGAAAAACAAGATTTGAATAACAACGTTAATATACCCTTGCTTTGATATCCCAGCTGGAGGCTCCATTTTTGGTTAGAGATCGGACTGAAGAATAAATATACAATGTATGTGCCATGCGAAGGATCTGATAATAACTCACCGAATTGAGAGTTCCACGATGCTCGTTTCATTTTCGATATTGCAAGCGTTGTCAAACCAATCTGAAAGGGTTCAAAACCATTTCAATCTGAGAGCATGGAAAAAATGAGTCATGTTCGCTAAAAATAAACTAATCTAGCACTCCCTACTCACCATAGAGTTCGTTGAGGTCCATGGTCAGCAGTTTTCTCTCTTCTCTGTCTATGTGAGACTCCCATGAAGAATGATTGCAAAATCCGTGATAGAGACATGCCTCGATGTTTACTTCTCGTTCGTAATTTCTCTATCTAAACTCACACTTTCCTCTGGACATTCATCTAGTTGTATGTCGAGAAAATTAGAAAAAGAAGAAACCATCACGAACAGCATCCATAGAATCATGGAGAATCTTCAACTCGATAGAGATAATCCAAAAACATTCATCGACGATGGTGAAATTAGGATCCAACCATGTTAAGGAAAATCAATCGTTGACGATTTGCCGAAAAATTAGACGATTCGCGCTCTATTCCGGAGAAGGGAAATGAAGAGAAAAGAGATGTCGTTCTACAATGATTAGTTCAGGTTGACATTAAATTCTGTTTCAGAGATGATGGAGAACGTAATTGATTCTGATAGGGTTTCCGATCATTCCAACTTATTCATCTCGAATACATTTCATGGCAATACTGTTTCTTTCTCATCGACCACTCGACCCATCAATAGACTGCTTTATCTTGCTTTTCTCCTCCCTTCTCTTTCTCTCAATTGGGACTCGGGGGATGGCGGGGACATTGGGCTATCTTATTCAGTCTTCAGCTGACTCAGACGCTTCATTGTGTCACCTGGACATAGAGGTGTATGACGTGGAGACTAGGGTGGCTGAACTGGATCAACGGGTCGCTATTTAGAGGGCATCGGCAGGTCAGAGACGGATGAGACGGTAAACCGTCCCCTCTGGCAGTCCTACCCTCTCTATTCACTGTACTCTCTCGTCTCTCTCTCTCTCTCTCCCCTCACGGATGACCCGTAAGAGAGAGTAAACAAGACGGTTAACCGTGATCCATTTCAGCCACCCTAGTGGAGACGTCGTCCATCAACAGCATACCAGCGGTTCCATCAGTGCGGGAGACTGCCTGGGGGACAGCGTGACAGGAAATTGAGGGAGGGGGCAAGGGCTCTTTGGGCTGAAGCATAAAATTGAATACGAAATTTAGCATAAGCAAATGTCAGCCCATTACATTTTTGAGGTCTGCTTCACTAGTTGATATACTCGATCTAGTATTACCATCCTGAGGCAGAGCCCGGAATCCCATCTAAAATGATCTTTGAGCTCTGCTCTTCTACCTTCACACCTGATTCTGCTTGAGTTTGTGGCGCGCGTACAACTGGAATGAAATAATTTTTTACAAATATCAAAGATCAATCTGGATAATCGCACGATTGTAAAAATGACTGCTCCGATGACAATGATACTGAGAAAGGCAATGCCCACCCAGAGGAGAGGAGAGTCCACTGGAACGAAGGATATGATCTTTGGCTCAACAAACATGGGATCAACATACCTATCGATGTCTCATTGTGATCATTTTCGCCACTCGCTCTCAGACCAGTCGCCGAAATGTTCCAAGGTGCTGGAAAAGACGATCAAGATAGATGATAATGATGTTTGTCTCACGGGGTTCTTTAGTCGCACATCGAATCTCCATTCCATTCGCGGGCGTGGGCACAATTCGACTCCTCAAGTGGCCTCTTATCATACACATTCAGAATTTCATCCGTAGAGACGTGAACGAACCCATTTTCTAGTTTCCAATTCTTTTCATAATCACATGAAACGGAGCTGAGCTGCTGCCATTTTTTATCTTCCGATTTGAGCCTGAATTATGCAACAGGAAAGAGTAAATGCTATTAGTTTATCTCACCACATTTTGGGCCGGAGATCCGACCGTTTTGGTTTCGAAATTGGCTTTTTGCAGCTTACTGAAGTGATGTACATATCCAGATGCGTGCAATTCTGACCATTACAATCGTCGATGATGAGGGAGTCACTGCAGGGGACTGAAGGGCATTATGATCACTTTTCTCTTCCAATTGGCCTTTTTGAAGGCGAAAAAGACTAACTAAGCTCATGAATTCTTTCCCAGTAGTCCGAATGCTTGGATTTTGATTTGCTCACATCTGTATTATTCACGACAAATAAATGATCAGAGTTGTTGAAAATTTGAAGTAGCTTCTGTATTAAACAAATAATATAATATTCCCACAAAATACATACTTTCTTGGGATAATCAACTTGGAACTTTCTCAGGAATAAACCGTCATGATTAACCAAATAGGAGGGAATTTCGAAAAATAACAATGTTAATTGATTTTTACATTAAAATACTGACTTATCGGGCCATCCGATCCTGCTCTAAAAGTGACTCCTTTGGATGTGGCATTCAACAAATCAACCAGTCTGATTTCCACGTCACCTATGATATCACGAAACTACGATGTGATAAAACGATTTTTAAAAACGTACTATTTTGTCCGTAGGCCAGCGTAAAATTCCACGCATATTCAGAGAGTGGTCTGTAGATCAGCGAGCTAACTTTTAGCTCTTGAAACTAACCGAATATATAAACCGGCAGACGTGATTTTCGAAGGGCTATGGCAGTTAGTTAATGTCCGGTCTGGTTGTGATGATATTCAATAATTTACTGAAGTGAATACCAGAATCGAAAACTCCTTGTTCCACAGCTACTTCAACATTTTTCGAAGAAGAGCAGTGTGCGTAAAAGAGGCACACCTTAATATTATCTACTATCTCTGAGAAAAGGCACAAGTCTGGGAGTCGTATCATCGAATATCTCGCTCATTCGAACTCACGTAGTAAAAGCGCGCTTCAGGACACATAAGAAACCGCGTGCGCAAGAGAAGAGACAGCGAATAGGAGAAGGAAGTGGAGGATCATTCGAGAGAGAAGGGAGGCAACCGATCGAGACAAGAGAAAGCGTCGATAATGATGAATGGTTTCTACGTTTGGCTCGTTTGAATAATACCCTTTCTCTCCAAATCTATTCAGCTCAGTCATTATTAGTTCAAAATACTCTGGTGGCTAATCGCCTACTCTTGCCGCTCTCCCCTCTAGTTGCCCATAGAGCACACTTCGCTCCCGTCATATTGTCTGTAAGTATTCTCCATTCTCTAACTCCGTCCGGGGTTACGGCTGTATTTGCGAAGTGATATATTCCGTTCAAAAATAGGAATGTTCTCATCTTTTCAGCATCTGTGTTTCCAATTCATGTTAGAAATACGAATTTCCCTAATGAATATAATGAAGCTTCTCGACTTTAAATCGTTACTTTCAGGGGACCTCATTAATCAAGCTGATAGCACCTAGGATCTCAAAACGGCATCAAGCCGATTTCCCGTAATCCCTTCGGTAGGGTACATCTACAGACTGCTTTATTTCTCTTTCCTTATTTTTTCTCTTCTTCTACTTAGGAATGGCAGGGATGGCCTCGTTCTTGGGAGTCTTAGTGATTGTCTTGATCAGACTCAGGCGATTCACAGTATCCGCTGAACAAGCATATTACAGTATGCCAAGAGGTTTACAGTATACCGCGGGAGTCATGGGGAGTCTGAGAGGGAGGAGGAGTGGGAAGTCCATCCTTCTGAGCTGGAATCTGATCCGCCTCAAGAGAAGGATTAATCGCTCTCTATGCGTCGTAGTTCCTCATAGACGAAAACAAGATTTTATCACGTTGAGTCATAAGTTTTTCCAATTTTTACTGTTAAATGTTTCGCATATTCTGGTCTTTTGTTCTAATTGATTATCATTTTGATATTTACATATTATTAGTGCATGGATGCTCTCTTTAGCGCACTTTAGTCCAGGCCTCTTGTGAGGGCCTAGTGGTCATAGTTTCAAGTCAAAGTATCCGCAGCTACGAATGTAGCTGCGTCTTTCTCAGATTAGATCTTCCCAATGAGTAGTCATTGGGCAAAATAATAAACACTATCGTGAAGTATGATGAACGTACATCACAATAATACATGTGATTCGGATTTGGCACAGCAGACCTGTTCAAATAAGGTGCAAATTTCAGAGTCGTTTTCAGTTCGCCATGACCAAAATGTGTTTCGTTTACTGCGCATCCGCACACACTGGCCTATCGAAATCAAACCTATCTCATCGTAAAGCTTCCTACATTAGGAGCTTATATTTGCTTTATGGTGGGCTGTCATCATTATAATCAGAAGCTGCAGTCATCAACACTTATATGATGAAATTTACACATCGAAATCAGTGTATTTCAAAGCTTCCTGATAAGATGATAGATGGACGTCCCACATTTTTGTGTTTATCAGCATCAGCTACCCCCGAACTATCCCCCATTAGCTTCGCATAGCCATGGGATTCCTGCGAATTCAGAAATGGTACTCCAAAAATAACCACTAAAAGTCAAAATTTTGATCGGTGAGGTCAATATCCGGATTTTTTAATAAATCTCATTTTTGAAAAGGAGATGTCGCGAGGTCTCAAATTTCACGAATGGTAAGGTTACCCCATAAAGTAAGATTAAAGCGCTCCTATACAAAAGCCAGTCATTATAACTTAAAAGGTAAGAAAGTTGCCAACTCAAGTGTGATTTCTTTTATACATGGCTTATTTGCAATTATCTAATCCTGGGATTGAGTAAGCTAGCACCACTTTCAACCACTTTTTTGAAAGAGCATTCAAGGGGCTTCTCAATAATGTATGTGAAGATGTCCAGCCTATTTTCCCTGCAAAGAAACAGCGAGCCCAACTCTTTCAAAATTTTCGTAAAAAATTCGATCGTGGTTAACGATCGATTACTTCAATGATTTAAAGCACGGCACAATTCGAACATATGATTATAAGTGTGAACTATACCCCTACATTATCCTATGGATCTGTGAACTATACCCCTACATTATCCTACTGATAGGATTTTAATAGCGCTTTTTAGGTGACTTTAAATTGCACCTTCAAAATTGGAAAAAACTTATGACTCAACCTAATAGAAACAAATGAAACTAGAATGTGTGAATTATCACATGTCCGAGATCGGTCTCGTTGTTGGAAGTGCCCGTTACACTCTGGTGGCCACTGACAGGATCTTGCGGCAGACGTTGGAAACTCACCTGAAATAGATATTGATCTTTGATCTCTCATTCCTGCTCCCACATTCTTGGACACTACACTCTTGTCGTTCGGTCGATTCCGACGGAATCTGTAGCGTGCATAAAACTGGAAAGGATAAAGATCAAAGATCAATCTGAGGGAAGGGGAACGAACGACTGCGACAGCGAGACCGACGATGATGAGAAGAGCAACCAGTCCGATGCCGACCCAAGTGAAGGGAGAATCCACTCGAAGGAAGAGTTGATCTTTGATCTCTGGAGGGACATACTTATCGAGAAAGATTCATTCTGCTTCGCCTTTTCCTCCTTCACTTTCCGGCTCGCTCGCAGCGCCGAGATCTCCCAAGGCCCTGAACAAAATCGACCTTTCGCAGTCAGGGGCAGATATTTGCTGGACCAGGTTCAACAGCTTTGCATCGAATCTCAACACCCTCAGGGGAAGCGGAACGAGTGGTATTCCTGGAATGGTTTATTGTTTGCAATTGGGCAAGAAGAGAAACAAACTCGTTCTCTAGTCTCCATTCCCTTGTCTCCATATCGCAAAATACAGATTTCAGCTGTTTCCAAGTCCAATTATCCGATTTGAGCCTAAAGACACGTTGGGTTACAGTAACAGGGTAGAATCGTCCTCACCACATTTTCCCTCCTCCCTCCTGGCAGTTGATAGAGTCCCTCGAGACATTGAGTGCAGTGCAATTCTTCGGATCGGCAGTGCAATTATGCATGCAATCATCGACGATGAGAGAGGGGTCGCATGGGGCTGCAATGAAGACTATTCTTTCTTATTTTTACTTCGTTACTAGCCCTTGCCCTCACAAAAGGTGAATACTCACTAAGCTCATGAATTTTCTGCCAGAAGAGAGGGTCCACAGCACTTGTGCTGCCGATCTCCTTCTTGTCTTCAATGAATACAACTGTCGATCCATTAAGTCTGTCACGTAATTTCTCAAATATTTCAAGGTATTGAAGAGACGCAGACGCATTACCATTTTCGGGTGATTAACGGTGAAGCATAAATTTGGCTTGGTTGTTGTATTACCAAGGCAAGACGGAGTGACGGGAAGATCTGAAAAGAATTAATGTATGTTCAATTTAGACAAAGCACACTTACTAGTTTCATTTTTGGAATCCGTTTTGAAAGTAGCATTATTTTGATTCGCCATTATAAACAAAGGGTCGCCGAATCGCAGGCCAACAGCTGAACACATATTTAATAAATCCCGATATTTGAAGAATTCAGATTAAAAGTTCACTTTTTCTCGCGCAGAATATGGTAAAATTCCACATATGGCTCGAGAGAGGGCTGTGATTTTATTTTTAGGAAAATAAACATATCGAAATACCGAACGTGAACTTCAATGATGGTTATCAATCCGCCACTACAACGTTTGTTTACGATATCTGGAACAAATGACTTTTCTGATATATTTCTGGATTCGAACCGTTGTAATCGTTAGGTTTCGTCCATGTAAATATTTCCGTCTCCGTTGAAGGATGACCACAGTAAGAAACAAGGAGACAAGCCTACAATCGCAACTCTCTTCCATCAAAAACCACGAACTCACCGAATCATCTGGACACTTCTCTGGTTCAGATCCGAACGCGTGAGAAGCAGCGAATAGGAGAAGGAAGTGGAGGATCATTCGAGAGAGAAGGGAGAGAACCGATCGAGACAAGAGAAAACGAAGAGAATGAAGAGTTTTAACGATGATTCGACCATTTCGAACAATACCCATTCTCTACGAATTCATTCAAATCAAATTTGAATTTAGGATTTGCATAATTTCAAATTTTCACTTTCTCCCTCTTAGCCAAGCATAATTGTGATTCATGAAGAACCGTTTAGTTCGCCAGTTGAGGGCCTAATGATCGATAATCTCGGATGAGTCCTGACTCGATCCTCTCTTTCCTCTCTCTGATCTCCATCCTTTCTCCACAATAGAACGTGATTACAAGCTGTATGAGGGAGGGAGAGATGGCAGAGAGAAGGGGAGGGAGAGGAGGGGGGGGGGAGGCCCAGACCAGATCTGTCACACTCGTCCCCCCACTCGTCTCTCTTCTCACACATTCCTTCCCGACTTCGGACCTGGAAGGAGCAAGGGAGTCTTCTCTCAGTTCACGATGTGGTTCCCATTCGCCCTCTTGATCTGTGCGACTCTCAGTGATGCAGCGCAAGTTTGTTTGTTTCCTTACATTCCATCTTCCTTATTTATCCCCACTCATTCTTCGAAGTATTCACAATGTCCAATTTCCGTAATTCGGATGCGTCCGCATATTAATCTTGTGAAATGACTTTGATTTCGATCAATGGCGAAGTGAAATTCGAGCGACTCGTGGGAAATCTCGAGATCGAGAGCGAGTTTGCAGCGGTGATTGCGCAAAAACGAGATCCGTGACTGGAGAGAGACGCGTTGTTCCACTCCTGTCGCATCTTCACTCCTTTGAACCAAATGATGAATCGATTAGTGATGATAGGGTAAGATGAGTGCCCTTGCTATGAATTGTTCGTTCGACCGCTTACTCATCGGGGTTACCATTGTCAGCAGCTAGAAAGTGCAGAAGGAGATGTGGTCAGCGGCATGAATCATCGAGGGGCGAATATCGAAATAATGATGTCATTCCAGAACATTCCCTTCCTGGAGTTGCTCAATTCGGAAGGAGTAATGCAGCTTGCACAGGTTCGTTCTCTTGTGGGTACGTACTACTATCATAGGAGCAAAACCATTCGGAGAATGCGAAAACCATGTGTTAGAATATTATGGTTTATAAACGAGAATGTACAGATAACAATAATAGCGAAATTCGAAAATTATACGAATATCGATTTCCTCAGGTCGCAGCTCAGCTCTCACAGCAAACAGCTCAACAATCTGCGAGGAACGAGAAGGAAATCATGTCAGCCATTTACAAATATGTTGAATTTTATACATGACTAGAAGCTCTTCTCTGTCCGGTTAGCTCTCCCTTTCCTCTCCAAGCCATTCGAACGGGGTTAATCTGCATATCTCGCGATGGATTGATTCCCTCATTCGCGCATTCACTTCAAGCACTTCCGGTTCTGTGAACTAGCGAGATCTAGGTGTGAAAACAAGGTTTCAGGATGCGAAACGAAGCTCCGCAAGTCAAGCCTATCACTCTCGATCAACGGCCGTCCGAGATATTCGGACAGGTCAGCATTCAACATTCATTTCCTTTCAATACGAGAGTAACATAGTTATACTAAAATCATATTCTTACATCGTAAATATTAGTTTTTTTCTTTCGTTCAGGCGTTCACTAACCTCGCCCGTCCACTGAAGATGCAGACCTTCTCTGCAGTTGAGCATCCAGAACTCCTTCTCCCGCAAGGTGAACGACGACGATCTCCTCCCTCATCGTCGACTGCTTCTCCTTCCTCTGCATCCTCACTGCATGCTTCGCTTTTCCCCGCACGCAACGCGACCGCTTCGCAAGAGGTCGACGAAGATCTGAATCGAATCGATGACCTCGAAAGGGAAATCAGAGAACTGAGAGAGCAGCTGAAGGCAAGGAAGGAAGCTGCAGCTGTAGAAGAGACGACAACGATGAAGGAAGATAAGAAGAAGGAGAAGAAGAAGAGAAGAGCGAAGAAGGAGAAGAAGGAAAGAGGTGCAACTAATGCATAATAACTGAATGATTATTTGACTGACCGAGTGAGTGAACTGAATGGAAATGCTTGCATGATCTGTCGTGAGATAATTCGAATGCGATAATTTGCTCGTAGACTTTATCGATCAGTTTTGCAGCAGCAGCCAAGACGGAAGCAGCTGCTCCAATGAAGGTTATTTCGCTAAAGTATCTTTTTTGTGCAACTACTTACTTTTTATATCGAATCCAAATGATATTCGTGCAACGGAATGGAATTTTCAGCCAGAAGTCTCGATCGACGAGCCAATTCAGCAGGCGCCAGCAACGGGATCCTCAGGTATTCGAATAGCTTGACGACGATGCAATCTCTTTCTTCAGGGAACATCTTCACTGACATGATCCGCGCATTCGGAGGAAGCGCCCTCATGGGAGGTACAAACACTTTTTGAAAACAAAGAAGTAAATAGCTAAATTTGGGATGGCCTATCTAGCATGTGCTCATTTAAGCGGTGATGCCCAAACCCGCAGCCCAGGAGGAACGAGGAGCGAGGGAGATTGAGATAAGAAGGGAGAGAATGAATGGAGACACTATCGTAAGTTTACTCAATCTCTCCATTTCACGTGCTCATTCGCTGGTTAGAGAATCGAGAGATCGTGTGGGGAATGCATCCTAAAAGTCACTGTTGATATTGATGATTATTACGTAATAATGAATAACTCGAATAATGAATCTCTGATATTCTCTGCAGTTCTCTGCCCTCGGCAACACTCCAATCCAGCCAGTTGAGTCCTCTGCAGCAGCCATCGCTCCAGTCAGACCTGCTGGTGATTTTTCTCGTCTCATTTTTTTGCAGCAAGATGAAAGTTGCTGCAGGTGTGGATGCTGCAGCAGCCGCCGCTCCAAACGTCAATCCGCTGATGCAATTGGCCAACGCCTTCCTCAAAGGTTTCGTTCTCAACCTTTCAATGCTCTCGTGAGGTTTCTCTTGAAAGAGCATGCGATCTCTCATTTGGAATCATTCGCTCCTCTCGATGATAATTACACCGTTGCGCAATGCCTCTCCGGGATTTCTCTCCCCTCTCTCATCTTTATGCACTCTCTCACTTTCTCTGCCAGTCTGCCGTTCTCTCTCAATCCCGTGCTCTATCGCCACTTATCCGGTTTCAATCACATGAGTAATACAGTGCGCTCATGCCAATGGCAATGATGCGCACTCTCTCCATTTCACACACTCTCTCTCCGATGCGTATCAATAGGGTGAAAGTTGTGCCCATTCACTAGGTATCCTTGAGCCGTGTGATCATGGACCGAGAGGGTGAAATGGGGGATTGGCATGTCCATTGTGCACTTTGAGGGGCCGGCCAAGCCGTTTCGAATGACTTGCCAGAGAATGAAGAAGAGTAGGATGAACGATCGTTTAGAGGGGATTTCGTTCGTTCGCTTTAGTTGGGGAGGATTTGACGTTAGTCATAGCAACTGTTTCATTCGAATTATTCGAATCGGTGATACGATGAGATGGGTGGTCGTTGGATTTGTAGACTGCATCCAGTAAGGAAAACATCTGCAAAAATTACTGAAGAATGTCCGTTCTGCATGTTTCTAATTCACTGTTATGGGAAAAGAGGACCCTTGGAAGACTTTTTTGAATGCTCAATTGAATACTCCCATTCAGGATCATCGGGAGCCGCACCTCGAGCAGAGGGAGTGGGAACGGGTGAGTGAGGAAGGACGAATTGAGATTATGCTTCCCTCGGGGGTGTTTCACTTTAGAACTCTTTCTTTTTAATAGTGAATTTGGAACACTTTATTTTTCACTCTATGTAGAGTTCTAAAATGATACACCCGCTTCCCTCATTCATTCCCTGCTCTCGATTCAGCAACATTTCACCGTAAAATGCCGCTTTCATTCCCTCTTTTAGCCCGTCTGGAAGGAATTCCCACTCGTCAGCAGCCCCTTCCTTCCATCAAGGAAGTCGTGCCTGGCGCTAATCAGAACTTCGGCATCCCGAGGGGACAAGGTGAGGATGGGCCACTTCCACTTGCCCTCATTTAGTTTAGCCGCTGGTTCTAAACTGAATATTGCAGGTTGTCTTCCTTTCCTGGGCGAGTTCATGCAGATCGCCTATGGCAACTGCGTCAAGGTAATCTCTGCACTCCTATTATCCTAATACAATGAAAATAGTAATATAGAAAATTAAATTAATTATGTTGAGGATGCGGACGAGGCTGCGTATTCCTCGTGGTCGAGTGAGTTGCAGTCTGCCGTTCTCTCGGGGAAGATGGACATTCTCAGAGCGAGGTACGCATTTAACCTATGAAATCCTTAGTTAAATTTTCCACTCTCATGATCGCTTGTTGTTTGTTAGTATTAGGATGACATCAACATGGAAAGATGGAGGGAGCGATAATCCCTCGTTGGACAAGGAATAGGAAACGAGCTCCATTTGGCTTGCTCTCCCATTTACTGTGGAATTTGGTAGTGCCTAATTCTGAATCTGTCGACAGGTTAAGCTGCTCAAGCAGGACTACAAGCGAGATAATACGTGACAATTGATTTGAAGTACATTTGCACATTTCAGTCGCGAGTCATGCAAAAGAGGTGCAGAGAGGGAGCAGTGCAACCAACTGAGACAGGTCGGATCGGCCAGATTTCCATTTATTATTTAGTAATTAATCCTCATAACCTTTCACTTCATTGTTTCCTGTTGGCTTTCTCACTCTTCTGAAAACTGACCGCTCGACCCTCGAGCAAGATTTGGCCACCAGTAAAACGTGCTCGGTGCTTTTTCACTCTCGTGGTCAAATACGACCAGTTAATGGGATTAACATCGAATCTACGTTTCTGTTTTTGCACGTGCACCCTTCCGGTCAACGGGAGCAAATGAACAGAGCGGAAGAAACCGATTCAAAATAAAATAGGAATGTGAGGAATGTGAAAGACCATACATGAATTCCCTTCATCGCCCTAATTGTAGGCCATTTCTAACTGCGACATCATGGATTCGCTGCAAGTGGCGACTAGTCTGCAGAGGAATCTCAAGAGATGCGAGGAAATTTCCGGAATCGTCGACCAGGTGAACTGACTAGTCCTGGTATTCGGAAAGATATGAGGGAATGCAATTTGGGTGATGATAACTGTTTTTAAAACTGTGATGTTATCAGTTGGAGATATTTTATTTGCCGGATGGATTATTAATTTATCATACATTTCTCTTACATTTGAGAAAACTGAACAGTATTATTATAGAATCCGATCACTGTCATGAACCAAATCGGAAATCTCGTCAACGGAGAATTTGCCCATGGTTTCCTCAACAACTTCCTAGGATAGTTAATCAGTTATCGATCGAGTATCTATCCTCCTACCGTAATCCATGATCTTCAATCTTGTACAAACACTGTATCATCTCGATTCGATTGACCTTCTCATAGTCTAGATCACCCACACAGCTTTCATTTTGAATTCCTTCCATTCCAATACGAGGTCTATTGTTTATTTGTTTATTTTTTTAAAAATAAATATTTATTTTTGCGATTAAAATCAGTTAGTTTCAAGAAAATAATGATTGGCTCAAAAGCTCAATCGTGAATTGGCAATAGCAAAGTAATTACCCTGTTTCATCACTCCTTTCCTCTGAGAAGGGCTTAGGAAACACACGAGAAGAAGTTCATAGTCCACGAAGCAACAACTCCGGAGGGATTAGGACTACTGAGCGGGCGATGGTGTAAGCAGGGGGGAACAACTAAACAGCAGTCTCACTCCACTTCATCCACCATTATTATTCCCCCTTCTCACTCTCCACAATAATTTACATGACTCACTCCACTCCCCAATACCTTCTACCGTATAATCTGGACGACTTTTCTTCACTTCCCATCCATTAATCTGCCAGTTGCAATCAAGCTTAGAACGAGGAGTCAAGAAGGAGATTGGATGGGCGCATTTCTCTTCCCTCGAATGGTGGTAGATCACCCAAGAAGGAAGAGCAGAGGAAGGGTATTAGGGGAGGGAGAGGGCGAAGTTGGATGGAAGAGGAGGAGGAGGAGGATCTCCCTCTGATTCTTTAGCGTCCGCAGTCTCATTGTCTCTCTCCTCCTCTCCTTCCCTCCCCCTCCTCCCTCTTCTCTCTCTCTATCTGCGTCGACGAATCTGAGGGAATTCAGTGACGATTGCCAACTGTTCTCCTTCCTCTCTCCATTCTCTCTTCGATCTCCCCCTTCCCTCATCGTTGGATGATCCAATCCTCTCTTTCCTCTCCATGATATTGCCCCCTCACCCATCATGATCCACTCACTCATCTTCTTGCCCCTTGTTTTCTTATCGCCTCGAGAGTTGGCCAAGTGTCGAATTACAGATTCTCAGTCTGGAGATCATCAACAGCAGAAACCGAATGATGGTGAGTGTTTACCTGATTACTCCCTCCATTGCTTCACCCGATCTCTGTCAATCATTTCTAGCAGCACTTTTCCTTCCGTTGATCTATGGTTTCCTCCCGTTCGAGTCCTCCAATCCACGTAGTGGTCGCTCATTTGCCTCGTGATGAATGGCCATTGGGTTCTCTTCATTCCTCTCTGGTTCTGGTCTGTCTCGGTAGGTCATTCTCCTCTTCCCTCTGCATCTGACACCTCTCTTCCTCCTTCTTTTATGTTTCCTTCTTCCTTCTCATCGTGTACTATTCGCGTCTTTGATCTTGGTTCTTCGTGAATAAATTGGCGCTGCTCCACTCTCAGACTGCCCTTCCTCAATCTCTTCGTTGTCCAGATTTATGGCTCCCAGACTCTTCCTTACTTTGCATCCATGGGAGAATCGCGCACTATAGTTGTGGAGGGAGGCACGTAGATTCAATCGAAGAGAACAACTCAATGAGTGACCTCAGTCGAGTCATTAGACTAAAAGAGGAAGAAAAGGCGGAAGCTCCGAGAATTTGTGAAAGCTCCGAAACTCGAGTGGCCTGTTCAGTCACGCAATGTGGGTCGCATATTGTTTTTTGTGCCTCCCCTTCCTCCACTTCTTCTCTTCTCCTCTTCTTTATCGAGACTCGTTGAGAAATGATGGGATTTTCGTCGCGAGTCTAAGAAATAATAATTTACGACCACCGGAGAGAAGATAAACAAAGACTGATCGATCCTACCCTTTGATTTGGAATAAATGGAAAGAAACTCTCGAGTCGATTCATCCTTTACTTCGATCCTACGATAAATACAACATTTTAAAGGTTATTGGGATTAGTCTTCTCAACGTTCTCAACAGATAAGAATTATTCTAGGAAGTGGTACCACTGAGGGGATTCCCTCGTATCTAGTGTAATGTAGACAGCGTGACCTTATAGCGAACAGCGAAGGAAGATGCAGAGGCGCTTTCCTTGCATGGGGAATCGCGTGAGATACTCTACTCTTCCTCTGTCATGGGATATCGACAACCAATTGAGTGAACTCTGTCGAGGGAAGAGATTCCCTCCAGAGGGATCATTCCCAGTCCCTTCATTGAAGGAGTAGAAGGTGAGAGAAGGAAGTATCACTCATTGTTCCACTCATTACTTCTGGGGGAGAACAATGGACACTTCTTCTCTTCTTCTCTTGCTCGATCTTCTGCTGCATTCTCACTCATCCCTCTTAAAGAGAGACTGGAGGCTGGTTTGACCCTCTTCCTCCCTTCCGAGTGAGGGAGGAGTCAATAGAGGAAGAGACACCCGTCAATGAAACTAAATATGGCCAAGGCAGATTGAGATTAGAAGGGAAACTAGAGAAGAGTTCAAGACTGAGAATAACTTGACTATGAAGGAGGTGGAATGGATTCCTCGAGAAAATTTGACGAAATTCACTTTTTGATGATGCTTACTTCTAATCTACAATCTCTCCTAATTCCCAATTGTGCGTGAGGGGGTGGAAACGGAAAGACAGTTTCAAAAATCTGTCAGTAAGTAAGAGGCGATAATGCGAATTAGAAGAAACCGCACGTGCTAAACGAAAATCTTCCTCCTCTTCTCTTCTCCCTTCTCCGATAGCCGGCTAGATTCGTCTCTTATCTCACTGCTTATCCAGTAGGTACTCTACCCCCCACAATATCGCCATTTCTTGCAGAATTCCTATGAATTATCATGAGCCTGATTTGAATGGGACTACAGCATATCACTCATTCGTGGCCTAAAGAACTTGGCAGTTCGATACCGACGGGGCAAAATATATAGCCATTTACTTATCCCCGCTGATCCTCCACGAGAAGGGCTTCGATCTCGCGAGAGGACTGAGATTCCCTCTACTCGGTAGGGATCCACCGCGCATTTGTTCCCATGGAAGTCTGTAGTAAGCATTCATTCACCCATCTCAGCTATTGTTCAACCTGAACAAATGCAGTTGTTGATAGGGGCGGAGAGATGAGACGGGGGTGGTCACTTTTAGTCGTAATTGAATAGGAACAGAGGGGGGTCGATCGGGTATCGAGTAGTAGTCTCCCCCCTTCGTTCCTTCTCCTCCCTCGAGTCTTCCATTGTCCACTGCACAACTCTTGTCTAGAAGAATGCGTTCTCTCTTTCAATTCAAGCCCAGTCCATTTGTCCCTTTGGCGTCATCCACTCCATTCGAAACTGCCAATCCGAGTCAGATACGAAGGACATTCATAGGGCATTCAACTTCTCCTTTCTCATCATCGAATCATTCCAAACCCATCTTCTTCGATGATAACAATATCACCTCCCCAGTGTTTCCCTTCTATCTCTTGTCCATTGTTGCCTTCTAACGGCGCGCTTTCGAGCTAATTTCGTGTTGTGCCCTCAGTCTTTCTGTCTATTGGGAGGAGTCTGAATTCCCCTCGGAGGAGAGAATCGAGAAGGAGACTGAGAAGATTTAGATGGACTGGAGATACAAGGTCGAATGGGGGGAGGCACAGATTGAGGGATTCCCCCTTTCTCGGGCACTTTTAAATTCATTAGAGAAGTAATCGATACAGTGATTCTCCGACCTGATTAGTGCCGTGTTATTCCCCTGGTGGAAGGGTCGATCACTCGTCCCGTCAACAGATTGTCTTGAGCCTCATCTCGAGTGTCGGGATGACGACAGACAATACCGAGATTTTCGCGAGAGAGCGAGAGGGGAGAAGGAGAGGGAGGGAGGGAGGGGGGGGGGGCAGGTAGGGTAGGCATCCTTCGTGTAAGCGATCACCACTTCAAATCTCTCCCTTCTTTTGTTTGGTTCCTTTGCGTGATCTCGATGCAATTGAGCGGCAAAAACCTTGCTCGTTTTTCGAGTGTTTATTTGAAAATCAGCGCCTGACAGTTCAAAGCGCGCTTCCGGGAACAGAACTGTCACAAGTTATCATAAAAACCCACAACTGAAATTCAGAATATTTAGTTATACATTTAAAAAAAATAGCGATGTTCTAGTCCGGGTGTCACTTGTCTTCTTAGTCACATCAGGGCAAATAATCCTCTTGAGCGCAGACAACGGATATCATTGCATCTTCTTCTTAGCACGTTGAGGGAAATTGAGATAGAGAACCGTTCGAGATTCTGTCGTCACTCATTTCATTATCCTGATAATTTCTTACGTTCAGCACAGGTGTTTTGCTCTTACTGACGTTTTTGTTACTCTTTGGTTATTCAGTCATAAACGATCCTGACTTCTCTTTATTCAGCAATTTGTTCTTTCGAGATTCTCTCTGAGGCCCTCCTGCTTTGTCCAAGTTTTCTCAGATTTTTTCCGCTGCAGTGACTTTATTTCTATCGTGAGGTTCGCTTCCATTCGACAAAGGAGAGGAATGAACTCATGCAGACTGGAATAGAGGAGACTTCCGGGGGAATCTTCCCTGCCTTTCGCGAACTTCGACACCACCACCAAACTTAGTCTTTCCCTCATTGTTTTCTAGTTGCTGTCCCTCCCTTCCTCCTCCTTCTCTGACAGTTTGTGATGCGCGACTCTGACTGGAAGCAGTTCACTGTTTTCCCTCCTCCTCTCCATCAGTTTGCCCTTCCCCTCGTGGTCTCCCCCTACAGCAACTTCCGTTCCCCCTAAGTGACCCTTCCCTCTCGATCGACGACCATCCCTCGCCACTCTCTCCATTCCACGCACTCTCTCGTCTCTTTGACCTACCAGAGATCACTCGAGATGGAGAGAGTTCCCTTAGTCAAACGAGAAGGAGTAAGAGGATCCCTCCTGAAATCGCGCCCTTCTCTCTCGTCACCAATTCTGCAGCCATTGCAAGTCCTCTTGATGATTGGAGGATCATCATCCACTCCTTCCTCCCACTTTCCATCCACTTCACAGACAGACAGAGTCCAACTGTGCAACTCGCCATGAATAAGTCGTATTTAGGTTTCTGTAGCACAACTCTCGGTAGTTCTTTACTGGTTTTATTGATTTCTTGTCTTGGATGTTTGACCGTATAACTCCTCCACTTTCGAAATACCTGCACTGCTTTCCGCCATCTGGACTAATCGTGCAGACACTTTATGTGCAAAAAGAGGGTTGAATGCCCTAGAGAGAGAGAGCAGAGAGAGATTGGATAACCTCTGAGTAGAGGGAGACACACCATCATTTCGATCTAGTCGTTACGCTACTCAAATAAGACTCTCACGGCAGCTATTCCAATAGTATTCCTAGAGGTAGTAAATTATCTCCAGTCGTTGAGCGAGCTTACCGAAAACGTTCTTTTCAAAGCCTCTGTCTTATGAATTCTGCTGACGCAGAGTCTCCATACTAAATTTCATAACTTACTTCTTCGGAATAATTTAAATCGCTCATTCGTCCAGATTGTGAATGAGTAGAGAGAGAGGGAGAGGCAGTGAGATGGAATACTCCATCTAACTAATCGTCTTACTTCCGTTCTCTGCAGTCTCTCCTTCCTCTCTCCTTTTCTGCAGCTCGGGGTCAAAGGACTGTGGCCATTAGTGCTCTGCTCAATTCTCTCCTACCAATTCTTCTTTCGCCCCAGTTGCAGAATAGTATTTCTTATGCTTTTATGATTTCTTGATCTCCATTTTTAGATTCTCTCTGTCAATTTTAGACCATAATTTGTTCTTGATGTTTTAGTAAATCAAGGGGTTCAATGAGTAGCCTGTTCCTCTACACTGCTTCTCACACGCATCAGATCGTTGAATCAAATAGTAATGGTTCTCTTCTCTTCTCCTTCTTCGTTCCTTCTCTCATCTCCTCTCCTCACTTTTCTACCTCACTCTCCCCTCTCTCCATCCACTGCTCATACCATAAAAATGAAGACGAGAAGAGGGAGATCCAGGAAAGGCAGAGAGAGGAATCATGAACGGCTCTTCCGAGAAATGTCGCCAAACGACCTCGGCCTTTTTGCTTGAAGTTCGCTGCTGAAATGTGGGATAGTGCATCCAATTTTGATACCTGAAGGCAGAACCTTGTATCTCGATTTTCTAGACCCATTTCTCCCATTTACTCCGAGAAAAACATCTCTGATCTAATTGCAATCACATAACTCTCATTACCAATTCACGTGGTGTTTTCGTATACGCCAACAATATTCAATAATTGCTGCTGCATAATCAGATGTTCTTCTGACTCACTTCGTCAATCCTTCTCTTCCAGGTGGTATCTACTGCCCTCACGGGCGAGTGGCTCCTCCTCTCCTCCGATGGTTTCTCTTCCCTCTTCCTCGTTGGGGTCACCACCCTCTGAGTTACCACTTCTCTTCCCATTCAACTCTCGCATCATGTCCATGGTCGTCAAGGTCAGTTTCCCTTCTGGTAATGGAAGGAAGAGGAATGGGCATTTCTGCAGAACTCCAGTGGATCAAAAGGGGATCAAACTTGCAGACATCATTCCTAATTAAATGAATATCGTAGAGGGGGTTTGGATGGGCGGTGGATGAAGGAGGGTAACAGACTCAACAGACTTGTAAGACCCACCTAGACAAGTTCACAAATGCTCGCTATTTTTTATCAACTACCAATGGACGCCAATCAACTTGCATCTGATTTGTTATTCTCCTTCTCGTAATATCACCTTTCTACGCAAAATAATTAAATACCCTGGATGTAGTACTGAGAATTCTCGTACCAATCATCGTTGATTGATCAGCATAACTACTGCTGATTACTCCTTGCATTCAATATTTCGGGTTTGATCTTCTTCACCTCTTCGATTATTCATTCATTCTATACGATCAGCTTTCATTGCACGACAGGTGCCCTCATTGGCGCATTGCAGCCCAACTAGCAACGATATTTCTAATCATAGGTGTGATACACGGCTGGGATGCCTCATGAGATGAGTATCTGTCTGGGTAGTATCTCCTCCTCCTCTCTTCTCATCTGTCATCAGTTCTATCGCCCGCAACTCTGACACTTCACTCACTCAATTAACTTCTGCTGTAAATCTCTACGTCGATCCATTCAACCGAGGGTGTTTTTCGATGGATTCGATCTCACGAAGTGGAAAGGAGTTCGCTCCCTTCCCCTCCTCTCAGTGCATAATAAGCGTAGCTTATATTGGAGGGGCGGGCCATTCCATTTGCCTGCCTTTTATTATGCTGTTCCCCCCGCTCCTTCCTAACTGTCCCTTTCTCTTAGTCAATTATCGATTCGATTTTGTCTCCCTCCGAAGTTGCTTCTTCCACTTCTCGAATTGCGCTAAATCTCGTCTGGGAAACGATTAGGATGGGAATTGTCTCGATTTCGACTACGTTCCTCCATCCAGACGATCCTTCTCCTCGCTAGTCAGTCTCTCCTGTCTCCACTGCATGACAATGCGCATTTGAATTGGCATAGAGTGAATTCCTCCCTTTCCTCCTCCCTCCCTTATCATCAGTTCAGAGTTCATTCTCTTAAACCGGGAGTTGTTGTTGATTCGAGGGGACGGTGGTCTTTTTTCCGCTAGTTTCATTCATCATCCCTCAGCCCAGTTAGAGCTTCGAGCAGAGAGTAAGTGAGCATCGGGAGGAACTCCATATGGAATAAAGTCCCCTCTCTCTCCTCCTATCGGCCAGATGAAAGAGAAGTTCCCGTTTTGATGTCAGGGTAGACTCGAAATGAATTCGTCAAAGAGGGGTCTCAAATTGGTACGCTCTCGATGGTCTAGTGACTCCTTCTCCCATTCGCCTTCTCTCTCGTACAATTCCTTGCCATCGACAGCATCTCCTCCCTTGATCCTTCCCACATCAATGCCCTCATTCACCTTTTGAATCTCCTCCTGTGAATCTCGTCGTTCTTCGAATTCCTCCCATTTATTGCGTGATAAATGAGACTTGACGCAAAGTGGGAAACGCCACGCTAACTTTTGTGAATTGGCCGCCACTTCCAATCAGAGATTCTTCCTTTTCTTCTCCAGATTCTGCTGGAATTTCCTACACTTTGGTCAGTTGTTCTCACTAAGTGAGAACCCGCTGACTGCATCTCCGTTTGCTCTAATGCTTTCGATCACCTCCTCCCCTCCTAATGATGTAGTTTAGTCGTGTTTGTTTTCTCGCCCCAATATGATCCCCCTCCTCTCCTCCATACTCAAACCTCCTAAACCCTCTCGTCCATCATTCTCTCCTAGTAGAAGAAATCAGTTTCAGTGCGTATTCTTTCGCCATTCCCTCGAATGAGATCGTCGCCATTCGTGGAATGAACTCATTCAACTCTCCTCAACTTCCTTCTCCATCCCATTATTTGCGTGGGAACTAACAGCTATTCTGCAGGATGTACGTGCAGCTGAGCATATCTCTATTTACAGTAGTCTCTCCTGATTCAGCTTCATCACAGATCTCTCCCATTTCCCCCTTGGTCAAGGATTAGTTGGTTCTCTGGAAGGACACGGTCATATGTCCACAAAAGTCGCGAGGATTCCCCTCTGAATTATATTGGGGTGTCCGGAAAGTTCGTATAATGCTTCGGAAAAAAGTCAGTTCGCGATCAAATGCAGTGATTGCGCAATCTGTTTGTCAACAATGTATTGCATCATTCTGACGTTGAGTAGTGAGAGGATTTAATCAGTCTCCTAGTTGCTACATTGATTCTTGTGATGGACTCCCATCTCTACCTCCGAGCAGTTTTACTTCATTACTACCGTCTTGGCCGATCCGTGAAGGAGGCCCACTCTGCCCTGGCCCAGTCGGAAGGAGCTGACGCCCCCTCCATACCCTTCTGCTATAAGTGGTTCTCCCGCTTCAAGAAAGGGGAGTTTGGTCTCGACGATCAACCCCGCTCTGGACGCCCTCCCTCCCTCGATCAGCCTCTCGTTCTCCGCACACTGAAGCGCAAGCCCATGGCCAGTGTGCGTGAGTTGAAGAAGGATACTGGTACTCCCAGATCAACGGTGTCCGATATCCTCCATCGATCTGGGAAGAAGCCGAAACTCCCACAAGTGATTCCCCATGACCTCTCCCCCGAACAGCTGAAAAATCGTGTTCAAGTCTGTCGGGAATTACTCCATCGTAGATCCAATCTTCGATGGGTCAATTCCATCATCGCTACAGATGAGAAGTGGATCACGTACGATAACCCTGTGAGGAGACTGCAATGGGTGGATGCAGATGAGAAGCCCACGCCTGTCCCGAAGAAGGAAGAGCACGGAAAGAAGGAACTCCTCTGCTTCTTCTTCTCAGTGCTCGGTCCCATCTACTGGGAGATCCTCGCCCCTGGCACCAGCATCAATGCCGACCTCTTCTCTGAACAACTGGAAGATGTCGCGATCAGAGTCCCTCCCAGACTCCTGAACCAGGGCAAGATTCTTCTTCTGATGGACAATGCTCGCCCACATCGAGCGAAGATGACCCAGAAGAAAATGGACGAGCTGAAGATCGAGAGGATTCCCCATCCACCGTATTCCCCGGATCTCTCCCCATGCGACTACCACTGCTTCCGCTCTCTCTCTGACTTCTGCAAAGGAAAGAAGTTCAAGAATCGAGATGAAGTTGTGAGGGCTTTCGTGAACTGGGCGGTCTCGAAGAAACCCGCATTCTGGAAGAGAGGAATCGAGACCCTGCCCAATCGCTGGAGGGAGGTAGTGAGAAAGAAGGGGGCATACATTGGTCACTGAGAATTGTAAAGCATTGAATAAAAAATAAAAACAAAAAATTATACGAACTTTCCGGACACCCCAATAGATGGGACTGTTGTGGATGGTTGCCTCTCCTTCTCTCTCAATGGTTCCGTATTCCCACTCCGAATCCTCTCGAATTAGAACTATCCTTTCTACTTCTCCCTCAACTGCCCATTCATTACTCTTTCTCAGAAAGATCGTGCTCGAGTCATCAATGGTCGCGTTCCCTTCTCTTCCCCTGGTTCCCGAACCCGAGAAGGCTCTCTCCCTCTCCCACTTCTCATCCTTCTTCCTCTTCTCCCTCAGATCCCCGTTGTCGTCGATTCCGAGAGGATCACGCTTGAACGAGCGGATTCGTGAAGGACTCCGCTAACTTTTCCCAAAATATTCCAGACTTCCCTCGTCGGTCCTCAGAACAGTCAGAGATTGATGAGAAGCCACAGCTTAGAAGTCTGTTCGACTCCAACTGAAAATGAGTGGAACAATGTGTGGGGAGGAGAACCTTGTGATGGAGAGGTAAAGATAAAGGTAAAGGTACATCCCGACTTCGAGACTGGGCTCGCGGGAGAACACTGCTAGGCCAGTGCCCAGATGGAGAGGAGGAAGTAATTAATCGTTCGAGTCTCAATCTCAATGTGATTTCTCGCACATTCCAATTCGAATGATCAGATCGATGCGTTGTTTACCCATTGTGTGACGAGATGTCGACGAGTTTTCAGTTGGTCCCTCATTCCTCTCCTCATTTCCTCCATCTCCTCCTCCCTCTCAACTCAGTGATAGATGACAGTAGGATATCAGATCAATAGGAGAAAAGGCCTAGTGGATGAACAGCCTCTCTCTCGCTCTATCTCGCTTTTCATTTCACTCGAAAAAGATCTTGTCAGTGAGTGAAGAAAGAGTGAGATCCATGTCACATCGCTGACCCGAGTGAGTCTTCCAGTCGGTTGTATGTTTCGCCCCACTCCGTCACTCCTCTCTCCATATCTTCTCAGTCAATGAAGATCCAGATTATCGATGTTGTAAGTCTCTGAGGTTCAGTTACCACCTGTCCACTCATCCCATCCCTCCAGCAATTGGGTTCTCTCAGGCTAAAGTGTTGACACCTGGCCTAAAGTAAACTATTGCTCTCAAAAGCATGTGACGTGTTTATCACATCCAGACTTTTAGCATCGAGTTTTTGCTCCTTTGGAATGTCCAGAGCAACGGGAGAAAAGCGAGAAAGTGGAGCAGTCTATGAATATCACTCATTAGGGGAGGGGAACTCTAGAATGTCTCTCTATGGTCGAGGGAAGACAATGGGCGCGCCATCCGTGAACATCTCTTCGAATATTCTCACGAAACACCTCCTACGCCCCTTTTTCTTTCTCGGTCTCGTTGTTTACTCTCTCATGGCGTTTGATTAGCTCCTTCAACCGATTACCGTATCTCTTCTCTTTGCAGGTGCTCAACGGTCCCAACACGACGAGTCCAGCCGTGGCGTACGGTACCTTCACCGACCCCACCACGGGTGAGTGCGCTTATTGATTTCAAATATGAAAGTGGATAATTGCAGCGATGCCGGACATGGGGATGAGCGAGGAGGATATCACCGGAGGAGGCGTACGTTATTTTGCATTTATTTGTTTCTTTCTGCTGAATCAACGCACAAATCACTCACTTTCCTGTATCTCTCTTCTAAATTAAGTAATTATTAGTCTTGATCTGATTCTAAAAATGAATGAACTTTTTAATGAATGAACGTTTCAGGTGATCCCGACAATTTTGATCGTGCTCGCCGGTGTTTTCTTCGCTATTCTCACGACCGCCGGCAATCTTATGGTGAGGCGACGTTTCGTAAAAGACAGAAAGGAATACACGACGCTCTTCCAGGTGCTGATCTCATTCAAGATCGACCGTCAACTGCAAACCATCTCGAATTACTTCTTGTTTTCCCTGGCAGTCGCAGATGTGATGATAGGCGAGTTGAAGGGTGAGAAGATTGTCAAAGGATCGAATTACAGGTTGCATCTCCATCCCTCTCATGACCTACTATTTATCCAGAGGAAGGCGAGTCTCTTTCTTCTTTTCCTAGACACTGACGTTGTTTCTCCCGAATTCTCTGTTTTCATGCACGTTTTACTCTCCAATCTCTATAATTATCCTCTCAGAAATTTCACGATTAGGAAAAACCATGAAACAACAAGCAAAATAAGAAAATAAGATAGACATCAGAAATTGGGTACAGAGCGAACCCTCTTTTCGCTCACTTTCAATACTGAAAAAATAGAAACTTTGCGAAACTGATGTGGCCCTCGCATAGAAGAGACTGTGAACTTATTTTGATCTGTACTGTCCTATTTTCGATAAATAGATAAAGGGTCAGATTATTGATTGCTAATGGATGATTCTGTCAGATGGGACATTGGATACATCGCCTGTCAATTCTGGTTGTGTCTCGATTATCTGATGAGCAATGCGAGTGTCCTCAATCTCCTCCTCATTTCATTCGATCGATTCTTCTCCGTCACTCGACCACTCAGCTATCGACCGAGGTGAGGACTTATTATACTCGTAATGCCTTGCTAACGGAATCCTAGACATTAGACGCAATGCAGCACTTACTCGACCATACTTCCGGAACACTGCTAATTTTTACAAGAATCGCATAATATGAAGTTGTCTGAGTGAATAGTGGCAAAGAAGATCTGACTATAGACAGATGTTGAGAGATTTATCTGAATCTTGTCAGGAGGACAACTCGGAAGGCGCTCATCATGATCTCATGCACCTACATAATCTCGACGCTCCTCTGGCCTCCGTGGATCGTATTGTGGCCATACATCGAGGGTACGATACATTCAAATGATTGAGAACTGAGCTAATACGGTAATGGATTGCAGGGAGTTTCAAGACGGAGGACGATAAGTGCGTCGTGCAGTTTCTGTCCACGAATACCTACGTCACTGTGGGAACTGGTCAGTGAGGGACTGAAATCAATATTGAAGATTACTAGCCTGCCTATTTCACTTTACAGCCAATTCCGTGTGGAAATAATTGATAAGATAACGATAGAAAAACCGTTTTTGTGTCGAGCAAGAATTTGATAACAATAAAACAAATTGGAAGAGCGAGTTCAGGGGGGGGGGGAGGGAATAAGTGAGTCTCTTGCAGCGATCGCAGCCTTCTACCTCCCAGTGACGATCATGATCTGTCTCTACTCACGAGTCTACTACGAGACGAAGAAGAGACAACGGGAATTCTCACGATTGCAGGCCAATCAGGTACCCATCCATCCATCCTCTACGAAAGAGCAAACCCGAGCATATCTATCAGGTTGTTGCGAAAGTCTTGTCGCGTCATAGCAATTGGACATTGTAGCGCAAATAGTCCGTACTTTATCTTTCTATATCATATAACTAATTACAATCGATGAGATAATCAATAGCCTTTCTAGCGCACCTTACTCCACAGCTGAAGAATCATTTAGAAATTCACATTGTTAGACGAAACCCTGAGGAGTGTGGTCACGGATATGCTCGTTTCTTCGTTTACTACTACTCGGAAAAAGAGTGATATGGCCAAACGTATAACATATTCATAAACATCATGAGCCATGCATTACCAGGGCACGTTAATAGATAGCCAGACACAAAAGACTTTTTTGAGAATTTTAAATATTTCGGAATCAAGTTTGGACAAGAATTTGCGGGAACATGTTTTATCGTCTCATTTTCGTACCGATGTATCTGAGAATCTTTATTATTCTGAAATACAGATGGTGTGAGGTGATTGACTTACCATTTCAATTTGGGGCTTGCCTAATATTTCCCCCGGCAAAATACGTCTTTCAAAATGTAGATCATAAAATTTGAATGGAGAAAAAGAAAACTCCCAATATTATTGCTCGCAGCCGGCTTGAATGGTGGACCTATTATGTTTATCTGAACAAGCAACCCTTCCTCTATTATCATTTCACAAGAAATATTTTAGAAGCCGCTAGTTGTTTTAGGGCTATAATAAACTTTGCGACTTATTTTTAGCTCATTTTCACTCAAAATCAAATTCGTTTAATTTTCCGGTTTTCTATTGGAGCTTCACTAGCGGTAACTACATGGCTATTGTGCTCATGTATACACCTAACATATATTATGAGATTAGGCAACCTAAATTCCAGAGAAGCGAAATCAGTGTATTTACGCACGCGACAGGACTTTCGCAACAACCTAATAAAATATTCTCGAGCAGTATAACCTGTCGCTTATCGGTGCTAACATCACCCTGTCCGTGCATTCTATTCAGTCTTATTCCCATTTGCATTGACTAAAATCGATAACTGTCGCTGTCTCGCTGCAAGCAATTTCTAATGCTGATTGTGGTCTATTCGTGTCTCGAGTAGAGATCGAGAGTCCCTCTCTCCATCTTCCCTCTAACCATTGAGAGAGAGGGCAATCCTTTCAGGAGTTTAAGATTTCCACTTCGACAATGGACGAACGAACGGGATTACTCAGTCGTTCCTTCCGCAGTCACTTCAATTCCACCCTCAGGAGGAGGAAGAAGCCCAAGAAGGTGTCTGTGTGTGGTGTGCACGAGTGTCTGCATGGTGTGCTTCTGATCTTCCCCGACTGCCATTTCCCGATCTCCGGTTCTCATCACAGCATTACCTCGCTCCTCGCACTATCCCCTCACCTTCTTCTTCGCACTTTCAATTCATAGACATGATTCAGAGGTCAAAAAAGGTTTAAATGGGGTCATATTGAGAATCGATCGGTTCGTGATCGTCTCGCCTCTGCGCCCTCGTCCAATTCAATCTCGAAGCAGAACAGTTCAACTTCGAGGAGAGACCGGAAGTGGTCAACTGGACCGAGGAAGTGAGCCCATTCGCTATCTCTAACTAGACTTGCTATGAACGAGGAAAGTGCTTCCAAACGAATAGATCAGAATTTTGTCTGTCGCTGAATCTCCAGCATCTTCGAACGTGCACATTCTCAAGTTCTTAAAGACAGGAGTGCTTGTGACGACCTTGACTGCTCCTTGATCTCCCTCGATTCGAAGAACTCCCCACCTGTTTTCGTGTCCTTCTCTGTTCCTGTCGAGAAAGCAACAGGAAGCGCTCTAGACTGCGCATAAGAGCGACTGATTGTACATGACATTTAGAGAGCTTCCCGGGAAAGAACAAAAACAATGAAGGTAGAGAAGGAGGGTGCTTATGGATCGATGTAGACAGGAGAACGAGTTGATGTTCGTCAAAATTACTTGAATGTGTTACCCGATTTTTTCAATATATTGATGTGTCTATTTGGCAGTTCAATAAACCGTGGTCGTCGATGGGCGTGGCTTCGAATCTGCACGACTCGCAGCATGAACAGCAGTGAGGAGAGCAGTGAAGCAGTTGGAGGAGGTGAGGAGGAGGGAGAAGAGAGGGGAGAGGAGGAGTGGAAGAAAGAGGAAGGATTACTCACATCAAGAAAGTTGTCTCGTGTTCATTCCTAGCAATCTCGTTCGAAACTGGGACAAATTCAGAAGTGTGCTGAAAATATCATCTCATCAGCTGAAAATATTCCCAAGTTCGAGTTCAAGGGTCCAAAGCACTGTAATATCCATTTATCAAAAAAGTCGGAATTCCTTTGGTCTGCTGTTTTTGTTTAGCAAGTGGTATTAAAGAAGGACTGTCAGCAAAGTTGAAATTTTGACGTTGTCATAACCATGACCGACCTTTGTACAACCATAAGAGATTCTGAAAATTTCAAATGCGTATCTCTATTTTGAACCGAGTTATCATTAGTTGGCTGAATGCCAAGGAGGGCTTGAAGGGAAGGGACGTGCGGGAATTCAAATATCTAGAAGATTTTTCAAAAACTGGTGGGATTCGAACCCGCAACCTTCGATTACGCGGCGACTGCTTTACCACTGAGCTATGCGATTGACCTTTGCCTATCCTATTAGCTCGCGCTATGATCGTTGGATGATTGTCTAGGTCATGGTTATGACAGCGTCAAAAATTTAACTTTGCTGACACTCCTTCTTTAACTCCGAGGATCAAAGGATTGGAAATTCCTGCTTGTGAAGAAACAAGTGACACTCGATAGGGGGGGGGGGGGGAGCGTGATGCGAAGTTTTGGCAATTAGAGAAAATGAAGAGCACCATCGAAAAAAGATTTTCAAAACGTAACAGGTATTGGAACAATTTTATTGCAGTTCTATGCGACAATATCTCCATTGCTTCTTCCGTCGCAAGACGAGGAAAGGGAGTCGATTCCCGACCCCATTCCCCTCCACAAACCATTGAGGTACTAATAATGTTCATGTTATTTATTTAGAAAATTATAAATCACTATTCTCCTTTTCGCGACATACTGTTGATCTACATGTTTATTTCTGCTGATTTTTTTTCAATTCCATAGATGCGTTCACTAGAGTTCTGGTTCTTTGATGAATACAATACAGTAGATGAAACAACTTCAGGATTCTCTGTCGATGGCAACAGATGCAGTGGACAGTGGGAATTGCACGATGAGGAATGGATCGAGGAGGAGCGAACGAGTTCCCCTCAACAGGGGAAACACGCAGAACAATTGCATCGCCCCCGCTGGTGAGACTGACGAGTTGGTGCCGAATGACGAAACCTTACTCATTTAAACATAAGCACAAAAATGTTTTTATTTAATTTGTAGTATTGTTCATAATTTGAAATGATATGAATGAAAAATAATAAAAAAATAAAAAATATGAAGAAATGGATAGATAATTGAAAAAAAAACTGCAGTTCCGAACGATTGCTACACGGTGGTGATTGAATTGAATGAGCAGGGAGATCGGCCGTCAATCAGACTCACCGAGGACTGGAATGGGTACGAGTACTTGAAAGAGAAGATTGACTGAAATGCTGCTTGTTCGAAGATAATGTCTCCTTTTCGATGAAACTATTGTTTCATGTAGCAAATTCTCTTTTATCTCATAAAATTAGTTCATAAAATTAGGACGATATTTTTTTTAATATTCTTTGCTCGCTTTCATCAGTAATCCGTTTGCAGTGTCAGTGCTCGTTCTCGCTCGAAGAGTGAGGCCCTCACTCCCAGAGATGAAATAAGCAAACTGAGTTAGTCTTTAATCTACATTTTTAATTAGAAAAAATCAATTAGGCAATGATAACATTTAGACTCGGTGAGCGAATCTGCCCCATCAGCCCCTCTAGGAATGAGCAGTTTCGCAGCTGGAATAGGAGGACTGATTCGGAATGGAAGAGGTACGCATTCCCACCCATGTTCTTTCTACGAAATGTCGATGAGAATCAATGGGTTCCCTTGGTGAAGTGGTTGCTTTTCTGTGCTACTTTTTTCTTTCTGTGTTTTTCTTTCTGTGCTAAATAGTACGTAATTAATTTGTAAAATTGCAGCGCGTATCATGAACGGGGGAGGGAGTGGAGAGAGGAAGAGTGAGAAGGAGAGGAAGAAGAACGAGAGAAGACAAGAGAGCAAAGCAGCCAAGACTCTCTCTGCCATTCTATTCGCTTTCATACTCACGTGGACCCCCTACAATGGTCAGTCGGAGAAATTAGAATTCGAGGAATCTATCTTGGAATGTCATTAATACCGTTAACCGAAAATTGAGCAGTGCTTGAACTCCAGTCCATCTCGTAGATACTTCATCTGTTCTCCTTGCAGTGATTGTGTGCTGGGAGGCGTTCTATCCGAACACTATCCCCGAGTATCTCTTCAACATCTCCTACTGCCTCTGCTACATCAACTCCACCATCAATCCTCTCTGCTACGCACTGTGCAATGCTCGATTCAGGCAAGATGTTGGCCCTCTCACGAAAGAAACGAAGAGTTTCGTTCCGAATTTGCGGTTGAATTTTGTGGTAAAATCGGTTTTTAAAAGATCTAACAGATTCATTATGAAGGCTATGAATCAACATCAATATTGCAGGCACACGTATAAGCGAATTCTCCGTTGTCAGTTCAAGGCGGAGAGACCCACGATGGCCAATGCGTACTACAGAAGACAATGACCTCAATACACCTCACTACTCGCACTCAGGCTACTCATTCTGCCTCCCCACCCGCTATTATTTGTTCTTTCCCTCATAGATTGCTCAAAATCCCCTCACACATCAGGAGTTTCATTGCCTACCCCTCAAAATATCGCCCTTTTCACCAATTTCAAACCTATTTTTGATCGATTTCGCACTGCAATCTCACCTCTTTCTCAGTTTTCTCCGGTTATTTGACCTCCCGATGATTAGTCGCACTTTCTCTTCTCTACGGGTACGAGAAGCATCTTCGCATGTGAACTCTCCATCGATCGATTCTTCTCTTAGTTCACTCACTCCATGCAATGTATCCCCATCAATCTCCCACGAGTACTCGCAACGGTTCAACCTTCTATCAATGTGCTCTCCCTTGATATTTCAGACTGATAGATCTAATAAAGATCTTGCAATTGCTGTCATTGCGTGCTTCTAAGAGTACCGGTGAAAGAAATTATGAAAAGCGGCAGTAGCTTGATGGTGTCTCCCTCTCACTGAAAGATCTTCCATCGGTGTTTAGAAAGGTGCTATGAATGATGAGAAGATTCCCATTATGACCAGAGTGAGGGGAAGAACGAAAGCATTATGAAAGCACATCAGACATGCAAGAACAAGCCATTTCAGTTCCATGCATTGTAAATAACATTAACTAAGTAGCTAGAAATGGGAAAAATCAATTTTTAATCAATTAACTTTTAGGTCAAAAACCGTACTTAGACATGCAAAAATCATAAATGCTCCATACCTCATGATCCCTCTGGCATCACTGGTTGTCTCGTGACTGTAAAAGGGATGCTACTCGGATGCCTCCTTCGACATGCTTCCTCTCCATTTATGATCGGATGCATCCAGTCTCCAGGTACTTAGCCATCCTCGACACAGTCACTTACATTCATATTTCCTTTCCCACTTTGCTGGCTTCTCTCATTAAAATAGTCCTCATTACTATTATTTCATTCCACATACTATTTTATCTCTCAATATCAATATGCTTTCCAGTGAATCTCTCTCACGATGTCTCTCGATTCTTCTTTCTACTCTCATCATCAACATTTCGACAACGACGATGATCTCATCTGCGATGCTTTCGAGAATTTTATCAACTCTCTAAAGGAAGAGGATGAGGAAAGGTGGGTACTAATGAGGATAACATCTACCGTATTCCTACCATCGAACCCCTCTTCAAATTGTCATCACCTACATCATTTGCATCACTCTCATCACTTGCAGTTCCTCTCGTGGTGATCGTTTCTCTCGCATTTGTCGTGCGTGTGGCTGCGAGAATCCGTCCGTCCGCGTCATCTCGACCGTATGCGGACACGCGGTCTGCTCGTCTCACGCTTTGGACGCGGCTTGTCCACTCTGTCACATCTCAACTTCCTTCACTCCACTCTTAGAAGATCCTCGATCTCCTCGTGCCTGTTCCTTCTGTTACTGGCATTCTCCTCTCGAACGAGTCCTTCTATCCGCCTGTGGTCATTCGCGCATGCGCGTGGAGAGCACGAGGAGTCACGGATGCTCAAGCGTTGGTCGCGTGTGATCACTGTCGAATTCCATCTACTCTTGTGCCGATTATGGAGGAACTCATGGATCCCACCGCTGTTGCCTCATTGACCGAAATGTTCCAGAACCTCCACTAGGTACTTGGATTCACTAAATTTACTCTCACCCTGCAAAAATTTTTTATACTTTCGAAGTTTTTCCTCTTCATCCATATGTCCTGTGAACCATTTTTAGACACTTTAATTATACGATTGACATTGAAAACTGTGAATGAATAATGCCAATGTATGTAGTGATCGATTGAATAAAAGATTGAAAATTCAAGCATGTTCGGAAGTCATGATTTCTTCATCAGCTTTTCTTTCGTATTCCCTCTATTCCCTGATATGTCCTCTGATGATTCATGTTTATTCATTGAATCCGTCTTCTCACGTGTTGTCATGAGACCTTCTCTATTCGATTCTTCCTGATAGTCTCTCATTTCTCAACTTCGAAGCAAATAAGCCTTGTTCTCCCTTCTCTCCTTTCCCTCACCATAGCTTCTATCATAATATAATTTTCATTTTTATCGTTTGCAATTTGGCCCTTAACAGCTCTGCTTTATTATTACTCAAATTGAAGATGCATACACCATCTCACTTCGATCTTTACGAAAAAATTGGAAGAATTACGTGGAATAATAAAGGTGAGACAACGGTTTAAATTCGAGTGTTGACCAGCGTTGAGCTTTTAATGGATACCTAGAGTCCACGCCAATTAGTTCCTTTTACTAGTCGATAGCCAATTGATCATGATCCAATTAAAAAGTGAAAAGTGTGTTGTCATTTTTCGTGTTGTCAAGCAAACTTAACGAGTGATCACTAGTTTGATTCAAAGATATTATTACAGATGGTTCAAATCCTCAACGAAGATATTTCAAGAGTAAGGACCTTTGTGCTCAACGTGAAGTAATTCTACATCAATCTACATAAGGACAATAACGAAGGCTCCGCCAGAGAACATTTTTCATATAGCATATCGTATATTTGCAAAAATTGCATCTTTCGTTAAAATAGTAAAATAAATTTATCACATACCGTAGCCTCAGCAAGCTCAGCACACTTGGCTCCGATATGATTCCTCTCAATCTCATATTTGAGTAGATCAGCAAACCATCTGAAGGATAGGGAAAAGGCATTAGATCCTCTTAGGGTAGAAGCTCGAATTAGACGGAATAATTTCCCATTCAACAGCAGCCACCCCAAACTGCTTGTATTGTGTACTTCACAAACGGGGTGTTGGATGCATTATTCTTCTACGAGGGAGTGAACGAACTGATAACCCCTCAATGTTTCATCATGCTTATTCTTGTATAGTCATCTTCGGGTTTCCATAAAATGAGCATTTTGAATTGGTTTTTCGCTTCTATCTAAAGATCGAAGTGAGAAGGAGTATGCATCTTCAATTTGAGTATAACAATTAAGCAGAGCTGTTATGGACAAATTGTCATCGATAAAAATGAAAACGATATTATGATTGAAGCTATAGTGAATGGTGGGGGAAAGAAGAGGAGTCCAAGATAGCTCGTTTTCGTCGAAGTTGAGAAATCAGGAAGAATCGAGGAAAGAAGGTATCATGACATGACAGCACATGAGAAGACGGATTCAATGAATAAACATGAATCATCAGAGGACATATCAGGGAATAGAGGGAATACGAAAGAAAAGCTGATGAAGAAATCATGACTTCCGAACATGCTTGAATTTTCAATCTTTTATTCAATCGATCACTACATACATTGGCATTATTCATTCACAGTTTTCAATGTCAATCGTATAATTAAAGTGTCTAAAAATGGTTCACAGGACATATGGATGAAGAGGAAAAACTTCGAAAGTATAAAAAATTTTTGCAGGGTGAGAGTAAATTTAGTGAATCCAAGTACCTAGTGGAGGTTCTGGAACATTTCGGTCAATGAGGCAACAGCGGTGGGATCCATGAGTTCCTCCATAATCGGCACAAGAGTAGATGGAATTCGACAGTGGTCACACGCGACCAACGCTTGAGCATCCGCGACTCCTCGCGCTCTCCACGCGCATGCGCGACAGATGGAATGACCACAGGCGGATAGAAGGACTCGTTCAAGAGGAGAATGCCAGTAACAGAAGGAACAGGCACGAGGAGATCGAGGATCTTCTAAGAGTGGAGTGAAGGAAGTTGAGATGTGACAGAGTGGACAAGCCGCGTACAAAGCATGAGACGAGCAGACCGCGTGTCCGCATGCGGTCGAGATGACGCGGACGGACGGATTCTCGCAGCCACACGCACGACAAATGCGAGAGAAACGATCACCACGAGAGGAACTGCAAGTGATGAGAGTGATGCAAATGATGTAGGTGATGACGATTTGAAGAGGGGTTCGATGGTAGGAATACGGTAGATGTTATCCTCATTAGTACCCACCTTTCCTCATCCTCTTCCTTTAGAGAGTTGATAAAATTCTCGAAAGCATCGCAGATGAGATCATCGTCGTTGTCGAAATGTTGATGATGAGAGTAGAAAGAAGAATCGAGAGACATCGTGAGAGAGATTCACTGGAAAGCATATTGATATTGAGAGATAAAATAGTATGTGGAATGAAATAATAGTAATGTGGACTATTTTAATGAGAGAAGCCAGCAAAGTGGGAAAGGAAATATGAATGTAAGTGACTGTGTCGAGGGTGGCTAAGTACCTGGAGACTGGATGCATCCGATCATAAATGGAGAAGAAGCATGTCGAAGGAGGCATCCGAGTAGCATCCCTTTTACAGTCACGAGACAACCAGTGATGCCAGAGGGATCATGGGGTATGCCGGGAAAGTACCATTTACGATGGATTAATTTTTCGAACTGCTAACCTGGTTATTGGATAATTTGCTGATATAGTTCCATTTTTGAAACAAAAATTAAGATAACTCATAAGTTAGCATATGAAAAGATAACTCATAAGTTATGCTCTTGAAGGAGAAACGAAAATAATGGTGGAATGGGTCACCACTGTATCGCGAGCACATCAAAACACATCTTGGTTATTATTTGTCGATGAATAACCTCAAACCTTGCTAGGGCAATCGGGTAAATGAAAGCATTTATTGTACATTGTGAATTATCGAGAATTTGAGTGGAATTGAGGTAGTTGATGATTTTTAGTATCTAGTACAAGGGCCCCCCTGACGGGGCTGCAATTTATCGATGAGAATATTAAACGAGCGAATATTTCGAGAAAAACAACATTTATCGAGCTCAAATTGACTGGGAAGATACATCTCAACTAGTCTGTGTCTACTTGTCAGATGCGAATGCACCTTTCAGCTATCCTCAATGCCAAAACAGGGCCGATTTGTGATTAGGAGAGCGATAAGGTGGGATAGATTGCATGTTGGGAAGGGATTACAGTAGTGTGAGATTACGGATATTATTTTACGGAAGAAACAAGCATGATCGAAAACGGAGAGGAGGAAAGTCGAAAGGAATACGCATACTAATATCAACATATAACGGCGAACAGCAATGTGTGGCAGACGAAAAGATGTTCTCGATCGGATTCTTCCAATTCCTTTGTACCCATTACACTGCAATTTCGAATATATTCATTTTTTTATTAAGGACACCGTAATTCGCACCTCATAGTGAGCACATATAATTTAGGTAACTATCTATGATATTTCATGTATGGCACAATTAGAGTCCGTACCTCCTCCTCCTCCTCTTCCTCTCCCGTTTGTGGTAAAGTAGCTTCCGAAGGGCAAGCCATTAGGTGTGTTCCCGACCCATCCTGAATCATATCTTTTTTCTGCATTTGATTGGCCATAATTTGTAAATAGAGTGTGGAGATGAAGAGGAAGAGGAAGAGTTCACCGCTCTTTTGAGCGGTCGAACGACGAATGATGAAGAGAGGGAGGGATGGGCGAGCTCTTCAAGAAGAGCGAGAGGCTCTTCTTGAAGAGCAGAACTCTTTCACACAATTTAAAACGAATAAAATGACTTTTTTGATGCATTATGCTAGCCCATTTGCATTGCGCAGCCACCCTCTACATCCCTCGTCTAGATTACTGTCCCCACCTCCATTGTCCATGCGCACGTATAACAAAGTCCAGATTGGACTCCATTGCACGATCCCTTCTATTTTATCATGCTATTATGCGTGCCTTACCCCTTTTGTGCTCTTCTCCCTTTCCTGACGTCCCCAGCCCTACCCTAAAACCCAACTAAGCTAGTATGGACCTGCGGAGAGTCGGTGTTGCGTGTTTCCTGCTACTCCCTTGCTGACAGCCTTTGACGCAGTATGCAAATCACATCTCGCTAATGCATACATCATTTGAACCACAGAAAACGAACTAAATTAGAGAAACACACATCTTTCTGCATTCTCTGCAAGAAGAGAACCCCTCTCTTCATGAAGAGACACCACTCCATCTCACTCTTCAAGAAGAGATGATCTCAATTTGTATCCGCCCTCTCACTCGTCACTCTTCATCTCCGCACTCTATTTGTAAATGTAAAGGAGCCAGTCAAATAATGATAAAAATTATCAATTCATCGTGCGAATCTGAACCAGTGAACTCGAGCACACTGTATTAGAGCCCAATGATCCATATTTTGTTGATTCTTTTAGAATTTTAGAATTCGTACATACCTCCTCCTCTTCCCTCCCAGCCACCATATCCATTCCGAGGTGAAAACATTCCTCCCCAGTCAACTCCATTCGTAGAATTCCAGTCTAAATCAATTGAACTGATTCTGTGATTATCTCAGTGTGTATGTTTGGTAATCAAATCGCAATCAATATTATGGAAATAATTCATACGACATCCGCCTCTTCTCTCATTTGATTGCCCGTTTCTCTCTCCTCCATGTACTCCTACAGCATGGACGACGTCTCCTAAAATATATTTTCAAATGGTTGCTTGGCCTTTCATATTGCAAAATAGTATGCTCGATAAAGTGTAATAGAATTACCGTATCCTCCTCTCCCTCCTCCTCCTCGTGCTCCTCTCGTGCCTCTTCCTCCTCCCCTTCCTCCTCTTCTTCCTCTCCCTCTCCCTACATCCCCTGGAGCTCCTCCCGTTGCAGGTTGTGGATAGGGCAGAGGGTTGGAGAAAATCGCGAGCTGAGATGTAATAAGATCATCATATTCCTTTCTAGTATCCAACAATCAGTCGGACGTATTCACAATACCCACTTTAATTGGTGATTAATTATCTAATAAGTGATCGCCACTCACGACTTGTGGAGAATCAGGGAGTCTTCTTCTGGATGGAGATCCTGAGAGAGCAGGTCTCTCCTCCATTCGTATTCCACCAACCTCAGAGATGAGGTCAGAGAAGGAGTCACTCTCAAATAAGCAATCATGAGACTAGATTGATCGATACGAATCCCCCCTTACTCACTTCATTGGAAGATCTTGAGGGGGTCCTATTCATATAATTCCCCCCCTCTCGGATCGCATACGGGATTCCTTCTCCCTCGATCTGCAATGGTATGAAGTGCCATAGCTCGAGCCAGGTTGAACCTACTCCCCCTCTCCCTCCTCTCCCTCCTCGTCCTCCTCCTCTCCACTGCCGATCACTCTGAAGCTCAAAGATAAGTAAATCGGCCATTCCAATGAAATCGTTCTGCACACCAATCGAACTAACCCAAGTGACTCTGCCAGTGTTAGGAGAAGGAGGAAGAAACCTCTGAAGAGTTCGATTGAATTTACGATTTGCAAATTATGATACAAAAAAGTAGTAAACTATGCTTACCCCAGGCATAGCAAGGATATGAAGGAGGTACTGGCCTGAAAAGGAGTAATTGACTGAATGAATCACTTAGGCAGCATATCACGCCTCTCATGAGAGAATCGAGCTATTCTAGGGAATGGAGTAGAAATGGCAAAAATGGTTCTAACAAGTTTTGGGCACCTTGAGGCATCCCTAACACTCCCCCAAAGTCTCATTGTGCATACTTCGTTTTGGAGCTCCCGGCATCATGTAGGATATCTGCAGCTCCCTCTTTGAGTGCGCGTATTGCGCTTATACTGATAGATAGACCAAAATTGACCTCTGAGTGACCCCCACTCATTTTTCGAGCACTATCGATCTATATAGTTCGTTTCCTATAAATTTCAATTTTAAGCATGCATAATTCCCTCCCAGATATCTCAAAATTGTACACAAACACGCAGGATTTTTTCGTTGCAGTTTATAGAGCTGATTGAGAGCTATCGAATGAGTGGTTTTAGCCAAAGATACAGGAATGCCTTCATGAGTTATGTGCTTTTAAAGTTTTCTGATCGTTTGAAGTCATTGTATTCCACTCCACACCGAACAAACAATGGAATAAGGAGAGATAATTGAATCATTCCTCTCCGCGCGCTCGAAATCGCGCGGTGTGGAGTGGAATAAAATGACTTCAAACGATCAGAAAACTTTAAAAGCACATAACTCATGAAGGCATTCCTGTATCTTTGGCTAAAACCACTCATTCGATAGCTGTCAATCAGCTCTATAAACTGCAACGAAAAAATCCTGCGTGTACAAATATTGTGACAAACGATGTCATGGAGTCTTTGATTCACTATCACTTCAAAAATAGATGTACGGGTGGAGTTGAGAACAAGAGGGATGGGCTCTGTACGGATATCGAGATCCCAATCGATTAACGAGGTCCCAATGTGCCCCCATGGATTAACGAGGTCCCATTCGGAATATCGAGGGCCCAATCGTTTTGCTCGTTTAGATTGTTTTTATCCATGTAAATGCACATACTCGAGTTACCTGCTATGTAAAGGAATTGTAGAATTGTTGGTATTCTCCTCTCGTGATTTGTTTGGTCCGTTTTCACCTCCGCTCGGAGCCTGGGGCAATACCGACGAGCATCAACTATCACAAATAGAAGTGGAGAGATTATGTAGAAATACTTTACTTCGATGAACGTTGATACCACAATTGATCTACTCCACTAAATGATCAGTGGGAGGAGCATATCGTACCGAATTAATATTCCGGAACGGATATGATACGGTTCGGTATTGTCAAATTTGCGTTTAGCGAGAGGGAAAACACTCAAAATACAACGTTATGAGTCGTTTTTATACTCGTTGCATTCCTTTTCGCCTCCCATTTTCTTTTCTGTTAATATATTAATTATTGATTTTTATTTTTTAAATATATTAAAAAAATAAAAATCAGTAATTTTACGAGAAAATGGCTTCTTCGCCCCGTCGCCGACAGCTCGCTGAACCACACAAATCAACAATTTGAGCAAAATAGCCATGAAAACGACCAAAATTGACGAAAAATGAGGGCTGATGAAAATAGCGTGGCGTGTCACTTTTGCAGTGCAATTTTGCACTGCAAAAGTGACGCTTTCCGATTACGGTATTCATTTTTCTTTACACTTTCAGCCATTTTCTCGTAAAATTATTGATTTTTATTTTTTAATATTAACAGAAAAGAAATGGGAAGCGACAAAGAATGGAACGAGCATAAAAACGACTCATAACGTTCTATTTTGAGTGTTTTCCCTCTCGCTAAACGTAAATTTGATACAATACCGAACCGTATCACATCCGTTCCGGAATATTAAATCGGTACGATAGAAGGAAGGAAGGCAGGTGCATGGGGACTTAATGAGCACTAATACAGCAGTGAGGTACTATGCCGAATGTGATCAAAAAACTAGCATTATTGCGTAATACTCATAACATTTGACATATTTTGATTTTATTTATAAGCGTAATTGGGACCTCGATAATCCGATTCGGACCTCGTTAACATTTCAAATCCATTCGGACCTCGTTAACCGAGTAGATTTCCATTGGGACCTCGATATCCGTACAGAGCCGATGGATGGAGGGGGAGGAAATGCACCAGCAGTGGATAAAAGTTATGGGGAAATAATAAGAAAAAATGGCTGAAATGAAATGTAATTCAACTCCACAGTAAATTTTTCTTCTTAACTGCACATGTCAGAGAGTGATCAAGAAACGCAGTACTTCTGGCTCAAATGACTACATTTTTGCGTTGGCAACATTGGAGAATTGGATTCCTGACATATGAAATAGGCGCCTTATTCACGGAGACAAGTTGCGAATACAAATCGCGTGACAAACAATTCTAAGCAGTCACTGATGTCACGTGAGGCGACTGATGTGTAAGCTTGTCTATATATCAGGTTGTCCGGAAAGTCTTTGTCACTGGTTTTGTATTTATACTGCTCGTCGCAAATGTACTTTGGTGTTCCCTCATTCCTAGTCAATAACAATCAGCGAAGGGTCTTTATAGTTAGAGACCGCAGGCTCCGCCCACTTAGGAGGAGAAAGAGGCGCGTCGAAATTTGGTTCTTGAAATGACGCAGCGAATACTTATCCAAAAATTATGGAAAAAATATTTTTGAGTACGTCTGACTAGTGTCTATAAACGACAGGGTGCCCGTCATGCATTATCTAATCAGAAATATCTAAAAAAGACCGATTTAGGGTTCATTATAGGGGAATGAAAAGGTTCCGACGATAATTCTTAACACGGGCATGGTGCGATGGATAATTCCTGATTTTAGGCGTCGATTGACACCGAGAACGTGTTTTTTTGGATTTTTTTCCGATTAATCATTTCATTTCAAAGGTTCAAGAGCGTGCGCTAATGGAACTGCAAAGGGGCGGTGCTTCCTCTCCACTTTCTCGCTTGTCTCTCACCCGGCGTGTGCAGAGAGCGATTTATAGTTAACAACTCCCCATTCCCTTCACTGCAGTCAGGCTCTAGTAGAGCAACGATGTATGCCACTACTACCATCCACTTCCGTAATTCTACAGTTTCACCTCTTCCTATCCTACACAACGATGAAGGATTCGGAGACCCTACTGAAGTATGTTTATGGCACGCAAGTCCCTCACCACAACCCCATCAGGATTTGGTTTCATCGCTTTGATAAAGACGACTTTTCTAAATTTCTTAATTTTTCGATTTTTTCTTATTTTTCGCGCTCAAATGGGTTATACAGGGAGGGTATCTATAGATTCAAGGAACATTGGACATATGTTGTCAGCAATTATTACAAGTATACCTGAACTCGTGCTATTGCGTCCTCAAAGAAATAAAGTTTTGAAAAAGTGACAAAGACTTTCGGACAACCTAATATTTTGGTGAGAAAATCACAGCAAAAGTTGTAGGGTTGCCAGCTATTGCAAGTAATAGAAGTATTCGGAAGTGGTACAGAAGTGAATAATACAGCAGAAGGAATGATGCACACGATAGAGGGCACGGTAGCGATCCATATATAAATGGGAGTGACGGAAAACAGAAAATAATTGGAATGAATCGAAGAATGGTGATATGAGCCCGTTTGCGTAATAATCGGACAATTCTGAACAGATTTGGCATGGTCCAAAAATATAAATTCTTTGTAACTCTCTGATCAGAGGTAATCGATTGTGACGTCAAAAACACATTTTTATGTTTTCCACAGCACTCGGAGAAACAAAATTCACGCTAGCGGCATACCGGGGGTAAAATTGGATGCTGAAAACGCCTGTCCATTTCATTTTTTATGAATTATTAAAATTATTGATTTATAATGAACTTTTCGGAGACTGAAAAGTAAACGGAGAGACTAGCATAGATCACACCGACATGACGAGAGAATCACAAATCTGTGCTCAGATGTTTGAAAATCGGTCGCCGAAAGATTCCGGGGGTGAAATAGTGGTAGGTGGGATGTGAGAACTATGCGATTTTCCAATCGCACTCTCTTCCCTTCTCTCCGCTCTCTCTATTCCGCATGCTCTCTCGCCCCCTTCCCCTATTCCCCGCTGGCTGAGGAGACGGCTAGAGTGGGGAATCCACGGATTTGCTATCACTATTTCACTCCCGGAATCTTTCGGCGACCGATTTTCAAACATCTGAGCACAGATTTGTGATCCTCTCGTAATGCCGGTCAGATCTATGCTAGTCTCTCCGTTCACTTTTTAGTCTCCGAAAAGTTCATTATAAATCAATAATTTTAATAATTCATAAAAATGAAATAGACAGGCGTTTTCAGCATCCAATTTTACCCCAGGAACGTCACTAGCGTGAATTTTGTTTCTCCGAGTGCTGTGGAAAACATAAAAAATTGTTTTTGACGTCACGGCTTCTGGAGCCAACGAAGGATTTGAGAGAAAAATGAGTGTGCCCATCGTTTTCAGCACATTCGATTACCTCAGATCAGAGAGTTACAAAGAATTGATATTTTTAGGCCGTGCCAAGCTTTGTTCGATTCTTGCGCAAACGGGCTCATATACAATACTGATTGGAACTTCAGTCGGTGTTATAAGAGATGAGGAAACGAGAAGAATACTCGTCCCTATCACTCTCTCTCGAGTGGAATTTGCGAAAGAGTGCTCGCACCCAGACTGTAAAGATAGTAAGTTTCAAGGAGGAACAAGGGGCAGAACCAAACGCAATCAAAAGTGTGAGTCGGCGACTCCAATCTGGAAGTACAAATCGTGTGTAAAACATTCATACGTAACTTTTAGTGCCTTAAGTTAGCAGAGCAGAGAGTGGTAGTAGGAGTGCCTGTAGGGGAGACCTTAGGAAGTTTCAGAAGCGGTGCGTGGAAACACAAAGGGTAGGAGTTGCAAGTCGACCCGGGATGGATTAGACTGCAGAACGAGTCGAATTCGTGGGTCTTCGAGGTCACGAGGGAGGACCACGAGATAATGACTTTGCAAGGAAGGAAGGGAATTAAAAAGAAGAAGGATGATGCGAGTGGGATATTGGATGAATGCGCAAACATTTAATTTCCCTATTGTCTCACGAGCTCTAAGGAAGGAATGGAAGCTTATTTTTGCACATCGACCGCCCAATTTTATGCAAAGGTTGGATTCCATGTTTCTTACTCCACCAGGTGCTGTACAGACTAAAATTGCCCTCATATCTTATTCTAAGCTCCATTTTGAGCTGCCATTATGGATTTGACGACCGAAATGCTCGATTATGTTGAAATTTGTGCGCAATTCGAGATAGCGAAAGATTAAATGCGGAATTGCAGGACAAATAAGGTCGACAACTGCAAAACGATGAAAATTTATCGAGTAAGGCAAAATATGGCTTCATTCCATCCGAGTTTCCTAGATGAGGACATCATGCCTTGTGGCCTCACTATAAAGCATTTACGAGATGTAAAGGGAACGCTAATAAAGGGAAGAGAGAATGATGAAGAGAGAATAATTGAATACATGAGTGAAACAATGCTAGAAGTAGGCTAGACAGCTCTCTATTTAGCATTATTCCGTAATATCTCGGAATTGCTTCAAATAAAGCAACGGAATTTCGTTTAAGAGTTGCTGGAAATGTAATGCAGGTAAGAAATGTCAGATATTTGCATATCTTCCATTTAGACTAACGCATGCTTGATCATTTCTTAACCAAAGCTATGATTCATATCTTTAAAAGAGTATAAAAATTGTAGGTGTGTCGATACTCAAGATTCACATCGTTTTTCATTCTTCCCATCGGAGGCACTCGGTCCATTCGAATTGAAGCATCGCCATTTCAAACAATTGCCCGCCGTTGTTCTTTGAATTTCGATCTGATCTGCGTCCCCCAGACATTCTCACCCTCTGCTTTCTTTTTGCTATGCAGCGGCTAGAGATAATGTGAAAACACTAGACTGGAGAGAAAGAGAGAAGCGAGTGTGTGAGTGGCGGGGAAGAGCCGCTGAGAGGCAGAGTGCTCCTAGAGAGTGCATAGAGTGGAGAGTCGACGAGAAAGAGATAGTGCGGTCACTCTGTTTGTATTGTCGCCAGTGAGTGCATGTATCGCTATGATCGCTCTTCGATTGATACGAATTCGCGGCACTTATTTCTCATTGATCTTTCTTCCAGAATGTCAGTTGACTGCTCGGGAAATCTCTCTACTCGATTGGAAACCTTCGTTCCCTCGCTAGAAGCTCTCGCCGACGCATTCAGGTCTGTTTATACATGCGGGGAAAGAGAAAGAGAGCGAATTACAGGTCCAACTTGCCCGGCAACTTCGAAACTGTCGATGTGGACATTGTCGAGTGTCCAGGCAAGGATTCCTTTTTTCTGTTGCATTAAATAAAATAATGGCAAACTGATTGAAATTTGGATGAAATCGTGCTTGAGACTCCTTTTTGAACTTTGAGCCATAATTTCTCAGTAATATAGAAAGTAGAATAGGTTAGTGGCGTTCTAAGTCAAGTGATTATCTTTCGTTCTCTTCCACGTGTCGGCGCCATGTCAAATTGGCGAGAGAGAGAAAGAGAGGCGAACTCTCACCCCTCCCTGTAGATCTCTCTTCGCCTCCCTTTCTCCTCTCTTCCCCCGGTTTCGGGAAGAATCTCGTAATTGCCGAAGTAGGGGGACCGGGGAATCTCTTCCCTACGATTCACAGAGAGAAGGCTTTCGATGTCACGGTGGGTGATCTTCTACTTCTATTACCTTTTCAAGGTCATAGGTGAATAAATGTTCTAAAAAATAAAGTCATTTTTCACTTGTATACATTTCTTCAGAAAATCTGCTCTACGTGCGAACAGCCTCAAGCATTCGCATTTGGACCCGGAGCTGGTATGATTTATTTTATTTATCAGAGTGGTAGAATTTTTAAAACAGCAATCGAAACAATAGCGTTTTTTTTCATTCTTCAATCCATTGGGAGAGATAATGTGAAGAGACGAGGTTCTTTTCAGCTCAGTATCATGAATCTTTCAGGACCATGGCCTCTCGTCGGTGTCAATTGTGAGATGGTTGCAGATGTAAATTGCGCGACGAAGAAGGTGGGAATATCATACCTACGTATCCCGAAACCTCGGCAAATATAATCAAGATGGCAGAATGTGGAGATACTAACTCTCGTTTTCCCTTACTCTCTCGTTGAGCATCTGACTTGATTACGACCCTGAGCAACGGGAATTGTGTACTCACGCTTAACTGTTGAAGCGATAGCGCTCATTGCTCATACCTCTCAAAGAAGAGAGAGCACGAAAGGAAGTGCTTGGCAGAATGACATTACTTCCTTTCTAGTATTGGATAAAGAGGCATACTTTGCAGGTAGGAACCCGGACAGCGAAAATCGTTGGAGGCTCATACAAATTGGAGCAGATCGAGTCTCCTTCCTTCTCCCTCATGGCCAATCTGGCTGTGAGTGAGGCAGAGAGGGGACAGAGAGTAGGTGAGTGGGGAGAATAAGCATGAAGTGAGGATGACATCTGGTGATTCATTGAAACAAACACAAAAACATAAGTTGCAGTTCACATCAAGGCAAAGAAGAGAACGGGGAAGACGAACTTCCCTGAGAGTCTGCGACAGTCGATTGTGAAGGAGTTCGAAGGAAAACTTGTGTCGCTCGGTTAGTTTGCATCCAATTTCTAGCAGGATTCCATCACCCAATCGTTGTAAGTAATCCACTCTCTTTCATCAGTCCATTCAAGGCGGATTCTTCATTCTTCACAGTGGAAAGGCGAAGATGCACGTGATGCCCGACTTCCCCGTTTCATGTTTCGCAACGGAAGAAGAGGTAATGAAGGAGGAAGAAATGGAATGGAATAGTGGAAAGGGAACTAGAGGGATGCAACTTTTTCGGTTTTGCATAAATTTTGTGTGATTACTTAATGAAAACACTATCCGGCAGAGCTTCAAAGGATGAATATTTTGTAGATCGGTTCGGAATGGCTTCGCTACTTCGAAATGAGCGCTCCTCTCGTGTGTGCCACTGTGATGCACTCGAATGACGGGAATGGGTCAGTTATAAGGATTGAGGATTTGATCCTCATCGATTTATCTCCGCTATGGAGATAACAATGTCTCGCTAATAAACCTTTAAAAAAAAGAGGTTTCGTTAAAACGTTTGATGATAAGAAGTCTGTGAGGGCTGATTCCGTAGAGAGATAATTTCACTTCTCACATTCTCTCGCTTGCTAACGAGTGCTAGAACGTGAGGGATGAATAAGTTCTCCTCTCTAGCCACAAACTGCGGGTCGAGCACACTCACTGCTACTCTTCCCACGGGGATGGAGGACACTACCATTACGATACCACTCCCGATGAGGTGAGAGATGAGAAGAATCGGATCCTGGATAAAAGAGTTATTTCTCAGGTTGAGTACGAGGGTTGGTTCGCTCCCGCCTCAGCAGTCTATCGTATCGACGAGATCTGAACCACCCTTGCCCTTCACGATCGAGATACTGCCATTCCACGCTTTGTTATCATTCCTTGGATGAATAAAATTACGATATTCATTTTTAAAGTATCCTTGTTCATTTTTTACTCATTCTTTCCGACCCAGCACTTCGAGATTATCCTTTTGCGTATATTTTTTTTCTATTGTTTAACAGTAAATTCTTTTTTATTTCATTCATTTGCTGGATTGTAAAACTACTACTACCAATCTAACTACTACCAATCAAGCTAAGTCTTATGAAGGTTTCAGTAGTGACGAAATAAATTTGGCTCCGTTGATCTTTCGACGTGCCCATTAGAGGACGAGAGAGAGGTTGAATGGAGGGATGATGCCAGGTTGCAAGTGCTAATGACACGGTAGGCACTCTTTTTTCATTACTCTTACACCTGCCAGCTAGTGATATATGCTTTGGAGTAGATAAGTCAACTAGGAAACGGTGACGATAACCCCTGGCGGCTGAGTCATTCGCATTTCTGGAGTGTTCTATTTACGCAACTTACGCGATCATGGAAATGCGTCTATGTTAGCCGCGTGCCTCATTAGCGAAATTCGTCAGTGAGAATACTTATCGCCTTTCCAGTGCAGCTCCCGTGATTATCGTCATTCCCTCTATATTCGGCTTTGTTTTACTCAAATCATTGTTAAATCAGGAAATGCTCCATACGAATCTCTTCGTCCCTTCTCTCCTCATCGGATTCCTTACTGCACTCTTGATATGCAGGGATGTGAAAATATCCTTCAAATTTAGGTATGCTTGTTTCTGTTTTTTTGCGGAATAATGATTGACGAAATTTTCAGGGTTGTCCTATGCATTCTCATGGGCCGCTCTTTCGTTGTCTCTATCGTGTTGGGGTTCCAATACCTGCTAAAGGAGAGACAGGCAGAGGAGGTTCCCTTCATCGTCAGTCTCTTACATTTCTATTCGACTTTGCCATTTCAATGTTTAGGATATATACATGGATGTATCGATGTTCGCAGCCATTATCAGCCTCGTGGAATTCGTATTCGAAGATGATCCTGACGAAGGAGACTTCTTCCGAAGATATTATTCATACCCAAGGACACAAATAAGAATAGTTCTGGTACGCTTTCCTTAACAGCAATCCAGTCCACAACATTCATGTCATTCCAACATTCAGGCACTGTCCAAGCCGTTGATTCCGAGAAGTGACGTGGCAGTTTGTCTGATGATAATGGCGGCGACTTCATCCGTTCTCATACTGGTGAGTCGACGTTCCACTCAAATAGCTATAATATTACAAAATTTATTTTCAATTTTTACCGGTTGTTGCTTATTTGATGGTTTCGCAGCTATTATATTTATCGATTCGAATTATCTAATAAATCAGTTGTTATTATTTCTCTCGCTGGTAATTTATTTCTATCAGGTGCTCCTGAAGCAATTTGACGACGACAAGAAACGACGACATAAGATGGATTTGACTCTGGACGAGAGGATCGATGCGAGGTGGAACAGCGATGTGAGCATTAACAAATTTCTAATACGTCAATAGCTTAAAGAAATGTTCAGCTACAGTTAAAAGAATTTTGAAAGAAAAATGTGTATTAAAAATCTCTTTAAATCGCAGTCAATTCAAATTTACCTTCCCGTCTTCCTCATCTCTTCTATCGCAACTATCATACTCGGGTTACTTCGTCTCGTCGGATCTTTGCCCGTCAAATCTCAAACCTACAAAGTGGTCAGTGATTGCAAAGATTTCGAAGGATGCTGAATTTTATTATTCCCTTACTAGTGAGCTTGCACAAAAGCTCAAAATAATTCGAAACTGGGATATTCGCAAAACAATTAAACAAGATTCCATGATTTGAGATTGCTACATTTGATGCTCTCTTCATTCCACTTGCTATTCTCATTAGACGGAATTATGTTCAATCACGAACATCCCAGAGGATCTCTAGGCATCTAATACGGATAGAAGGTCCTCGAATATGATTAATTTATTTCGATCTCAATTCAATAATATGTTTTAAAATTTGTGTGCATCGGGTTTACGTACGTCTTCCTACTTTTCAAGATGAGGAAATTGTAATCAAATAGTACTCGTGAAGATAATGTTCATATCAGCAAAAGTCAGTTCGTTATATGATATTTGTTTTATGTAAAATGTATGTTGTGTGTTGAAAAATATAAAAGAAGTCGAATCCCTATTGAATGCATTCCATCGAGTTGATAGCATCCGTATACGGTATACCTTTTTAACTCCTGCGTCGACGTGCCCTAAGTCGACTCTGTTCTCGTATGAATAATCTGGACATTTGAACTATCTTTTAATACACTCTGTCTATTTATGAACAAGAGAAGGAGAGGGCAGTGGTTTGTTTGCCTTCTCCTTGCCATTAGAGGGTACGTGAATCATTCCCGTTACACGAACTCTTCAAAAGTGTCCAGTCAAAGATCAAAGATGCACAAACGAAGGGAGGAAGATTCTTGCAGGCACAATGGTACCGTTATTCAAATACCGTTCAAGGTCATTCGCGCTGGAAAATTTGAATGCTGCTCCTTTTTATGTGTATTTTGACTGTACGAAGAGTGTCCGAGTGTTCCATTCCCGAATTGACTCCGATGGAAGGAAGTGAAGAAGGGAAATCCGCTTACTCCCTATCACTTTTAAAGTATCCTCATCATCGTGAGGAGAGAGATTTCAGAGAGGGAAGAGGGGAGGAGAGAGTGGGAGGGGGAGGGGGGAGGATAGAGGGGTAGGATGGAGGGCGGATCTAGCTGAAAACAGTGTGGTATTGATGCCGTACTTGGTAGTTTTCTGTTTGCTCTTTTCTCGTTACTCTCGTTCTCCTTTTCCTTCCAACCTCGCGCCTCTTTATTTGTCTCCTCATAGATCTCTGTAATAACACCTTCCCGCTTTCAGATTTCGCCCCAATTACTGAGATTCAGTCAAAATGACGCTAAATTATCACAAAGAGGTGCGAATCTAACTCAATTTACAAGCAAATACCACCACTTTTAAGATTATGACTTCTCACCCGTGGACATTTTTCAAGTTATTGTTTAATTGGAAATCTTCTGTTTGGAAAGCTGTTCGTTTCATGAAAGTCCAATTTGAAGTGAAAAATGTGTTCAGGTTTCTGTAGAACTTCTAGTTTGGTTAATTATTTATGCGATTCTTTCTGTTATCTATCGAACTGCACTCGCCGATTGGCAAATGAGGTTGGTCCCTTTCTTTTTGAGTTATATTTCGCAAAAGCGTTCAGGTCGTTCGAAAACGTGGTGCTCTGGTTCGAGAATCGGATGTCTTATTTTCCTCTCGACCTCGTGCTCGGTAAACACTCCTCTTTATCGAGAACGCGTTAACTTTAATTTTCCCCCCTTTCAGGTTTCTACATCAAACTGAACGTGGAACGATGGGAGTATCGATATCGACGGATTGGTTACATCGATAAGTCAGCCTTTCCCTTATCATTGTTGTACCACAGTGCGGTTGACCGCCTCGATCCGTTTGCTCTGAGTCGTCACTTCGAGTGGGTAGACAACCTTGAGAGAGTGCCAGATGTGTTCTGCTGAGCTGTATCAGTGTACTCCTCCTTGTGCTTCCAGTTCAAACAATCCTAATGCACATTCCCCGGTGTTTTCGAGGAATTCAGCGCTATTCTTTCGGAACTAAAGAGCGAAATTTAGCATTGCAGCCCTTGTCTGATGGTGGCGGAGTACGTCCGTGGTCATTCCGAGATGGGGAGGCAGTTCAGAAGGACAATCATACGATACTGCGCCCTCGGCCAGGTCTGTTCCCCCTTGAGAATCAATTTGCTCTTCTGAAACGAGTGCTAACTCCTCAGACTGGTAATATCAAGAGTTGCAAAATAATCACTCTTTGTCATTATCCTAAGTTTGAGATCATGATCTTTCGCGACATTAGTTTGCGGTGCAGAAGGAGGTTTCCCACTCTCGATTCCATCGTGCAACAAGGTAATCGATGAGCCTGCAGAATTAAACGTGCTTTATTTATATCTACGAATGAAAAATGCTTTCAGGATTCATGACTGAAGCTGAGAAGATGGAGTTCGAGAGGTACAACATTCACTACAAGCAGTGGATCTGCTTCAATGTGGGTCTTTTCTCTGAGTACTACAATAGTATCATATTTATCCTGACGTCAGGCACAATGGTCCTGCAGGAGGGTGACTTCAGTGTGGAGGGAATGGGGATCTTCGGTCTCAGAGCGTCGTTAGGTCAAGGGATGGGATCTTCTTTGGCTTCTCTGGTCAACTGTAGGGACGATCGTGACGGATCTCCGTTGAGCATCGAAGTAGATCATCCTGCCGCCGAACACCTGACTTGCGCCGGTTAGGAACTCACAACGCAGACAGCGGGGCTTTCTTGACGGTAGATCACTCGAGACGATGGGAATCCGTCCGTGCTCCTCCTCTTGAAGTGTACCAAGGATTTGTGTGTTGTACTACAATAGTACAACACACAAATTCACAAATACCAACCAAACTAAAGTTACTGAATTCGATATATATTTTCTTGCTCACTTTCCTGCCAGAGAGACGAGAGAGCAAGGAGAGCTTCAGAAATTCGATTCTTTTCAGTGGGCGTACGCACTAGTGTACGAGGCGCGAAAACGAGGCCTCATAAAGTCAGACATCTTCACGAAGGAAGTCGTCGATGTGAGAAGCTAACGCTATTCGATCGATTTCCTGTAATCTTGAATAGATACTCTCGGAGAGAAATAATGTTGCACGGTTCAGAGTAAACTACGATCGAATTGCTACCCGTTAGGTAATAGTCAACTTCGATTGCAGCAACTGAAGGAATTCCGAACTGATCTCGAGTGGTGCAACAACTACGATTGGCAGCCCATTCCACTTTTGTATGTTACTTTTTTCAATGATAATTGACTTTCGAAAGTGTCGTAGAACAGTCGAATACGATTGCATAACTATCCGATACTGAGCATTTTCCCTCTTCGTTCAGATACTCGCACGTCGTTTGTCTGGCAGTTCATTTCTACTTTGCCATTGCTCTAATCGCTCGACAACACGTCATATCCGAAGACAACCCCAATAAAATACAGGTCAACTTTAATCTCGAATCGTCATTTTTTAAAATGAATATAGAGCTCAGTAAATAAGCAATACTGCTAAACTGGTATTGTTTAGATGTGGTGAATGATTTCAGATAGACATCTACTTTCCCCTGATGCCTGCTCTGCAGTTCGTGTTCTACATCGGATGGATGAAGATTGCAGAGATGATGATCAATCCATTCGGAGAGGTCAGAAATATTAATTACCTTTTCCCATGAACCCTGCTCACGTCAGTCAAGGTCTGGCGTATTGATAATCCGAAAATGACGTGCAGAACATATGGATATATTCGTTAAGCGCTCAGTTTAACAGTGTTTTTCCAATTTATTATCAAACATCATTTTATGTTATCTTTATAGAAAAGAAGTAATTGTTATCCTGAATGTATTCTATGATTTAAAAAATGAAATTACTCCAAATATTGCCACCAGTTCCTCTCACGTGACAAATGTGATTGCAGGATGACGATGACTGGGAAGTGAATGCGCTCATCGATCGAAACATCAACGTGAGTTGAAACATTCAAAAGTCGGCAGATTCCGAAAGTAAAAGTACTCGTGGTTGTTTAGCATGACTCTCCCTCTCCCTCCCTCTCCTCTTGGCTAGTAATCCGCTCAGGACAATCAGAGACTCTCATGACGGGGTCACCAAGAGGGGATTTGGTTGAGCCCTAGCGAGGATTGGAAAAAAGCGCAGGGAATATCAGAGATCCCGAAAGGGATGTCGATTTTTACTTTGAACAGATGGGAATGGCGATCGTAGATGGAGGATTCGATCGACCGCCTGAGCTTAGAAAGGTGACTCATACAGATACGGAATGAATGGAAAACGCACAGAATATTATCCCAACTAGAATTTGCCTGAATCGTTAGCATAATGAAGGCAAAATAATCTGCAGGATCCATTCTGGGATTGCCCCGTGTGGGAACCTCTCTACGCCGAGAATTCGATGGAGGACAATGGAGATGGAGCGAAGGGAATGAGGGGATCTGCCAGTCAAGCGAAGTAAGCAGCATGACCAAGACTCGATCTTCGATCCACCCTTACTTGTAGTGAATTAAATCTTTGAATGGAACGAAATTGCAGTTTCCATCCCAAGGGAGAGATTCGGATGGTTTCATTGCACGGGAGGAAGATCTCCGATTCCCATGGACTTAAGGACCATGCAATGACTGTATGGTGAGTTTCATTGCTATTTTGAGTGAAACAAGGACTTCTTAGAGCATAATAAAAAAAGTATTTGCAGGGACGATCCGACGGACAGGCCAATCCGCAAGGGTCCTTCCGTCCTTTCTCTGGATGGGCTGCGAAATATCCGAGGACAGATCCAGAAGTATGACTGATCATATGTTGCCTAAAGCTGTCTGTTCTTCCAAGTATCTCTGCTCCATTCCAATTATTTTTAGAACGGCGCACTACTCACTGAAACCGGACGGAAATGGAGTTGCATCGAGGAAGGCTGAGAATGGAAAAGTGACGGACAAGATGATCCCCAAGGTGAGAATTTCTGACGATCCTCAAGTGGAAACACACAATATTCATGAACTATACAACATGGTCAAATATTCAAGTGTTGAGAGAAAGGAAAACAATTTCTTGGTTCTTCTTCAGTCTCGACTGGACGCACGTGCAGAGACTGTCGTGGGGGAGATCATCGCTGAGCCCAGTGAGATAATCCTTGGTGGAATCGATCGTGAGATATCTCTTTCAGCCTCACCTGGCCTCACTATCTTCACCCTGGAGCAGGCGATGAAGCAACAGCTGCCTCCTCCTTCCGTTCCCAAGGAGGCCAGTTGAATACCCTGTATCTACAGTCAGAGCTGTAAATGCAGAAGATGAATAGCAACCCAGTATTGTATGATGAATAAGTAAATTAATTTCCATATCTCTTTTCGACTTCAGGTGTCTCCTCCTCCGACATTCATTGACTTCGACGAGATCTTCCGTGCTGGTCGATTCCTCGATGCAGATGGAGCTCCCCTCCCGAGGGAAGAGATTGGAGAATTAAAAACTGAACACTTGAGTAAGGTGAGAACAAAGGGATGCGTCACCATGGCATTCAATACCCGACTATTAATTCGCTTTCTGAGCATCTAATATAGGAGAACATTGTCATTGCACAAGGAATCATTGCAGGCAGAAGAGAACAAGAAGAAGTTGCCGAAGACCTACGGATTGCCCCGATTCCCACTTTGAATCTCAGTATTTCGCAAGCATTTTGTACAAACATTCCTGGTGCATAAAGTATTGACTGTTTCGTACTTTGATTGATCGATGCGACAGGTTGAATCCTGTGACATACCTCATGTCAGGATCTCCTAATCCGAGCCATTTCCATTCCAGAATTCAGATATACTAATATAGTACTAATTAAATCACTCAAAGATGACGTTAAACTATCACAAAGAGGTTAGTCCTTTTCATATTTTCACTCAAATACACAGAAGTCTTCAGATTATGACTTCCCATCCGTGGACATTCTTCAAATTGCTATGGAACTGGAGGGCCTCTGTGTGGAAAGCGGTCGAAACTCAGCTTTGCGTAGTAATTCAATCGTGTTTTCAGGTCATCGTCGAGCTCATTTGCTGGTTGATCGTGTATGGAATAATCTCAGTGATCTATCGATGCGCTCTCGCAGAATGGCAGATGGAGTTAGTTTACGATTACAGCGTAAAACCATATGTGGACATTCAGAATATTCGAGAACATCGTTCGTTACTGCCAGAAGCGATTGGGCTACATCCCACTCGATCTTCTACTCGGATTCTACGTTAGTGTGAGTGTGGAGGCAGTGGAAACGACTACAACAGATCGTTGATGCAGATGAACGTGGATCGATGGACGTATCGATATCGAAGGATTGGATTTATTGACAAGTTAGACGTACACGAAGGAAACGATGAATAGGAACCTTGCAGTCCGTGTCTAATGACAGCAGAGTACGTGCGAGGTCATTCGGATGTGGGGAGGATGTTCAGAAGAACGATCATCCGATACGCCGTTCTCGGACAGGTTCACCCCCTTCCTCCCATTGTGAATGCAGTGCTGAATCCGCAGATAATGGTCTTTCGTGACATCAGTTTGAGAACTCGACGACGATTCCCCACGTTGGATTCCATCGTGAAAGCTGGTGAGCTGGGTTGGGAATGATTCAATCTTACTTAAACTAATCTCATTGATTGCAATACTATGCTCAAATAGTGTTTCCACCAATTCCCTAACATACAGGCTTTATGACCGAAGTAGAGAAGAAGGAATTTGAATCGTACAAGATCAAGTGCAAACAATGGATTTGCTTCAATGTGAGTCGTTCAGTGAAGCTCCGATGTTTCGATATTTTATGGCGTTTCAAGTATTGTTCAATTTCAGTGGGCGTACTCTCTAGTGTACGAAGCGCGGAAGAAGGGACTCATCAAGTCCGATCTCTACGTTCACCAAGTTATCGATGTGAGATCACTCACTGTTTCAAATCAGAGACAAAATAGTTCAGGATCTTCGCACATTTCGAACGGATCTCCAGTCGTGCAACAACTATGACTGGACTCCCATTCCGCTCTTGTGAGTACTCCACATGAAGAAACAATTGTGCATGAAGCACCTTTGCACATATAATAAAACTCGTTGGAAAGAGAATGTTGAGGTACAACCACGTGGTTTGTCTGGCAGTTCACTTCTACTTCCTCGTCTGTCTCATCGCTCGTCAATTCATCGTCCACGAAGGGGCATTCAATCCAACTCCCGTCTGTTATCATGCCTCTTCATGAACAATATAATTTCATAATTCTCATAACAATTGACAAAAAAAATAGAATCAAAATATCCTTTTCCGCAAAACCTCCTTTCTCTTCCAGATTGACATCTACTTCCCAGTCATGCCGATGCTTCAGCTCTTCTTCTACATGAGTTGGCTCAAGATCGCAGAAGTGATGATGAATCCCTACGGAGAAGTTAGTTATTTTTTTCCTAATATCACAATTGATTCGGTAAAGATTGTTTGCGTATTCAAAAATTTGAAATATTTCACTGCATTCACGATGTTTCTCTATCGATTCTAAACCTGCTGTTCATTTCAGGACGACGATGACTGGGAGACAAATGCACTCATCGATCGGAATATCCACGTAATCTGCTATCTTCTAACTAATAAACATCGTCATTTCAGATGGGAATGGCCATTGTTGACGCAGGTTTCGATCGACCGCCCGAACTCAGGAAGGTTTGAACTATCATTTCCAATTGTCAATGGTATTCTCCCCTTAGGACATCTTCTGGGACGACGAGGTCGTCGATCCCTTGTACGCCGAGAATTCACAACACGATAACGGAGACGGAGAGAGGGGAATGAGAGGATCCGCCAGCATGGCCAAGTGAGATGAATTGAAATTTACTGCTGTGATTGTTTTGCAAATATTTGATGCGGCCCCTTATTCCAACGCTTTCTCTCTCAGTCTGGACAGTCACTCGAGTCTTCGTCATCTTCTGCATCTCCGACACAGGAAGAACTCGAAGCTGAACATCGTCATCGCCCCCACGAGTGCCACATCCAGAATACCGTACGCCCAATTGAAGAATCCAGAGAAGGGAGGAGAAAATATTTCAGGGACCGCCCTATCGTTCCCAATCGAGCCTCCATTCTCTCCCTAGAAGGACTGAAAAATATCAAGAAGAAAGTTCAAAAGTAATCGTTTTGAATCTATCCATTTAATGCAGGAAATAATGAAAATAACCTACTTCTAGGACTGCTCATTACTCGTTCTACCCGAACGGAGAGGGAGTTGCTGGACTAAAAGCTGAGAAGGGAGAACTAAAGAAGAAGAAGAAAAGTATGCAGGTAATTAACCACTTCATTGGTCGCTGTTGAATTCATGCCATATATTTTGATCTGAACATATTCTTTGTCTTTTCCAGAATGGCCAACCGCCGAATGTAATTCATCCCGAGCGTAAGTTCATCATCTTCTCAGCCTCTTCAATTAGCCATTTCAGCCCTTGAATTCACTGTGATTGAAATCGATGACTACCGTATTCCAAGTGCCCCAATCGAGGTCGGTCTAGTTATTAGATCAGACTTATCCAAATATTTCGAGGTCTCTCCACCACCAACTTACGCTGAAGAAGATCCCCAGGGGAAAATAAAAGAAATATAATTGCATTCGCGGTTGTTTTACGGTTAATAAACTCTATGCATTTCTGTATTTTCTATTGCATTGTTACACTATTGGGGGCTAAGCAAATATCAGGTTGTTGCATAAGTCTTGTCCGATTTTATCATTTACAAATTCCGGCTTCTACAGACATTCATGTGAGCTTTGGCAGCATGTATCTTTTGTGGTATATAGAGGATGTAATACACTTTCTAGCGCACTATACTGTATCCCTTTCATTTCAATAATACGGACACGAAATTAGACGAAAGTAGTGCACTTGAACGATCTCGTTTCGTATTTCTCCAGTCCATTATTTCCTTAGGAACATACAAAGTGCCAAACTCATAGCATTGCCATAGAGTGTGATAAATGTACATCATACCGAACCACTAATGGTAATCAGTGCTTGAAAGGCATGGCTAAAAATTTAAGAAAATCTGGAAATGCGCTCAGATAGTTCTTTGCCAACCGATATGAACCCATGCCATTTTCGTGCCATACGATATAGATATATCTTTTGTTTTTAAAAGTGATCAATGTGTGGTGTTAATATCCCTATTCATGTAAAGTATTGAATCGGCTTCATTCGACACGATTATTCTTCCAGAAATTACTCGTGAAAATTGGAATGCCGAATTTTGCACATTTGGCTAGTTTATGTCTCTCGCACAACTAGAATGTATGGCCTATTGTGGTAATCTGAACCAGCAACCCATATTCTACAATCAATTTTGTGAAAACTCTTAGAAAATAATTCATCGCTGAATGGAGATTTAATTTTCAAAGTATGTGAAATCACGAATTTTGTGAAATTTGTCCGAAATTCGTTTTCGGAATTTTTCAGTTTTCTGATATAAACGAGCAACTACTCTCGAATTTTATTGGTATTTGTATGGCCTCTTTAGCGATGGTTAAAACCGACTTCTACTGAATTCAGTATCTCTTGTACTGAAGACAGTGCAGTTCATTAACTGGACAGCATTTCAGTGTCTACATTCACATTCACTGGGTTCTCATGTTGAAAGGGCTGAATAAGCAAGCCCATTCAACCTAGTTTTAGAAAGTACTTACTTACTTAGATCCATCTTCAACGGCCGGTGCCGCGTGGATCACAAGTCTGCCAATCTTCTCTATCGCGTGCTCGAGTAGTCCAATGGCGGTATGGGGCTCTCGTAGTGGAAGATCGAGTGGATCGTCCTGTGCAATAGGGCATTTTTGCGTACTCTTCGATCGAATCCTTCCATCTGGATGGTGGTCTTCCTGGTGGTCGAGTGAGATCGGGAGGGGGAACCACTGAGTGACCCTCGTAGACCATCTATCGTCGTCTCGTCTCAGAACGTGACCAGCCCAGCGGTGCTTCGCCCTCCTGATGTAGTCTACTGGATCGGTGAGGAGAGAGAGGCGACGGATGTCTTCACTGCTTCGCTTCGCTTCTCTCATCGCGTGAAGGCTCGTACCGATGAGGGATCGTTCCAGAGCGCGATGAGTAGTCTGCATGAAGGAGACAACTGTCTTCGAGAGAGGCCAGGTTTCCGCGGCGTAGCAGAGAGCAGGAAGGACGTGAGAGTCGAAGAGTGAGGCGCGTAGCTTCGCGTCTTGGAGTTGCGATGTGACTTCTCTGATGCTCCCGAACGCGGCCCAAGCAGCTCTCTTCCTCCTGAGTAACTCCGTCCATAGGGATCCATCGCAGCGAAGCTCTCGGCCGAGGTACACGTAAGCGTCCGTCTCCTGGAGAGGGTCTCCGTGGAGTGAGATGGCGGGGCCTGGACACCATTCGTTCTTCATCAGCTGAGTCTTCCTCCGGTTGATTGTGAGACCAATCTTCTCTCCTGTCTCGGCCAGCTCACAGAGCAACCTCTCCAGGGTTGGTGTATCCGTCCCTAGCAGCACAATGTCGTCGGCAAAGCGAAGGTGGGAGAGCTTCTTCCCGTCGATGGTGACTCCGGCTTCGCTCCAATCAAGTTCTCTCATGCAATCCTGCAGGGCAGCGGTGAAGAGCTTGGGGGAGATCGTATCTCCTTGTCGTACTCCCTTGCCTATCGGAATGCGAATGGGTCGGTCGAATGGCTTCATCTCGGTGTAACAGTCGGAGTTCAGCGACTCGAGACACTGTACGTAGGAAGAGTCGACTCCAGATCGTGTTAGGGCATTGAGCACTGCCGGCACCTCCACACTGTCGAAGGCCTTGCAGTAGTCGACGAAGACAAGACCGAGTGGAAGGTGGTACTCCCTGTGGTGCTCGTTGATGGTGGACAGCGTGTGGATAATATGGTCGATGCATCCAAAACGGCGGCGGAATCCAGCCTGCTCAACTGGCTGAGTGGCGTCTAGCGTCCGTTCCATTCGAGTGACAAGCACCTTGGTGAAGAGCTTGTATGGAATGGATAGGAGGGCGATCGGGCGGAAGTTGTTGAGGTCGGCGTGGTCTCCTTTCTTGTGGATGAGGATGGAGTTCGAGCCTTTCCACTGGCTGGGGAAGTTCTGCTCGGCGAGGTAGCGGCTGAAGCGGCCCGCAAGGACAGAGTGGAGAGGGGGACCACCGTTGCGAAGCATGGCTGTGCTGACCCTGTCGGGGCCGAGTGCTCCATCCTTCTTCGTCCGGGATATGGCGGAACGAATCTCCGATGGGAGAATGGCCAGTGGAGTGGTTGGCGGAGGGGTAGGGCAACGGGGAACTTGGGTATCCGATCGAAACAGGTCCGAGTAGAACTCCTGAATCCTATGCCCCATCGCCGAACGGTTCGTAATCGGCTCTCCATCTCGGTCCAGCACTGCGTCCATCGGCGTTCGTCCCTGGTGGAGAGACTGCTTCGCCTTCTTGAGCCTTCTTGAGGGAAGTGTGTGTCACCAGGAACATACCTCGTTGCTCTACTAGATCTTGACTGAAGGAAAGGGAATGGGGAGTTGTTTACTATAAAGGCCCATCACTGACTGTTACTCACTAGGAACGAGGGAACGCCAAAGCGCACTTGCGATGAGCAGTGTTGAAACAAAACCATGGACAAAGACTTTCCCGCCAACCTGATATTTCGGTGAATTTATCGAGATGAACACTTGACTGTATTACAATAGTATTGGTTATAATATTGATGCAGGAAAAGGGGGCAATTGGGTAGAGATAAAGAATTTCAGTACATTACACATGAACACTGTTATTTCCTTCTTCTTTTAGGACAATGTAATTTAAAATCTTCGTTCATTGGTCATTGGCGATGATTTGTGCAGAAGAAAACATGATAAGGTTATCAGCCGGGTCGAGGTGAAGACGCGCCCGAGTCCTTATCGATTAAAGTCAACTGTTTCAACGCTCAATCGTGGATCATTCACTTCCTCTTTCTGACGCATTTGCTGTGTTCTTCTGAGTGGTCATGAACCAACAGGTGTCATCCAATCGGAAGTCAATTCAATCTCGATCTCCCACTGGTCATTAATCGTCGAGAGAGAGGGCGGCTGTCTTCTCTTCCCCCCTCAGTCTCATCGAGTATCCCCCTTTCACATTGTTCTTGTCGCCTTCACATTTCTGTATGAAATCCATTCCAGATGCTGAGATTTCCCGTCTGCATATTAGCTCTAGTTATCTGCAAGCAAGGTAAACTTCATTTTAAATATTTAATGTGAAATTAAAATTAAACTATTCCCATTTCTTAAGGATTCTAACATATACTGCAGTGGTTGATGAGGACTATCCAATTATATTTTGATTCGTCGTCAGCATCCTTTGTGCACGAGCACGCGAATAGTAGATTTAACATTCGCACAACGTCAGTCAAGGAACTTCAATAATTCATCGTTGTGCACTTTGGTTTTGCTCCAACATTCAATAGTTGTTATTTTCCAATGATCGCAATTTAGCGACGAAACAATGCCAAAATATGAAAAGAGAAAATGGTATTTGAATTGAGATCTACGCGCGAAAATTTTGCCTGCGTTCTATTTCAAATCACTAACCATAGAAAGGGCAGACAATGGAAAAAAGTCTACAAAAATGATTATAGTGGAAAAATTAGTTTAAAGATTCCAAACACTTCACATTATTCTTTGCAAACACTCCTTCTTTATCTCGTGCTGGAATAGAAATTATTGCATTTTTCATCTTTTTTTTCTAACGGGTGTGGCCAAAAGGAGAAAAAGGCGCTCTTTATAGGCACTTGTTGTTCCATTCTCTGCGCTCTCTCTCGATGAGCGAACTGGTTAGGGGAATCTCTGCTACTCACTCTTCACCTTTAACACAAATCGATTTGGCAGTGTATCTAGCGAGATTTGTCTCACTTTAGTACTTGCAATGAGTTCGACCACGTTCACGGCCTATGGAATCACCGATCAGCTCAATCCAGAGGACACCAAGGTTTGACTAAATTATTTTGCCTTCTAATTGCTTTGATAGCATTAATGCTCAAATTATTCAAAGTAAAATATGTTTATGTGACATGCATTCAAGTGTTGAATGAGGAAGGGTGACAATTTCGAATGTACCTTCATACGAGAGAGAAAAATGAAGAAAAAAACAATATTTTTTCGATTTCCTCATTCGATGTTTGCAGTATGAAGAAGCACTGAAGACTGCCGGGGAGGCATTCCGAGAAGCCGACGCCCTCTTCGACGATGAGGCCTTCGTGGCTAGAAGAGGATGGAAGAAGGTTACACTCATTCATTATGGTCGTCCAGTAATCGCAATTTTCTATTGTACAAAAAGTGCAGCTTTGTTATTATTCCAATTCAGTTATATCTATTATCTTCCGTTGCCGTAAGGCAGAGATTATAGGAATCAAATAATCTCAGGAAAATGTAATGTCCAACGGGGACTCGGTCTACAGCAAGGAGACGCGCAATGGAAAGATGGTCACCATGTCGGTTAGTTCGAAAATACTCTAGTTGTTTAGAGTATATTTTTGTTTTGATGTGAATTTCACTGTTCAAATGCAGACTTCGATGGATGGGAACGTGGACGCAGTGATGAGAGACATCTGGACAGTAGGGAGGGAGTAGGAGAAGAGGGGAGTGGGAAGGGCATTCTCAGGGTATCGACTCCGTGCCCAATTGGGATCCGAACATAGACTTCGCTAGCAAGATTGTATCCCTCACCAACTACTCTGATGTCGTCACAGTATGTAGATTTCGAGTATGATATTCTGTTTTAACGATAGCATTTGTAACTCACCTGGTAGCAATCAAGGTCGAAATGGCATCCCAGCTTTTGGTGAGGTGAATAGTAAATCTACATTATCGGTGCAGAAAAATTGGGGACTTATCAAATGTTTTGCCAATCCATCGTTTTGTCGTTTCAGTACGGCAACAGTGACGTGCTCATCGTCTCAGGACGCGAGGTCGTAGCTGCCAGAATCTATCGACCGCTTCCCAATGGTTAGCCACCATCTTGAAGGAAGTGATGATGATTGACTAACTCTATTATTCACTTATGACGCACATTAATTTATATAATTTCCATTTGATTCAATTGCACAATCCAGGTGGCTACCGAATGGCCTTCCGATCTGTGGCCGTCGATGAGAAGCCAGAGACGAAGGACAAAGTTCGGTGGGAATAGTCTTATAGTTGATGAAAATCCAACTTCACAGTGCCCATCTCTACCTGGGGGCAGTTCAACTCCGTCCCCATCCCGAGAATCCGAATCGAACTCTCTACGATGTAGTGACTCTCTTCGATCTGAAAGGAATGCTTCCCAAACTGATAATTAATCAAGTGAGGAAGAAACTCCGATGAGCAGCAGTATTGAAGAGTCTACTGGAAACAATACTACGCCCATCATGAAGCTTAGAACTTTAGAATAGATGATATTGGTCGCCTGAACCCAAGAAACATCAGAAGCACACAATCTCTTCCCCAGCTTCTTTTACATTTCCTACATTCAGTTTGCCTCACGGATCATGATAATGGACACGGAGATAAAAGTGAAGCACTTCAAGGAAATTGCAGAGAAGGCAGAGAAAATCTGAGGACTACGGCTAACTTTTTCTCTAATTAGATCTAAACCTACGTTTTAACCATTTGATTTTTTATATTTTTATATAGTCGCATTTTTTATGATTATGCTCAGAAAAATGAAATGCATAACAGGTTCCCCGCAATATCAACTGTTTATTTACTCACAACTTTAAAGCCATTTATAGACTGTTGAAACAATAGCAAGAAGACTTTCGTTAAAGCTCTGTTTCGGTAGAAATGCAAGCCCGCTTCGTGATAAATATTGTACGACGAGTAGACTTGATGAAGATCGATAAAATCTCTTAATTATTCTTTTTCTGATTCGCCGTCACTTTGTCCGTCAGTAGATAATCGATAATCTCGTATTCATCGTCACTCGATTGATTCGTCGTTTCGGAAAACATTTCGTGAGGCTGAAATGGAAATTTCAAAATTTTATAAAAACTAGTGCAAAAAACGAATAGCATAAAATGGAAGTTAGTCATGCATGAACCCTATTAGTTCCACTAAATTTAATCGACCTCATCAATTCTGAGTTTCTTCAATTGACCCTTTCCCTCCTTTACTTCAGCAATTTTTGCCTTCAATTCGTTGATCCTGTGCATTTTCTGAAAGGGGATACTAATTTTATCGATTTTAAAACCACTAAATACCGTAATTATCATCTCATCTTTCTTCTTCTTCAACTCTTCAACTTTCGTATTCAATACATCATTCGCAACTTCGAGCTGGAAAGCCGTTGTTGAAACACTTCTTTCAAAAGTTTTTTCTAATTTACCTCCGTCATCATTTCCTCAGCGTTTTGAAGCTCACGAACGTTAATCGAATTTTCTCGCTCCAGATTGTCAATACACTAAATAGATATTAAATTGAACATTGTTGCAGGTACACTTAAATTGTACCTCTGAAAGTCGACTGTTGTGGCAGACTAACTCGTACATTCTTTCCTGTGCAGCAATCTCCTTCTGAAATTAAATATTGATGTAAATGCTTTTTAAAGTATTGGTTGATTGTTTTGGGTTTGTACATATTGAAGTAAGTGGTTGTACCTCCTGACTCGATCTCATCATTCCATTCAACTGCTGCTCCAAATTCACGTTTTTGTCCAAAAGTTCGTTGATCTTCGCATTCATCTGAAACATTCAATACTCTTCATGCGCTGCGATTAATTTTGTGATTCTTATTTTGTCGTAATTTTGAATCTTAGCATGGAACTCTTTCAGTTCCTCGGCCTCGGGCTCTTTTCTTATCTCCTCATTAACCGATTTATTCTTCACAAATTTTTCCTTACACGTTCAAATTCAACATTTTCGAATACTTGCTATGAAATGAATGAAAGAAATTGGGTTCTTACATCGTCAGTCAATGTTTCTTGCAATTTCATTTCCATTGTTTGATCTTTCTCCTGTGCTGAATAAGGCTCCAATAAAGCCAGCTGAAAATAAATACTGAACTTTCCAAACGCTTACAGTCGCGCCCATAAGTCACCGGACACTTTTGGAATGGGTTTGAACTTTTTGCACAGGAAATATATCATTCTGAGGCTAGGACTTTATGCACCGAATTCAACGGAGATTTTTCTTTTTGATATTGAGGTATGATGCAATAGCCTAATCATTGCGTAGTGATGACGCAATCGAAATGTACTTTTTCAAAAGGGCATTATTCTTACATGGATTTTTCCCTGCTGGCCAAACTTTCTGTGGTTGGAGATATGACTGATGACTACCCAGGAAAAAATTTTAAAGTTGCTGCACGGTCGCACATTTGCTGCAGCCTTGCTGCAAAATCGAGGTCAGAAATTAAGATCTCGGCTTCTAGAGAAGCTAGAGACCCGTTCAACACATCAAAATGATCGCCGTCATGAGTCCAGATGATCCTGAGAGTATGAAAACAAAATCTCAAAATTTGCCCTCAGGGCATGAAAAAATCACTTTTTTGGATAATCAATTTTTGGACAATCATAACTTTGATGGAAAGATGGGTAAAAATCTAGTTTTTGCATACGAATGTTCAGAATGTATTGAAGGACTGATGCTTAGGTTTTTAGAGCGATTGGATACATTTACTGCTCGCGGCGTTCGGTTTTCAGATGTATACTAGGGTCCAGAAACACCATATTTACGCACTCTCGTCGTCTGTACTCTCTCGCCTATAGTGGTAAACAGGGTGTTTCCCTACCCTAGTACGTCTCCGAAAACCGAACGCCGCGGGCAGGAAAGATATCCAATCGCTCTAAAAAGCTAGGCATCAGTCCTTCAATACATTCTGAACATTAGTATGCAAAAACTAGATTTTTACCTAACTTTCCCACAAAGTTATGATTGTCCAAATATTGATCATGCAAAAAAGTGATTTTTTCATGCCCTGGCGGAAAATTTTGAGATTTTGTTTTCATACTCTCAGGATCTTCTGGGATTATGATGACGGTCATTTTGACGCTTTGAACGAGTCTCTAGCTTTTCTAGAAGCCGAGATCTTAATTTCTGGCCTCGATTTTGCAGCAAGGCTGCAGAAAATATGCGACCGTGCAGCAACTTCAAAATTTTTCCTGGGTAGTCATCAGTCATACCTCCCACCACAGAAAGTTTGGCCAGCAGGGAAAAATCCATGTAAGAATAATGCCCTTTTGAAAAAGTACATTTCGATTGCGTCATCACTACGCAATGATTAGGCTATTGCATCATACCCCAATATCAAAAAGAAAAATCTCCGTTGAATTCGGTGCATAAAGTCCTAGCCTCAGAATGATATATTTCCTGTGCAAAAAGTTCAAACCCATTCCAAAAGTGTGCGGTGACTTATGGGCGCGACTGTACGTTTACTTTTTTCAAATGATTGATAATTAATACCATTAGTAATTAATAGCATTATAATTAATAATTATTAATATTACAATTAATAATGCTACGTACCTCCGTTTTCATCCTCAGAATGCTCTCATCCACTGTCTTTATGTCCTGTTGCAGTCTCACAATGTTCTCGTCCAATGCCATTATCTCTTTCTCTCTCTTCAGTATGCTCTCATCCAAGGCAACCACATTGGAACGACCATCACATTCATATTCCTGCATTGTTTTGGTTAAGAAACGGTCGCAAATATAATGTGAAAATACCTCTGTATCCATGCAGGTTTTAGTATGAGAAGAATTATCAACCATTGATTCAACCTGCAAAATAAATATTTTTTTAAATTTGAAGTCAATCGAAATAACTAACGAATCCTCCGATGGGAATCCTGGCAGTGACCATGAACTGTTCTCCTCCTTGGAAGCCCGTTGCCGTGACGATTCCATTGACCACTCCGACGACTTGCACCGACAAAAGATCACTGAAAAATTTTGAAATAATTAGAATATATTGGAGTTCATTTCATTGCAATTTTTTCTGGGAGATCTATCGGCCCGTGAACGTTGCCGTAGTTAAAGTTACCCAACAAGGACGAAACCCTAATCCCGAGACACCACGCATTGTGCGCGCGTCGCATGCATGAGAGAGTAGAGTTTTTAATTCGGGGCGGGTAATTCGGACCCGACCGGGTAATCGAGAAGAATGGCGAGGAATGAGAATTACCCGGGATAGTGGAAAATAATAAGTCAATTACCCGGGATAGTTCGATCTGTACCTCACCGCAAAAGCGAGCAGAAATGATGCGAAATTGCGATTTGCATCCAACTATCCCGGGTAATTGAACATAACTATTCTGCCCACTCGGGTCTCAACTATCCCGGGTAACGTTACATTTCAAACTCTAATGAGAGAGTATGCAAAAGTGAGAGAGCGCTGGATCAGGCAACATCAGCCTGATTCTTTCCAGCCCTCCGCTGTTGCTATTATTGATTTTTCTCATTTTTGTATATTCTTTTTCGACGAAGTCATCCACCGGCTATTAGATGAAGGACAAAAAATAGGGGGTAAATTTTATCCTTGTTGGGTTACTTTAAACTAGAAATACTCACTCAAACTTATGAAGTGGGAGAATCTCCATCTCCTCTAAATCAAATGTGAACAGATACTGGCCAGTAGATACATAAAAGTACGGAGAACTTTCATCGGCGAACGAAAACCAGAGATTTCCTTCTGCTGGCACCTAAATTTCCCATTATTTAAAAATATGTGATCCATAACACAGAAGATTATAAAAAAAGGGAATTCCCTTCAGCCCATGGATACACCCCCCCCCCCCGCAATAAAAATGTCTCGCCGTCAGTCCGATCATTCCCATGCAGCTCATATCAAGAATGTTCACATCTCCACTCTTCAAGTAGACGAGTTTGCCTCTGAAAGAAAGAAATGAACTCATAAATTTGTTTCTCAATCAATGTGATGAAAATATTTTTTGATAGCTGATATTGTATAAAATTCGTGTTACTAATAAGCTCCTGAGACGGTGACAAACGAATTCTCTGATTTTCAGCGTAATCCATTCTAATGGTACAAGATTACTCATTGGTGGCTTACCTGTGTATTTTCCCCATGCGGAATCCTTCCATATCGAAGTCCACGGCGATTCCTCCTTCTTTAAGTTCATCACACATTCGGTTGGCATACTTGGGGTGAAAGGGACGATTCGTAGTGCAGATTCCGTCAAGAACCGTTTCGAACTGAAATGGGATTGTCAATTCATCAATACATGAACATTTATTGTTCGAGAATATTTTTATTCGGGCGCGGTGTCATGGTAGATTTTAGATTTTGAACAACAAACTAATCAATCTTATATTATTTCAACGAAAAATAATATATGTTTTCCAATTTTTACTTTACCGATTGAATAAGTCGGACGAATTGGACATCAATCCGTTTACCAGTGAAACTGGCTTTGTAAATCTGTAATGAATTATCAACCATGCATTTCATTCCTTTGGATGCCAGAAGACTTCTACAAAATCCGGTGAAATTTTTTTTGAAAAAAAAGATAGAGGAATTCGCATTGCATCATACGTTAAATTCACGAAATATTATTAACAACAGCATGCCGTCGACGCACCTTCTTGTTGTTGTTCATGTACAGGAAGTCTCCGAACGGGGCCAATCGTTCGATGTAATCAGGAAGAATTGCATCCACCTCCCTGCCACTACAATTGACGATGTTTAGTTTACAAATATTAAATTCGAAATTCCGTTTGGAATCAACCCACTTCATCTTCACGTATAGTCGCCGCCTTTCAGTGAAATCATCGAAGGCGAAGTAGAAAATTGTTCCTAAAGAGTATATGAGGAGATGTGGGTAATTAGTTAGAATTGCGTGATTGAATGTGAAGAGATCGCCGATAAATGATGATTTACTGTCTATTATTAACGAAAATTAACCCATCTCGTTGCGAACATCAGCTCGCCCCCTACTCGAAGATTCTTTGAACTCTCGAACTTACCATCAACGACTTGATAGATTTCTGCTTCTTCAGGAAGGAGCTCCTTCCTATTGTACACAAGCGATTGTTGAGAGAGCATCACTAAAAAATGAGGAGTGGAAATTTATGATAGACTAGGTTACTCGCAAAATTTTAAAGGAGAGACGCTTTAGTGAAGTCAAATATGTTGAGAGAATGAGGAATAAAGAGGGGAGACATGCACACTTATTGATCCCCTCGACTGATCATTCAACGCCCCGTCCACTTTCACCATCTATTGTCTGTCCCGCCCTATTCCCCTCTGGCAATCCTTGTTCAGATTATGAAGCGGATCTTATCTCTCTCTTGACCTTCTGGCACGGCACTCTCTCAGAACGAACCATAAACAGTCTGAGAGAGGATACTTCCAACTTTGTAATCATAAATCTCATTACAATAAGGACTGATTGATTTATCCTCTGATAACATTCCATTTTCTACTCACGTCTTACTTTAAAAATGACTCGCACGATGGTAAACAATTCAGCTGCAACTAACTATGTGAGTCATGGTTTAATTATGTTATACCCATCAATATTCGAACTCATCTCGCATATGCCAAAGTGTATGCCAAAGTAACTTGGATCAAAATAGTTATTACAACTAATTCTTTAATATTATTGAATTATAATATACTTTGGATATCGTCTAATCCATTTAGCTTCCTTCCCTATCTGATCTTCATTGCGCCAATCGTCTTCTCAAATTCGAGAATTCCCGTTTCGACCAACTGAAGAAAGACGAAGAGGCGAAGAAAGAATTCACAAAGAGCATGCAGTGCATGAGAAGAAGAATCGGACTGAAGACCATCCAATTCAAGGCCATTCGAGTGGTGAGGAAGAGAATTAGATAACACCCATCTTCACCTAGTACATACAGAGAGCAGATACACATATATTAAGAGCCCAACTTGGAATTTAAATTTATGGCATAACTTTTTGAAAATGTTTAACTTTTGAATTTCTTCAGAGCTCGCTCGAGAAGAAGATCAAAGACCAAGAGAATCGCGAGAAACGAGAAAAGAAGCGAGAGAAGTCCAAGCCAGTCAATACTTCTCCTTCAAAGGACAAAATAGTTCACCCCATTTCGAAATTCGCAGGCGCAAACCTGGAAAATCAGCAGAGGGACATCAATGAACATGTATGATTTATATTTAAGAAGATTTTATGACGTAAAGTGAGATAATGCTTACTTCAGGATATCAAAATGAAGAAGCATTGCAATGCCGCCTCCACTGGGGATCCCGGCGATATCATCGATGGTCAATTTGATTCGACTGAAGAGATTCACAAAGAGATCATCGTAAATGGGAAAGAAGACAACTTCCAACTCAAGATGGTTACAGTCTACACTGTAATGGAATCGATTTACAAACGAGGACTGCATACTATGATTACAAGTGTGCTGTGGATCATCGGTTGGAACAGTGGAAATCCAATTGGTCAGTAACTTTCAAAATTAAAAGTTTTAATATCATCTTTGTTTCTTGCAGAAGCCTGAAAGTGATCATGGATCTCACGACTTTGGAGTGACAAACCTTTCATGAATGCACCAATATTGTTGATTGTTGTTGAAAATTAATTCGATAAACACACGATTAAAAAATCGAGATTATTTCAATAATCAAGAAATAGAATAAATTCAAATCAAGTAAAGTCAATCAATTAGAAACTCGCGAACAACATTTTGTAGGAAGGCCTCAGAAAAATTGAACTGTCTTTGCTCACTTACAGTCGCGCCAGAAAGTGAGTAGACGATTTTTATTTTTGATATAACTTTTGTTGTAGCTGATTTCGCAATTTGGATGTTGTGGTACTATATACCAAATCCATCGAGGAATACGATGCGTGCATTGCGTCATCAATTGCATCATCCCTGATTGCATAGTGATGACGCAATCAAAGTGTACTTTTTCAAAACGGCATTATTCTTACACAGATTTTTTCCTACTCGCCAAACTTTCTGAGGTTGGAGATATGGCTGAGGACTACCCAGAAAAATTTTTTGAAGTTGCTGACCGCACATTTGCTGCAGCCTTGCTGCAAAAACAGGGTCGCCAATTCAGAACTCGGCTTCTAGATGAGCTAGGCACTCGTCCAAAGCATCAAAATGATCGCCATCATGAGTGCACATGATCCTGAGAATGAGAAAGCTATATCTCGAAATTTGCCATCAGGGCATGAAAAAATCACTTTTTTGCATGACCATTTTTTGGACATTCATAACTTTATGGACAATTTATTTAAAAATCTGATTTTTGCTTATGCATGTTCATGATGTATTAAAGATATGATTCCCAACTTTTTAGAGCGATTGGATTCCTTTCCTGCCCGCGGCGTTCGTTTTTCTGAGGTATACTGGTGTCGAGAAACACCCTGTTTACCCCTATGAGCGAGAGAGTACAGGCATAAACAAGGTGTTTCCCGGCCCTAGTATACCTCAGAAAAATGAACACCGCGGGCAGGAAAGGAATTCAATCGCTCTAAAAAGTTGGGAATCATATCTTTAATACATCGTGAACACGCTTAAGCAAAAATCAGATTTTTAAATAAATTTTCCGTAAAGTTATGAATGTCCAAATAATGGTCATGCAAAAAAGTGATTTTTTCATGCCCTGAGGGCAAATTTCGAGATATAGCTTTCTCATTCTCAGGATCATGTGCACTCATGATGGCGACAATTTTTATGCTTTGGACGAGTGTCTAGCTCATCTAGAAGCCGAGTTCTGAATTTGCGACCCTGTTTTTGCAGCAAGGCTGCAGCAAATGTGCGGTCGCGCTGCAACTTCAAAATTTTTTTCTGGGTAGTCCTCAGCCATATCTCCAACCTCAGAAAGTTTGGCGAGTAGGAAAAAATCTATGTAAGAATAATGCCGTTTTGAAAAAGTACACTTTGATTGCGTCATCACTACGCAATCAGCGATGATGCATTTGATGACGCAATGCACGCATCGTATTCCTCGATGGATTTGGTATATAGTACCACAACATCCAAATTGCGAAATCAGCTACAGCAAAAGTTATATCAAAAATAAAAATCGTCTACTCACTTTCTGTCGCGACTGTATATCGAGGGATATTTGTTTGGTGATAATTGACTGTACATTTCTGTTTGCAATTAGTTAAAGGGAATGAATTACATGGCTCACCATTATGAAAAACACATGAGCAAAAATATAAATTCTTCGGCTTATATCTACCACAATTGTAACCTTTGTAGCCTTGGCGTTGACTATAATCTGAATTAAAAGACACAAAACAAGCTCAAGCTTCTCTCCTCTTCCGTCAGTAATAGCAGAACTGCTTGTTCACAACAATGACTGTATTGGATAACATCGCCATTCTGGTGCTCTCTTTGTTGGGAGGACTCGGCATATTGTGCAATATTCTTTTGCTCGTTGCTATCAAGTACAGATCTCCTGCAAGTTTGAAGTTATTCTTTGCTTGAGCATCCACTTCGCCATTTCTGTTCAGATCATACTCGATACTCTTGTCAAATTGTGCGCTCACAGATTTATTAGCGTGCATTTGCTCCTCTTTGCTCATAGAAAGGTTTGACATCTCATTCGTTCTCCATTTTAATGTAATCGATAAACATCAGATCTAATTACAGAATGATCCCATTCCCAGACATGACAGCAAACGTTTACCAAGGACCATGCACGCTAATTTCCGGATTCTTCTGTCACATTTTCCATAGTGGGTTATTCTGTAAACATAAATCCTATTCAATCTATTCAATAGCAATCCATGGCGAGGAATAATGCTTTTTTTCTTTTTCTAGTTTCTAGTTTTTGAATTAAAAAAATAAAATATTGTAACAGTTAAACACGTCCTAAAAATCAAATCAACGTGCACAAATTGGAGCAAATTGAAGGTATAATGCTCCAGACGAACAATCAATCCATGTACCTCATAGTGGCCGAATCGTTCTACCGATATTACGTCATATCAAAGTGACTTTATTGACATACTGACAAAAACACAATACGGATATTCTTCTCGTTATTTTCATTTTTGTGAGTGCATAACTGTACGTTTGCCTAAGGATCGCAAAATTTGAATGGAAAAAAGTACAGGTTAAAATAGTAATAACAAACAATTGAGACCTGCACCGTCGCCAAGTAGAATAATTGCTTTCAGTTCCCTTATAATAATGTCCACCATACTCGTCTCGGTGTGTCATAGATTCACACCACTTTCATTGTTGATTCTATCTGCAGATTCTGACCCTCTTCGTTAACGATCCTTCCGATGAAGTGAGAGAAGCGATGAGGAAATATCACCCTCAATATCAACTTGACCAATATGTCGTCGAGGGTATTCCAAATTCATTTATTATGGTCGCTCTGCTTTTTGTTCTATGCTGGGAATGCTAACACCTTGGTTTCTCTTAAAATCACTTTGCCAAAATGAGTTGAGGACACGTGGATCTCGGGCCCCACGCACTCTCTCGGGCCATTGCCTTCTATGACGTCGCCCCTGTCTTCCCCCTCCTTATCCTCGTATTCCTCATCAGAGGAAAGGTTGGAGCTGGAGAAATAACTAAAAATATCACTCATATCATAATATTGAAAATAACAATTTAAAGTAGTACAAAATGATTCTTAAACATAGTGTCTAGACTCTCGAGATAGGCAGTATAAATATTCACGAATATTCTCAGCGACTGTACAAAGTCGCATCCATGTTCCTGGTAATTTCTAATAAAAGTGTGATTTCTGGCAATCAAATATTGTAGGGACCAGTAACCATTCAAGGAAAGAGTGTACAGATAATCGTGAAGCTCGAGGAGCAAAAGCAGGCGATGACGATGAAGACAAGGGAGATGCACAGCACACTGGTCAAAGTTAGATTATCATTATTCCTCCTCGTTAATTTGGGAATATCTAAAATTGAGGTGATAACTCTGCGAGCCATCCTTCCGATCTTCTTCTTCTTCTCCCTCATCAGTTATGTCGTGATGAAAAAGCAGATATACAACTCTATTTGGTTAGAATATGCCATTGCATGGGTAAGCGAATCATTGTACTTTCACGCCCAATGTCATATTTTAGTTCCACACTTCTATGCCCTCTTTCGCTCCAGTAATCACTCTTTTCAATGTAAAACAATTCAGGGAGTATGTGCTACCAGTATTTCCCTATTTGAAATATTTATTTTCAGCTTCATTCTCTGTAAGAAAGGCGCAACAGTACCACAGAAAACAGTAATAGCTGCTCTGAGTCGAAGCCACGGCTCCTCTTGAAACTGACACCTCAATTTTTGTTGTTTATATTCGGAATAAAAGCTTTTTTATCTTACATGAACCGACATATTTTTGTCTTTCTAATAAGGAGACGCATTTTTTAAAATTAAAATGAGATTAAAATCGGCGACATATCGTACGTACTGAAAATATAGGAACGAAAACCGTGAAATTTCCAAAAATATCACGTTTCGTGGATTATTGCGAATTTACTTTTTTGCTGCTTTTGCTTTTTTGCATCCATTTTTTCTTATGCGTTTTCATATTTACACGGAAATATGGCTAGAAATGCAATAAAAGCTCGCGAAAAATATGAAATATTGACGAAATAACCATAACCGGATTTTAGCACTATTTCATCAATTTGTCATGTTTTTTCACGAACTTTTTATCGCATTTCTAGCCATATTTCCGTGTAAACTCCCATCCGTTTTATGAAAACGCATATGAAAAAAGAATGCAAAAAAGCAAAAGTCGTAAAAAAGAAAATTCACCATAATCCACGAAACATGATTTTTTTGGAAATTGCACGGTTTTCGTTCCTAAATTTCCATCACGCACGATATGTTCCTCTGACTATAATGACTGTTGTGAATTTTTTTGACTGTCATTAATTTCGAATTACGACTTTTATGAATTTCGATTGAATTTTAAATTCGGCATAATGAGCGAAAACGTAGAGATGGGCATGTATGTAGCTGTTCGGGTGACTCATTTCTCTCAAACATGTCCATTCCCTTTGGAGACAGTTAGTGACAGATCTGTAATGATGATCCCAGATTGATAAGCACTAATGTATCCGCTTCCTCCATTGAAAGGTCTGCTCGTTGCGGTGTTTGGAAGTCCTGTTTTGTTTATCAGCTTGTCTTTCATATTCCCTCTTCTCCGTGATGTCCTCTGATGAGTCATGTTCATTCATTGATCTCCCTTCTCACGTGTTGTTATGAGACCTCTATTCGATTCTTCCTCATTGTCTCTCATTTCTCTACTTCGAAGCAAACAATCTTGGACTTTCGCATCTATCCCTCACCATTCACTATAGCTACTACCATGAGTTTTCACGTTTTTATATTGAAATTGCGCCCTTAACATCTTTGCTAATTTAATATACTCAAATTGAAGATGCTTACTCCATCTCCCTTCGATCTATACGAGACAAAATAGAAGGATTATATGGAATAATAAAAGTGAGACAATGCTTTAAATTCAAATGTTGAAGTAATATTTTATGGATATGTTAGAGCTCAGACCAATTAGCCTTAGCCAGTCGATAGGCAATTGATCGGGAAACATTTAAAAGTGAATTGTGTGATGTCATTAATTGTGTTTCCAAGTAAACAATTGTGTTTCCAAGTAAAAAACATAAACACTGGGTAGATTCAACGACATTTGCAGATGGTTCAAATCCTCTACGAAGAAGGATTTCAAGTCCCATCGTGATAAATGTGAAGTAATTCAATATCAATCTGCACAAGGACAATAGGGCATCGCCAGAGAGAATTTCTCATATAGCATATTGTTTATTGCAAAATGTATATACCGGTAAAACGATAAATTAAATTTAATGCATACGACCACATAAAACAGAATCTACAACTATGAATCTTTTCTGGTTATTCGATAAGAATGAGCTCTCGTACTCTACCTTCCTTGTTTATGCATTCACTTTCGACGTAAGCATCACTTGGTTATCATGAGACCTTCCCCTCCTCCAATCTGCTTTATCATCTCTTAGTTCTCTACTTGGACGAAAACAAGCAGTCTCTATCACCCCTTCCGTTTGCATGAACTATACGAATATTTCGATTACTAAATTGACCATCTTCCATGTGTGAGATAATATGCAAATGAGAGACCGATAAATTGGAATAAACCGAATATGAGTCCCATCTGGATTCCCGTAGCAGTCATGGAAGGGCATCTACCCATAGTCCCGATACCAGCAGGTGGCTCTTCTTCCCATGGAGGTGTGCTCCTTTTCTCTTCCGAATCGTTCCCCTTTACGTGCTCAGAATCTAATACGGCTCTACCATCTCCAGTTATTAGACAGAATTACCCAGGGAAGCAATAAGTACAGTATTGTAGCTCATTGCGCTAGACACTGGGCAAAGAATATAGAGTGACAGACGGGAAAAAGCAGCTGTCAATACCGGTACGAATAAATTTGAAGATATACATTTACATTTGTATTCACACTGTTTCGTCATTTTCGAAATAAATATTTCAAAATACATAATTTCACAATTTATCTTCCGCAAAATTGTGTATTGTACTTTGTGATTTTTTCCTGCTCCATCTTGAAATGAATATGACAAATGAATATTCTTTTAACATTTCAGGCAGAACGCTACAGTATAGCGCTTATTCTCTGTTGTTTCTCGAAAGCTTCGCCTCTGGGGTTCAATGAGAAGGTGGGTCGGGGTCTCACTCAATCACCCTTCTAAGTGTTACTCCTAAATGATACTCCTCCATCTGGATGCCTTTTTGGACAGATCGTACCCTTTCGTATCCCGCATTCACTAATTACCTTCGAACCGCCCACAGGAACAAAGGGGATTATGGCTCAATCAGCAGCCTGGCAATGCCCTCCCCTGACCCTGTGATATCTCCTCAATAATCTTCCCTCCCCTCCCCTCCCCTCTTCTTTCCCACCGTCTGACCCGCCTAGGTCGTCCCTCCATGTGTACAGGAGAATGAGTCTGAGAGTGGGCATATTTAGATGGCCCCTTTTCTCTTAATCGTTTCGCGCCAATCACAGCATTGACGCTTCAGTTTCATTAGTTACACTGACTCGATGTTTCGTCCGTGCCATTTCTTTCGTTTTTTCTTGCTTGTCATGCGTCTCGAGTTATGGGAAGAAAATGGTCAGCGCGTGCGTTTCATGTGATAGCGAGAGAGTGCAGAGATTATAGAACAGAGGAGGCGAGGTCGGGCATCTTTGGATCATTGAGACTGGGGTGAAGACTAAATCGTCTTTAACCTTTTCCAAGCAAGTCACTATCTAATTGCACCATCTCTGCCATTCGTCGTCCTACTCGAGAGAGCACGCAAAAAATCAAGCTTGCAATTTTGGTTGAGTTCAGATCGAATATTCATTACTACTCTTCATCTTGATCCAGTGAAAGTTGCACTAAATATTAACATTTTCTTATTGACTTGCTCATTACACAATTCGCTAAGAGATTCTTATCGTAGTCAGAACAGTTGATTCCACCATAATTAAACTGCGCTGCAATCAGAAATAAATGCGCATCCCTCGGCCTCTCGCAATCCCTTCTTATCTGAGCAATGGTCTAGAACCCTTATCGACAAATTTCGTAGCTCATCGCAAGGTTTGCTGCCATCGTTTGTTTCATCATTTTTCACTTTTTCGTGCGTTTGCTTTGAATGCCATGAAGATGGAAAAGCGATAGGGAAGGCAGTTCGTCCACCTGCACTTGACCTCTCTCTCTCTATCATGAGGTATCTTATCACTCCGCCAATCGCTCGGGGACAGTTCACGAACTTTTGAGGTGCGGGAATCTGATTCTCTCATTTCTGTATGCTCTCTCTCTTTCTGCAACAACTTCTGCGATGAAATGGTTTGCGGGAAAGTAAGAGAAAAGGAGAGATGCGAGTGACCGGAATGCTTCTTTTCATCACGTGTGCGCCCTTTCTCTCTTCTCTCGCAACACGTACGAAACTTTTTCTCCCGATTTTTCTTGGCGTGATTCGAAAAAGAAAACAAGAGCACGTACAAGGGAGAATCAATTTCCCTTTCGATCAAAAATAGATTTTGTGAAAGTAGTATTCGAACAGCGTAATCTCATCGCTGGTACGTTTCTTCTCCTAAAAATAGTATGGAATTAGGGTTACAGTTCCAGAGAGTAATTGTCGAAATTTTTATTGCATTTTTTCCCATTTATCTCTTCATACCCCAGGCAGGTCTGAATTGTATGATAGAAGGCGTTGGCAAACAGTTAAGAATCGTAAGCAATTGTCATCTCTCGTTGACATGTACAGATTCTCTAAATTCTTTCTTCCTCCTGCATCCTTTTCGCACAATTCCGTTTTCGCTCTTCTCTTTTTCCTCTATCTTTGTTCGTTTACAAAAAACAAGGTTAACTTACAGTATGTCTTCCGGGGGCAATGGAAACGATCCCGATCTCATCGGCATCGACCCAATCCTCGCTGCGCAGTTCATTCTGTTTGCTCAAGCACAGAATGCCGGTGAGACATTCTCATTTTCTTTATTACCAGTACTCGAATTCTTTTGCGATACCTCACCATTAGGGTATTTATGTTAATAGTAGATGAGTAGAGGATTGGATGAATTGCGTCGCAGTTACCTGTAGACAGGCAGGGTCACGCAGTTAGTGTGATAACGGCCATCTTATATCACGCCTTTCACGAGAGAATCGAGCTAGAATCGCAATTCTTGGGAATGGAAACCAAATCTTGAAATTGGTTCTGACTAGTTTTGGGCACCTTGAGGTATTCCTAGCAGTCCCCCAATGTCTTATTTTGCATACTTCATTTTCAAGCACCCAGCATCAGGTCGGAGATCGGCACCTCCTCCTTTCACTGCGATTATCTCATTTGTCCGGTAAGATAATCGAAATTTGCACTCTGAGTGACCCCCACTCATTTTTCGAGCTCTATCGATTCATCTAAACCATTTTCTCTGAAAGTCAATTTTAACGGTGCTACATTCATTGTTGATTTCCTCGAAAATGTAGGCAAAGGTGCAGCTCAAAATTTCACAGCGCATGCAGCGTATCAAGAGCTCTAGAATGAAGGGCTTGCGCAAAAAATGCCATCTCATTGGTGTGACTTATGCCTATTTTACTTTTTCTTATCATTTGAACTTTATTTTCAACAGAATAATTCACTCTCACACCGCTCTCATTGGAGAATGCGGTCAAGAATGATCGCTTTCTCTTAAATTGTCTGTTGAAAATAAAGTTCAAATGATAAGGAAAAGTAAAATGGGCCTAAGTCACACCAATGAGATGGTATTTTTTGCGCAAGCCATTCATTCGAGAGCTTTTGATACGCTGCATACGATGTGAAATTTTGAGCTGCACCTTTGTCTTTTTCGAGAAAATAAACAATGAATGTAGCACGGTTAAAATTGACTTCCAGAGAAAATGGTTTACATGGATTGATAGAGCTCGAAAAATAAGTGGGGGTCTCTCAGAGTGCAAATTTCGATTATCTTGCACGACAAATTAGATAATCGCAGTGAAAGGAGGAGGTGCCGATCTCCGACCTGATGCCGGGAGCTTGAAACTGAGGTATGCAAAATAATACTTTGGGAGACTGTCAGGCATGCTTCAAGGTGCTCAAAACTGGTCAAAACCAAATTTCAGATTGTCTTCCCATTCCGTGTCTCAGCTCGAATCTCTCGTGAAAGGCGTGATATAATTGCAAGGTGATGGATGAGCAGGAAGGATCCGCATTTGCGTCTCACTGAACTTTAGACATAAAATAAAGTAGGGTAGCAAGGATAATGGATCCGTTCGATTCTCCCTGCGATTTTTCTCTTGTATATATTATATTTTATATTTTATCTATGCACAAGGCGCAACGAGATACGAATATTATATTATGGAAATATGTCGTACAGAATAATTTGACTCCTCACACTGAGGATTCAAAGTGATAGAATAGGGAGAGAGAAGGGAGTACAAAAAGAAGAGGGAGTACAAAAAGAAGCCCTTGTACTATCGCTTTGCAATGATTTCTTACTCTTCGACATCATCCGCAAGTGGCCGGACGAAGATTACTTCGCTCGTTAAGTTGGCCATGGCTAAAGTGGTTATAGACAGCGATTCTCTAGAGGAGTAGAGATGGGTCTCGGCAGTCCGTAATGGGAAAGGTAAGATATATTCAGGAAACGGCTCAAATCCTCTCGCTCTCACCGGCCAGGGGATTGCATCGATTGCCGGCCTTCCTTCGAGCAGCCAGCAGACTCCCTTCAACTTCCGAATGCCACCGAGTTCGGAATTACTCGGTGAGGCTTTCAAGAGCAGTACTTGTAGAGCAACTCAAGTTAACCATTTCGTTGTATTAGTCACAGTTCCATATTGTAACGGGCAAAATTCTCATACAATCATCTTTTTGTTCTTTTTGTTTGTGGCAAGTTAAGTAATTATCAAGCGCTCGAGGAAAATAAATAAATTATTAAAAATCTTTTTTCCGGAATTTTGATCCAGTGGCTTCACATTTCACAAAGCGAACGTTGATCTTGCATTTTAACAGTATGCATTCTTTCAGCCCAACTTCAAGCGAATGCTGCAGGAGGGACCCCATCCACTGCATCCTCCCATCCACAGCAGAGAGAAACACCGAGTAAGAGTAGACCATAGCAGACTAGAATGTGAACAGGGTTCGAAAGCCTAGGATGAACTTGGTTCCATTTTGGGGGTGTACGTTTTGCCAACCAAATTTAAAGCAAAACGAACATCCCAGAAGTGAAAATAGTCTTATACCGTGGGTGTTCGTGCCACGGTATAATATTATTTTCACTTCTGGGGTGTTCGTTTTGCTTTAAATTTGGTTGGCAAAACGTACACCCCCAAAATGGAACCAAGTTCATCCTAGGCTTTCGAACCCTGAATTTGAAATATGAATCGATATTTGCATAATTTATAGTACATAATTCCATGGAAGAAACGATGTATAATCCCTAATATTGTTTTTCTCACAGATCGCGGTCTCCAACATCCTCCTCCTGCACAAGGTGCGATACCGTTTACTGAATTCCGCTGGGTTTCAATCCATGCAGAAACAATAATAAAATAAACGACGGTCAATAAGAAAAATTCTTAGATTATAATATATTAGCTCAGTTACAGGTCAAACTTCCACTCCAGTGAGAGCACCGAAGAGAAAGTATTCGCAAATGGTGAGAAAAAGTAAAAGATAAAATCCCAACCTCTCTGCATCTACAATATTATGAAACGATGGTGCGAATTAGATATTTTTATTATGTATTTCTTTTGTTTCCACCTTTGGGGACCTTCTAATTGTTATCAAACTATCAGAGTACTGTACTTACCGTGCCTCCTCATCAGGTTGACAGCAGTTCTTCCTCCTCATCTGAAGCGAAGAGACGCCCGCCCGCATCTTCGCATCCTCCCCCTCGTACTCCTCCTCTTCCTCTTCCTCTCACTCAATTGCGTATCATTCATCGACCTTCTGGAACAGCGACACTCACCGAATTCTGTGCATATCTGATGCAATATAACATTGTCAGTTTCATTTCGGTTGGAACCAAGAATCCATTTGTTTCTTTCCCTTTCGATTTTTTTCTTTCGACCGTTTTGTGATACCCCAAAACAAAATAATTCAAACGTTCAGCAATATTATTTGAATTAATTGCTTGGGAAATGCTCGAAAATGCTTTTTCCAATCAATAAACTTCATCATTATATTCCTTTTGTCGATTCATCAATCATTGCAGTCCATAGATGTCGAATTCGCACAGAAGGCACTTGAGTCTCTCTACAAGAAGCTAAAGGACCGCCCAGAGGAGATGGAGGCACTCATTGTAGCAGTAGACACACAAGGTGAGTTCATGAAGGGCCTTTTTTACGAAAAACTTGATTGTTCCATACCATAGACCAAGGCATACCGTCATCACAGTATATTTGATCTTTTGACGTCATTTCTTTGATTAAGTTATAGATTTTTTCATATCATTGAATACCGGAAATGTGCTTTTTCAACTGATGATCTCATGATGAAGTCTCATTTCAACTGTTAGCGGGATTATTTGTCAAAAAAATGGAGAATTGTAACTTGCAGGAGAGGATCAGGGTGGGTGCGTGCCCATTCAGAGAACACTCGACGGGCGAATGCAGGTTCGGCGAATTAAATAAAGAAACTATTGTATAGAGTCGATGGAAAAAACATTTCCATCACATCACTGTAGTGCAGCTAGCAATTTCTGCTGTCGTATCCACTATATAATTCGGCTTGCTGTAACAATTGTGTATTCGCATCTCCTTAGGTGGCGGGAAAGAAGGGATTCCCTCACGTCGTCTACGGGAAGATCTTCCGATTCAAGGACGTCAACAAGAATGTGTTGAAGGTAGACCGGAATAAGAATAATAAAATAAGTAATGACTAATCTCTCCAAAGTTTTCTTATGCAAGAATCACTGCGAAATGCGTATTTGTGCGTACTCGTTTTTTTCAAACCTTGAAGCCGTTTCATATTAGGTTGGTGCATAATTTTCTTTACAAGGTATTTTCCAAATTTGCTGGCGAATGCTTCATATGTATCAAACCCCGATTGGATATTATCTGAGGCAGTGTTAGGTCAAAACAATGATTGGTTTATACCCGATCGAGTCTATGCCAAACCGCCGAAAAACAATGGTGAGTGAAAATTGGCAAAATTTTCATGTTTTTGGAGTTTCAACATAAATCATCGCAAAAATTAAACGAAGTCAAATCAACTCTCACCCTTCTGAGAAACTAATGAGTAAGGGTGGCTGCTTTCACTGAACACGTGAAACCGGAGTTTCGGGCTTCCACGGATAACTAGTTAGGCGAAAAGTTCCGATTTCGTCGTTCAAATTTGAGGTTATAACCCATAATTGCGAAATCTCTCGAATGGAATGATGAATCTTCACCAACGTTCTATGGTAGCATCATCGTGATAGTTCTTCTGACTATGCGTCATTTGAGCCCACAAGCTCATCCAGCAAAAAATTCCTTTGAATTTCATCTAAACCGGCCAAAAGCGACACCCCTCAATTCCGGAATACGTGCCTATTTCGCCATATTCTTTTACGACTAATCTCGTTCACTCGCCATATTAGAATAAATAGTCAACATACTTCACAAAAATGGTGTTGAATCGGCGCAATTATAGCCGCGCAAAGAGTGGTAATCAATCGAAAAATTCACAAGAATTTTCTCTTTCTTTTCTTTTTTCTCAGATTTTGGAGTGATGTCTCATCGGTAATTATGATTGAGGAGGTGCAATGCAATGTGCGCTATGTAGAGTACACATGTACTAATACCATAAAAGAAACCATATGAGGATTGCTCAAGACCGAAGCTAGATAGTGCTTGAAAACCTTAATCACGATTTTGTAACGAAAATTATGCACCAACCTGATAGAAAAAAAATTTCGAAGAAAAACATTCGAAACGACTCCTCCATATCACTATAATTCCTGTCAAAATCGTCCATTCTATATTTTCAAAATGTTGTGCTCAGGCCCTCACCGACATCTGCGACAACGGATTCGAACCGAAGGAAGACGAGTGGGTGCAGCAAGAGCAGCAGCTGCAGCCTGGTCCCTCCTCGCAGCATCTGCAGCCACATCGAGGCCATGAACAGCCATCGCATCGTCTTCTTCCGGTAAGGAGTTTCAGAATAATAAAACAATAATGCATTAACGTCTGATTCTTACGACGTCAAGAGCGCACAGGAAATTTATGTTATTTAGAAAATTCATATTTTAAATAGTTAATTTAGTACGTTTGCGTGAACCCCTGGCACTACGAGGAGGTGGAACCAATGGCGTACTCTCCTTCGGCGGATCCCAACGTCAATGTGATCATCAATCAGCCATCCACTTCCAGTCAGTCCAATTATGAGACATCTTTGATCATAAATTTTTGTGATATTTTGCAATTCTTCAAATGTAATAAAAAGGTGCCTCACAGGAGAGACTCCCGGCGACTTTGAATCGGAACTCCGCAAATATCTTCCGCCTCCAGAGAAGCCGCAGCAGCAGAGTTCGTTGCTGCAGGAGCTGCAGCAGCAACAAGAATCTCTGTCGGTTGGGATGCCACGCGTCCCTATGCAGATCAGCCCACTGCTTCACCCGCAGCTGCAACAGCTGCAGCAGCCACCACGACCCCAGCTGGCTGCTCCTGCTGCACCCTCCTTCGATCAGCAGCTGCTGAGGACGCTGCTGAACCTTCCGCAGAATCGACAGACGGCTCTCCAATACTACACCTCTCCAATGCAGCCGAATATGCTGCAGCCCGCCCCTACGATGCAGCAGCTGCAGCTGCAGCCACTGCAGCAGAATGCTGCAGGAGACGATAGGGAGCTGCAGCCGTTCTCGGTGGAGATGCGAACACAGTGGGAGAGCATCATTCGATCGCTTTCGCCGGGCATTCTCAATGAGTGGAAGGGAGAGGAACTACGCTTGCTCGCACTCAATCCGCCCCGGTTCATGCCTTGCAAGGTAAAACATTGATATTTATGAGATTTATCAGGACTCTTCCGTAACACGTTCTGTACATAACAGAGTGCAATAACATTATTTATGTTAATAAGCACCCATTTATTCAACGGTGAAAGCTTCCGTTTACAGTACGGGTCGGACCTTGAAGAGTGGCGCAGCAAGTACAAAGCGCGTCTGTCCAGCGGGGCAATCACCCCTGGATGGTTCGACCCGATGGAATCCTTCGTCATTCCGAATGATCGTGCGAAGCAGGGATTCCTCATGCAGTTCGTATTAAATAGCTCTAATAGAAAGGATAACAAATAACATGTTTTCTCTATGATGAACAAAATTTAAAATTCTTATATTGAAAGTATATTACTTCAGATAAATTATGAGAAAGTTGCTTTGATTGCAGATACATCCCGTATCCCATAAATTCTGAAGAGATGGAACTGCATCGTCTGCATGTTGAGCAGTACTGCCAAGAGGTAACTAGTCTGTGTAGGGTCAACTTTGAATGCCTAAAACAACCATAACTCGGTTCCTAACAGAGATAAAGAAGTCAGAATTTCGAAAATGTGTTACTCTTTACGATTGTCTCAAAACTATATTGTCAGTTTGGCTGGCTATATTTGCTTTTAGTCCTCCTTTAATGCTCCTCGATATCAATTTTCTTTGCAGGGGAACACAGCAGATGCAGTCGAAGGTAACGAAGGTCGCCCGAACAGATCTGGTGCGAACTTTGCCATTGATGAGGGACCCTCCTCCTCTGCAGCTGGCTCCGCACCCTCTGCTGCAGCTGCAGCCAATGCTACAGCCGTGAGTCTTATCTCTTATATTGACTTGATAGACTGTATGTTCCTTACTTAACTGCCCATCCGCAACAAACAAACACTACAGATTCTAGCTCGTAAGTTGTTGATCACTATCATGCTCTCTCAGATGGGCTACTCTCCACGGGGTCATTTCTCTGGAGAGACGCAGTCAGTCCAGCGACCCCCTCAACCGCCAATGTAGACTCTTCTTAATTTTTCAAGTTTGTTTCCCGATTCGCTCCCTCTTATTTCAATGCAGGTTTTCCGAGATCTTGCCTTAATCATTGCTTTTTGATTACGACATCTTTCCGATCTCTGGTTGTCTTGCACACGTGTTAAATAATGCTTTCTAGTCTACAAAGCATTCTTGTTAAGGAGGGACATATTAAATTGTTTCAATTCATTTATAGATAAAGATAAGTCATTTGCATTACCTTCGTTGTGATTTAATCTGAACTAAATTTTAAATTAAGGAAATTCGAAATAACGACAATAGACTGATTGAATTAATTACAGCCGAAATGGAGGAAATGTGAGACGGAATAATGTAAATTTCATAAATATTGTGATAATTGTATTTGCCCAAAAAAGAACATCTCAGGAAAACACGTCTAGGAAAACAAGATCTGTTTCCATTCCTCTCCCTGTCACACACACTTCGCTTTCTTCCACATAGTTTATTACTTTTTGTTTATCACCGAGTCAGTTAATTTCCTTCTCTTCATCAATTCTCCTCCTCAATCAACTCCTTCAGCTTCTTTCTCTTCTCCATCAATTTCTTCACCATTTCATCACATTCTGCGATCAATCGAACTGCTGAGGCCTGAAAAGAGCACTCTACAGTAACCAGTTTCAATCTCCAGTTCCTATTGTATAATGCCTTACCTTGTCCGTACCCTCCTTCTTCATAATATCAGTAGTACTCTTTTGCATCACAGGGGCGCAATCCACATCCGTCTCATTGGAGAGATCTTCCTCGTAGTATTAGGTTGAACAGAAAGTCTTTATAAACTGATTTGCTAGATCACTGCTCAGTGCACGAGACCTTTGGTGTTCCCTCGCCTCTAGTGAATAACACATGACAAAGGGACTATGTGGTCAACAACTCCCCATTCCACGCCTTTCATTCTGCCACTAGTAAGACCACGATGTTTGTTCCCACGGCCTTGCACATCCGCAACGTTCTGTTATTCGTATTCCTCTCTCACACTACAATGAAGGAATAGGAACGTCAGTTGGCTGAAGTGTACGATTCATATGCCCCTCACTACCAGACCATGCGCAATTGGTACCAACTCTTCGAGAAGGGGGACTTTTCCATGGATGATCATGACCGGTCTGGGAGGCCACCCGAGCTGGATTTGGATGCGCTACGGATCGTAGTGGAATTGGATCCTTTCCAAATACCCGCGACATGGCAGCCACACTTGGGGTATCGCAAAGCACCATCGTAAAATGATTGGTCTCCATTGGCAAGAAGAAGAAGCTAGGCCGTTTCATACAACACAAATTGACCCAAGACCAGTTTGACCACCGTGTCGACGATTCCCTTTCTCTACTCACTCTTCACGCTGGAGATCGATGGTTGGACCGTCTCATAACATGGGTCGAGAAGTGGGTCTGCTTTGAGAATCACCATAGGAGGGCACAGTGGGTAGATGCCAATGAGACCCCACAGGACGTCGCAAAGCATGACCTTCACCCTATGAAAATCTTGCTCTCTGCCTGGTGGGGAGTGGATGGCCCGATTTACTGGGAGCTCCTACCCGAGAAGCGGATAATTACTGGATATGTCTACACTAAACAACTACGGAATCTCAAGAAGAAATTCGCACAATCTGCCCTGAACGGCAAGAAAGTGTACTATCAACACGATAACGCCCGACCCCATGTTGCACGGCAGGTCAAGCAGGAGCTGTCCAAATATGGCTGGATGGTTCTCCCTCATACACCGTATTCTCCTGACTTGGCCCCTTCGTATTATTGGTTCTTCTCGGATCTGACCCGTCATCTCGATCAGAGATCCTTCACTTCCCGTGGGGCGATCGAGGCCGCACTCAAGCAATATTTTGATTCGCGCCAAGATGGGTTCTATAAGGAGGGAATCCATAAGTTGCCTGAACGTTGGAGATTTGTCGTAGATAACAATGGTGCATACGTTTGATTTCGCTCTTGCGCTTTATTGTCAGAAGAAGGGAAATAAAAAGTTTATAAAGACTTTCTGTTCAACCTAATATGAACATACCCCTTAAATGGTCCCTTTAGACTTCTTCTGCCGTAACACACTACCGATCAATCGTCTGATTCTCTTCAGTTTGCACGCTCTCCGCGTCTCTCTCTCCGGCGAGAGAGCGTGCAAACTGAAGAGAGTCAGACCATTGCTCACACTACCGTCATTCGAAGAGGAGGAGATGGTAGAGATACTGTGGGCAGAGGAGGGCAACACTTCGGATGGGTCAACGGCGATGCTTGACGCGGACGAAGTGTATGGCACGATTGCGGAGCCAGTGACGGAGATGGAAGAGGGCATGGGGCCGATAGAGGAGAGACCACTCGTCGGCCGGTCCGAGAAGATATTGGAAGTGGAGATGGAACAGAAAGAGCTGCTGGCAGTTTCCTGAGGTCGCAATGTTAAGTATTGCAGTAAGATACTGTAGATGTGCTAGAAAAATGCTGGCAACTCACTTCGGGTATGGAATAGAGAGCGAGTCGATGATTGATCGAATGGATACGACGGGGGACTCCAAATGATTTCATCTGAAGATCCGGGCACGAATGCGCATGGTCCGAAGCTGAGATACGACAGGTTACGGTTGGATACAGTAGTGGTACCGTACCCGAAGGCGCAGATTCCTCCTTCGTGGAGTGCAGAGTGGTCATCAGAAGATCGGTAGTATCTAGAAAGGACAAGTTGAGAAGATTCCAGAGGAGGATACGGTACCTGGCACGACAACCACCTCCTCCTCCTTGGTCCAAGCGGCGAACAACTTCATGCCTGCGGTTAAATCAGTCGGAATAACAAGCGACGGATACGATAAATACAGTATCCAACGAGGTGCCAACTGTGGTACGGTAGGTGCCATATCCAACTCACTCCTCTCAAGTTGCTCATCACTTCTGCGGAGACAAACACTCGCGAGAGTTCCCATCGTTCGCACTGAGATTGGCCGAGTATCAGGGTCTCGAGTACTCTGGAAGGTACACCATATCCTTCAGAATGCGAATAGTACCAATACCTTGCGAGAACTGCTGCTGCTATTTGTGCTGCTATCGTCGTTTTGATCTTGGAAGAAACGGTAATTGTCACACATGCCGCAGTTGCAGGGGGTAGTCTGCAAAAAAGTACGGTAGTAGTTGAGGGGACGATACAGGGGTAAGGTATGGAGGAGGTTTGGTGGTACGTTTCAGTAGAATAAGGCAGACTCACCATAGTCAATCGAGTATTGGTCAGTAGTGGGAAGGGGAGAAGAGCGGGGAACCGCTCGTTGCGGGAGAGAATGGATCGAATGGAGGCAAAAATGGAGGAGAGAGGTTTTTATAGCTTTCCTCGTCTCATTTGCATATCGATTGCATTCGATATAGTACATATCGAGTAAATTTCACTCCAAGTCTTTTTTTTCTTATTTTTTTTCTGTTTCTTATTTTATCTTCCAAGTTCGTGTAAAACGATTTATGCAAATTTGTGCAATCACAATGCGAAAATGTCACCCCCATATTTCAGAGTGGGAATGTAATTATTTATTTTGCACGAAAGTGCTAAACAAACGCTCGTGATAATATTAAATGGAGTACATGTACAGAATAGTAATAATTTTAACAGTTCTGCCTTTTAGATGGTAGATGTACGAGGAGGAACATTGTAAAAGTTGTAGTTACTGAATCGGAATATTCATTGAAAGGTGGTCAAGGGACGATTCTCTCTCTCGATTTCCCTTCCTCTGCGAGTGAAAGTGACGAATAGACGACACGGTTTCCCATCGGTTGTCTTCAGATCGGCGTACCAATCAGTGCGAGAGAGACGAAGAACGATGCGACCCTCCACGTTCACGTACTGCAAGAGAGACGGGGTGCAGAGATTGAGAATGGATCTTGTTTTAAGCTTCCTCATTTTCTAAATTTATTCTTCGATGTAGACAACCTCGATGTCCGATTCGAGTTGCTGGATGAGTTTGTACCGATTGACGATGCGTGAAATGGCGCACGAAATGGTGCCTCCTCTCTGACGACGGAGACGATTCTGCAATGAAAAAGCTGATACGAAAATAATCGCATTCACAATTAGCGAGTTTTTTTTATTGTAGAAAGGACTGAAATGTCTGCTGAGTGGCTGGATAAAAGATTCAACGCAATGTAAGCAGATATTCGAGTTAAACTTCACAAAAGAACACGAATTAAGCCATAATAATTGGAGAACGTACCATAATGACGGGTAGGATCCATTCTGTTCCGACCTTGAGTCGATCGACGACCAATGAGTCGAATGAAGCCAGAGTCTGCCCGAAATTCGCGCCAACGAGGAAAGGCTTCTTCTCAAATTTTATTTTGATTCCTTTTTCGATTTGACAAGGCAATAAAAATAATAAATTAAAGTTTTCTAATTTTATAATAATATGTAAACGAACAGTGGTGCTGCGGGCGAATAGCTCAGGCGACCGAATCCCTCGGGTGAACTCGCGAAGGAAGTTCTCGTCGATTTCCTCAACATCCTAAGTAATTATTTCTTTGAAGATCAGAACCTTAATAATTCCTCTTGCATCCAATTGAAGTACGGAAGGCTTCATTGCTAGAAGAAGATTCAGCATTCTCAAGAAGATTACAATAACAGTATACTACTGCAAGTGAACTTTACCGTTTTCCAATTAGAGAATGTTCCGGATCTACGAGAGATGTATTGTGGAATTTGAGTTTTCTCGTGCATTTTTTGTGCCTAACTTTTTCGAATGAAGAAACGAAGTTGTCATCAACGAGAACCTTAATTGTGTTCACTAATAAAAAATCTGAAGCGTCATCGAGTAACTTCCGACTCATAAAAACATACGGAATTGAAAGTGACTTCCTTGAAAGTGTATCGACTCATGAGGAACGCTGCTTGCTTGATTATGAAAGAGAGATCAACGTTGGTCGTTTTTAGATCAACCATCTGAATTGTTCATTTTTACAATGACAGGGGGATTCATGGTTAGCGGTTCTCGACCACTTCCTGTCCTATGAAATCTATGAAGAAGGGTAGATGAAGAGGGACGTGCCCAGTTGTTGTATGGTTTGCAGTCGATGTACTCTATGATTCTCTTCCTTCCATTAGTCTCGTGCATGAAACACTGGGAGAGGAGGGGAGCCTCTCTCACGAGATCCACGTATCGCTCCCCGTCGATTGTCTAAGAGCTCGACATAAAAGCATTTAATGAAGTTAAAAATAATAAACAAAAATTTCGTAATTACTTCTTTAACGAAATATTAATGGGTGGAAAGTCGATAGTCCTACCTTGAACACTTTCAGCTCGATTGCGGGTGCTCGGGGTACTTCTGGACGGAAGATTTGAGAGAAGAAGAAGAGTCGCTGACTGACGGAAACGAGCTCATCCAAGTCATCCCTCAATATGTGCATTTACTAATATTTAGAAAGACCCTTAGATGTTCATTATATTTGTTCATATTCTATCTCACGCTGAAGCTTACTGCGTGACATTTCTGAAGATCTCTCGCATGCAGTCTTCAGGTATCTTGGAGAAACAGTCCTTCAATTATACACATTATATTCATTTTAAATATGTCATGAGATGGGGGAGAATAACAAAATGAGATAGATCTTCTCCGATGTGGAGTAGAAATTGAGATCGAAGAATACTAAATTGGAAAAAATATACCTCGCCATTCACTTTTGATGGTTTCTCGAACTTCCGCGCGACTAGGACCATCTGAAAATGTGAAGAGATACAAAGTAATGAACTAATGCCTTATTATTTATTGTATCAGTGTATATTTGAACCAAAATGACGCCATAGATCGTCCACACACGCGTGCGCGTCGCGGCTATGAGATTTTTAATATGAGTAAATAACGCAAACAAATTCTACATTTATGATATTACTAAATGAAAATCCTCTTCGTATTACTAAACAATGTTCAGTTGTTGCAGTGTTGACGCAATCGAATGATACTTGGAAAAGTTCCTGACAGGAAACAACATTCGGTCTGATGTAACAATTTACAGCGACTTATTTACCCGAAACAAATAAATGCTAAAGAAAATATAATTCATTCAAACGATGATTAAGATGAGGTTATGCAATTTTGAGCATGCGAGATTATCATTACATGATCAATACGATGTAGTTTTTGAACTCGCACACTGATGAGACCTTGACCTTAATATCGAAACTTGGAATCGCTGGAAAATTTGTGTGAGCACAAAACATTAAGTACATTTTATAAGGCACGTCAAATCATGGAAATTGTTATTTGATTACTTGAACAGTCAATTACAATGGGCGCATGTAATTGTTATTTCAATTACTGCTCAATTTTTTTAGTTGTTTTAACGGGTCAGAAACATTGCAATGTGTCCGTGAACTATAGAAAGGAAATTATAGAAATTAAAAGGAGTTGTGGATACTATATTATTTCTGGATTTAGTTTCTATAAAATAAAATATGTAAAAAATTGCCCCATGCTGGAATCGAACCAGCGACCTTCTGTTTACAAGACAGACGCTCTGCCACTAAGCCAATGGGGCGTCATTTGCTTGTTCACTGTGCATCTAATATTCGCTCAATATAAGTTAGACAGAGAGAAAGGAGAGGTTATTTATTCAATAACTGAAATTCATTATCTTTACTGGGATATTTGTAATGTTGTTGATTTTTTTTGTTTTCTTCATTTTGTTTTCATTTTGCACGTAGGCAAGTTATTTACTACTTTCTCTTGGCCAATAAACAAATAGTATGAAAATAGGCTGCCTTTCTCATTTTCTCCCTCCATTTCATTCAGTAGCGGTCGTCTCCCACTCTGCCATCCCTCATTTCGGGCGATCAACACTCTCATCCATGGCGCTGACGGAAACACGAGTGAGTACGTTGTTGCTTCAGAAAGTACTGGTTGCTCTAGAAACACCATTCTCAGGGTAACATTAGCTTATTATCATTTTTTGCATATAATATTGGTCAACTTTTTGATTGTCAATTCCAGAGAGTGGCCCTTCTCATGAGTGCGATTGTGATGATTCTCGACGTTCTTCTCAATATCCTCAACCCTCTCCTCAGCTCGCGATTCGTCAGTTTTGCTATGAAACCGATCCAAACGAAAGATATTTTGCCCTTTGCCTTCTTTGAGTAACACACTATTTCATAATACATGATTATGCCGTGAATCTTCAGTGGTTCGTCTTCTCCTTGGGATGTGCGCTGGGGATTCCCCTCCTGGGTGCGGGTGGTCTACTCCTGAGGAACTCTCTCCTCATCATGATCTACCTCGTCGCTGCTGTGAGTGAACATCAGAGAACCAATAAGGACAATATAAAAGAGAATTTTCCATAAGCTAGAGTGATCCGGAACGCAAAATATACCAGTGAATGGAATCTTTCACTAGCCGTTGATGCGCCTCACTATTAAGTTGCTTGAGAACGCGCGTTATTCTGAGTTGTTGTCAGGAGACTACGGATCATCACTTAATTTAGTGAAATCAGTATTCCCTCATTATTTGGGTAACTTTTCTTGGGAGTGTAACATTCAACAGACAGCATCTACGACATGACTAGTAATCGCGTAGCTTCAGACGATCGAGCTTCTTTACGGATGGATTCTCACCGTGTACAATGCTGCTAGAATGATCTTTGTCGGTGGGTTTTTATTTATCATGTCTCATTGGATCACTTTAGTGAAGACACACTTTCGTGTAATCCTAATCAAGCCAATTGTTCATTGAACGAAAACTGTTAAAATAGGCTGCTACAATGAATTCTTCAGATGAGTCGAAGAAGGCAGAGATTCTGCTTGGTTCCTCTAATAGTACGACGACGGAAACTCACTTGAACACCTCCAAGCTCGTTTTCTGGCTCTGGATTGTGATGAATCTTGTCTGCTGGATATTCCTCGGTAATTGTTATTAGTGTATTCAAGATTATTCGCTCATTTGAGCTGTCCTCATTCGCTTCTACTTCAAATCACTCCAGGAGGTGAATTTGAGTTGGAAAATATTATGAAAATATTTGTTTAAGATGATTGGAGAGCAGAGTCGCGAGAAGATCCCCTCTCGATCTCGACCCAGCAGTTCCACCCAATCATCCTCGTGATCCCCGATCGGAGAGGACGTTGAAATATCGTGTACATTAACTACTTTGACAACAAACATGTACATAAACATAGCACATACTCTCGAGAATAGTAAATGTTTGCGCCTGTTCCCAACTATCTTCAAAGCATGATCATGAAATGTAAGTCATCAAAAACCTTTGCATCAGTAATTTACACTCATTGGATGTTTCAAGTGCTGTATCGTCTGCAAATTCAATCAGAAGTTGACATTGAAAGTACTAAAATATTATTATTGTTGTTATTTTATATTTCATTATCCTTTTATCATTCAGACATTAATCGATAGTTGACTTATGATTTCCGTTGGGGCTTTTCGAGAACATGCTGTGCACTACTGGCCCGGTCTGCTTCCTCGCCCTGCCCTTGCACAGAATAAAACTGAAATGGCCAGAATGTATATTCAATTAAATGCATTTGCTCACTTCTTGAACGGCTTCACGTTGAATAAAGTGATTAGTGGAGCCAATGAGGGCATGAATGGATGGAACTGAAATCAAGGAATTTATAATCAGATTCTCATGAAATTTTGCTATAATTTGATCGAATATGCCGAAATAGTTTATTCACCATTTCTACTCACCCAAGTAATTGCATATTCGAGAACGATAAAATTACAAATCTTCCTTTTCACTAGAACGTAACAGAATGTGGAAAGGAAGAAGAAAATTGGAAGAGACGCTTGAAATGAAAGAACCTGTAAACGAATGAATACAGTATGATGCGAATTTTTTTAGAAATATGTTTTAATATGCATTCAATTTGAAAGTCGCATTTTACCTTGACTAGACTCTTGTGCATTTCTTTCGTCTTCGTAGTCATTACTTCTTCTCGTTCCTTCAATTTTCTGATAACCTGAAAATGACATTTATTTCGAACGTTTTAATGTGTTGTAATTCGATTTCGTTATAATTCAAATGGGGTACAACATGTGATAGAGAACAACGAGCTTCCACACCACATGAACATATTTAATTCAATTTCTTCACGAGTCAATGAAATTGTATCACAGAAATCTAAGAAGAAATATTCGGAAATTGCTTACTTTTCGTCGTACGACAAAGACGATGACGAGGAGGGGAATCACAGGGACGATCATGTAGATTTGAATGATAACTGATGATAGACGAATACCGACATCAACGTGACCTGAAAAAAAAACTGTTTCGATTCATTCTTTAGGTGTTCATGCTGATGCTGATGATAACAAGTCGTATCTTGTGCGACATAATCTTAATTTGTAAATATTCTCAGTAATTTGATCCTACCTTCCAAAACATAGTTATCCAATTCATGATCTGGGTGGTGGATTCGGAAAGCCTCTCGAACTGATTCAGAAGAATCATTGATGAACAGTCCGATCATCTAACATGCAAAAAAAGATTGTAAATGAATCTTCTTTCGACCATCTACCACAACGATGAGAGTCGGTATGTAGATCACGATACAGAGAGCTTTCACTTTCAACGGACTCGGAGCTTGCCTAAAATGATTTTTGAATTTGCAAAGAGGAAGTTGGAATTGTTACAATTCATAGAAATTAATTTACCGCCCAATGACGTAATATCGGTAACAGAATGCAATTACAATGAGGAATAAGGAGTGCGTATTCGTTTGAAGCATCACACCTGCAAGAAGATTATCACGAATAAGAGTAAATCTGTTTGAGACGGACTGTGAAGGACATGGCAGAACATTCCGGACACGAAAGAACACGGGCCGAGGTAGATATTGGCAGTGACGTCAGTGAAAGCGATCATCCTGAATTGAACTTCCTTTTTTAGACCATCCAGCATACCAAACCTCTCGATTGTCAACGAAGTGCTAGCACATGCCACGATATCAATCAATGCGCAATTAGCGAGAAGTATTGAATAGGATCTGTAAATATTGTACAAGATAGGATTTAAAAATTTGAGAACTATTGTACTTCAAATTTTTCGGTGATTTGAACTTTATTGCGGCCAGAATGGCGATGTTCCCGATGATTCCGATGATTCCCGTCGATGAGTGGATGACTATGGAGATCACGTCGAGAACTGTCATTGCACTCGAGACAATTGCTGCCTACTGTACAGAGAGGGAGAGAGAGATTGAGTACGAGGAAAGCTGCAATCTAATTCTTTCAATTGACTTCATCTGCCCATTGTACGTGCGTCCACGGAAAATAATCAGCGTATATTGCCTGTCAACATCCACGCACAAAGAATATTTACTGGATCGGATTACAAAACGAACAGACACCATAATGTTCGTCTTAAAAAAGGGTTCCCACGAATCAGTAATTGGTCGCACTTCCTGTAAAGAGTTTTGAATGCCATAGGTTTCGGGAATTCACTAAGATTCTTTCATCCTACTCAATACTTCTCGCTAATGTCAGAAAGGGGAGTTGTGACATTGGTTGTGCATGGTGACGAGAGACTAGTACATCTCTGAATACTATGCAAATATTGTATTATTGAAATAGGCAGCAGAAAGAAGAATGGACGGAAATTGCCCATTTAAATTTCGTGAATTTTACCGTAACGCAAAATTTGCTTGTTTAGGTCATGAACGTTGACAACTATATTGCAATGATATCAAAGATGTATGTACAAGAAAATGCGAAAAAATGCTAACCTAATTCACTCTTTGGAAGGCAATCAACAATTCTCTACGATGAATATTTGTGATTTGCACTTGAGAAACGGCTTTATTGAGCTGGTTGTGGGCGGCTCCGGACGAATATCGTAGTGCTCAATTGTAGCAGTCGATGTACATTGCCAATTCTCTCATTCGAATATAAAATCTAATTTTCCTTTTTTATTATGATCCTGAAAACAAGCCTTTCTCAAGATTCATCAAACCCGGATCATTACTCCAGACGGAAATTAAGAATAATTTAATTCAGAACTGTTCTATTTGTCCTACATTCTCTATTCACTCGATTAAATGGCGTACATATTCATTTCCTTATCATTAATGCTCAAATTTCGAAAGTATGATATTATCATTGCGAATTATTGCAATTATCGTGCCGGTGTTTTCATCGCTCCATAGGTGTTATGATACATTATGTTGATAGGCAACTATTCGAATACGACGTCATCACCGTTACTTAGATTGTTTATCCCATGCAAGCAATAGGCGAATTTAAAAAAAACTCAATATCTGAACATCTGAAGGTGGAAAACGAACGATCCACAGTACTCATGAAGAAACGTTAAGTAAGAGTAGCCAAAATTGATGAAATGCCACGATCTCAAATAAGTGACGAAGGATACAAAAATCGAGAATTCCTGAGAAAGAGACAAACACCAAAAGTTCGCAATGACAATAAAGACACACAATCCTGAGTATTATGGGAACTTTGTATTCGCGCTGAGACCTGTGCATTTTCTTTCTGTTATATGTATAATATCGGTTGCTTTACTATCTCTCGAACTCATGAATTTATTTGAATTAATTATTTCAAATACGCTCTATCTTCGTTACTCGGGAAACGACACTTTGCCCACTCGATGGAAATTGAGACTGAATCCTTCCCAGAATGAAACTGCAAAATGGTTTTAGTTTAGTTAATATCATTTCACTTACTTCCGAAAAGGAGTTACATTGCATAGAGTTATGTATGGAGTAAGGGCTGGCATAAAAGATACGTACTGAAAGTCCATTGACCTTATTGATCACATTTCTATATACCCAGAATATCGAATGTTCGAGGAAAGGAGAGTCAAAAATTTGTCTTTTGACGAGAATAAATGTGATCACTGAAGCGAGGAAAAGAATGGGGAGTGAGGCCTGGAGTGTCAGTACCTCAGAACGGATGAGGATTTAGAAGTAATATATTTGCATATAATGCAAAGTGCAAATACAAGAATATCGTAATTTTTAATGCATGTCCAATCGTCTCACCTTCACCAAACTTTTGTGCATTTCTTTTGTTTTATCAGTCATAACATCTTCTTTCGATTTTATTTTGTTCAAAACCTATAAATAAATATTCAGAACGGATTCCAAAAAATTGATACTCGACCTTGTGCCTCGCAAAGAAAGCAAGAAAGCACAGAGGGACGATTGGTCCGATCATGAAAGCTTGAATGAAGTTAGATAGAGGACGGGCTTGAAGGTCTACGTGACCTCAAATGAATACGCTTTTCTTATTGTGGCGTTAACGAGTAATCAATAAATTCAAATTTTAATTTTGCAGCGTTTTAAATTAAATAAAAAAATTAGTTCTTGCCTTCAATGACGTATCCCTCAAACTGATCGTGATCTGGATGGAGTTCTTTGAATGCGTCTTTCACTTCATCGGAAGGGTCATTAGTGAAGAATGATGCCACCTGAGTGAGCCAATTTTATTTATTTAAATTTAAGTTCATCTAACCAAGATGAGAAATGTTGGCAGATAAATAGCAATGCAGAAGGTGGCCATTTTAGGATAACTTGGAGGTGACCTAAATTAGTAAAATGTGAAATTAGTAACAAATTCAAATGTATTTCATTAACATTCTTAGTCAACTCAATTGGGAAAACATCTAAATTACCACGAGAATTATGGGAAACTAAATAACGGGTAATTCACATGGAACTTTCTATTAATATGTCCGCCAGTCTCAGTAGTATCCACTATTTGCGATCGGTATTCCTCTATGTACCGGAGAATTTATTTGCCAATTTAAATAAACTGACCGTCCCAGGACGTATAGTCGATAGCAGAAGGCGATGACGATGAGAAAGAGAGACTGGGTGATTGAGTGGAGCATTATCGCTGAAGAATTATATCTTCGAATGCTCACAAATCACACTGACAGTGTAGAATATTGCAGAAGAAACCGGAAACGAAAGTGCACGGACCGAGGTAAACACTCACTGACACTTGCTGGAAGGGCACGAATCTGTGAAACTGAATAGACAAGTTTTCAAAACGATCTAACCTTTCAATAGACATCCAATTGCTGAGGCAACAAACGAAATCGATGACCGTACTGTTTACCAGTAGAATTGTGTACGACCTTCAACAGACAATTTGTTCCTCCATGCCATAGAATGTAAACACGAACTTCCAACTCGATGGAGATCGACACTTTATCGCGAGTAGAAGCGCTGCATTTCCTAGAATTCCGAAGAAACCCGAGGTTGAATAGACGCACATACTGACAATGTCTAGTGTAGTTAAGTGCATCTCGAGAGCTGGAACGAAATAAAATTGAATGATGCACATGTGATAAGGGGTATCAAGCGGAAGAACATTCAGGGTGCGCGCGTCCGCAAATATATGGAAACTGACGATAATTGTGTGAGAGTTGAGACAGGGAACTTATTATGGAGTTGATGTGTTTCTGCGAGAGAAGTTGGAAGAGAAAAAGACGAGGAGAGCGAATTAAATAAAATTCTATTCATAGAAACGTTTATTTGAAGTCATCCAACAAAAGAGAAAACACAAAATTATTGGCCAAACTTCAATGGTTCTTTAATGGAATCGAAAAATATACAGAATACAGGTAGAATCACCCAGTATCTCGACTGTGAATTTAATTCTATACTGAGAAAAGGTTGACGTCAGTTATATTTGTTACAGAAAAGATCCTATTTTTGGGGACGAAACTTGCAGCATAAATAGAATATCTCAGTAAATATTCAGAGGTCGAGTCCCCAGTATTCAGAGTACTTCATCTGTAAGTGGATTACATACTTACCTAAAACCGTAAGCTTTTTCGACCCAGAGCAGGTAGGGAGCAGAAACTTTGATAACAAGTGCGCAAGCATGGTATCTAACGATAGGAAACCAAAAAAAACCCGACCTTAATTGAAAAATATTGCGCAAATCGCGAAAAAGTGTTGTCCCTTTGTCTGTCCGCCAAGTGGCCATTTTCTGTACTCTCTACCGTATCCAAGTCATTTTGTAGAAATTTCTTATAAATTCGCATCGTGCTTATCAAGCTGTTCACTATCATCGTGGAGACCGACCGTTCACATATTTAAAAAATATATTTGACTCAAAAATTCGTTTAATCGCTTCGGTATACCTTTGTGACCATTCGGCTGGGTCAGGTTCGGTGGCGCGCATACGCGATCCCGTTCAATATTTTCCGTTTGCATCAAAACGTTGATTTTGCGACGTTTATTTGTTTTAATAATTACTAAACGAATTAAAATTAATTGTTTTTACAATTAAACGCAAAATTAATTGCTAATTAGCCTAAATTATAGGTTTCAAAAATCACAAAATGGCGATTTTTTTAAAATTATTTTTAAAATTCGTATTTTGCAGTGTTTCTTAGTTGAATTATTTACAACTCGATTTATAATGATTTATAAAATACATAATGAACTATTTTCATAGCCGAGTGGCTAAATCAATGGATTAGAAAACCGAAGGTTGGTGGTTCGATTCCCGTCAGAGTGAAACGCGTTTGCCGTTCCCGGAGAGGTTCAGAAAGTGACGTAGCGCAATCTCCCCATATTTAGCGTGACGTAGTTCCTCGCTAGTTAAGAGAACTGCGAAGTGCGGTAGGATGATGTGTGGGAAGGACAAGATAAGGTAATAATCATCCCCCTTCCTGGTCTACATTCGGAATAGAACTATTGCAATTGTCTAGCAATTCACACCTACTTCGATTAATTTGATTGGCGGAAATGGATAATGGAAAAATTAAGTGGACTTTTTTGATTTTACTTTGACAGTTGCCATAATTTAATCACGTACATAGCGAGTTCTTTTCAAAAGAATGAGTAGTAGGAAATATTTAGCACAAGGAGGCCATAAAAACAATAATTTAGGAACGAATATATCGTATTTCAGCAAATATCGAAAAACCATAATAGACCACGAATGCATTTTCTCGGGCAATAATCATGATTGATACTTTACTGTTCTTTTCATTAGCGATCACTTCAGATGTTGTGGGCGATAAATAAGTCCCTGATTGAGCACACACGAGAACACGAGAGGCACACATTCGGGAGAAGACATACACACCGGAAATGCCATTTCGAAGGTATTTCAACACTCGATTTCTCCCCGAGTGATTAAGCTGAAAGCACGTCCATCCATTCTCTTTCTGCCCTATGTAGTCACATTTATTACGGTAAAATACTTGATTCTTCGTTTTTCGCTCTATCGCTATTTTGAATAAGACTGTGGTGTGATTCCAAAAGGCCATGAAATGTCAAATATACGTCATTTCTGCATGTAATTTTCAATGATATTTATCTATGCATATAACAGCTTAACCAACTAATAGTAAAATTATATTTGCGAAGGGTGGTAGTTACATATGACCTAATGTTGCTCTGCTTTCGAAATTCGAGTGACGACGCTCGTTGCTGCTGGTGAAAATCTCGGCTGAGCTCGACCGAGAACAAAACTAGAACATGTTATTAATGATCTCTAGTGAGAATTGAACTGACTTCCGAAAAGGGGACACGTTGTAGAGAGTGATTAGTGGAGACAGGGCTGGCATGAATGAAAAATAATAAACAGTGCATTTCCTTGTTTGATTCCTTACTTTCCTCACCCAGAATAGGGAGTGCTCGAAGAAAGGAGAATCACTCAGTTGTCTCTTTACGATGACGAAGCAAATTGCTGAGAAGAGGAAGAGAATGGGCAAACAAGCTTGCAATGTGAGAACCTCAATCGATCTATGTTTGTTTTCGAAAAATGATGGGTATTCTCACCTTAACGAGACTATTGTGCATTTGCTTCGTGCGAGCAGTCATGACGTCTTCTTTAGATCTGATTCTCCCGATTACCTTCGATGTTTGAATCACACGAAATGACAGAGAGATTGAAGACAACCTTGAGTCTAACGATGAAAACTATGATGCAGAGTGGAATGATTGGTCCTAGCATATACGCTTGGAGGAATCGGGCAAGAAGACGTGGTTGAATATCAACGTGACCTAAATTTAGTCATGTATATTTCATTGCAATTCAACAGACCTTCAATGACGTATTCCTCAAATTGATCATGTTCAGGATGAAGTAGTCTCAGTGCATTTCTCACTTCATCTGGGGAATCATTCGTGAAAAATGAAGCGACCTGATTGAATGAGTTGGGAACAAATTCTAAAATGCATCCCACCAGGACAGATAAGGTAGGAAGATAGATTGCGATACATAAGAATATCATGTTCGTCTTACTCGGTGGTGGTCTAAAATTGAGGTACTGGTGGCACGCTAAAATACCGACAGCTAACATATTTTTAAAATGTTGATTCCTAAACTGGAATTAGCCTTCCTAACACTCGTCTAATAATGGCGCTTCTCCTCGATCTCATTTCCGAACTCACCGTCCGAGGACATAGAGTCGATAGCAGAAGGCGACAACGATGAGGAAGAGTGACTGCACTTCCGAATGGAGCATTATTCCTGAAAAAAAGCACTCGGAGAATGAGAGACATCGGAGTTACTGTTATGTCATCATTCATGCCACTCACCATGGAAAATGTGGCAGGTGAAACCAGAAATGAGGGTGCACGGCCCTAGATACACACTCGTCGTTACTTGCTTGAAGGGCACGAATCTAAGGCAGACATTGTAGAAGTTCCCGTAGTATATCGGAATACATTCGCAGATCTAGAAGTGCTGATTTGAATACTCACCGTTCAATTGACATCCACGTGCTGAAGCAAGCAATGAAGTCGATTATTGCACAATTAGCAAGGAGAATCGAATACGATCTAATAAAATGCTGATCAGTCCCTGGATGACAAACTGACTTCCAACTGGAAGGAGAACGAAATTTAATCGCCAGAAGGAGTATTCCATTTCCGAAAACTCCGAGAAATCCCGAGATTGAATACACGCAAATGCTGAGAAGGTCCATCGAGGTGTACACCATCAGAAATTTTTTGTAAATTATAACAAATAAGCCAGATATAATAAATTCGTATACGCCAATGAATATCACAGGAGTCGCATTGAAAAAAACGGCACGTTATCTCCACGACATATCTACGGTAAAGAGAGTCTATAATTACGTTCCCCTTGAATCATATTATCATATTTATCCTGACGTCAGGCACAATGGTCCTGCAGGAGGGTGACTTCAGTGTGGAGGGAATGGGGATCTTCGGTCTCAGAGCGTCGTTAGGTCAAGGGATGGGATCTTCTTTGGCTTCTCTGGTCAACTGTAGGGACGATCGTGACGGATCTCCGTTGAGCATCGAAGTAGATCATCCTGCCGCCGAACACCTGACTTGCGCCGGTTAGGAACTCACAACGCAGACAGCGGGGCTTTCTTGACGGTAGATCACTCGAGACGATGGGAATCCGTCCGTGCTCCTCCTCTTGAAGTGTACCAAGTAGGCGATACTCTCCGGGTTGCCCAAGCTGACGGGAGAGGATTCCCCAAACTAGGTCGGAAAAGAGCGGGGTCAGGGACGACCGCCCATCACGAGCGCTAGAATGGAGAATGGAGAATGGAGAATGGAGAATGGAGAATGGAGAATGGAGAATGGAGAATGGAGAATGGAGAATGGAGAATGGAGAATGGAGAATGGAGAATGGAGAATGGAGAATGGAGAATGGAGAATGGAGAATGGAGAATGGAGAATGGAGAATGGAGAATGGAGAATGGAGAATGGAGAATGGAGAATGGAGAATGGAGAATGGAGAATGGAGAATGGAGAATGGAGAATGGAGAATGGAGAATGGAGAATGGAGAATGGAGAATGGAGAATGGAGAATGGAGAATGGAGAATGGAGAATGGAGAATGGAGAATGGAGAATGGAGAATGGAGAATGGAGAAATTCCCCTTGAATACATGTTATGAATTCAAATAAATACGCATATGGCGATGGTGATTAAGCTCACTATACAAACGCGAATTGAAAGAAAATTTGAAATGTACGCACTTTGTGGATTGCACATCAAGATCAGCCGTAGACACAATGAAATTTCGAATACTAGCCAAGAAGAAATGTTGAAATATAAAAAACCCGATATATTGTACGGCAATGTGTTTACATGAAAACCACTAGCGCGAAAGCATGCAAGCATCTTTTCTTTCTTTCGCAGCACTCTCCAACAATATCTTGCCCTGTAAAATGCAACGTCTTATCGACTCTTCATAGACTCATTTAATTTTCTCAATCAAGAAAACATTAAATAAAAACAATTTATTTCATACTATTGTGCTGCAAAAAACGGATATAATTTTTCATTGTTTTGAAATGAAAGGAGATCGCGTAATGGAAGACTTGCTATAACATCTATAAAACTAAGTACGCACGTAAGAATTCCCGATAAGTCTCTCTCCACATGGCGACAGTGACCTATTCAAGGGTGATCAGAACCCGATTCCGTATCTTCAATTTCAAGTCCAAAAAGTTATTATTTGCTACATTATTTTCCTGTCGGTTTTTTTTGATTCACTTTTCGTAATCTTACAGAGTGGAAATTTTGCGGATTTTTGGCGCGACATTGAATGGAGTCGCTTATCAGGAGCCTTAGTTGCTATCAGTCTGCCATCTCTCTCCGTTTCTCGCTGGCTCCTCTTTGTTTCTTCCTTTGTTGCATTTTATCCTCACATGACTACGCGGTAGAATTGAATTTCCGCGTTAGTACTAACCGATCAACACACGTCAGTCTACATCACCATCGTCTACAGCTCTCGTTGCCAACAGTATAATGAACATCTTCGGTTATTGATTCTGATTTCGATGTTGTGCTTCCTCCATCATATTTGATCATCCCAGTAATCTCTACATTTCGGCATTTTTGCATGATCCACCCATGCCCCACAAAACCGCTTAGAATATAATTTTCCTCCTTATTCTAAACAGTTTAAAAATTTTAAATTGTTTCTTAGTCCACCAATGTGGTCATGTGGTGGGGAAGGTGAACTTCGAAAAGGAATATTGTTTTTTTCCGTCTGGACTTCAATTTCTAGAGACGGTCTTCCATGGGTCACCAGTGACAACTTACCACAAATGGAAAGTGGGTGGACTGGAAGAGTGATTTGTGCCTTCCCCAATAGCCTCCTTTGTCTATTGTTAGCGATCGTTTCACTTTCCTTCCTCCTCAATCATCAGCTTTTCTCACGAGCAGTTGAGGTAGCCCCTGTGGATACCATTGATGGAGAATGGAGTCACACGAGCTGTCTCGCCTGTTAGGGAACTGCTCTGTCCCACAATATTCTCGAGTAGCGATTCCCAATCGTGAGATCATTAAAGTTTAAAACAATGATGGCAAATATCAGGAAGAAACAGGAATGTGCATACTCTCTGCTTTCATGTATTGTCTCGCACATTGCTAATCTCAATGTTGTTTCGCGGCACATTCAATCAAAGGGAAATCGATATAGCGTGGAGATTTGAAATTCTACCGGGTTACAATTGCCCCCCCCCCCTGTATATTCTCCTTTAGAAAGAAATCACAGCATCTGCAATGTGCTCAACAGTAAAACCGCGCATTCCCACAGGTGAATGCCCCTAGTGGCGGCCCTCGCTCTCTATCAATGAGACATCTCTATTTTCAAATACTTCTCCCTCTCCCTCGACACTTCCGATCTCAGGCGATATAGCCTAATACCTCATTCAGTGAAACCTTCCAGGTCCAATCCGATCCTTCCAGTCTAGCTGGAGTATAGAAGGTTTACTCCAATTGAACCCCTACGTTGTCTCCCATTTGACTCCTTATCATTTATCTGTTTCCCCAACTATCCTTTCCTCTGGAGTCATGTCCGATGAGTTATCTAAGTCCATCGAAGAATGGAGAGCCAAGGTGAGATTAACATTCCATTACTGGGTATTAGGTTGTAACATAAGTTTTGTCGCATTTCGGAGGTTCACAATATTTCCATGAAGGATACTTCTCAAACATTATCAATGCCTGACCTCCTAGTATATGTTTGGGGTGTTCATGCACATTCAAACCATAGGGTAGAGCTGAACTGCGCACGCTGGCTATGCGAAAAATATTAATATGAACTGATTTAAATTTGGTGCAGATTTTATTAATTCGTTTGATCGGGTGCTAGTTCGCAGAGATGAATAATGAACCAAACTTCTACAGCATGGTGATATACCCCGTCAATGCTCTTTCAAAATATACGCCAGATATGGTGCTATGTTGAGCGGAACCAAAGATATACTTCACTGAGTGTAAGGTTAGCCGCTGATTCGTAGCCAACTTGACCAACTCTTCTGAATCCAGAATTGCAACAACAGTGACTAACATAAGTGCGTTCAATTACCACTCATGGAGGTATAATTTATCATTAAACAAGTGAGAGAAAGAACACTCCACTTGTGGGAAATTTGAATTTTTATTAATTCAATTCGCGCACAATTTTACCAAAATTTGCAAGTTTAGGTGTTTCGAATTAAAGATTGTCATTCAAAAGCTATTTATTTCCAAACTTATCCCAAGTAGATACTAGTAAGGGAAGGGTTTATGGTTCGGATGGACACAACAAATCAGATATTGAACATGTGTGCGAGGTAGGAATATGAACAAAGTGCCGATTTCAGTAGTTTAATTTACATACCATCGTTCTGAATGGAGCCACTTATCTCAACAGAACCCAATCTACCCCAAACTTTGTCTGCACACTGACCACTTTGGGTGAACTATATTCCACCACTATTTGGATCTGGATATCTACTGAGAAGAAAATTCGGCTTGCGAAAGTTTTCGCGACCGTCACCAACCATCCACATTATACAAACTCGTCTACATTTCTAGAACGATTTTCGTTTGTCATTATCCGTGAGTGGTTCAAAATTATGCACATATGTAGTACTTTACGCAAATCACACAAAATCGGCATAATTTATCCTTTTCAAGAAGAGCTGATGCGTGAAAATGATTTCTAATCCTTATCTCAGTACAAGTTTGTCTGACTAATGTGCCTCCTCAACTGCCTTGACAGGACTGAAGTAAAACGCGTAAGAAAGAGTACGAAGGCCCTCACTGATGATGAATAACGAAATTGAGATTAAATTAATTCGAAGAATTTCTGAGGTTAAAATGCATAAGAGATTGGACGCGACAAAACTTATGTTACAACCTGATATTAAATGGATAGCAAGTAAGTGCTTGCAGGCCTTCTCAATCTCTGAGGACACTCAACTGCGGAATATTCTCACTCGAAGCTTCGAAGCTCTCAAGGGAATCGAAGACAAAAATACTAATGTAAGAATTACATAAATGCTCAAAAATAACGATGACTCGGCCTCGCAGAGAGTCTTGCATACAAGTCTATGTTAGCATTATCGAAATAATGCACTTAAGGTTCTCAATTACCTTGGATACTCAATGGGAGCACAGAGAGCAGCAGCTGTTCACTACGATAATCAGCTAAAGTAAGTGATATTCGTTCTTACCACTTCATACAACTTGCACTCCATTCAGTTCAAACCCACTTCGTTCATTCTTCTACGCAATGCATGAAGCGATCGAGAGAACGATCCATACCATCCTTGCGAGAGAACAAGAACAAGCAGAGTTAGGAACTCAAGTGAGTCATTGTTTGTTCTAGGTTATCGAGTTCTACTCTGATTGTTTTCAATATTTTTTTTCAGAGACCCGCTATTATCAACAGTGGAGTGCACAGCAATGTGGCCAACACTGGAAATGAAGAAAACCTTAGTGGTCCGAGGGCGAATTCACATGGACCAGCCAACATTGCAAAAGGACAAGATCTCGATCACTTTGAAAATCGTGTAAGGATGTGTTTCCATGGTCATTTTTTAAAAATTTTCAAGGACGGAATACTCTTAAATTCACTGATTCCAGATGGGTTATCTTGGAACCCCCGCCACCTACTCAGCTCAATCTGCCAATGGAGGAACTACAGGCAAAGACGTAGTAAGTAATCAAAAGGGGTAGCTCATCAGTGATCTACTCACTCTCATCCCTTTCAGTTCACCCCTCATCACATCATTCACAATGGACAGATGGACCAAGGAGGAAGTGGAGCAGCGAGGAGAGATTCGTGGAGATGGAATAAGGAGAAGAACCCGAAAACTCTCGAATGCCCTTGCTGCTCGGTTGGTACCATCAACGTATCCATTTGTATAGCTGTTGTACTTCCTTCTGAATACAAGCAATCTGCATAAATTGCAGGAAATGTTCACTCTGAGTATGCTCACTGCTCATCTCACAAAGATTCACAAGACGACTCCAGGCAATGTTCGTTTCCTTCCCTACCTTCAATGCCTCATTCTTTCTCTTTCAGGAGGGCATCACATACAAATGTGAGTGTGGATACGTGGCCACGAATGCTTCCCTCGCTGCCTCCCACAGAGATAGTGACAGTGTTAGTATTTTATTTATTCTTTTCTTGACTCAAATACTCGACTATATTTAGACCAAGAGAGAATATCACGCCTTTCACGAAAGAATCGAGCTAAAAATAGCTGTTCTTGGGAATGGAGAGGAAATCGTGAAATGAGTTTTAACCGGTTTTGGCCATCCTGGGGCATTTCTGAGTGACCCCCGAAGTCTTGTTGTGCAGACTTCATTTCGGACCTTCCTGCACCGGGTCACATTTCGGCATCACTCACTTCAAGAGCCGATTTCTAGAAAACCGTGACAGATAGAGCAAAATTGACCTCTGAGTAACCCCGGCTCATTTTTCGAGCTCTATCGATCTAGATAGTTCAAATCCTCACAATGTTCAGTTTAACCATGCTACATTCAAGGTCGATTTTCCCGAAAACGAATGGAACATATTTACATATTTTACATATTTTTTATTCAATATTCAGGGTCTGGGCCTGTTGAATGATACATGAATTCCATGCATCGGGGTCTCCTCTACACTTGCTTGCCCAGTTCACTCCTAGTAAACGATCCATGTCATCGCGCCATCTCGTCTTAGGTCTTCCTATAGGTCTATTGCGATCCCACGCCGACCACTCCATGATTCTCTTCGTCCATCTATCATCGTCAATAATTGCGAGTCTTCTGGCCCAGTTCCATTTCCTCTGCATAGCTTGAACTCGAATATCGGGTATCGGCACTTTTTGAGATAGCCATTCGTTCGTCCTCCTATCAAATCGAGTTGTTCCAGCTATCTTTCGCATCATGGCTCTCTTGGGATTTAAAGCGAGGGTTTATCGAATGTGTGTACAACCTGCTCTGCTGTATGGATGTGAACTATGGAATACAACTAAGAAAATACGGAATGGAAAGGTGCAGCTAAAATTTTAAGAGTGCATGCATCTGAACGAGAGCTGTCGAACAAGGTGCTTGCGCAGAAAATACGAACACCTGGGTGAGATTTTCGCCTGTTGAACTTTCACGGATCGTTTGAACTTTTCTTTCAACAGACAAATTCCACTCACGCCGCTTTCTTCAGACCGCGCGGCCAAGAATGATCGGCTTTCCTTCTAATTTTCTGCTGACAAAACAGTTCAAACGATCCGGAAAAGTTCAACAGGCGAAAATCTCACCCAGGTGTTCGTATTTTCTGCGCAAGCAACTTGTTCGACAGCTCTCGTTCAGATGCATGCACTCTTAAAATTTTAGCTGCACCTTTCCATTCGTTTTCGAGAAAATCGACCCTGGATGTAGCATGGTTACACTGAACATTTTGAGGATTTGAGCTATCTAGATCGATAGAGCTCGAAAAATTAGCTCGGGTCACTCAGAGGTGAATTTTGTTCTATCTTTTTGGTTTCCTATTTTTCACGGTTTCCTAGAAATCCGCTCTTGAAGTGACTGATGCCGAAATGTGACCCGGTGCAGGAAGGTCCGAAATGAAGTCCGCACAACAAGACTTCGGGGGTCACTCAGGCATGCCCCAGGATGGCCAAAACCGGTTAGAGCTCATTTTACGATTTCCTCTCCATTCCCTGTCTCAGCTCGATTCTCTCGTGAGAGGCGTGATATTGTGATACCATGGCATTGTTAAAGGTAATGAAAGTAGTTTTTCAGAGCCACGTGGCAGTCTTCACCGTAATCAAGAGATCGGATGGAGTTCAATCACTTCAAGGAAGTTCACAATCTAGCCACATCCCATAATTTACATCGATTTTATCGTCACCCCGTGCATTTCCTAATTAACCTTTTTTGTTTTTAATTCAACATGATTCGTTGCGAGAAAGTGCGTTTTCAAATGAATTGAAATTTCTGCTAAAGATTTCAATTAATTTAATTCTGAATACTTCCCTGTATTGACTAAAACCCAGAAACCTCATTTTTTGCTCATATGGGTGCATAATTGTGAAGGGCTTTCGTACTCATGTGTTGCCATCTCTTTCAATTCGTTTACAAGAAGAGATTACGCGCGTTTATGATTACGAAGAAGAGATTATAGACTTTCATTCCGATAAATATATCTTTCAAAAGTACCTCCTTTCCTTTCACTAGTAATTTAATATTTACTATACTTCTATCCCATCTCCATCACTAAAAGTTGTTTCGTTAAATTACCTTGGTGAAAAAAATCATCGGTGATTTCGAAAGGAGAGGCACGTAAACAATCGCCAAAGGCGCTTCTTCCAGATATAGCGAAATCATCATAAAATGAATTTAATAACGACGTAAAGGTGCGAACGCAAGCTTCGAGTATTCTGTAGTTTATTGCATGATTGAATATGAGTTGAGTCTGATCTCAATTCTTTATTGATGATGCGAATGAGTATTGAATAATATTCATTGATGTAGCGAAGTATGTCCCGTACTGTTTGGGAGATTAGCCTTGCAGCTTGCTCTTGTCGCAGAGACCCTGAAATTTTTTCTTTGCTTGATGATTCCCATTTGTCATTACTATTCATGTTAAAACATATTCTAATGTAAAAATCTTTGAAAACCGAACCTTGAATGCTCCTCTGTGCTCCTTGGGAATGTCTCCGAGAGCGCCAACGATTCCCTACCAATAGCTGTGAAAGATTGAAAATGATAAATGAAATCACCTTTAGAAGAGTGGTGGCATCCTTCAGCTGTTCCTTGTCTTCAGCAGTGAGAGTGAATCCATCAGTAGCATGATCCACCTGATGAATACGTCATCGATCACAAATCGGTACCTCTGATAAATTCCAGAAGATTTCAGATTGTTGAGAAAGTGTACGAAAGACGGAGAAAAAAATGAATAATTACCTACACTTGACACTAATCTTTTGTGTGTAACTACGAGAGGGAGTACATACAAGTATTGTATAATCAATTCAAAAGTGGATAATCCTCACCTGCTTCACAGCCTCCTCCTTCGTGATCTTCGCTGCAGACACATCCTCGCACGTTTGCTGAGAATGATTTTGTTCCTTTTTATATTAAAGTTTTATGAAATAAGAGAATCTAAATCTAACATGGTAACCATACAGTATGGCCCTCTCATTCATACTCGACCCCTCTCATTCCCACTCGACGAGTTCGAAACCGAGTTAGACGAAGGGTGCTTAGAATTGTTCGAAGATATCCTCTAGATGATCCCCCCCCTTCATTCTTCGTATCTTTAGATTTCCTTCCCCATATTGAGTTCAAAGATGTTTTACCTGTTTCTTTTTCGCTTTTCTGATTCATTAGCCAGAGTAGATCAAACAGAGGATTCAATATTTATGTTCTCGATCTCGATCTTTCCATCTTATTCGTATCAAGGTGATAAGGTCACTTTTCCTCTACAAGTGACCCGTGATTGAAGCCCACGGGCGCAGTTGTTTTGGAAATGTGATCTTTGACCCTTACGTACCTTATCATCCAGAATGGTAATTACCAGATCTGTCACATATTTTCACTCCTCACGTTGATCTACTCTGGTCCTAGTTTCTGTTTCTTACATTTTGTTCTCTTGCAGGACTACTTTGATCTTTGATCTTTCTTGGTCTTTAATCTTTGATCTTTGTGTATATTATTCAAATTATGTCAGAGTAATTATCCGTAGTTATCCTAGTAATGTCATTCGTTTATTTCATTATCCCTCTTTCCCTTCTCCAGTGATTTTCTCAGATCGATTCCCTTCTCCAATGATCTTCTTAGATCAATTACGTGTTCAGTTACCGTATTCTTTGTTCCTCGGAATATGTTGCATTTGTTTATTCGGTTTGCTCTTCATAGTAATCCGTAGTGTTTTTTTGGTAGATGATTCTTTCCTTTCAATCAATGATCTTATCAGATCATTTGTATCCCGGCTACCGTACCCGTTACCGTGCCCTTACCCTATTCTGTGCCATGACTTCTGTGAATATGGTTCGCGTAGACTGTTCACCACCCCGTTGGTGCGAACTGGACGCCAGGCACCTATTTCGTTGTATTTTGCATTGATATTTTGTGCTTGGCGACTGAGAGACAGTCAATTCCACGATAAATATTGGTTTCCATGTCTGAAGACTTCCACAATGTATCGCCAGAAAGCAAAATGATCAGTTTTTATGTTCCCCGCTGAAATCCATTCGAAAAAACGGTTGAAAACGCCCCGAGATAGGAAATAGTGAGAGGGAAAGAGAGAGGAGGGAAGAGGCGAGAGAGACTCCGCCCACTTTTCCCTCATCCCGATTTCGAGGGGTCTCCCGTTGTGAGCTGCGCGCGTGCATTTCGTGTCATATCTCCGTCCAGAGACAAGATATCGACCTAATTCCAAAAGAAGGGTCTTATTCACATCTATGGGGACTCGTTAGACACAAATTTGGCAGCAGGCAAGAAAATCGGCAGATCGGCTTGTGGTCTCTAACCATACTGACCAGCATCTTGTTGTAGATGGCGTTCTTGTCCGCATCGCTGGCAGCGTACTGTAATTCGATTGCATATGACAGATTTCAAAATTCATAATTTCGAGACTTCATTTCCCACAGAATTTCTTATAATGAAGCTGCGGTGGGAGTGTGCTAAATGATCTACCCTAATTTCAACTTTAAAACAGCTAATTCACTCACTACAGCGAGAACTGCAACGGAGAGGAGGAGGAAGAAGCGCATGGCGATGGTACTGAGGGAGAGGGTGTCCATCTTTTGTAGGCTCAAGTGGTTCCACTTTCATCCTTTGCTCGCTGAATTTGTCTCTCCTTTCCATCTCCTTTTAAACGTTTTCTATCCTGTTTTTGCTCCCCTTCCCGATCGAGCTAAAAATCAAGAAAGCAAATGGTCCGACACGGATAAAGTGTGACTGATTGATCAATTCGAACGGCCTTCAAGCAAATGATCTTTACCATATTTCCAAACTAGACAGCATGGTGGAGAAAGGAAAATCTCTCTACTCCACCCTTGATGCATTTTGTGCCATCCAATGTGACTCGAAGCGCTCGAATAAAAAACTGCGCTTTTGAGGCCATTTTGTTGTTTATTTTTTAGGGCGGCAAACGTGTACAATTCAACCCTATCACAGAACAAGCGCGCGTTGTCTCTTTCGGTTTCAACTTTCAAGCTGGAAACACTTTCTTCCACCTTTTCATCTGTCGATCGAAAGGTCTACAATGCAAGTTCAACAGTTCTTTATCCATATGATGCCAGTGAAAGGATTGGTGATGCACATAGCCGTTAAAATGGAAGTGGCAGTAATGAGAGGGCTTGTTTTAGGTGTAAATTTGAAACCTTGCGGTACATATGCATCAGTACGCGAAAAATAGATAATGAGATCTAATCGTCCTTTTTATCCTTGCATCTCTTCACACTTTTGCTCCTTCTACGGATGGATCCTCTCACAATCTTGGCGACGTCGACATTGCCGGCCAGAGTTTGCTCCAGTGCCGCCTGAAGGTGCAAAACTACATATTTTCTTCGTTCATTCAAAAGGGTTAGTGAATTTCAGAAATTGCGCTGCGATCAATCGAGAGGAAGAGATGGAAGGGTAGAATCAAATTACCTCTCTTAATCTGAGCGCTGTTTGCAATTCAGTGATGAGATTTGATCGAGTTTCAGAAGGAGATGTTACTGGCGTAGCGAATGAGCTTTCTGAACAAAAATATATTTGCATTCCAATTAAGCATGGAGTGTTGCTTTAAGGCTCAACTTTGATAATCAGCCATAAATTTGCAAAAGCAAATTTATAAGCAAATTTTTTGGAATCTATACCTGATATCTCCGCTGAAGATCGCTCAGAATTTAGTACACGCGGAAATTCAAGAAGAGAAGAAGATGTAAGAGTTGGAGTAGGGGAGAGAAGTGGAGGAGCAGAGAAAGGAGGGGAAGGAGAAGGGGGAGGGGAGGTGGGATCATTCGGGATGGGAGACAGTTCAGCGACCACTCCCCGTTGCGAATCAATAACCTTTGGAGAGGAACACTCCTGAAAATTGTGTAGTTATTCGTCGAGCTTGATTCGAATGCTAATACATAGTCTTGTTTTCTTACCACAGGCGGCGATATTTGTATTGCGAAATGGACTTACCTTGACAGGCTCAAAGTCAGAAATAATTGTGTTGAATGCGGCGAGAGAAGGGCGTTCGTTATCGATATGCTGAGTGATTTGTGTTGATAAAAATTTTTTTTTAAATGAAAGATACCGGCTGAGTAATCTCCTCTGAATGATCTAGTTCATTGAGATGAGTAAGAAAAGCTCGGATGTTGGCTGTATCGTCCTCCTTGAACGTATTTTGATTTGTCATATCTTTGATATGTTTACCTCATCTGCAGCAGACAAACTGACTTTATGAAGTCGACTATCCTCTAGTTCATAAACTCGTTTTCTTAGTTCGAGTATTGTCTGAAAAATGTTTTGTATGATAAAAGAACGGAAATATTCGGTATTAGAGCTGGTAAATCAAGAGACGATCAAGGTCAGTCTATGCAAAATGCTTCATAAAAGTAGCATTTGTTCGCAATATCGATCTCTTTCTCCCGCTCAACAATGCACATTCCTTTTAAGATCAGAGAAAAGGCCATTGGATTTGTTAACTCTAGGTGGTGTGTAATAATACCTTATCCTTCTCTTCATCTTTCCGTCGCTGTCTCTCATTTATTTCCTCCGTCATTTTCGTCTCTTTTACCATATTTTTGTTCTGCAGTTCCACAATCAGAGCCAGCTGAAATAAATAAACTATACTTTACACTATCCTACATCAGTTACCTGTTCATTTTCCTCTTTGAGCTTTTTTGATTGAGTTGTGTTATCCTCTGTTATTTTATTTATTTTATCCTGAAGTCTTCTCATGTTCAACTGAAAAGAAGAGATTATTCGAGAAAAATTATTCTATTACCTCGACTCTCTCCTTTTCCACGTTATCGAGGGAATCCTTCTCTTGCATCAAATCACTTATTTCTTCTTGCAGCTCTTCGATTTTCTGGTTCAGCTTCAAAAACATAAAGTAAAAACTTGTAACGTGAAATTATTTGTAATTACTCCTCAAAGTAGAAAAAAACATGCCTCTGCAATATCCTCCTCATTGGTGGACTTCAGTTGATTGTATTCTTCCAACAGACTGTCGTTTTTCCTTCGAAGCTAAACCATTCATGTTGTTGTTTTCCTAATATCTGTCTCGAAGAGGAAATCAAGAAATTGTTCACATTATATAAATGGCAGAAAAGAAGAACAGTAATAAGAAAAACTTTAGAAAAAATCGTCCACCTCAGCGTGGGCTTCATCGTTTTGCACATGTAATCGATCCATCTCATGAGAAAGTGCAGCCCGTTGCCTTTCTAGCTGAAATAAGTCTTGAAGAAATTATTTTGCTTTGACCTGTGTGACAGTATTATGAATAGAGTTGACAATCCAAGGGGGAGCGCAAGGCCTTGTTCTCGATTCTCCACAGGATTCAAATCGTCTCATTCCTTGCGCAAGGGAGAGAAAGAGCGGTCGCCCTTGCGCAAGGGACGGGATCCTTGTGCAAGGATTGAAGGTTGAAAAGGTGCTCAAAGTTGTTCAAAACACATCTAACTTTCGAATTTGCACAATATCATACATGAAAACGTAATTTGAGAAGTTTTGAGCGTTTTCCTTTGTCAACAGCTTTCATGCGAGGCCTTTGGCTTTTGAGGGAACTTTCTTCTCTTTTTCAATCGTTTGCTGTTCTTTCTTCGGGGAATTGCTGCACTCCAAGAAAAGAGAGCTTCAGATATATGATGCTAAATAATAATCAGTTCTTGGAATCCCAATTGGTCTAATAATATGCATCCCGGCGCACCAAATCTCACAAACATCTTTAGCATTCATTACAAGCATTTACCACGCAAAGTGCAAACCTTTTATCCTTTCTGTTAGTCATGTACTCTAAAATGCATTTATATCACCTTTCCTCCTATTCTTTTCCTTTTTCTCGCAGCAACGAGTCTGATCTGCAGCATTTCTTTCTGACAAGTGAGAAAGAGGAATTTTTCAAACCTAGGGGAACGTTAGCTGCACCTGAGGTGATAATATGTTCCATTTAGTATAAAAAAAACAACTGTATGACACCTCGGAAAGCAGCAAGTGCTTTCAATATGTCAACGGAGAGCGTTAGAATAAAGGAAAACTGTGAATAGTGATGTGATCTTGTAGTCATCAGCGTAATTATGCAAATGTGAAAGTTTGGTATGTTTTGATCAACTTTGAACCCGCTTTCGAACATAAATCCTCACTCGAGGAACCCCATCCTTGCGCAAGGGCGACCGCTCTCTCTCACCCTTGCGCAAGGGATAATGAGGCATTTTGCATAGACCGCCCTTGCTCGTCCCTTGAACCCTTGAATTGTCAACTCAAATTATGAATACCTCCGCTTTCTCTTCAATATTCTGTTTCTTCAGCAATTCATTTTCTAGGGAGAACTCCACATTTTGTCGTTGAAGCTAAAACTTCGTTATGCATATTTTGTCTTTTGTTCTTCGAATCCAAACGAGAATAAAAATTGTATGAACCTCAGCTTTTTCCTCGTTATTCTTCCTCTGAATCAGATCTTTCTCTTGAGAGAGATGAATCTTCTGCCTTTTCAGCTGAAGTATTACTTTGGACATTACAACTTGTAAGTAAAATCACTCACCTCAGAAATTTCCTCCTCGCTTGCTTTCATAACACGATGAACTTCTTGAGTTAGTTCCATTATTCTCCTTTGAAACTCAAACAAAATTCGTTTGAGTTTTTCATTGTTTGCAAATGAGTATGTCTATGTCTATGAAAAGCACCTTTTCCTTCTCTTCATTATTAGCCTTCTGAATCTCTTCCTTCTCACGTGAGAACTCTGACTTAACTTTTTGAAGCTGTAATATAGAAAATTAATCTCCATTCTTTACAACTATTAGGTTGATTCAAAAGTTTCTTTCTTTTTTTTCTTTTTGAGAATTCTGCCGGTATGTTTGAACCCTCACGAATTTCCGAAAACTATATGGTATGGTCGTGATTGTAGATTACTTCGATAGGGTTGTGTTGATTCAACGCATCATCGTAAGAGGTTGGCAAATTTGTAAAATTAAAAATCGGAAAACGGTCACTTTTTAACATTTTCGATTGGATGCTGGCTTTCTTATAGTTGTGGCCAACTTGTTCTTCGCAGTCGACCAGCAATAGGAGAAGAGTGGATCGTTCAGATAAGCACGAAAAATTCGGATGGAATTGCGCGTAGGAAACAAGGGACCCCGAAAAGTGTTGATTTCGGCGCATGAATGTCAAAATCATGATTTCGAAAAATTCAGTTCTTGAACGGGTGGGATAATCCATTCCTAACTGCAGGTGTATACACACAAATTTCGGTACTTCACAATACATCATAGGTTATTCCTCCTCGAGGATATGTAATAATACTGGTCTCATTAATTGAAATTCCGAAATGTGTCTACAGTGTGGTTCGATAATTGGGCCCATATTTCAAAAAGGCTATTCATGGCTGAGTAGTTTTGGTGTGTCATATGACATGCCCAATCACAGTACTCCACAATAAAATGCCAACGTCGAGCTCATCACATTTCTGCATGGACCTTTGGTCCAAGGGACCACAAGAGGTATAGCCGAAATGAAGCTATGACACCCTAACTATGCTCAAACTGCCCGCTGGTATCCAAATAAGATCATACTTTTGGCCGTTTGTCAATATCTTTTCTCAGAATCGCACTAGAGCTCATAAAGCACGTGAAAAGGTGTCAACGGAGAGCGGCAGGAAAACGAGGCGAGAGAGAGGGGGCGGAGCTAATTCCGATCCCTCTCCAGTCAAATCGCCAAAAATTTTGGCAGGGCTTCGCCCTTTCCGGGTTGTGCCTCCACCCCAGTGAGGAGAGGCAAGGGAGCGACTTTAGCGCGCCTATTCGTATTTTCGGTAGCTCTCTACACGCGCCGGGTGGGAGACATGAAGAAAGAGCGCGCGCGGACTCTGCCCCTTTGCACTCAGTCAGCGCGCGTCGTCCCCAATCGTTGAACGAAAATGACAAGCAGGAGAAGCGTCATATTTTCGTTTTCTTTTCTTTAAAAATCGTCTAAATGCATTCTTCACATAATATCCAAGGCGCATCAGTATGCGAATACCAGAACCCTTCCATTTCCCTTAAAAACCTCGATTTTCCCTAGCTCTCACTATATTTTATCGATTTTTACCTATTAAAAGCTATCCGATCCAGCTGCGCCCAACATATGTTATAAAGGACCCCAAGACCTTTTAAAAGCGACCTTGCTCGCCCAAAATGGCTAAGTATTCGCGGAGTCATTTCTTGGCGCAGGTTTTGCGCAAAACTGAGTTCCCTCCGAGTGGGCGGAGCTTGTGGTCTCTAAATATAACGCTCGCTATGTAGAGTCGGTATGCCCGTATGATCTTGGAAAATCATTAGTCGATTGGCCAAATGTGAAGAACTTGGGAGGTCAAAATGTGTACCGAAGAAAAAAGAAAGAAACTTTTGAATCAACCTAATACATTTTACTTTCATCTCGATCATCTTGTTTCCAATAATAAAATTAATGTTTCATTCTCTTACCTCAAGATGTTCTCCTCTCAGCTGCTGAGACCTTTCATTTTCTCCTTTGAGTCTCACAATTTCCTCCCTCAGTTCACTCATTGTCTTCACCATCTAAACTATTCGCGGGAGTGTGAAATAATTTTGCATTCTCATGTGATATTTTCATCCAACCTTCGTTTTTTCTTCAGTCGAATTCTTGAATCGAGCCATTTTCTGTCCCAGATCGAAGTTCTTACTCTCCAGTTGTTTGATTGACATTTTCAACTGAAATTTGAATCATTAAAATATTCATTAGGTACTACACGAACCTCGGTCATCATGTCCTCATCGACTCTTTTAATGATTTCCTTCTCTTTTATCAGATCGGAGTTAATCTTTTGAAGTTCTTTGATTTTTTTGATAATCTCAAATCATGGTTTCATATTGAACAATTCAGCACCAACTACCTCTTCCTCCTTCTTTTCTCTCTTCTTCTGTTCCTCACTCCCTTCGAGAAGATCTTTCAACAAGATTTCCATCTGAACTTCGGGCATTTACCCTACTTCAATAATCTTTGCAATTCAATATTATGTTTTCACCCTCGAAAAATATTCTTAATAATTGATATCGTTCCTAATCTCAATAAGTACGAATGGATTCTCGAACCTCCTTGTACCTCTCGACCAGCACCTCGATCGTTATCGTCTCTCCGTTTACAGTTACTGTGTTTTCCACCTAAATTGTGGTCTTCCAAAATTTTGTTTTCGTCTTTGGGGTTCAGAAATAGTCGATTTTCATAAGTTTAAAGAAGGACTGTCAGCAAAGTTGAAATTTTGACGTTGACATAACCATGACCGACCTTTGTACAACCATAAGAGATTCTGAAAGTTTCAAATGCGTATCTCTATTTTGAACCGAGTTATCATTAGTTGGCAGAATGCCAAGGAGGGCTTGAAGGGAAGGGACGTGCGGGAATTCAAATCACTAGAAGATTTTTCAAAAACTGGTGGGATTCGAACCCGCAACCTTCCGATTACGCGGCGACTGCTTTACCACTGAGCTATGCGATTGACCTTTGCCTATCCTCTTAACTCGCGCTATGATCGTTGGATAATTGTCTAGGTCGTGGTTATGACAGCATCAAAAATTTAACTTTGCTGACACTCCTTCTTTAATCATGTCCATCATCATCGTCTCACGTATTCCTCAGGTAGTGTGGCAGTCATCAGATTCAGTTCCTCTCCCACTGTTGCATCAACAGTAATCACTCCATCGTGAACTCCAGCGATGGAATGCAGCTCCATACTCAACCAGCCTCCATTTATTATTGATCACACTCATTCACTTATGAGCTATGAAGAGCTGTGCTACTGCTCAAAACAATTTTTTCTCAGATTTTGAGGATAGCAGGTAACTATGGAGAATGGAGGAGTGCACGCTCACTTCGTCATCAATGGAGGCAAGAATTCCATCGTAATCGTATCCAGAGTATGGAGCACATTGGAACCAGCGATGTACAGGAAAGGGGAAGAATCGAGGGCATAGAGGGAGAACTCGTAGCGCATCTGGAATGGAACTATGCAATGTTGAATTTTGAGTGATCAACATCCCACCTCAATCACGATCACATTCTCCTTTAATTTCGTCACTTTTGGATTGGACGAATCCGATATTTTCGAAATATAAATTGCCTTTCCTCTGAAAAAATCTATTTTTTGTTTCAATTAAAGAAGGAGTGTCAGTAAAGTTAAACTTTTGATGCTGTCGTAAACATAGCCTAGCCCACCCTCCAAAGATCATAACGCGAGCTAGGAGGGTAGACAACCATCGGTTGCTTAGCTAAGTGGTAGAACACCCGCCACGTGATCGAGAGGTTGCGGGTTCCCACCAAATGTTTTTGACAGATCTTCAAGATATTTGAATTCCCGCACGTCCCTTCCCTACAAGCCTCTTTGGCATTCTGCCAAATAATGATAACTCGGTTCAAAATAGAGATCAGAATGTGAAATTTTCAGAATCTCTTATGGTTGTGCAAACCTAGGTCATGGTTATGACAGCGTCAAAAGATCAACTTTGCTGACAGTCCTTCTTTAATCAAAGAGAATGAATGAACGGCTAAAACTTGCATCATTCATATTTCGTGGTTTCTTCACCTGTGGAGGAGTCGCAATTCAATCTGCTGTAGTCTCTCCTGGGGCACATTCAGAAGTACTCCCTCCCTTCCAGGGTCGTCCCCTATCCGATAGACATACGCCTTTCCCTCCCTTTGTCTCGAACACAACCCTCCGTAGTGCAGTTCTTCTCCCTGGGAAGTATCATTTGCATTCTCAGTCAAACTGAAATAGCAGAATTCTCACCTCTATTCGATTTCGAAGATAAGACACAGATATTCCAATGGACGGAGAAAAGATGGCTTTGTATATCTGTGAGAAAACATGGGATTAAAATGCTCGGGAGAGGAAGAGGCGCCCACCTTCTCTTTTGAGCACAAGTAAATGGCGTTTTCGTGCGCTCCTTTGCAGTACATCTCATCCTCCGGAAGACCCGCAGTTATTTCATTCCCACTGTAAAGGATTTCATTGAATATTGCACGTTTCACCTCTCGTTGGAGGTCTCTGATCTAGTGGGAAACACGAGTGATAAGGCTGTCAAGACATGCCGCACTCGTTTTGTGCCGGTTATGTTAATCAACATTGGAAATATTCGAAATGAGATCAACTCACTTCCATTTCACATACAATCGCTTAGGAGAGGTGTATTTCCAATAGAATATGGTTCCTGGAAACAAGAAATACAAAATTTCGAAATTTTGTTTATAAATTTCGACTCACCATCATTCACTTGACAGATCCAAGTCCCCTTTCTAACTGTCTCTTCCTTTGTAAACTCCAGCTCGTGCTCCATTACAAACTAAAATAAGACGGCTCGGAGTCGTTATTGGTAATAAAAGTTCGAATAAATTCGCGTCGTCGGAAATGTGATCATAAAATAAATAATTCCGTACAATCAAAAATATGGCATGTCCATTTCTCAATTAATTAAGGGGGGTGTGGAGGGAATGGATCGATCTTGGATGGTTTGGTCGATCGGCGCACATTAGGGCTCTTCCTTCTCTTATCAGGACGAGCAGAGATAGATTACTAGCGGAGGCGACTCCTTTCTATTCTTCATTCCCGTGATAACGAGAAGGCATGAAAGAAAACCGAAAGTCATTTCTACACGCGAGCCTGCTCGAAAATACATCCAAAATACACTAGGTTCCATCCCACTCGGGTTCGGTTCCCTGCCGTGGAACCGTCTCCGCCTCACGAAGATGCCCACCCACTGGGGGACCATGGATTGGTAGTAGTGACTAGATCGCGGAGGTAAATAGGTCTTGCGTAAAGTTGGCACTACAGACTAAATATGCCCAAATTGACAGCGCCTGCCATTGTTCTCCCGCGAGGCCAATCTCGAAGACGAGATGTATGTATCAGGTTGTCAGGAAAGTAATTGTAGATTTTCGAATTTTCGATTCTGAGAAACCCCGTCCTTTGTTCCCTAATGATTACCATATTGATGTCTATACTCGTTGAGTCCTTGGATACTCTTTCCATCGCACATTGGTTCAAGCCTTTCCATTTGGTATTGACGATACAAGTTGAAGCCAAATATATATCAATGCAGAGTTGCACTGATATCATTTTGGCCCAGCAATCTATAGAGAACTAAGGCATGGCAAAATTTTATGTCATGTGCGAAAAGTAGGACATACGTACATCACAATACAACATACCACTCCGATCCGTAACGAAAGGCCTGTCTAAAAATTCAGTCATTTGTGACATTTCCCCTTACGGAACGTCATCATAAATGATTGAACTGAGCTTGTACCCGTAACAACAAACTTATGGAAACAATTTGCTGTAAAACTAAAAGAACGTTTCGTGCTCAACTTAAAATTTTATTTATATGTGTTTGCAATACGTCTGTCCAAAATGCTGCTTTCATCACCCTGCAGCTGAAATTTGAACGTCGAAATTCGACTATGTGACAGCTTTCTGATTCCAGCCTTGGTGAATAGTCCTAACTTTTGAGGTTACATGTTAGAGCTACTCTTTATCTACCAGTATTGGGCTGGGCTAAGTCAGGGGATAGCTCACTTTTGAGGAAATGTATTCATTCACTATACACCAAAAGTCGAAATTTTGGATATGTTGACCTTTATTCAACAATCCTGAAAATCCATGTTTGCTAAAAGTAGAAAAGTTGAAATGCTTCTCAGTAATAGGTAGCACCATAGTGTATTATGTAAGTGCACTTATGGAGAAGACAGTCTGAATAATCATCGATGCAGGACACATTATCGCTTGATAAGTGTTAACTCGGTAGGAGTTGAATTAAATGGTGTGTAAATCGTGATATGTTGAGGCAAGAACGGCCTTAGATCTAATTTTCGAAAGAACTGCGAATGGGCTTCTCACAACACTATATGAAAAGTTACAGCCATTATTCCCCTCAAAATACGAGAGCCGAAAAATATTTTCAGAAGAGAAAATGTCACATATGGTAAAACTTGAATTTTTCGGTAACCCAAAAAGCATGAAGCGATTTGAACACATGCATATATTGGCCAACTCAACCCCTAATATGCACTAAAGAGCTAGCTTGAGATCCTAAACGAACATGATTTTAGAATGGTTCAAACATCAAGGTCTAAATCTACATCTACTTTCCTGACAGCCTAATACAATGTACCTTTAGACTAGGTGTAACTCAATTGGAAGCAAGCATGTCGATGAGTCTTGTACTGTCATTTGAAGCAATACACGGCACGGATCGTTAGGACAATGCAGACACAGAATTGAAAGAAACGCGACGCATAGCTGTTTCTAGGGCCCTTGATTTATTCAAATCACCAACATTTATTTTATTTTTCAGTGAGAGGGTTACTTAACGGCGACATCGCGTCGTTAAAGAGAGGTGGTTTCCTCGGAGCGAAAGCTCACATAGGCTAGATAGAGAGTGCGAGCTATCTTCGCCGGGTTAGAGAGAGGGCCGTAGGCACGTTGCTTGTGCTCAAGGTCTGCCATAACGAGCCGTGAACATGCGATTTCGAGTAATATGTACAGGTTAGAATGTATGTTAGCTAAAAACAACTTTCTGACTGTGAAGACACTCCGAAGGATCTGTAAAAAGGTGGCGTTGCTGCTACCAATCAGTATGTTGGTATCAGCATTTTATTGCATACATTTATATGAAAGGAATATATGAAATAATCGATATAATTGGACACGTAAATGACACCGCGCAGTAAGATAATGATCAAATGCACATTCATAAAGCGTTCACATCATCAATAATCCTCTAAATCTTGTCCATATGATTCGTCTCTGGACTGACTCGAGCGAGACTTCCAGAGGACATCTTCAGCTGAGTCAGAATCTCGTGAGTAGGACGGCCTAAAGAATATTATCAACGTATGCTCTTGTTAGTGTTTCTGGACGGTAGAAATGCTAGCTTATATCGACTTCGAGTGTAATCTCATCATGACATTCTTTACAGGAAAACAAAATTAATTTTTAGACGGTTTGAGAAATTTTCAAGCAAGGATTTTGACTCTCAACTTACCCTTGGTCTCAGGTAGTTGCCATGCGAGATAGACGAGACAGACGAGAGAAGGCGCGCAGTACAGAATGAGAAACGTTGCGGAACCAACACTGGAATTGAGATATACTCATTTTCATTTCGAGTAACAGTAGACTCGTTCCGTATTATTGCTTGGTGATAAACTTCGATGCAATCTGTTCTTTCTTTTGGACATACACTGATTTTCATCTTGTCTAAACACTAAAACACAATAAATTAGAACAGACGTAGAAAGATACTCCAAAAATTAGTTGAAATGGAACAAACCTAGAAATGTACATCGGGAGCAGTGCAAAAGTCATCGCTACCAGGACAATCTGAAGAATATATTGGGGTGTCCGGAAAGTTCGTATAATTTTTTGTTTTTATTTTTTATTCAATGCTTTACAATTCTCAGTGACCAATGTATGCCCCCTTCTTTCTCACTACCTCCCTCCAGCGATTGGGCAGGGTCTCGATTCCTCTCTTCCAGAATGCGGGTTTCTTCGAGACCGCCCAGTTCACGAAAGCCCTCACAACTTCATCTCGATTCTTGAACTTCTTTCCTTTGCAGAAGTCAGAGAGAGAGCGGAATCAGTGGTAGTCGCATAGGGAGAGATCCGGGGAATACGGTGGATGGGGAATCCTCTCGATCTTCAGCTCGTCCATTTTCTTCTGGGTCATCTTCGCTCGATGTGGGCGAGCATTGTCCATCAGAAGAAGAATTTTGCCCTGGTTCAGGAGTCTGGGAGGGACTCTGATCGCGAAATCTTACAGTTGTTCAGAGAAGAGGTCGGCATTGATGCTGGTGCCAGGGGCGAGGATCTCCCAGTAGATGGGACCGAGCACTGAGAAGAAGAAGCAGAGGAGTTCCTTCTTTCCGTGCTCTTCCTTCTTCGGGACGGGCGTGGGCTTCTCATCTGCATCCACCCATTGCAGTCTCCTCACAGGGTTATCGTACGTGATCCACTTCTCATCTGTAGCGATGATGGAATTGACCCATCGAAGATTGGATCTACGATGGAGTAATTCCCGACAGACTTGAACACGATTTTTCAGCTGTCCGGGGGAGAGGTCATGGGGAATCACTTGTGGGAGTTTCGGCTTCTTCCCAGATCGATGGAGGATATCGGACACCGTTGATCTGGGAGTACCAGTATCCTTCTTCAACTCACGCACACTGGCCATGGGCTTGCGCTTCAGTATGCGGAGAAGGAGAGGCTGTTCGAGGGAGAGAGGGCGTCCAGAGCGGGGTTGATCATCGAGACCAAACTCCCCTTTCTTGAAGCGGGAGAACCACTTATAGCAGAAGGGTATGGAGGGGGCGTCCGCTCTTTCCGACTGGGCCAGGGCAGAGTGGGCCTCCTTCACGGATCGGCCAAGACGGTAGTAATGAAGTAAAACTGCTCGGAGGTAGAGATGGGAGTCCATCACAAGAATCAATGTAGCAACTAGGAGACTGATTAAATCCTCTCACTACTCAACGTCAGAATGATGCAATACATTGTTGACAAAAAGATTACGCAATCACTGCATTTGATCGCGAACTGACTTTTTTCCGAAGCATTATACGAACTTTCCGGACACCCCAATATGAGAGGAATCGCGAGAGAATCGACCATTTGAGGGGCTCAGCGGCAGTAGAATTCAAGTTGATCCTATCTGCCTGAAATTTTACCAGGTGGTACTTCAAATGATGAAACTGCGTCATCAGAATTTTGATATATGTCGTCATCGTCGAGATTCAGAAGGCCAAACTTGGTACTGTCACTTTTCGACAGTAAAATTGGGCTCACTTAAATGATCATATCTCCATTTAAAAGAAAGCTATAAGGTCGTTCTTTTTTTCAAAAGAAAGCTACCATCATGCTCTACAACTTCGACGTTGACGTCATCATTCCTCCTCCTCATCCTGGCCGGCGCGGTCGGGGGCACCCAAAATAACATAATTTTGGAAATCGGAAAAACAGAGATATCTTATTATGCTTAAGTTGTAGTACATGTATGTGCATAACTTATCGCCAAAAATTGGACAAATCGTGGAGGGGACAAAAAAGTGGCGCGCGCTTTTGTCCTGTGGCTCGAAAATGGGTACCTGGCAGCAATACTTCTGAACCTCCCATTGCCCTCAATTGGGCTCAAATACTTCTAAAACCCTAAAACAACATTTTATCTCGTTTCCCCAATAGCTGTACCATGGTAATTGGCCAGAAATTACGGTAGAACTTGAAATTTAAAAATCGATGTTTTGACTTTTTCAACAAGTGAGATGGGCCCACATGCGGTTAATCGCTTCCCAATAACATAGAAATGGCCCCTAAACTAATCATACAAACGGCGTACCTGGAAATACCTTATTTCAGCTGAGGATTTCATGAAAAGGTGCAAAACTGTAAGTTATGTTGAAATTGTCCTAGCGACCCCGCCCTTGCACAGAAATATAGAGAATGATGAGCTAAACATTTTATCTGTTGAAAGTTAGTTTCTATCTTTTCGTTGAAGGGCGCTACGGAGCCTAGAAGTTGAGAAGAAACAAGCAAGAATCCCCCGAGAGCGCGCGCTCTAACCGTCTGCCGCCCTCATTGTCTGACCTCCCTCTCCCTCCCCTCTATTTAGCGCTCTCCTGGGCGCGTTTCCAGTGGTTTTGTGCCTACTTCCATGCTCCGTAGCGCCCTTCAACGAAAAGATAGAAACTAACTTTCAACAGATAAAATGTTTAGCTCATCATTCTCTATATTTTTTTGCAAGGGCGGGGTCGCTAGGACAATTTCGACCTAAATTACAGGTTTGCACCTTTTCATAAAATCCTCAGCTGAAATAAGGTATTTCCAGGTACGCCGTTTGTATGATTAGTTTAGGGGGCCATTTCTATGTTATTTGGAATCGATTTACCGTATGTGTGCCCATCTCACATGTTGAAAAAGCCAAAACATCGATTTTTACATTTCAAGTTCTACCGTAATTTCTGGCCAATTACCATGGTACAGCTATTGGGGAAACGAGATAAAATGTTGTTTTAGGTGATTTTAGAAGTATGTGAGCCCAATTGCAGGCAATGGGAGGTTCAGAAGTATTGCTGCCAGGTACCCATTTTCGAGCCACAGGACAAAAGCGCGCGCCACTTTTTTGTCCCCTCCACGATTTGTCCAATTTTTGGCGATAAGTTATGCACATACATGTACTACAACTTAAGCATGATAAGATATCCCTGTTTTTCCGATTTCCAAAATTATGTCATTTTGGGTGCCCCCAACCGCGCCGCGCCAGGATGAGGAGGAGGAATGATGACGTCAACGTCGAAGTTGTAGAGCATGATGGTAGCTTTCTTTTGAAAAAAAGAACGACCTTATATCTTTATTTTAAATGGAGATATGATCATTTAACACGGGTCTCCTGTAAAAGTGTAGGAATGCTGGCTACTTGAAATATTTTGTATCTCCGATTTTGATTTAACTTTGTTAATATACCCTATTGGAGGTCAGAAGAGGGTTAATCCAGTCAGTTTGGTGATATCTGCAATTTATCGATTTTTTTGATCTACAGCTTCAAATTGACGTATGTCAGTCAATTTTGATCGTACATCGAACTTTTTTTTCTCATTGTGCTCGTTTTCGAGAGATCTACAATCCCGTCAACGCAGCACAAACGGGCAAATCACGTCTTCATATCGAAAATTGCGAAAAACTTAATTTCGTACTGAGAATGTCGATTTTCTGGCTTCGTATGCCATAAACACAATCGTTTTTATTCTTTCAACGGAATCTCCACACAAAAATGGGGGTGTCTACGTTGAGTATTTTTCATATAACCTGCTTTTCAATATCGATTTAGTATGGGAGTCCATGTCTCGTTTTGGACTTGGTCGATTTTTGGAAGATTCAGTTTTTTGGTCATAACTTGGTTCAAACTGATGGTATCGAGCTCTCAAAAAATGAATTCGAAAGCTCTCGAGAAGCCGGAAAACTTTGACTCAGTGGTCTTATGTGATGAAATTCGTAGTTTTCTCGTTATTGAAGGAAAACTGTCCAAAATGCCAAAAAACGTTGATTTTGGCTGCTCAGATCGAACCAGTATTGAAGAAGTCTTGCATTTTAAATTTTCTAGGTATCTCGTAACTGCATTAGTGACTTAAAGCACCCAAAAATTGACCATTCTCTATTAGGTGATAAAAATCCATACTGAATCACAATTTTATAGTTTAAAAAAAATCGGATTATATGAAGATCATGTTTATTCAACATTCCAACTGAAAACATATAATAGGATAGTACAAAAAATGTCTAAAATGTGTAAGCCTTCTTCAATACTTGTCATTCGTTCGATCTGAGCAGCCAAAATCAACGTTTTTTGGCATTTTGGACAGTTTTCCTTCAATAACGAGAAAACTACGAATTTCATCACATAAGACCACTGAGTCAAAGTTTTTCGCCTTCTCGAGAGCTTTCGAATTCATTTTTGTGAGCTCGATACCATCAGTTTGAACCAAGTTATGACCAAAAAACTGAATCTTCCAAAAATCGACCAAGTCCAAAACGAGACATGGACTCCCATACTAAATCGATATTGAAAAGCAGGTTATATGAAAAATACTCAACGTAGACACCCCCCATTTTTGTGTGGAGATTTCGTACAAAGAATAAAAACGATTGTGTTTATGGCATACGAAGCCAGAAAATCGATATTATCAGTACGAAATTCAGGTTTTCTCAATTTTCGATATGAAGACGTGGTTTGCCCGTTTGTGCTGCGTTGACGGGATTGTAGATCTCTCGAAAACGAGCAAAATGAGAAACAAAAGTTCGCTGTACGATCAAAATTGACTGATATACGTCAATTTGAAGCTGTAGATAAAAAAAATCGATAATTTGCAGATATCACCAAACTGACTGGCTTAACCTTCTTCTGACCTCCAATAGGGTATATTAACAAAGTTAAATCAAAATCGGAGATACAAAATATTTTCTAGTAGCCAAACCAGTCAGTTTTCCTACACTTTTACAGGAGACCCGTGTTAAGTGAGCCCAATTTTACTGTCGAAAAGTGACAGTACCAAGTTTGGCCTTCTGAATCTCGACGATGACGACATATATCAAAATTCTGATGACGCAGTTTGAAAGAGCATCATTTGAAGTACCACCTAGTAAAATTTCAGCCAGATAGGATCAACTTGAATTCTACTGCCGCGGAGTGGTCGATTCTCTCGCGATTCCTCTCATATGTATATTTCACGAATGTTACCGAAGAAATCCAGCATTAGAAATCCAATTTACCGTATTGATAGTGTAGCACACCGATTGGATCAGACTCCGGTATCTAAACGTAGTCAGATGATTAATCTCAAAAGAATATTAATTAAATACCTCTGAGGAGCTAGCTCAGCAGAGATGAACCAGGCTATGGCTCCTATTCCGCATCTGCAAAATGCCTGTTGAGAATGATTAAAAATGAAGAAAAGAGGATCAATGCTAACCCGTAAACAATGGCGAAGCAAAAGAGAGCGGCAATTCCGAGGTACTTCCACCCGTCTCCCTGAGCAGTCATTTGATATTAATTTACAAGTTTTTTGCAAACCAACTATTTGCCAAAAATTACCGTTTTCTGTAAGTAGAATGAGCAAGTAAAGGCAGTCCAACAGAGGATGCTCACGAGGGAACAAGGAAGGAGAAGAGTGCGACGACCGAGACTAAAGGGAGTTTATGATGGGAAAAGTTGAGTCTACACGATGAAAATCAGAATGAAGAGATAGAGCATACTAATCGCGAGTGAGTGGCCGGCCTATCTGTACTGGACTGCGTCTCACCGATCGATTAGTTGCGATCCAATCAATGTCCCGATGAAATAGATCGAAGCCATGATAGTAGAGGACCAAGTTGCGAGCACGCTGAAGTCATATGTTTTATCATTTAATCAGAATTGGAGAGTAGCCAAGTGTATTTTCTGAATATTTTTAGTAGTTCAACACAGACCAGCCTTACTGTACGTACAATTCACTTTAACCCTAGTTAATTCATTGCATTTGAGGCATTGATATATTTGGGATGAATTTTATTGATCAAACGAAACCCACTTCGAACAATTGAGATCCATTAAGAATTGGGTGGAATTGTAGATGGCTCCCCAGAAGGAAACTGTGATCTGCAGGGGTCTCAATTGTGAGGAGTCATGAGAACTAGTCATTTCTACATCGATATGCCAAAAAACTAAGAATTTTTATGGATAAGGAAATATTTTGAAACACCGTAAAATGAGAAATAGCGTACTTGCATTGCAGATGCGCCCAGAATGACGATCTTGCGAAGGTGCGGCTCCTGGAAGTGGAAAAGCCCATTAGAGAGTATCTTTTATCTTACCTTCGCAATTACGAGGAAATCCTTGAAGGAATGAGCTTCCTGCGAGTCTTCATCCGCCTCCTGCCAACAACAACTTCCATTATTTTCAACAATTTCAAATCATTTTCTGCTTTCATTTTTTTATTCCAAAATCTAGAATAGGAAGATGAATAAGGCTGCACATTTTGAAAACATCAAGGATCAAAGACCAACGTGCAGCAGTTCTTCGACTACACTCTCTACGTCGACGTCCTTCCCGTGATGGAAACGAATCGCCGCCTCTGCTGATTTCCTGAATTTACTTAGAGTTAGGCGATAGGCTTACGACGGAAATCTTTCTATGGAACAACCGAAGGCAAATGATGCAAAACGTGCCTGTCATTCTTTCGAATCAGGAGAAACTTGGGTGTCTCTGGCACGAGAATGATGATGACGATGGAGATCGCACCTGAGTGGATGAGCAGTGAAGAGAGAGAGATGGATAAGTTACTTTATTGGGATACATCCATCGTTTCCCTAATTCCGAAGATAAAATATCATTAACTCACATGGCAGAATGTTGACAGCAAGTAGCCAAGGCAGATTGTTTCCTAGCAGTTCATCCGTTCCCAGCATCATGCCTGCAATATTAACTTTTTCTCACAGGTTATTCTTATCTATCTGTCATTAACAAATCATTGAGATTCCCCTGTTGAATGGTAAGTTCAAACAGTATCATATCATTTAGAATTTTCCTATATTTCTCAAATTTTTCAGTTTATTTTTTTAAATTTGATATCTTCCACTTAGGAAAAGACTTTAAAATGGTGAACGGATCCTCACCAACAATGCACATGGCGGCGAAGATCACCTCACTACAGTAGCTAGCCGTGCCTCTCTTTGATGTTGGGGGACTCTCCTGAACATGATAGTTTCACTAATTTCCAATTAATCAGTGTCACTGCTCGTTACTTATGAAGACATCGACGAAACCCTCACCAATTGATTATAGACATAACATATTTTTGCACCTGTAGATAGAGGATCACTGCTTGGAAAGCGACTGCAGTCATCACTGAGGCGATGAAACGACCTGCATTCAGTGAGTGAGATAATACAATCTCAGTAATGTGTAAAGGTTATCGAGCTGCCGATGCGGCAATATTGAATGCATACCGATTATGAGTAGAACTGGTATAAAGAGCCAAACTCCCAGAAACTGGACAATTGCCGCATTAAAATTGGCGGAATTAGCGATAAGAAGACCGGCTGAAATTATATTTTTTCAACAAAATAGCGAAAATATCTACTTCATTTCCCAACATTCCATTGCACATTCGAGAGGAAAATCGATGCAGACAACAACTGACTTTTCCTTCCCAGACGATCATTGAGAAATGGAGAAAGCCAGATTCCAAGGAAGAAACCGATAAACCAGATATTCTGGACGATATCCCAGATGTGAATATACGATTCTTCAGTGAGTGAAGAGGCGAAGGAGGTGTTGAGGTACTCCTATAAAATGATCTTCTTTTTTCAACATTATCGTTTCACATTAAAAATTGTAGAAAATACATGTTATTAAATTGCCAGCCTGCAATGTTCATCCTTCTTAATGCAAAGCGGTCACACTCACAACGAGGGCAGCGAGCGAGAGAGAAAAAGAGGATCCGTGACCAGTTTACATCGAATCGATTGATGAACGCAAGAAATGCGCATATGAATTGCTAGTTCTCAAATATTTCTATGGAATGACCGGCCAACCTTGAACTGCAGAACGGGAGTGTTGAGGAATGTGCTGGAATAGGCATACTGCCAGTTGGATGAGAAGGCCACGGCACAGAAAACAGCTAGTAATCGAACAGTTGAATTCATCGCATTTCGAGGGCTGAATGATCTTTTTTTTAGTCCGAGAACTAGAGACAAGTAGCGAAGCGAAGTAGAGCGGATGAATCGATTTTGCGAGATTGGGGAGAGATTGGGTGTAAATAAAAGAGAGCCGTGAGAATAAATTTACAGACAGTTTCATCGTTGGGGAATGAACTCAATTCTGAAATCCGCGAAAGAAATTTTAGTACATTTATTCCATTGGCTATGAATCACCCGCATTGCGATCCTCCCGAACAATAGAATCTTCCGCCCATTGTGGGCACCATTAAAAACATCTTGAATGTGGATGTGAGGAATGCAAACCAAACCAGGAACCACCCATCTCATGTGGAAAGGAGTACAAAACTAGAGAGGAGTAAGCGGATCGGAGAGAATGGAGCTTATCATTTAATGAACTACAGTGAAGGAAAGAGATAGCCGCTCTGTGTACCGACCAAATGATCCTATAAAATTGTGATACGAGTCTCCTAAATCTCCATAATCTCTAGATAAAAGGTATCCAGATAGAGCAAGCAAGTAATGAAGTTAACCCACGCGAGTTTTTACAGAGAGGAAAGAGGAAAACTGTGTACATCAAACAAGTGATATGCGGTTGGGCGAAATTCGATGAGGCGGCGGCACGTGATTTCCCAATAACAGTCGCTGTTTGCACTGATCCGAGCTGATTCGAAATGATTACGAGAGTGCAACTGATACGAGGAATGGAGCCAATTTGCCAATTTAAAGAGCCAATTTTCTGATAGCAAAAGTAACGCACGTTATGCAAATGCAACTGGATGAATCAATCTGTGGGTATTTCCCTCACCTTCAAAGGTCGACAACCCGTTTCCCTCTCACCACGTTTCCAAAGTGGCCGGCATAGCTTGTGAGAGGGGGGCAAAGGGTGAGGAGAGAGAGAGAGGGGAGAACAGTGAGAATCACACAATGTATGTGTCCTCGATCATCTCGTGCAATGCGATTTCGTACCCTTCCCTCCACTCTCTCGATAATCACTGATCTCTCAGTCCACTCTCTATCTCTCTCTGCCTTCCCGGAATGCCAAATGACGATGGTTGTTCCACCGACCACAGATCGAACTATGATCTATTAAGCACTATCGGGTATGAAAAATGTGACATTTGTAGGTGAAATAGAGAGACTGGATTGCCACCTTTGGACTTGGACCTTCCAACCATGCTCTTCTCCTTAGCTAAACAGAAAAAATAAGATATTAGAACTTTGTTTTCTTTTTAGTAGAAAAATAGAGGAAATAGAGAGATTCTCGGCATCGATAGGGATAATCGGAGCGAGTAGGAGAGTTGGGATGGCTTACGACTGCGAATTTGTCGATTATCTATTGAATAGGAAGGGAAAAGAGATGAGGAGAGTTCAACAAATGGTTAACATCATAATTAATCACGGTAGAGTATAGTTTGAGGAATGTAATGAGAGCTACAGTGGTGAATTTACTGAAACTTGCAGAATCGAAATTCATGGGGTCTATGTCGGAATCGAAATAACATAATCGAAGGTACTCAACGAGTCAAAGGGATCTACTGAAGTTAGTATTGGGTATTTATTATCCGTAATTCATTTGCCCTCTGAAGGGCCCCATAAAAAGACTATCCTCCACCATCAGCCATAAATATAATCCAACGAAGAAACGGAGAAAATCGATGGAAGTGATGTTTCCCTTTATAAAACTTTAAAATTTCTCAAATAGTGAGGCATGGGCACAATAAAATTCCAACTATTGCTAATATTAGATTAGAAATGTATGTCCTACACCACGCCCCGGAACAATAAATTACGCGTCACAACTCATAATTTCAAACCAATTTCCTAAGTTATTATTTCGTTTTTCATATTGTTAATGTTAAAACAAGGCGTATGCACACTAACTTAATTCAAATAGCAAAAGAATTAAGCAAACTTTATTATTTTACGCGTTTGATGCGCGGTTGAATTACTAGGCTCCGCCCATATTTCTGCGCGCCGTGTCTAATTCGTCAATTCTAAAATTTCGGAACGTTTTAATATTGCTATAGGCCATTTCACTATGCGATTTATCCAGTGAAGACACAAATTACACACATTTTACAAATTACCTTTATCAATAGCCCGGAAATTATCCAATTTTTGGCCATCCGTGGACTTGTTACGTTCTCTGGTGGATGGTCTCTTTAGAAACAGTTCATTGAAAATTAGATTTCATTTAGTCACGTTTCCGTCTTTGATGCCTCGTAAGCGATAATCCTCCCATACTCTTTTCTACGCGTATGACTTCGCCCGATAGACGCTCTTAGTCACCCTTTTTTATCGGAGGGCGCTGTTTCACTTTACGTTTGATTTTCTTTAACTCTATTCAAATTTATAATTTAATTTCCCTCAATCGTTGCGATTTAATTCTAGCCTCCCTTGTAGAAACAGTGATTCAAGCGCGAATTCGATGGCAAATGAAGGGAGTGTACTCACTCTAACTAATAAAAGTTCCTGGCCGAACAACTCCTTGGATACTCTCATCTTCCAAGTTGACGATGGTAGGTTAGCTTCCGATTATTCTTCTCTAGTATTGAAAGGAGTAGGATATTCGCAAACACTCCTGGTTTGCCTTCATTGTTATTGGGTGACATCAATCTGGGAGTGAGTCATCCCAAGAGAGAATTTGGGAAAGGATCAGCAGGAAGGAAAAAATTCATTCCAGGAACAATCTTCTACTACTGCACGAAAAATGGACGCTTGCATGTGAAATGGCAGTAAGTCAAAATATGCGAAGCTTATCATTAATTGCAATCCTTTAGTTTCTTTCGTTTATAGGGAAAGGACAATCCACGCGCATCTACCTGTGGGATTCGGATTAAAATTAATTTCATCCTTCTATCCACACGAAAATTCGCTTTATTTCGAGGGAAATAGAAAGGTTGGATTTATCCATTTTGCAGTATTTTTACACAGTAGTTCAAAACAAACATGGGAATTCAGATCTACAGGGCGTTTTTCGTGCCTCCCGATGCCATTTCCATTTCTTATGTTCGAGATTTGCTTGAGGTACAATCTCACAAAGGAAATTAATAATAAAAAGTATAGTCAGAAAAACCACAAAGGAATGGTTTATGCAGGAGGGAAAAGTACGTCCATCGAATATGCGATGATCCTGCGAGAGGTGAGATCTACAGTGAACATTAATGGGTGATATTATGATTGACGAACAGCAGTTTAGGTGGAATTCTGGTGGATGTCTCAGAACAAGAATCACTTCAATTAAGACTGGAAGGACTGCACAGGTACGCACTCATTTTCTACTCTCACAAATAATATTTTTCCAGAAGGAAAACGCTGTATAACCAATTCACTTACGAAACATTCTATCCATCAGCACGAAAGATGGGCGAGAACGCCATTTCAATCATGGTAAGCGAAATACTATTTCGGTTGATTTATTACCATAATTGTAATGTAAAACAAAAGATGGTTCAGTGCAGCGGAACTCTGTACTCCCATCGAGATTCCTCTCCGTTCATCTACATCTCCTGCGGCAGAAATCTATTCACTCTTGACACGAGAACGCTCACTTTTCTGCCATATCTATCGTTCGGGTTAGATGATTTCTCATGTTTAGTATCGTTGGGACCTTTCTTGTTATGTAATCACAATAATTATTGTTAACAACTTATCAATTTCATATTATTTGTACTTCCTTAAAAATAGGCCTACCTTGACAAATATGGAAGTTGGTTCACTGGTTCTTTTCACTTTTTGCAGCGCCGATGCTCTCATCCATTCCATCGTCGGTGTCTACAATGGAGTGATTACACTAACGGGGAAGATGAAAGGAGTGAAGGAAATTATGACTGCTGAATTACCCGATGGATATGCTAGTACGAATTTCAATCACAGATATTAGTTACTTCCCTAGATCAAAGAAATTTCCAAACTGGAAGTTCCGTTAAAAAAGGGTTCCCACGAGTATCGCGGACAACAAACTGACACCATGGGGTTATAGAGGGCGCTTTTCCGATCAGAAATCACTTGGTTTCATGTTAAATAAATGTCTACAAGTTGCGAAATTAATTTCTAAAATTCATTGAAAATGCAGGCAAATTTGAAAATACTGTAGTCATTCAAGCCATTGATTGAGAAAAATGCCGCTGGATTGGGAAAAGACGGAATTTCGAGATGCACGCTGCATTACACCACGTTCCTTAGAATCGATTTTCTTCGTTATTATTGAGTTTAATGTATTTTTAATGTGAAAATATGATTGTGCGATCGAGTTTAAAGGAGTGCTCCGGGGAATTCATACATGAAAACTCTCGCAACGAAAATTTAGCGCTCTCAAGTGAATACGGTAGTGGCTTGGCAATTAGCCAACAAATCGCAAACTGAAGCCTTTATTCGAGCCTCAGTTTCTTCCCCCTTCTAATGTTTGTTTTTGCTTTATTTTCATTCTGCGTTTATTGAATTGTGATAATTTGATGCGTACTCTATCGATTTTTATAGCGTTAACTTACTTGGAGCACCAAAATCGTTCGATTTTCAACGTAGCAACGTAACGCGTTTTTCTGACCATTCTAAACGCGATTTTGATTGTTAACCGCGTTAAATAGCTGTTTTATTATAAAAAATCGTTTCTTAGCATTTTTTTATTAACAAGCAGCTTTTCGACGCTGTAGTTGACTCACTCGCCCTGCGCTGGAACCCCCTTTGTTAGCTGATCATGTTATTTTACCACTCTCTTGGTTATCATGTATTGTCGTTCCTGTTTATTCGGTATCTAATTATCGTGTTTCGATTATTTATATTGGTTTATATCCAAAGCATCGCGAGGAGTTCAACATACGAGTGCGTGACCATGGAGAAGCGAAGAAGCGCAGGAAGGAATCGAATTGTCGGATTGCTAAAAGTGAGTCGCCACTATCACGTTTTCCTCTCCCAATACCACGCAAGAGGCGTATCCAGTTGGTTCTTATGATAACTCAGAATATGTACGGTAATATTACAGTAAATATTCCGCCTTTCGCGGGTGCTCCCGTGCCAGCAGAGTAGGTTTCGCAATCGGTTGTGGCTAAGCTTACTCTGGTTCCTTCCAACCATTAGGTGGGCAATTCCTCATCCACTAGTCGGGATACTGGGATACAGTGGTTGGGGAGTTGCCCACCTACTGGTTGGAAGATACTAGAGTGTTTACGAGCGCTCTCTGTTTCATGACCGATTGCATAATCCGAATAAACGCCATCACGCTACGCTTTAAATATAAGTATATGATAGTGGAGGCGTCATGCTTTCGATACTTGCATGCCTTCGGTAAAATTGTTTAACTCCCCGCACAATTATCTACTTTCAGGGCGTTCAAGGCCGTGGGATTCGTCCAAGTTCAGAAGAACTTCGATCCTTGGAGATCGAATCTCATGAAGGAATGGGACGTCGAAGAACACGGAAGAGCTAATGGAAACATGACTGCAACCACACGCACACTGGATCGACCATATTGTTTTGTTGTTTTTGTTCCACCACCTTGTTGTTTGTGATTATTTGTTGAATCCTCAAGTTGTTCTTTTATTGATGTTTTGAGTCAGTGATAAACAAAAAAACATTGAATTCACTTTGAACTCGAAGGGAAGCCGACAATTTTTCGTTCAGTAATCTAGAGCGAGTAAGGAATGATGCTCTTCTAATAGTGCCACTAATTCCAATCTTTTACGTACTTCTTATTCTTCTACTAAGAAGGTGCTAAATAATATTCCTTTAGTAAAAGTGTTAGTTGTTTTTTTCCAGAGTTAACCCGTATTTGTTAGTGACCGTTGGATTTTTGGGGGGAGATAGAGAACCGCAAACAGCCGACGCCCATCTGACCATGTGTCCTAGTGGATAAGGGATTTGTCTTGCGATCCGTCGGTCGTGGGTTCGACCCCCACCCAAAGCTTCTATTTATTGCTAATGTATCCTCACTTTTCGAACACCTCTTCTTCCCCAGTACAGTATCCCAAATTTAAAATCTTTCGAATTTGCGCGCATTGCCTGCGCTGATTGCAAAGCTTTGAGAGGCCATAGCAACTCTTAGAGGCGACTGTAGCATTCCGTACAAAGTGATCTGTGATCGGATGAGTGTCCTCTACAACACCCTTTTGCCAGTTCGGGTTGCTGGACATTCCCAGGAGCACTCCTTTAATTTAATTTACATAAAGATATAGTCGAATTAGGCAGAATTTAGGGAAAACCACCGTACAGTACTCAGCATGCAGTACAGTCGTTGTGAGAGTCCATGATTCTGTTTCATTCTAACCTTTTTTAAGAAAGCTTTTCCATACTAGTTCATCAACTATCGATAATTTCCTGCGATGGTTTAGTTCGAATGGGCTGCTCCATATTACGGGGAATTGGCAACAACTCTGCAGAAGGAAAATCGAGAACTGAAAACCGTTGTTGAGAAGAAAACGTCGGAGATGCAAGCGATGGAATCAACAGTAAAAGAAGTAGATAAAGTACAGAAATCTTGAGATGAATGTATTAATGTTTTTAGTTCCGTCGCGGTACTAAAAAGTTGAAAGAGCAAGTGGACGAGATGAATGAAATGCTGAACCAGGTATTAAAAAATATAAGTGAACATTATTCAAACAGTATTAATTTCAGGGTAGCCTTCACAACTTTTGACCCGAGCTGCAATTAATCTGCAAAATGCGTTGAACACTATTACGCAGCCACTAATATTTATTTCAGTAGAATTTCATTTAGTAGAATTATCAGTGTATACTGCACCAACATAACACAATGAAGACAACTATACATACTTTCCGGCGAATGATATTTGCAACGTGTAGTTCTGTGTTTCCCTTGTTCTTATCACCACTAGAAGAAGCGAGGCCGAAACCTTTCCATCGATTGATAAGCGGAACAATAGGCGTTTCATGCATTTTCTCCCCTCAGACATCCACACTTTCCTTGCAAAGTACGATATTTCCCGTTTGTTTGTAATTCTGTGTTTGTAATGCTTTGCAGAAATGGCGAATAGAGTCAAGAAAGTTGAGAAACAGAAAGAATCGATCGCTGTCTCGGAACTAAGCGATTTGCAGAATGAATTCGGGGCAATCCTTGTGGATCAAGCAAAGCGAATCGAAAAAATGCAGTCAACAATTAACAAAGTGAGGCCATTGTGATATGAGGCTCACGCTGACTATGATTTTTCATTGTCGTTCTGAATTGCAGTTCCGCGATGAACACGAGAAAATGAAGCAATGCAAGGCGAAAATTGACGCGCTTACTGCCCAGGTTACATACATTCTCATCAGATGGGAACGGAGATTGGGGAGATAACATTGTGGAGTTATGAATATTGAAACACTCAGATGGCTCCTCCGGTTAATTCGATATCGCAGTAACGAAGCGTCCAAAAACGACCATCGCAAGCTACAGAAAAGGAATCGAATGTGGAATGGTGAGTGACACACGGTGAAAACCCAGTCTCATGTGTACTTTTGATGCAGGGATGACGTCTGACCATGAGAGAATCTGATCTCTTCAGTCGTTGCGAACATCAACATTGTTTACAAATTTTTGTGTCATTATCCATTTATGTATTTATAAAAATATTTAACAATGGCGTTCGACAATATGGCCGTTGCCAGGCAACAATGCGCGTTTTCCGGATCACACAGGGTGATGAAGTAATGGCAAACCATTTTCTCTGTTTAAATTTGTATTTTTTTAATTTCAAGAAGGTTTCTCAGCAACCACGCTCCTGGTTAAAATATGCTTCAAAAATAGAGTGAACTTTCTTCAAGTCGCGTGCTTTCTCGCTCGTTGTCTGACCTTCATGTCCACTTGGCATTCAACCAACTAGTCGTCACTTGCTTGTATGAAAAATCGGTTTTGGAAGTTCCAGTGAGGTTTCGGTGAGCCACAAAACTGTCTTGTGACAATAATACAAGACTGTCTCTTGTTTCTTGTCTCTTGTCAAAGACTCTTGTCTGATTTAAGAGTAAATTTTGCTGATTCTTCTTCTTTATCTGGTAAGTGATCTCGACATTTAGTGATTTCCTGATGATCATGGAGTGTAAGGTTGTCCTATGTCCCTCTCAGTCTTTGCTCCTCGAGAAACTCCTTTTTATCTCTCCCCCTCCCGTGTTCTCCCTCCATCGTTCATTCTCCCTTCTCCCGTTCACCCCCACTCTAATTCCTTTCCCTTCCTCCTCTCTCTTCTCCCTCCTCTCTCTTCTCTGCAGGGTTTGGTTCCAAACCCTGCAAACATCGCCCATCCCACTCCTCTCATTACTCAAAGTCATTCTTCTCTCTCCTTTAACTCTCACTGCAAGTATCCCCGTTCAGTTTCCATTTCATTTCTCTTTCTAAACGGTCACTTATAGCGTGTGTATACTTTTGCGCTGAAAAGGACCGTTTCTCCTTGTACCTTTCCCTCTTCTTCTCTTGATTCATCATCTTCCCTTTCCTCTTCTTCTTTGTCCCAGATGGCACGAAACGAACCGTATCTCATTTTGCTTCGAACGACATATTACTGTACTGATCAGAGCGTTCGAGATTATGGTTGATGATATTGTTCATGTAATATCACAGTGATTATACTACCTCAAGATAGAGTGACCCCTAAAAGAGTAGCAACCAAGGGAGATAAACTATATTTGCACGCTCTCTTTCCCGTGCGTGCAGAGTTGGCTTAGATGCTGATGGCCTTGAATGATGAGAGTGGACAGATAACATAAGAAGAGAATTTTCAAAATTATTGTGTTCATGATTCGTGATTCTACGTATTGCTCCGGGTAAGAGTGAAATTAATTGTGCGGTTTACTAGTAATATGTGTAGGGCGCTGTCCTGCACTGTTCTTTATCGCCTCTCCCACCCTCCCTTCACCTACCGCATCATTGTCTATATTTGTCCCATTATCTCTTGTAATACATGCCAATTTAATTTGTTTTATTAGACTTCGCAGAAGCCCTAGCTCATTTGGCAAACCACTCTATTGATTACAGAAGGGCGTTGTCTATGGTTTTCGTCCACCTTCTCCTCCTTCTCTCTTCAGTCTATTCGAGTGTGTGCTTGGGGGCTGAGCCAGATGAACTCGTGCAGAACGAGGACCGACTCGTCGGTCTCTGCCTCGAACATCGAATGCATATCCTACTCAAGAAGGACTATGAACTGTAAGTATTAGTGTTTAGAAAAATTCCCATCAGTAGCTTCGAAAGGAGATGAAAAGAGGGTGGGGAGAAAAGAGGTCTCGAAGCATTGTCTCCGCTCTGAACCATTTGAGGTTCGATGTGAAGGGAAGTGAACCCGAGTGCGAGATTCGCCACAGTGAAGGAATACGATGGAGAAGAGGTGAAAGTGAAGGTGAGAAGAGTCATCCAAAAGATAAACGAAGCAAGGAAACAGGGACAGTCAAAAAAGAATTGGGTCAGTCATATTTAGAAAAAAAGAAAATGAAAATCTAAGGGAAAAATTTCGAGGCAACCGTTGGGCTGAAACAGCATATGAGAGATGAAAGGATGGAATTGCAGCACTGGTCCCTTCCCCTCACGGAGAATCCCCTCGGGCCCTGCGGTCTAACCTTCACTCGTCAATGGAACTCCCAGCTAGGGACTCACTCAATCACTGTTGGTCGAATGGAATCATTCGGAGGTTGAAGATAGTTACTCAGGTGTACGGTCCCGATAGGAACAGGACGGTCAGTTGCTACAAGGCGGGCATTCTGGATAAACGAGGGTTGGGTCAGGTCATGTTTATTTGTATCACTATTCCTTATTGAATACCTTGTAATACTAAAACAGTGATAATATCCGTTTTTCGAACTGATCATTGATTCGGTCGCATTTTCTAAAATTTATATCGTTGAGTTGCGTTGATTGCTAACCATCACCATTCAGTACTTTCGTTTTGCAAAATCAATCTTTTCATAGTTTGCCTCGACGCTGAAAATTGTGACATTCAGGCACACATCCAACTGCATCAGATGACACCGAAGATTCGTCCTCTCGTCCCGAGGGGATCTACTCTAGAGGAGACCATCGAGGAGAAGATTAAAGTACCCAGGAGAGCCACCATACGAGCTTCATTCGTCAATCACTTCCCGTCCAGTGGGTTTAACCTTCTCCCCCAACTATCCTTCTTGAGCTGCATTGACTCTTCTATATCTTGCCAGGTAGTATCCCTTCTCCCGTAATAATATCTGATTTAAGATGCGGGAATTTCTCTCCATCCGATGCAGTGCTGGCTGGTGAACGAGAGAAGACAATCGAGAAGACTCGTTCTCGACTATGGAAGTCCCCTTCTCGACACCAACAACGAGACCATCGTTTCCCTCAGCGCTGTCAGTCTTTATTTTCTATTCGCCTTATCGGAAATTATAAATTTGATGAAATATTGTCAGCAAACTTTGCGAACATATGAACATGCAGAAACTATAGAGAAATTTCGCGGAATATATGTTTTAAAAAACATGGTAATCATGGATCTCAATAGGAGTCGGCGTCATCGACGACTGGTGATCATCCCTACGTTGCGTTCAATGCAGATGCATCTCTCTTCGGAGACGAGTCAGTTGGAGGAAATTATATTTATATTAATAGGAAAATTAGATGGCTGAAAATAGATAATTTCTTGCAGAGATGGTGCTCACCCCTTCGATCTTCCTTCCTTCCGATTGCAATGTTCTGTCTGGCCATGCAAAGGACTTCCCTTGCATCAACAGATCATCGGAGTACCCAGAGTAAAAATCCGCTTGATCTTTGAACTTTAATCTTTATTCTATAAAAATAAAAAAAGATGTGGCGGAAAAAGACTGATCTTTGATCTCTTTAGTGTCCGTCAGTCGCGTGGTGCGAGATGGGAAAGAAGATCCTCGTGGATTCGATCGACAAATTCGAGGTACTCCAATTCGACAACTTTCCTCAAGACGAACGCTTATTTTCGAAATCTCGATCATTCCTAAGTAGAGAGAGGAGAGGAAGAGGGAAGACCGCTCTGTTCGACGAGGAATGAGATTTTCTCTTCCGGAAGAATGAGAGGGTGGGAAAGTCTTCAGGAAGACCAGTCTCGTAAAACTTCCGATGGTGAAAATCAAGTCAAAATTTCATGCAAATGCATTTTGCCGTATTCAAATACCACATTTAAACTAGTTCTTCACAAAATGACTTAAAGTTCGCTTTAAAAACGCTCAAAAGCAGCATTTTTCCTGGCCCTACTCTTCCGGAAGACTTTGCACTTTCCCCTCCCTCTTCCTCATTCCTCGCTCTCTCCCTCGAAAGAGCGGCAGAGTCTTCCTCTTCCTCTTCCTCTCCGCACTCTATTCCTAAGTGTGCTTTGAGGTGGATCAACTCTTCTCCCTCTCCATCTCCTCTTCAATTGTAGCTGAGAAAGACTACAATCCACTCGGATCCTCCTTCGTCTTTCTTCCCCCCGTGTAACCTCTCTCTCATCATCACCTTCGGTGGAAGTGGAACCCCAGGAAGAGGATCTAATCTACACAGAGGAAGGTGTTCATGAACTTATCACTCTTGATTTCCTCAACAAAGTATTTACCAATGTTGATGACCCATACTACTCCCCAATCCCGAAAAAGGCAACTGAATACGATTGATACAAATTTCGTTCTATTGTAACCATTAACCCGCTTCTATTAATAAGGAAATATTCTTAATCCATGTATTACTGTTATGATCAACCAACAATGAACTTTCCAAATCTAAGGTACTCCCAAAAACACAATGCACATCTTAGCGAAAATTTATTTAGTTTTTTTTTCGAGATTTCGTGATTTGAATTTTAAAAAAGTGAGAACTAGTGCGACGCAGGACTATAACAACCGAGAGATACTCTCTAAGTTCATTGCACAATTTAAAGTTCTCAAATAAACATTCGTTAATACTGAGAAAAAATAAATATGCGAATTATTCAACAGCGAGAGAGAATAATATCAAATACGCCGTGAAAACAAGGCATTACTTAAAACGTCGTAATATTTCCCAAGGTTGTATTTTTTAGTAATAAACACTCAAATGTCGTTAATATGGCGTTAATTGTTCCATTCTGACGTCGCGGAACATGTTTGCAAAGGTTTCAAAAAAACTATTTTTTTCTATTTTTGGATATTTCATGATTTGATCAAAAAAATGACAACAAGGTGGTAGGTTGAGCACATCGCCCTTATTTTTCTTGGACACGCAATGACTCCTTCTACTATAATCAGCAAAAACATTTTGTATATAGTAACAGGCTTAAGAAAAAAAAAATTTTTTGTTGGTCAAAAAATGGTTTTTCGCTGCTGACATTTTTATTTCTCTCCACACAAAAAAGTCGCCAACATAAAAGTTAATGGAAATAATTTTCCGCGCATTTTAAGACCAATGCCACTTTTCTAGCTCAACTGGGATCTGAAATACAGTAGAGCCGGGGGCAAAACCGGAAAATTCCTAAAAGCCGGCTCTGGAACCAATGACCTACATTTTTCAAAATCATTACTCCAGGGTATTATACCAACACAATATGGATTAAATTTAAGACAAAAATTTAAAAATGTTCTCGCACTCATCCAGTGGCTCGCGATACACGTGTTATATATACATAATCTTATTTACGCGGAAGTATTCTTTACTTCATACAGAATGAGCACCTTCACCTTTTCGAAAATCCACACTTTCAGATGCCCAAATTTGAGCAAAATCGAGAATTCGAAAACCGATATTTTCCAAACGATTCAAACACGGATTTTTCGATTATAATTCAGATTCCCCAATCTTGAAACTTATTTTTTGTTAACTCTGCTTCGAAATAGTGAAAATGGAGACGATAGAAACGAAAAACCTGAAATTCCTAACAATTGAGCCCTTTTCCGCTATTTGGGAATCCCCTTGGGTGCGCCTTATTTTGCGCCGAAATTTGCATCTAGGGGTAACTTTACACGAGGAATTTAATGAACATACTTAAAAGTGCGCCTCGCATGTAACTTTTTTAGGACGACCAATTTGATAATTGAAATGTCGATAAGTTTTTTCCCAGATGAGGTAGCGTTTCACCTCTAACAGTAAAAATGCTTATCTCATCGAGTTCTTTCAGAATTACTATCTATATATGGGTTTGGACCAGCCGTTCACGATTTACAAAAACCGACCTCAGCGTTGAGACGCGCCACAGAAAATGAGGGGTCAGAGATACGGCTTCCTAAGGTTGATTTTCGAACTCTACATGAAAAGTTATCCCTAGGGGCATCTTAAAATCATCACATTATTTTTCGCTGTACGGCCTATAGGTGAAATTGCTCGGTTCTCTCAGATAGTCACTCATATCACCATGATGGATTAAACCTTCTCTGCTCGTCTCTTTGTCTCTTCTTTCTCCAAAGTATCTCACAAAATTTTTCCCTTACAGTACATGCTAATCGCCTTGCCCATATGCGGCCGCGGATGCCCACGGATCGTTTTTTGTGAAAACACAAGAAACTTTCATGGAACGAGCTATCGATTTTCATCTCCCATTTATCATTCCCGATCAGAATATCTATATTTCGTATTTTTCTACAAGAATAGGATCTGGATCTGAAAATTGTCTGACTCACGGAATATTGGGTAACCCAATGAACTAGTCATCGATTACAGCTCTCCATGCTCCGCCTGTTCATCTCATGCAAGGTACATAATAATAATTCTTTATCATGCGACAGTGCAGAGGTATAAAATAGATGTTACAGGGAAAATTAGAATCATGATAATTACGATGTCATATCTAGATGACAAAGGGAGTATAGCCGTCAGTTACAAGCGAGAGTGAATTAGAGATAATGAGAATAATCAATACTATTTATAGCTCTAGCTCTGAGCGAGAACAGTTCACTATTTCTAGAGATTACAATATTATTAGGGATACGGTTCCATAAGGGCACAACTCTATTTGTGAAAAATGTGTGGTAAAAAGCAGATATGGAACGATGTTTACGTAACTGGAAGAGATTGGGGCGCCTAGGTCGAGGGGGGCTAGGAGGAGAAAGGAAGGGCAGCCTATGTCTACATCTTCGTGAATAACTTTATATACGAATGCTAAGTCAATAATTGTACGACGATACTCTAAAGGTTCTAAATGGAAATAACGTAGGCGATCAGGATAAGACCTGTTAGGGACGCGACATTTAAGGAGTACAGATTTGGTGTATTTGCGCTGGACACGCTCGATGCTATTAGACAAATACCTACTTTGAGGTGACCAAAGTTCAGAACAATATTCGAGGATGGGGCGGACGTATGTGACAAAAAGTCGAGAATAAAGCTGGGGATTTTTTTTAAACGAAGGTGCGCAAGATGTATGAGCAACGAGAACGGGCCTTTGAGATCTTACTAGATATGTGAGCACTAAATTCTAGTTTATTAGAGTATGTAATTCCTAAGTCGGTGAATTGGGATACGGTAGGAAGAGAAATACCATTAAGAGTAAAGATAGAGGGAGGATGTGACCTTCCTATAAGCATTGTCTCGGTCTTAGTGAGGGATACGGTAAGGCCCCAATCAGAGGACCACTTAAAAAGGATATCAAGAGAGGATTGGAGAGAGGCAGGATCAGAGTAAGACCAGAGTTTGGCATCATCGGCATAAAGAATACAGCGAACATTTGGAGGAAGTAGGGAGGGTAGGTGACTAATGTAGAGGGAGAAGAGAAGAGGCCCTAAGACAGAGCCTTGAGGCACGCCTGAGTGGGCAGGGAAAGAGGGGGAGGAAGAGGTATTGACTGATACTGATTGTGATCTACCGAGTAAGAACGAACGAATCCAAGATAAGAGGGATACATGTGATTTGCGACGTCTGGATTATGAAAACCCACATTGGAAGACTAGTTCAATTGGGTCAGACCTATTATTCCGTGGGTCAGACAATTTTCTGATTCCGATCCTACCCTCGTAGAAAAATACGAAAGATAGATATTCCGATCGGGAATGATGAATGGGAGACGAAAATCAATAGCTCGTTCCATGAAAGTTTCTCGTGTTTTTACAAAAACGATCCTCGGGTATCCGCGGCCCACCGCGGCCGCATATGGGTTAGCATGTACTGTAATACCTTCTTCTATTTCATTTGCGTACTCGCATCCTGTGCTTCTTTTGTGTTCACGTCATTCAGAGTCTATCCCAAACGTGAACCCACTGGTCTCTCAATAATCTCTTCATCGCAATTCTTTTAGTTATAGCGCGCATACCAAGGTTTTGTCAAATGGCTTGCATCAGGGTCATAAACAAACTAATATCATTTATCATCAAAAATAATTTTGAAAAACATGAGATCAAAATTATATTGATAATAGAGAACAAGGAGGAAGTATGACATTTGTCCCTTCTCAAGCATCCACTGAATTTTGCTCCGCGAACCTTCTTGCCAACTAAAATAATATGGATGATTGATGATATTAAGCCTAAAATCTATAATTTTTGTTGTCTATTGATTCCAATTCAGTGATTTTTTAAAACGAAAACAAAAGTCTCATCAATGCTCACAGTTGTGTTTTGCGTAATGTTTCTCAATTTTCGAGTTATTTTCTCACCTCGCTCATTTCCTCTCTTTTGGCTGCTCCTTCTCTCATCGTTTTGATGAGAACTCCAAATCCTCTAGTCATCCCTAACACTATTTCGTCTAGTTTCCCACTGCAAAAGTTATTCACTCGCGACATATTTTGACTTAATCCTCACCATAGTCCTTCATTCTCGATGAGATATTTCAGACTGCTTTTGAAATTATCACATGCTTTCCGTATGCTCTGGAATGAATTAGGTGGTTGAATGATTGATAGAATTCACAGAAGGGGCATCGAATTCTCCTAATTTTGTTTCTATTCATGTTATGCATAAAAACTGCATAATGCAACAATGCAAATACTGTGATGAATAAATAAAAATCGGTGAAACAAACAGGGGCATTGATTCCATCTTCGATAACTCTGAGAGTTAATATGATAGAAGTGATTAGAAGGAAGCCCGATCTTTTCTCCATAAGGTCAAGGTTATTCTAAAAAAAGAAGTATATTGGATATCTCATGGAAGTACGTACAGCAAGTGACAAATCTGCGAATGGTCTGAGATAGGCGCAGACTTCCTCGTAGTCCCCCTCTCCCCTTGGTCTCTCCACTGCATTCATCAAGTGGAGATGGCCGATGGCCGCTGCGAGGACGATCTCCTTCCATCGAGAATCCCTGCAAGAAAGAGGAGAAGAAGTGACTGTTGTCGAGGGAGAAGAGACTCACACTTGACGTTTGTACAATTCGATGCTTGATTGGAGAGATTTGAGGTGCCACTGAAATAAGAAGAATTGGAAATGATAATGGAGTGATCGGAATAGTTAACCTCCTGAGAAAAGTTGTCGACGTTAGCCCACATAATTCTCATCTGGTCTTGGAATAAATACTTCAGATTTACATCGTCTAGATCAATAATCTGAACAGAATTATGTTGATGATCAATAGAAGGGAAGAAACCAAATACTCACAGATCCATTCAATTGTTTGAGAAATTCGACTTGCTTATCTTTGGTGGACATTTCCAGTTTTGTCTGTTGAGCTATCGCAAATTGAAAAATGCTAGAAAGGCAAATTAAGATTTTTTTATTAACGGGGAGAGGCGTTGTCTGGCAACGTGCCCCATTTCCGAATGTTTAGCGGGAAGAGTAAGGCATGTCCCCTGGCATTGTAGACGCTGGAATATTGAGCGGGAGAAATGTAAACAATTACGCTACTCATAAAAAATCGTGTCAAATGAGCATGAACTATGGCAGTAATTTATTCCGAAGCGAGTGCTAACATTTCAGGAAATTGAGGGATCATCCGGTGCACTTCTTATTTTGCAATTTATTTACAGCGATTGTGTTTTCATGGTGTTGTCATTACTGTGAAAAGAAAAGGAATCCATTAAAAAAACCACTTAGAATTTGAATTTAGTGAGCCGGCCATATCCATATAGTACATCTGTGACGCATGGCGGTCGGTGAGAAGTGGCGAGCACATATTCACCAACCTTTTACAAAAGTCATTAAAAGATGACAAGTTTCAAGCAACAATTCGCCTTCTTTCTTATAATAACCGGTAAAGAATTTTTCAAAATCTTATACTTTTCATCCTTTAATGTGCTCTTGCAATTTATGGTTGTTTTGTTATTTCCTCATTTCAATCAATTTTGTGATGATTTGAATATCGCGTGAATTCTGTGCGGCGCAAAAATAGATTCGATGTGTCTTGTGATCACGTTAGTTGTTATGTATTCACTCAGAAGTCATGGGGTAAATTCAGAGTGTCAACTGATGCGTTAATTCGTATAGTAGTAGCAACAGGAAAATAGAGTTTGATAAACCTTGGCATGGACGCCATGATGTGAAAATCAAAGATGTTTTTCATATCTTTCCCGCTCTACGTCGAGAGTCTTCATGACTCCTCCATTGGCTTTTCATGTGAGGGGCGGGTTCTATTCTATGCCTAGAAAGGCAAAGATGAACTAAAATGCAATCACTTCGAGTAGTAATTCCTTCCTCCCTTCCCATCCAGAGATGCAGTAGTTGATGAGCAAGTGATGAGACAGTCTCTTCTTTTCTTCTCCTTGATCTGCATAACAGTCCTCCCTTGATCTCTGATCTCTCACATGGACAAGTGAGCAAATGCGTGTTTATCCATATATTTATACGGTGGAAAAAGACGCATTTGTTTGCCTGTCCATGGAGTGACGTGCATTTCCCTACCCAACACCACTTCACAAGTAGAGACCTCATGGCCCTCAGTTGACTGTCCAGTGAAAGCATTTGACATACACCGAATAGAAGGACTGTATGTCAAACGTATTCACTAGCCGGTCTGGAAGGAGGACTCGCATCAAGTAGAAGTAAAGTCCAGTCCCCTCCTCCGTTTGATTGCAACAGCTCCTAAAAATAATCTTCAAAACTCTGTTTGACTCTTTCCCTCTCGGTTGCCAAGGGTGAAATGGCGATTAACTACAACATAACAACAATTTATCTTCCATCAAGGAGAATAACAACGTATTATGCATGATATCCTAAATTAACTGGGTGTACAAGTAATTCAATTGATACCGGCTTAAAGAAGGAGTGTCAGCAAAATTGAACTTTTGACGCTGTCATAACCATGGCCTAGCTTTTCATAACCACGAGACATTCTGAAAATTTCAAAATCATATCTTTATTTTGAACCGAGTTATCACTAGTTGGCAGGGTGCCAAGGGCGCTGACAGTCCTTGATAGGGCAGGGACGTGCGGGAATTCAAATATCTCGAAGATTTGTCATAAATGGGTGGGAATCGAACCCGCAACCTCCCGATCACATGGCAGCTGCTCTACCACTGAGCTATGGGAACGATGGTTCCTACCATCTTAGCTCGCGCTATGATCTTTAGAGGGTTGGCTAGGCTATTGCTATGACAGCGTCAAAAGTTTAACTTTGCTGACACTCCTTCTTTAACAACATGTCAACATCAACAGAAATTGCCCTTACCCGAAATAAACAAGAGATCAGATAACGTTGCATAAAAAAAAGAAAAAGGCGAGGAAACAATCATACTAGATTAATCGTAGTCGATCCACTGATACCTACCGTACTCCTCACAGATATGGAGACCATCCACTGAACATCTGACTTCATCCGTTGCCAGCTCGTGCAGTTTCGCCACCTGAGTGAATATTTCAGTCTACCGTAATCAATGTTCGCACAGCAACATCTAGTCAGTGATCTCTCTGGGTGATGAGACACTCTCGGGATGTGGATACTCCTTCCTCCTTTCGAAGAGGTTCATAATTTTCATCATGAAACGGTCAGGAAGATGATTCAGAAGCGCCCGCAAAGAGTCTCCTGGTTGGGAAGAGGGACGGAATACATTGAACGACGGCATCCACTCCCTGGCATCTATTTCCACGAAGGAGCCAGTCTTCATCTTACGAGTTCCCAAATGAATCGGTGTGACGTGAGTGGAAGTTTCTCCAATTGAGTGCCTTTTCTCTGCTAGAAGACATTGATCCATTGCTCTACTTGTTCACTCTTGTTATTCTCTGGGCACTCGCTCAATCCGTTTCATGTTATCCCATCGCTAATAAGAGGATCGTCACCAATTTCTCGGTTCGTAATCCGCAAGTGAACGCATGGGAGTGTTATGTTCACAACCCCCATTCAAGAGAGATGTGGAAATTGGTTCCCATCCTTCTCCTTTCGACCCCTATCACTTCTGAATTTGTCGAAGGTAATGCACTAGGAAAGTTCCTCTTTCAAAATCACCATTTCAGATTTGCCTCGGGATGAAACAGTGAGAAGACTTCTGACTGAGGCAACGAATGAGCAAGTGAGGACAGCAGTTCATTCACTCGCTCTCATTCTTCCATTCAGGAAACGGACCCTTCTAGTCTCTCTGCTGCCATCTCCAATCCATGGGTTAGATCAGAGAGACTCGAACACGGTTTGTAAAGGATTCGCACTTTTGGACCAAAGAAATACCTATTGAGGATTCGGGAACTTGACGTGGACGTCGAAGAGCGTCGTTCCTCGACTCTTCGCAGATATGGGAAGGGCGGGATTTCCCCCTATTACGGTATGACTCCATGAATAATCAGAGATATAAAAGATCAATTGAGACGGTGATGAAATGGCCGTGTTGGAGTGGAGTGGAAGAGAAGGCGAAGGAGGAATTCAGAGAGATATTCAATCCGAACAACACGAAAAGAGAAGTGAAGGAGAAGTTGGATGAATGGATATTTGAATACAATGGAACGGAGATTGCCGTGAGTGATTGGAGGAGAAGGGAAGGAAGAGTAGAGCTTCTTCATTCCTCCCTCCCTCCCTCATTCCTATTTGCTTCCCCTTCAGGAGAAGATCCGTTTCCATCGGGATGACTTCGAGAATCGAATGAAGTTGTTCTCGATCAACTTCGAGGCAGCCCTCTCCACTCTCTCCACAGCAGTTCGCACCTTCAACGACGTCGCCCTCGATGATGGAATGACCATTGCTCAGTCCACTGCTGTTCTCAATAACATCGCAGATATTCTCGACAGGAATTTCGTCAAGGTGAGTGTTCTACTGTTTGAGCGAGTAAAGAGTTGAGTTGAATGAGGATCCACAACGAATCTGATTCAGTCTCTCTACTATCTCTTCAACGGGAACGTCATGAACGGGAAGAAGCTTCAGAAGATCATTTCGAAGGCATCGGGCGGGGACTCAACAACGAGGAAACCGGGTAGAATGACTCCGCCCGCTGGGAACTATACCACGGGAAATGTGAGTGACAACCTGAGCTGGTAAAGCGTATCCCCTGAATCAGGGAGGAGTATGGTCGGGTGGATGGAAGAGATACACCGTAATCCGTCGAGTTACTCACAAACCGAATGAGGAACTCGCGTAGAATGGACGAATCCACACTAATAAATATAAATACCTTTGTCGTCAATAATTAATATCCGCATAAATCATTATGATAAATGGATACTCTTGTGGAGTGGAAATCTCTGCTTCCATTCCAATATATCGACCGTACACTTCACACCAGAAAACAACGACAGATATTCTTCGTTCGACAGCTTTCATGAGTTTTCTTGACGTCGTTATGTTTTTGATTTTAGTTCCATCAATGACAATGCAAAATTTACCTATTCGGTTGCACTTTATCTCACTTATCCACGAGGTCTTCTCCCTTTTCATACGGGAGGGAAGAAGTAGGGGGAGAGGGAGGGAGTGAGGGGAAGGATGGAGGATGGGGGGGAGGCAGGAAGCGTGACCGCAACTCTGCCTATTAAGGGAAGGAGGGAGGAGGAGGCACTTCGAAATTTACGATGGATGCGCATTAAATCGAGCATATGAGCAATCAACTGCGTCTCCTCCCTCATTGCAAGCCAGTCCTCCCTCATGATCCCCTGATGAGAGAGAGACCCCTTCTCTCAGATGACAGATGAGGTAACTCACGATTACTTCACTCGAAAGAATGAAGTAAAGTGACGCTGCCTCATCTGTCCAGAGAATGCTCTTCCTTCTCCCACTCTCCTCTTCTCTTCCATTCGATTTCTGGTGGTCAATCTGCACTTGATGCCGCCATTCTTATCATCCCTTTCCAATTCCGCATGTGTTCAGTAATAATCAATTTCTCGTTTCAATCATCGACATTCCCATCTCATTTATTGGGAAAAAATCGCAGCTCGCGGAAAATGAAGACGGAGATGGATGCACGTTGTGAATTCTCTCTCAGCTAAACACGCCTTTTCATTTGTAAGAATATCATAGATACGTGAAAATATGAGCAGATTGAGATAGATTTAGATATTTTACAAGTTATCAGAATAACCCCCACATCTCGTTTTCATCCCCGGCTAGAGTCTAATCAGCTTCACTGAAATTGTTCATATTTATAACTGCTCATTAGCCGAACGAATCAGTGTGCTGACCCATACCATTTTCAGACTACTGTTCTAGCAACCCCTCTTCACCTTGTCACATATCCGATCTCTTGCCAGCCGAACTAATGGTTGTACGGAATAGTCCCTGGAGAGGTCTGTTCCTTCTCTCTGGTCCTTCCTTCCAATCTGCTTCCCGGGTTCCCGTAGTACTCGCAGTCCCTCCCTCGCTCCCTGGTTGACACTCATCCGAATACCAGGAAGGTGAGGAAGGGAGGAGATGAGTGGGTGGAGCTAATCGAGAGAGGGAAGGAGATAGAGGGAGAGAGGTGCATCTGATTAGACACTATTCCAACTTTCTAAGGATAATTGTTATTTAATCGTTGTTTCATCAGCTCCTCTCACTCCTCTCACTTCCTCCATGCGACCTTCAATCAGTCTCATCACTTCGACTCCACATTCTCAATCAGATATTGTGAGTCAGTAGAAGTTGTGTTTCATTCCTTCTTCAGTCTATGATTGCGTGTCTTCAGAAGAAGATTCGAGTGGTGCAGGAGAGGGAACGACGATCGAGGGAGAAACTCGCATTCCACACTCTACGACGAGCACTTGAAGTCGCTGATCCAAATGCATTGTGAGTAGAAGAGAAAATGAATAAGAAGTACGGTATTTGACCATCGATCGATTTATTGCAGCTGGAGAAATCAGAAGATCGACATCGCGGAGGGAGCTAATTATATGATCCACAAATTGGTCGGGGGTACGGTATTGATTTATGGAAGGAAGATACAGTACTCCCATCACAGGAACTACTGCACATCTTCCCGCTCGCTCATCGACTGCAAACGAAGAGAAGAGTAAATACATGGAGAAGGTCAGTAATCGATATCCACCGTATGTGCTATGTGAATTGTTGAGTTGAATAGCGTTGGAGTGGAGAAACGACGAAGAGGGAAGGAATCTGAGGCGATAAAAGCACTGAAGAATACACTCTTGAAGTACTCGACGAAGACCCCGTGAGCAGCCATAGTAGATCTTTCCCCATATGAGATATCTTTTCAGATCGGATCGAGGGGGAGTACTTGATGATGCTGCCGACTTCCTCATATATCTAGCAGCTAAGTCTTCCACTGGAAGGAGTTCCTCTCTCGATACAAGGAAGTCTCCCCAGACGACCAGTTCCAGTCCCCTCACTCCTTCTTCCACTCCATTCCCGAGCCCTACGAGTTCAGTTGACTCAGGGAATTGGTCGATGGGATCTCTCTCTCCTGAGTTCGTTTCTTCCTTGATGAGACAAGCACTCTTTACTCCCACGAGGTCAGTCGAAAATCATCAACAATCACCGAATGAGTCCATTGCAGCATTCTTCGACTACTCAATACATCCGTTTCTTTCACAGGCAGTACGAGGATTTCGAAGACCAACGGGGGAATATGGAGGCCATGGGAGTGATTGTGAGGGAGTGAACACTACCTCAGGTCTCTTTCGCGCTGCCTAATGAAGTGGAAGCGTACTCTTGCTTCACTATCTCCCTTCACTTAGATTGGGATTAGATTCGACCACTTATTTAGATTGATATCTCATATTATTTGAATCAGGTTTCATGCTATTCATCTGCTCATTCACAAGATCTAAGATTGTCTTACCGTAATAACCACATACATTTCACACTATCGCCAGTCTCTGTTCTCATGTTACCGTTCCTTTCGTATAAAGTGGTGGTTGTGAACAACTCGTCTAGAACTACCACAAGGCAGCTTCTATTTCCTTCACACAAAGTACCCAACAGGAAGTGTCTAGTAACGAGAACCCCTCTGGTCCTGCTTCCCCTTCTTGCTTCCATGCATCACTTCGAGTTGATAGCATTGAATGTACACTAAGAGCAAATGGATGATTGGTCTTACTCATTGTGCCATCAATCATTAATCGATCTAAAATCGAAGTAGCAAAATGCTAATTGCAAAGTGAGGGAGTGAGGAGGGGAGGGGAGAATTCCACTTCCGAACTAGAGGGTACATACACATACCAGGTGCGACTCTCGTCCCTATCTCTCCTTCGTGAGGAGAAAGTATGAAAATATGCACTAATCTAATGGTATCGTGTGAAATATTGGAGAAATTGCCAAATTGAGTTCAATGGAATATCTATTTACCTTTACTAAAATGGGCGCTAATCAGAATGAAGAATGGATCATTGGCAGTATAATGTGAGACAATCTTCAGAATGTTCTTCACACCTAATGGGCGTCAATGGGCGTCGTCTATGAGACCTTCCAGGCGGCTCCCTAGTACCATCTCTGTGAAATTCATTTGGAGAAAAGCAAAATTGGGCTGCCCCAGTTTTTAACGGATTTCTACATCGTCCACCATCCCGCGCACTCCTCATTGATCACGTTTTCAGAATTAGTATGCGACAGAACAAAAATAGTTATGTACAGTACACTAATTGCTTCAACCTTATCTTCACTCGATTATGTTTCTAACTGAGCATCAATAGATGAGTACCAACGCCCCCAACTTTCGAGACACCTCGAACGGCGTCTCTTCCTTTAAGTTGTGACCCAATGAAATTGGAATTGTATTATTTATTCTGCCTGAATTGTTTTCATATATTTTTAGAAAAACAATCCAATTTGCATCTTCCATTCTCTCTCCCTCTCCCCTCCTCATCCTTCACCATTCATTTCAATCCCTTTCCTCACACGAATGTGGTCGACTAACTGTAGTCCCCCTCTACAACCCAAGAAGGTCGACGGATTCCTCCTTGGCCCCATCCTCTTCAACGACAACGTCGCCACCTCCAGAGTAAGGATTCCTCCTTCTATTTCCCAATGATCTCACGTATGAGCGTATGGTACTACACTCTAGACCTGGGTTCTACCGTACCTATGGTCCTTGTTCATTGCTGCCGATTCCTCTCCGTTCGCAGTTGGTAACTGATCTTTGATCTTTGCAGTCGTCTTGTCCCTCTTCGTCTACTTCTAATGAGTATTCGCCTGCTCCTTCTCTCTCCTTCCGATCGACGGATTCCTCCAGCAGATCAACCAAGAAATCGAAGAAGTGAGCTAAGATGACATCATCACTCAATGGAATGCCAGCCTACAGTACTCTTCAGATCGATATCCTTTTCCAAGAGTAAGAAGGACAATCGAGTGTGCGAGTACAGTGCAGATGAATGTCCGAGAAGAAGAGAGGAGGCGGATTTGGAACTGAGAAGGGAGGTCAGAGATACGGTAGACTACCGTATCCCTGATATGCAAAGGTGCATTCTAGAAATCGAATTACGAGAAGAGGAAAAGGGCCAAGATTCTAGAGTTAGCCAAAAAAGCAGAGAAGGACCACGAGAAGGTACTTTGGGACTGAATTATGGGCAGGCGAAAGATCAACTACCGTACTCCGGGAATGTACCGTATTCCAGTTGATGGTACAACGATCGCGTGCGGAAGAGGCAACCAAAGAGATCGAATCGTCTATGGGAATTGAGGAAGAGACGAGAAATCGATCGATGACCACGGTGAGAGAAGAAGGAAATGGGGGAGGAATGGGATGAGGATGCGAGACTCCAGATGAAGAACCAACTCGAAGGGATGGACGGGAGAAGTCGTCGTGATCTGAAAGAGCTGCGCAAAGAGATTGAGCAGTGGAAGGGCAAGACAGTGAATGTGAGGGAAGGGATACGGTACTCTGACTGATGAATCCTCCCCTTCAGTCCAGTGAACTGGCGAAGAGAGTCGATGAGGTGGAGAAGAGAGTGGAAGAACTGGAGAAGGTAGAGAACCACACTGCAATGTCTCACGGCATGATTTTTTCCCGACGACTTTTTAAAAACATGTCCCCGGGATCGGAAAATTCACACGACTATTTTCCGGATACGCCGTACAAGTCATTCCCTGAGTACTGTAGTTTTCTGCTTGAAATTGCCTGATTTCTGTACGATTTCGCTTGCAAGTTCCTGATTTCGGTATGTCCTTCAAAATGATTAGTTAGCTATACGGTTTTCGATCACTGATTACGATAGTTATTGATTTTTCTCTATTCATTGATTTGTTTCATTAATATTATTTTTTTATTTGTTAAATTCTTTTATATGATATTCTTATACTATTTTCACTAAACGATTATTATTTTGCGTTTTTGATTGATACATTTAATTTTAATCGTGAGGAACGTGTGATATGTGAAACTATTAAAAAATAGCCTATTGAAGACGAAGGAGTGAGTCTTTAATTGTTTTGCTATTGTAAACACAAGTAATCGCTAAATTTAAGATCTTTAAAAGAATGAAAAATGATAAAAATGAAATGTGTTTTTACTGGTTTTATCGAGGGACCAATGGAAGACTCCGCCCCAAAATGTTCCCCGCGGGAACATCCCCTCTTAACAGAGTGTCGGGAAAAATCATGCCGTGATGTCTATGAAGACTCGTAATGTTACAGTATGCTCTATTATAGTAACCTCTTAGGCTGACGTGCAACGGAAGAAGACAATGGATATGGTGGAGAAGAACTGGGAAGATTTCCATCGACTGAAGACCCAATCAATGGCACTCGAGATAACGCAGATCGATAATAGAAGAGGAGCAATGCATCGAGAGAGAGTGAGCTGATCTTTGATCTTTGATTACTCTGATCTTCGATCTCTGCAGATGCCTAAAGAAGTTGCCCAGACCACAGCTAAGAATCTGTACATGCTGTGCTCGGATCTACAGAGATTGAGTTAGAGGCTATGGTCTATTCACGAGATGAGTCAATCTTTCAGCTTTTCACCTCAACCAAAAGACTGATCTCACTCGACTCATAGACGAGACTCTCACTCTCGCAGAGGCAATCGCCCCTCTCTATGGTGCCAAGGTGCATACAACAACTACCGTATCCCTACCTCATATCATACATTGTAGGAGGACTTCGTCGATTCTCGCGAGAATACCTCCTCAACTAACGTCTCTATCTCCAATGGCTCCAGCTCTGGCGCAGCATCTGGTGAGATTACTGTTGACGGATACGGTACCCAATCGGTTGCAGAGACGTCGTCGGCCTCTTCTAGTGGAAGTGTGCCCACGTCTTCCAACTCGAAGAAAGCGGGTGCGTCCTACCGTATCCCTTGTTACCGTACTCCGAACTTTGATCACTCAATCCGTGCAAATCCCCTTGGTTCAGGTAAAGATACCGTCGCAGTCTCAATCCCTCCCGTCTTAAAGATCGACCCCAAGTACTCGACGAGGAAGAATGTGTGAGTGGTATACCGTACCCTCAATCTACAGTACCCATCTTCAGGTACATCGATGGACCGAGTCTGCGCGAGAAGAGCTCCAACTACTACTGGGACAAGGATGTCAGCTTGATAGACTACGGTATCAGACTATCGATTGGATCATTCCAGTTCGCAGCGATTCCTCAAGGAGCGAATGACAAACCCCCCGAGCCCGTTCCCGTGATTCCCTCCGGTACTGTACCATCCATCGACCACCCATTCGATTCTCCCCTTCTCCCAGCCGATTCGACCATCGTTCCTCCTCCCTCGACTCTGCCCACTCCGACTCTCCCACTTGCTGCACCCATCACAGTGCCTGCTGCAGCAACTCCAGTCGTACAGCAGCCATCTGCAGCACCTGCAGCTGGTAGGCTACTGTAGCTGGTCCTACCGGGATCCGAATATTGATTGCAGCCCCCGAGATCTCGGCCCCTCCTCCCGATGCTCCCGCAGTCCTTCCAGCTCCTGCTGCAGGTTTATAACTGTTGATTTCCATTAAGAGATTCTTCTCGCAGTTGATCCTCCGACTGCACCGACCGACGTCCCTGCTGCGACTGCTGCAGCACCTGTTTCTGCTGCTGCTGCTGCAGAGGCTGCATCGGATGTCTCACTCTCAGTAGACAGCGACAGTCTTCCCCTCACGAAGGTAGAGGGACACTGTAATAGGTTACGGTAATCGATATCTTCTCAGGAAGTGAAAAAGAAGAAGTCGAGTTCTCGTAGAAGCTCAAAGGAGCGCAAATCGGAAGAGGCCAAGCCCGAGTGAATCCCCCCATCCCATCTTCTTTTTTAACAAGCCGGAATACGATGTGGGATCAATTTCGCTGATCGGCTACCCAATAAAGCCTTGATAATGCGATCCCTGATTACAAACATATGATATAATGACGATGAATATCGTGAACCGAACACTTCCAACAGTCCTCCACTTCCTCTCTTCCTCCTTCACAATGACTTCCCCCGTGCTCTCACTGACTACTCGTGTTCATTCAGTTTAGCAAGTTTTAGTATGCTGTGTCCGACGTGATCAAGGAGCGTCGAGTATGCCAAATATTTATCTTTAAAGATTAAGATATATGAAAATCACCTGTATCAAGAAGAATATGAGTAAATATAGCAGAATACAAATGGCAGATGAGTTCGTTAGCATGGGAACTCACTTGAAAAAAGGACTCTGGATACGAAAGAGCAGAAAGGTACATGAAAGAATTAGATTCACTGGTCGGGAATAAATCTCAAACTGGGGTCGCATAATGCATCGAACAATCATCGGTCGTTATCTTGTCGGAATACCGTAATCAACACACGACGTCTGTATAAGGAATGCTAGTATGATTATGAAATGATACAATCATGCGTCTCGAAGGAACTGCTTGAGGGACCTGAGGTCGAGGAATGGACAATTTTACAAACAATGCGTGAGTAGATCATGAGGGGTACTCATACACATGGGGCGATTCCATTGTAGGGAGCGCATCCACTCTCGTGGGTGTGCTTCGGAGAGAGGAGATTAGCCAGTCGGACATCCGACCACGCCACTCCCGCACCCGCCCTGCGATGAGAGAGGGGGGTGAGGAGGAGCGATACCACCATCCACGCACAATTTGTAACCGATTTACCATGCCAAAATCAGGCTCAAACTACCCAATAGTCTCCCCAGTAAACACTAAATACAATTCAGTGAATAGAGTGCTACAGCAATCTCCCACAGTACCTGCACTCCTTGATGCTGCTAACTGGTCTCCACTGGTTGAGCACCGGATCGTACGCTTCCACCGAGTTGAGGTACCTGCAGAGATCACTATCATTACTAATACAAGGTAAAAATGAAACAATAAGTTTCCGAATGGGCTTTAAATAGCTTCTCCATAGTTCGTATCCACCCATCCCCTCTTCTCGCTCACTGCTCACCTCATTCCATCGTGTCCGCCTATGGCGTAGACGAGTCCGCCCATTGCTGCCACTCCAACGCCTCCTACAAAGACCAAAGATCATTGATTATGAATATGATGCATCCATATTCGTGTCATAATTTCAAATATAGAATTATAAGGATATTATAAGAGAGGAATCGCGAGAGAATCGACCACGCCGCGGCGGTAGGAAAAAAATGTTACCTATCTAACAACAAATTCAAGTTTAAGTATTTGAAATGATGCTCTTTCAAACTGCGTCGTCAGAATTTTGATATCGGTCGTCATCTTCGAGATTCAGAAGGCCAAACTTGGTACTATAACTTTTCGACATTCAAATCGGGACCACTTAAATGAGCATAACTTTGTTTAAAATGAAGATAGAAGGTCGTTCTTTGTTTAGAATTAAATCTACCATCATGCTCTACAACATTATCTAGACGGCATCATTCCTGGTCTTCATCATGGTGAAGGGCGGTCGGGCGGACCAAAAATGACGTATCTTTTGAAATCGGAAAAACTATCTGGGTTTTCATGTTTAAGTTTAAGTTCATACATGGAACTAACTTCTCGCCAAAAATTAGGGCAATCGGGGTATAGACAAAAAAAAGGACTCACTTGTGTGCGGCGACCCCAAAATGAGTTCTGGAAAAGAGTACTTCCGTATCTTCAATTGGCATGATTTGGGCTCAAAATCATTCAAAAACAACCAAAACAACATTCTAAGTATCTACCCCCATGTTATAGCTCTTCCATTGGTCATAAATGGCCACCTGACCGAAAATTTGAAATTCCGTATTTTGACCAATTTCAACATGCAGGATGGGCCCAAATGCACTAAATGGGTTTCAAATGATGTAAATACATCCCTCGAAACAGCTCAAAGAAAAAGGGCTACTGAAAAGAGGAAATTTCACTTGAAAAATCCAAGGAAACACGCAAAACTATGACCGCGGTTAAAATAGGCATAGATACTAGGCTAATGGATAGAAATGTAGATCACGATGAGCTGAACATTTCGTCTGAAGAAAGTGAGTCTCTATCTTATCGTTTAAGCATGCTACAGAGCCTGGAAGATGGCCAGAAATAGGCTAGAATCCCCCGAGAGCGCGTGCTCGAACCGCTCTCGCAGCCTGACCTCCCTCTCCCTCCCCTCTATTTAGCGCTCCCCTGGGCCCGTTTTCCGTCGTTTCTGGCCATCTTCCAGGCTCTGTAGCATGCTTCAACGATAAGATAGAGACTCACTTTCTTCAGACGAAATGTTCATCTCATCGTGATCTACATTTCTATCCATTAGCCTAGTATCTATGCCTATTTTAACCGCGGTCATAGTTTTGCGTGTTTCCTTGGATTTTTCAAGTGAAATTTCCTCTTTTCAGTAGCCCTTTTTCTTTGAGCTGTTTCGAGGGATGTATTTACATCATTTGAAACCCATTTAGTGCATTTGGGCCCATCCTGCATGTTGAAATTGGTCAAAATACGGAATTTCAAATTTTCGGTCAGGTGGCCATTTATGACCAATGGAAGAGCTATAACATGGGGGTAGATACTTAGAATGTTGTTTTGGTTGTTTTTGAATGATTTTGAGCCCAAATCATGCCAATTGAAGATACGGAAGTACTCTTTTCCAGAACTCATTTTGGGGTCGCCGCACACAAGTGAGTCCTTTTTTTTGTCTATACCCCGATTGCCCTAATTTTTGGCGAGAAGTTAGTTCCATGTATGAACTTAAACTTAAACATGAAAACCCAGATAGTTTTTCCGATTTCAAAAGATACGTCATTTTTGGTCCGCCCGACCGCCCTTCACCATGATGAAGACCAGGAATGATGCCGTCTAGATAATGTTGTAGAGCATGATGGTAGATTTAATTCTAAACAAAGAACGACCTTCTATCTTCATTTTAAACAAAGTTATGCTCATTTAAGTGGTCCCGATTTGAATGTCGAAAAGTTATAGTACCAAGTTTGGCCTTCTGAATCTCGAAGATGACGACCGATATCAAAATTCTGACGACGCAGTTTGAAAGAGCATCATTTCAAATACTTAAACTTGAATTTGTTGTTAGATAGGTAACATTTTTTTCCTACCGCCGCCCACCCCCCTCAAATGGTCGATTCTTTCGCGATTCGCCTCATAAAACGAAACTTTAAAATACTCTTGCTGCTAAGCTGTTCCGTACATCACCGTACTAACAATTAATAGTTTTGATTAGAAATTCCGTTGATTGACTGATACCTCGTGCACAGCTCATATCGGCGAGTTGCTTCCACTCGTCCTTCCTCATATCGTATCTCTCACACGTGGCAAGAGGCGCATTGTCGTCGAATCCCCCGATGGCATACAGGAAGCCATCCATCACACACACTCCCGCACCAGCTCTGAAGGAGGTACATGACAACACCGTCGAGATATCAATAAAAATCGATAACGTGAATCAAGAACGATGTCAGACACGTTTTCAAGCGTAATTAAATTTGCACCGCACACAACTATTGTCGCTCGCAATAAAACAAACCTTCTGTTCCTCATTCTGGCGACTAGTCTCCACTTGTCCAAGTGAGGGTCGTACCTGTGAACGAAGTATTATCTCCATCCAGTTACCCTTTTCTTTGTGATGCTCTTTATCTAATTCTATAATTCATCCTTACTCCATATTATGCATCGTATCATTGATTACACTAGTTGAAATAAGAACTCCTCTGACCTCTCGCAAGAATCGAGTGAAGAAGTCCCGTCATTTCCCCCCACCGCGAACAGGAATTTGCCTGCAAAGGAGAGTTCAGCCGATAAATTCCAAATGGTGCAGTCAAATTCGAAAACAAACTAGTTAACTAAGTTTCTAAGATTTCAGATTTTTTAAATAAAATATCTATTTTTCGATTATCTATTTTTAAAATATCTATTATTCAAGTTCCCTGCTTATATACATCTGAAATACGACTTAAGTTATTATTTTACCCTCTCTCTTCGCGCCACATCTCAAATGTCTACTCCTCGTAAAATCGGGAATAAGATAAATCGAGCAAAACATGCGAAGGGAGCTGCGACCTCCGGATTGAGGGACAAAGTCACTATCCAGTATTAGTTTAGTAGAAACATGAACGCACGCCTTCGGCGTGCGTTCATGTTTGAGCGAGCCGCTGCGCGGCTCGCGAACTAAGTTTCTAAGATAAAATCCTTCTAAAATTTTAAATTTTTAAATTACTGATTCCGGTTACATCGATTAAAAAATTTATCGATCAAAGTTTTTTGGACTCGTCGATAAAGACGAAATAGACTACACACATTTCTATGTTAAGTAAAGCTGCGACCTCCGGATTGAGGGACAAAGTCACTATCCAGTATTAGTTTAGTAGAAACTTGAACGCACGCCTTCGGCGTGCGTTCATGTTTGAGCGAGCCGCTGCGCGGCTCGCGAACTAAGTTTCTAAGATGAAAATCTTTCTAAAATCTTGAATTTTTGAAGTCCTGATTCAGGTTACAACGAATAAAATATTGATCGATCAAAGTTTTTGGATGAATAATTTTATGGACTTAGCATGAGGAGTTTGATCGGTAAAAGCGATATGAACCATTCAAATTTCTAAGTTAGGTAAACAACCAAGTTTTGCCGATATTTATATTGACCAAAGAGCTAACGAAATTTGAAAGAATAAGTAAGAATATTCTCGGTTCGTTAGTTAGATCGGCGATAAGAAAAATCGAGACGGACTACAACAACCCGGATATTATGAGGGATTAACGAAATCTCGACCATCACAGCAGACCTTCCCTTGCACATAGATATATTTCTGCGTAACACTTTATTTTAACATAGCGAAAACAGCAATAATTACGAAAAACACGAAGAAGAACTACTACTGCGAAGGAAACCAAAACATTTCAGCCATAATGTTGTAGAATGAGTATATCATCCGGAGTCATTATTGAGAGCAATGGGATGCAGGATCGATCCGGGATACGTATAGAAGTTGAACGTTGTCCTGATCGTGTTGTCATCATTTTTGTGACATCCGGCGACTGTATCTTCTTGGTATCTCACAGGGCCGATGTGGAAGATCTTAAATAAAGAAAATATCAAAAAATTGAGTTCAATTGCCTTGGAGTACATACAACAATTCGACAATTACTTACCGTTCCAGGAGTAAGAACATTCTTGATTGTATCAAGAAAATGGTCTATACCCCTCAGATACACAACTTCTCTCTCGCTCATTCTGCACTCAAGAACCGAAGTTGATGGAGCCTTTTTGATTGGCTTCCTTTCGTGGAGCTTGAACGCTTCCAGGACAGCGATGCTGAAATACTATTGTTGTGTTTCATGATAAATATTAGAAAAAACAAACTAACCAGTTGTAAATGAGAGAAGCGTTGGGCTTGCAAGTGCGGATGAAAGAGAACGTTGAATTCATCCGGAGTATCGGTGTAGTGATCACGTCACACATATAATACGCATTTTGCTCTTCAAATGAAGAGTGTTGATGCGCAACATTGACATCGACCTCAAGCAGCTGCAAGAATAACGCAATTTGAAATAAGGCGATTAAGTGAAGTACCTGTCCAACTTTTGCCTTTTCGTCGAAATTCTTTTCCTTCCATGTTGTCATACCAATGTCAACGAGCACGCTTCTTCCATCGTTCAGGATGACACACACACGCACAAAAGATCCATCTTCTCCGACTGGATTAAACCCGAACACCAAACCGGTAATAGGACTGAAATATCTCTTTGTAGCAAACATCCAATATATGATAAAAAGATATGTGAAAGAAACACTCTTTTAACAACTCACAGACTCACAGTCCTTGGTCGCCATATGTTAGATCAGCAAAAGCGGTCATCCGGAGATTGATCGGCTCTCTGACGAGTGCTTGAGATGATGCTCCTTCCAAGTACATTTTATTCCGTTCAGATCCGGAGCAATCCGGTGGATCACGATTGTCGAACAGAAGAGACTCCTCAAGTTGCTTGATCGCCTTTTTCTTGAAGTAGTGTTTGTGAGACGACAGTCTCGATTGCTGAATCTTCTTATTCTTCTTAGCTACTTCAGCCTTGCCTGGAAAATATATTAGTAAAGGAAAGTATTATGAAATTACATACGTTTATCGTACTCGATCTCTCCCTGTGAACGCAGATCTTGCTGGCTTGCTTTCATTTTTTTCTTTTCGTAGCTCCTCCGAGAATACTCCTTCTGCTTCATCTTTTTCTGCTCTTCACGTTCGTCAAGAGTGTTTTCTAAATGCTCTCTCACACCTGGGAGGGTTAAGTAAGGAGAGAAAAATTAATATCTTCTACACTCGGGGCACCTTGACTGTATTGAATATTTTCATGCGAAGATCCGGCGAGTGCAGCCATCTGGAAAAAATTTAATTTGATGAAAATTTTTGATCGTGCAACTGTAACCTTCTCTTGCTTCTTCTTCTGACGACTCCGACGATTGTACTCTCTGTCCCTGATTCTCCTCTTCTTAACACGTTCTTGCTCCAATGCAGCAAGGAGATGCTAAATTACAGCTTCAGTCATATATTTATAATACAAATCAATGACAAATGACAAACCTCTGGAAGCGCATCCGGCAATTGATTTACGTCGAGATGAGAGCCCGTTTTGCGATATGTACGCGTTGAAAGTAAACTCACTCCCGGATCTCCGGGATCTTCATGTAACTAAATCCACGTTAATTATTTTTTAGGATAGGATTGGATCACATTCACACGAAAATTAATACTGAAAATATTAGAACCTAACCTCGAACTCGATAATTGCCGATATTTATATTGACCAAAGAGCTAACGAAATTTGAAAGAATAAGTAAGAATATTCTCGGTTCGTTAGTTAGATCGGCGATAAGAAAAATCGAGACGGACTACAACAACCCGGATATTATGAGGGATTAACGAAATCTCGACCATCACAGCAGACCTTCCCTTGCACATAGATATATTTCTGCGTAACACTTTATTTTAACATAGCGAAAACAGCAATAATTACGAAAAACACGAAGAAGAACTACTACTGCGAAGGAAACCAAAACATTTCAGCCATAATGTTGTAGAATGAGTATATCATCCGGAGTCATTATTGAGAGCAATGGGATGCAGGATCGATCCGGGATACGTATAGAAGTTGAACGTTGTCCTGATCGTGTTGTCATCATTTTTGTGACATCCGGCGACTGTATCTTCTTGGTATCTCACAGGGCCGATGTGGAAGATCTTAAATAAAGAAAATATCAAAAAATTGAGTTCAATTGCCTTGGAGTACATACAACAATTCGACAATTACTTACCGTTCCAGGAGTAAGAACATTCTTGATTGTATCAAGAAAATGGTCTATACCCCTCAGATACACAACTTCTCTCTCGCTCATTCTGCACTCAAGAACCGAAGTTGATGGAGCCTTTTTGATTGGCTTCCTTTCGTGGAGCTTGAACGCTTCCAGGACAGCGATGCTGAAATACTATTGTTGTGTTTCATGATAAATATTAGAAAAAACAAACTAACCAGTTGTAAATGAGAGAAGCGTTGGGCTTGCAAGTGCGGATGAAAGAGAACGTTGAATTCATCCGGAGTATCGGTGTAGTGATCACGTCACACATATAATACGCATTTTGCTCTTCAAATGAAGAGTGTTGATGCGCAACATTGACATCGACCTCAAGCAGCTGCAAGAATAACGCAATTTGAAATAAGGCGATTAAGTGAAGTACCTGTCCAACTTTTGCCTTTTCGTCGAAATTCTTTTCCTTCCATGTTGTCATACCAATGTCAACGAGCACGCTTCTTCCATCGTTCAGGATGACACACACACGCACAAAAGATCCATCTTCTCCGACTGGATTAAACCCGAACACCAAACCGGTAATAGGACTGAAATATCTCTTTGTAGCAAACATCCAATATATGATAAAAAGATATGTGAAAGAAACACTCTTTTAACAACTCACAGACTCACAGTCCTTGGTCGCCATATGTTAGATCAGCAAAAGCGGTCATCCGGAGATTGATCGGCTCTCTGACGAGTGCTTGAGATGATGCTCCTTCCAAGTACATTTTATTCCGTTCAGATCCGGAGCAATCCGGTGGATCACGATTGTCGAACAGAAGAGACTCCTCAAGTTGCTTGATCGCCTTTTTCTTGAAGTAGTGTTTGTGAGACGACAGTCTCGATTGCTGAATCTTCTTATTCTTCTTAGCTACTTCAGCCTTGCCTGGAAAATATATTAGTAAAGGAAAGTATTATGAAATTACATACGTTTATCGTACTCGATCTCTCCCTGTGAACGCAGATCTTGCTGGCTTGCTTTCATTTTTTTCTTTTCGTAGCTCCTCCGAGAATACTCCTTCTGCTTCATCTTTTTCTGCTCTTCACGTTCGTCAAGAGTGTTTTCTAAATGCTCTCTCACACCTGGGAGGGTTAAGTAAGGAGAGAAAAATTAATATCTTCTACACACGGGGCACCTTGACTGTATTGAATATTTTCATGCGAAGATCCGGCGAGTGCAGCCATCTGGAAAAAATTTAATTTGATGAAAATTTTTGATCGTGCAACTGTAACCTTCTCTTGCTTCTTCTTCTGACGACTCCGACGATTGTACTCTCTGTCCCTGATTCTCCTCTTCTTAACACGTTCTTGCTCCAATGCAGCAAGGAGATGCTAAATTACAGCTTCAGTCATATATTTATAATACAAATCAATGACAAATGACAAACCTCTGGAAGCGCATCCGGCAATTGATTTACGTCGAGATGAGAGCCCGTTTTGCGATATGTACGCGTTGAAAGTAAACTCACTCCCGGATCTCCGGGATCTTCATGTAACTAAATCCACGTTAATTATTTTTTAAGATAGGATTGGATCACATTCACACGAAAATTAATACTGAAAATATTAGAACCTAACCTCGAACTCGATAATAAAGCCCTCTGCATCGTACGTGTAGGTACCCGGCCCTTCTTCATCGAAGACTTTGTCGATAGCATCATCCCATTGGCTATCACATGCTATATAGTCGGAGGTTGTATCATCCGGAGCCTTGTCTTGACTGTCATTCGATCGTGCCTGTAGATCAAAAGTTTCTCCCGGCTTCATTTTCACATTTTTTTCTTGCCATCTTTGCTGGTATTTCCATTTGGCTTAATTCCGTATAATACAGTTACATGAATAAATCGAAGAGAAACTCGAATAACAAGTTATCTAACCTTGGAATGAAGCGTGCCATCCGGCGTACCATCTTGAATGGTTGATCCGGTGTCTTTCTTGGGAGGTTCGAGTACAAGGGACGGAGGTACATCCGGTGTATCCTGTTCAGGGTGCATAGTGATACCTGAGAATAGTAAAATATTTTTTTAACTAAATGCACGCGCAATTTCTCCCTTGGATGCCAATCGATACTTTATATTTCATAGTTACAAGTGCTAATCTCTCAGCTTTATTTAAAATTAACCATCTGGATCTTACAACTAATTGAACATCGAATCAGCTTGCAACCGCGATTTAGACTCGATCGTTTGCAAGAAAACGCGCTTCATTGGGTTTGCACTATTTCACATGATCAAGTGCTGATCCCTTATCAGCTAATCAGCGCAAGAGTTTGACGCAAAATCTCACTTTTGCATCTCATTGAATAGTGAAATGCAGTAATAAATAAATACTCACGTAATGCGCGACGATTCCTTGAAACCGAGGTTGATAGATCCGGAGTTAACAACGATTTCTTTAATGTACGTGCATCCGGAGTTCTGATAAGTGTGATTAAGTTAAAAGCAATCGATAAACAATACAAAAATCATTAAAAAATCGATACACTATTCAAAATCAATGAAAACGAACGGAAAAAGGAAAAGTCTCCTAAAATTTTCAACTTCTTGTCGAGTACGGTAGTAAGATGCTCATGATAGGAAAAACCGGTTCTCAATTCAAATTTTCCGGACCAGTGTGATTTCTTCGAAATATAGATTTTCAATATACTAATAGTATTTTAAATATTGCGAACAAAGGTAAAAACGCATTCAAATGAAAATATGCAATGATAAGAGTTATTAATGAAACAGATTTATTAGCAATCAGATTTTAAGATTATCAATCAGAAACTATCTTGATTAGCACTAAAAGCCACTTCAATTGCAATGAATCGCATAGATCTTTTATGAAAAAAACGCTTTCCTCAACTGGCATTTTGTCAGATTCACATAAATCGCATGCAAACAACCATTATCAGTTTTATGTCTATTGATTTTTATCAATATCGATCGGTAGCTTCTTTACTTTGAGCTAAAAAGCACTCAAATTACCGCAGGTGGTATGTATTGCTGATGAAATAACGCTTTTCTCAACTCACAGATCGTCAGTTTCACAGAAATCCCACTCAACCAACCTTTATCAGTCTCAAGGTCTTTTGATTGTTATCGTTATCGATCGGTAACTTCATTGATTTGCGCTAAAACCCACTCTAATTTCCGCAGATGGCATCGATCGTTCAAGAAATAGAGCGATTATCAACACTCTGATCATCCTTAGTCAGAAATACATGCTAACAAACTTTATCAGTTTTATGATCTCCAGTTTATATCATTATCGATCGATGATTTCCCTTGATTTGAGCTAAAAATCACTTCAATTTGATAGCAATTACGATACGATGTCCAAGTTACAAGAGCCTCTCCACACTACTCTTATGACATTCCATGCGGCCAACCTTATCTGAGCATCAAATATCAGTAGTATTGACGCGCGCGCGCTCTCTCCATTCCTGTGCTCTCTCGCTCTACACAGTGCGAGAGAGCGGAGCACTCCTATGCGCCCTCTACCTCTCCGAGCACAACTGCCCTCGTGGCCTTGTGGATAGTGAACTTGTCTCTCGATCTCGAGGTTGCGGGTTCGAGTCTCATCCGCGACGTATCTTTTGCCCGATTTATTCTCATGGTCAGGTGGACAAAAATCGCGGAAAATTCTTGCGGACAAAACGATAGATCCAGATTGCGTCAGTAGATAGACATTGAAAAGAGATGAAGAAAGGAATATCGTAGCACTGACCCAATGCAGCCACTCCCACTCCTCCCCTCTGTATGTTCATCTTGGCAACATTCGTCCATGAGTTTGACTCGATGTCGTATCGCTCGACCGTCTGCAAATGTGGACAAATTGAATTTAGGTTCACTCCGGGGTCAGAAAAGACTATTTCTCCACTGTAACTGAGACGAGTCACACCAAGACAAACAGCGCTGTTTACTCCATTTCCCCCTGTCTTCGCTGCTCCCCTCTTTCTCTCGCGTCTTGCGCCTTTCCGTTACTCAGTTTTCTAACGGATCAATGGATGCTGCTCGGCAAATCGACTTAGCGCGCAAGCACGGTATCTTTTAGTTGTATATTTCATAAAATGTTTATGTATCCTTGCAGACTCCTTCAGTTGGGAGATCACCAATCGCAGCAGTTGCGACATTTGTTACGAACCATATGGTTGCAATTACAATTCAAATTTTGAAATATCACACTAACATCACCAGATTCATCCCTCGTGATTCCTCGTGTGCTTTCTTGCGGTCACACTCGATGCGAAAAGTGCATTGCGAGATGCGCGCAAGAGAATCTGTGAGTTGCCTTCGCCACATAATTCACGCATACAAACTCTATAACTAATCCTTCGCTCGTTCACAATACAATGAAATGCGGTAATCAAAATTATCTACAGGTACAAATGCATCTGCCAAAAGAAGACAGTGGTGCGAGATGTAAGGTCACTGCCCATCAATCGTGCTTTGATCGGTAGTCTATCCCCTCCATTCATTTCTATATTTCTCCAGTATCTTACAGACATCTCCGACTACATGAACGGGCTTTCTACACTACTCAAACCAGTCGAGGCTTGCACAGATTGTGATACAGTCAGTATCATCTACGATGGTCTCCTACCACAGTAATTTCAGGCAGTCGATCTCAAGTGGCTCGCAGTGTGCAAGACTCCCGACTGTGAAAAGGTGTGCATTGAATTTCACAAATATGAAACTCGAAGTGAAAGAACACGACTGTGACACCAAGTTGTTTCCAGTTCCGCAGATTGATCTGTCTCGCTTGTGCCATGAAGCAACACTCGAAGCACGAATACGTCCTCTACGAGTACATCATGGATGATGTCAGTATGATTGTTATCAAACATCATAACCTCATTTTCTCGTAGGTCCGTGCGAAGTGCCGCGACCAGCTGACTAACCTTCAGATATCCGCACGAGATCAGTGCGATCGAGTCAGCTTATTGGCAAATGATGTGGCGAAGCGAATGGACAAAATTAGCACGGTGAGATACTTTATTAATATTTGGTTGAAGCCTCGCGATACTTTAACTCTTTCCGTTTAGTCCTTCTTCGAGAAGAACGATACCGCACAACTGTTGATTGCACAGACCAAAGGAATCGTAGATGAGGGGGTTCGTGCTTAACATTTACTCTAATTTGGAATAAAGAGGTCTCTATCTCTACTAAAGCATCAATCAATAACATTCGCAGGAAGCGATGGAATTGTTGTCCATCGCCACAAGTTTCCTCGATCCGATCACGAGGGAACTCGGATCGATGATCTCTGGACTCGAATTCATCAGGGCTGGCATTGAAGTACGCGATTAAAAATTATACATGTTACACTTTGAAATAGTTGAGTAAAATATCCCCAAGAGAAAATTAAGTTCGTAAATGTAACTGTTCAGCAAGTATTTGGAGAAGAATCAGCTTCTTCCACTCAAGAGCCCAAGATGGTAAATGAACTCTATCACTCAATGTCCTCACTGTCTCCATTCTAGTACGTGCCCTCTGCGAATGAGGAAGACTCGTTCTGTCTCCACACTCTCTTCGATCTCTGAGAACAATTGCCAATTCATCATAATGCCCCTGCCTACATCGTTTGTATCGCGTCGGGAAAACGCAGCTCACTTATCGATAAAGTTCTTTCGCTTGGTGATTCTCTATACTATTTTCACCAAAAATATGAACTTCAGTTGCATCACCAATCGATATTACGCAGTATATAATATCAAACACATTAACAAGAGGACGAGTGAATGGAACGAGGAGTAACCTGGAAGCAAGCTGCATCATCTAGTCCTCCCACTGCGTAGATGGCGTCCTCGAGGGCTCCCACTGCGATGCCACGACGACAAGTACGCATAGGAGACAACTGAAGAGAGAGGGATAGAATCATTCAAACGAATGACTAAATTGGAAGTGCAATCGTTGAACCATTGTGTATGAAATTCAACATTCGTATGATAGCGTAATTCTGACCGGTTTCCACATTCTCTCAGCGGGGTCGTAGCATTCAGCAGTCGCCAGATGATTCGCGCCGTCGTGGCCACCGATGGCATATCTGATGGAGAGGAATGAGAAGGGATAGAGGAACGAAAGAGCGGGAGTTTGAGAAAGAGAGGATCTACTACTGCTACAAGCAGAATAGGTAAATAAGTATTATTTTTCTGCATTTAGAATATATATTTACCGAGAAACCAAGTTCCTTTCAACATAACTTCAATATATTGGGGTGTCCGGAAAGTTCGTATAATGCTTCGGAAAAAAGTCAGTTCGCGATCAAATGCAGTGATTGCGCAATCTGTTTGTCAACAATGTATTGCATCATTCTGACGTTGAGTAGTGAGAGGATTTAATCAGTCTCCTAGTTGCTACATTGATTCTTGTGATGGACTCCCATCTCTACCTCCGAGCAGTTTTACTTCATTACTACCGTCTTGGCCGATCCGTGAAGGAGGCCCACTCTGCCCTGGCCCAGTCGGAAGGAGCTGACGCCCCCTCCATACCCTTCTGCTATAAGTGGTTCTCCCGCTTCAAGAAAGGGGAGTTTGGTCTCGATGATCAACCCCGCTCTTTACGCCCTCCCTCCCTCGATCAGCCTCTCGTTCTCCGCACACTGAAGCGCAAGCCCATGGCCAGTGTGCGTGAGTTGAAGAAGGATACTGGTACTACCAGATCAACGGTGTCCGATATCCTCCATCGATCTGGGAAGAAGCCGAAACTCCCACAAGTGATTCCCCATGACCTCTCCCCCGAACAGCTGAAAAATCGTGTTCAAGTCTGTCGGGAATTACTCCATCGTAGATCCAATCTTCGATGGGTCAATTCCATCATCGCTACAGATGAGAAGTGGATCACGTACGATAACCCTGTGAGGAGACTGCAATGGGTGGATGCAGATGAGAAGCCCACGCCCGTCCCGAAGAAGGAAGAGCACGGAAAGAAGGAACTCCTCTGCTTCTTCTTCTCAGTGCTCGGTCCCATCTACTGGGAGATCCTCGCCCCTGGCACCAGCATCAATGCCGACCTCTTCTCTGAACAACTGGAAGATGTCGCGATCAGAGTCCCTCCCAGACTCCTGAACCAGGGCAAAATTCTTCTTCTGATGGACAATGCTCGCCCACATCGAGCGAATATGAACCAGAAGAAAATGGACGAGCTGAAGATCGAGAGGATTCCCCATCCACCGTATTCCCCGGATCTCTCCCCATGCGACTACCACTGCTTCCGCTCTCTCTCTGACTTCTGCAAAGGAAAGAAGTTCAAGAATCGAGATGAAGTTGTGAGGGCTTTCGTGAACTGGGCGGTCTCGAAGAAACCCGCATTCTGGAAGAGAGGAATCGAGACCCTGCCCAATCGCTGGAGGGAGGTAGTGAGAAAGAAGGGGGCATACATTGGTCACTGAGAATTGTAAAGCATTGAATAAAAAATAAAAACAAAAAATTATACGAACTTTCCGGACACCCCAATACTTTCCGGACACCCCAATACATTCTCTCATCAATGTAATGACGATTGTACATCAGATACAGGCTAGCTCCTCCTCCTTCTCACTCACAGTTTTCCCTGCGTGGAGACTACTCCGACGTGTCTCCTCTGTGTGGTCATCTCGGCAATGGTGAACCATCGATTACGTCGCCAGTCGTAAGCCTCCACTGATCGGAATGGATCGCCAGCCGTACCTGCCATTCAGAAATGATGAACATGTGAAAAGGAGTGAGGTGTGGGAGCTACTAAAACAGGAAGACGTTTCGGATGTTTGAATAGCACTCAATGTTTACTATTATTTTTCTACTATTCTACTATTTCTACTAACATTTTCTCTCTACTATTCTCTCCCTTCTACTCTACTATTTTTATCTAAATCTATTCGACTAACAACAAATAAATATAAGGAACAGCTACCGTACCTCTTCCTCCGACGCAGAATATCACTCCGGCGACACTCTTCCTCGGCCAGACTCGTCCACCAACAGGAGAAAGAGGACGAAGGACATCGGAAGGAGACTGAACGAACAATCATTCGTCATTTTATCGCAAAAATAAACATGGACCACGGGGGAAAAACGTTGTAGTACCCGTTTTATTGAAAAGGGTACCGATAAATCCTTCTCCAACCCCCCTCCCTCACCTGGTCGTGGTTCCTCCTCTCCCTCCCTTCTCCTTCCATCATCGGCAATAACGCTGCATACTCGCCCGTGTTCTCAGAGGTCTTCGATGGACCAGGAACACTGTTGTATGAACTGAAGAGGATATCTTACTCTCAGAATCAATCAATTATAGTAGCTGCTTCTTATATAAGAACGAAAAGTCAATAGACAAACGAAGCTTTCTTTAGACGTTTAGAAACAAGTGGATAAAAAATGGGAGTACCGTACCTGGTTCCCATTCCCGCTCCACTGAGTCCCGCAAAGAGAGTGCAGCATGCAGCAGCCACTTGTTGCATGCACGAGGGCTCAGTCTGAAAAAGAAGAACGAATAGGGATAGAGGTGAAGAATTTCTTAATCTTTCGAAATCGCTATCTAATGCCTATAACATCATATTTTTCCCGGCTATGTATTTATTTGTTAGACGTGGAACTGCGTAATCGATATGACTGCCAGTTTTCGAAATACGCCTTCGCAAAGTTAGACTTTCTCTTATATAAAAGTTCAATGGATAAATTAAGATACTCATCAAGGTCACATACAGCAATGAGTGGGTGCTTCATTACGACGTCTTGCAGGTAGCTGCAGCTCAGCTGCGTCAGTCGCACGTGCTGCAGTAGATCAGGAAGATGCGACTGCCGATCCGACTCCTCCCCCAACCACTGAAGCACCGTCTCGAATACCTGCAGATTCATCACTCACTATCAACTTCAAGCGTACATTTTTGATTTTATTGAAAAGTTAATTTAGCGCAAAAAATAATGCAATAGGTAGTACAGTCAACGTTGGATAGTCTAGTATTAAACCGGCAAAAGAAATTGGATGAGCAAACCTCTTGTTCATTGTTGACATTGAGATCCGATCGACTGATGAGATCTCTGATGTGCGAGAAGGGAATGGAGAGGAAGTCAGGCATCAGACGAATCTCCTGCAGGCAACAATTGGAGAACATTCACATTGCAGATACTTTCGATCTCGTGCTCAATGAGCAATGTTCACACATACACGTTAATTCCAATTGTAAATATTACTACAGTGGAACACTCGGCCTACTAAATTACACATTTTTACCATCACGATAGCAAGGGAACTCACGGCGAAATGCTCCACTGCGAAGGCATCCGTCGAGAGAAGTAGGGAACTGAAGTTTTCTTTAAAATTTCGATTACAGTATCATGACGTACAAAACTTAAGTAAACATGTATGAAAAGGGATTCAGCGACGATTGATCTAAGGCGCTTGCATTTTAGATATGTTGTTGGCATATCCAAAATGCAAGCGTCCAATACCACACGGCCTTCTTTTGTTCCATGAATGTCATCTCTGCTCAAATGAACTAGTCAAGCTGATCTTTCTACCCTGGGTGAAATCAATAATGGAATTCCTTCAATCCCCTTCTCCCTTCTCTCCTCTTTCACCTGCAGTTGTGTTGCTCCGCAAACTGTCGCAGACTGATGCAGTTCTGAGCAGTCAGCCACTGAGACATGTACTTCTGACAGTGATCAGAGACTGCATCCATCTGCAAAGGAAAGGCGGTTATTGCGTAATGAAAAAAATCTACTCCGCATTCTATACCGCCTATTGAATATGATTAGAAAGTAAATTAATATAGCATGATGATGTTTCGAATAAATGTGTATTATTGCAAGCAACAGCATAGCAACAATGACGCCAACAATGCCTCCTCCTACTCCATCTCTCGTATTCTGTGGAATCAGCAAGCAAAGAATAGCCGAAATGAAGAACGGAGAAGTGCAGACATCCCCTTCTTCCCTCTATTTGTCATTCATACTGAAGTGCGACGTCTGCCTCGTAGATGCATGAAACATCGAAGAGTTCCCTAGTTTCGCGCGTAATCTTTGACCACCATTCTCTGCATCTCAAGCACATAACGCTCCTTTAAAAAAGAACAATATCGCAATCAATACTATTAGCATTGACTTGAATATGTCGTAACTTCGGAAAACCAACAAGTCGAAAAGGAGATTCTTACAGGGAAAGAATGCCATATCTCCTTCTCGTTTCTCACCTGCAGAATACTGGCAGCGAAGAGTAGTTGCTGCACGTTGTCAGCCGAGATGAGCAGACGAGAAGTGTAGACGTAGTTGACCAACTGACGGAGAGCAACCGAGGAAATGTCCTAAACAGAAACATTCATTTAAATGAGAGAAATATAATAACCGTGTTCTTTCGAGTTTTTATAAAAAATATCTTTCTTTGTCGACCTATTATTTTGAGTAAACTATACTACAGTTCACAGAAACAAAATATAGAGAAAGACTACATATTTCAACCACGCACTTTGTGCATCAACCGAATGCTCATGTACTGTGACCTTAATATAGATCAACGATGCATATTTGATTTCGTTTTGATTATTTTTACGCAGTGAACCGTACACACAAGACGATCCTCCTCTGGTTCGTCTCCTTCATCTGAGAGGATACGAACATCGCCTGAAAAAGACCAAAGATCAGCTACTCTTTTTCCATTTCCTCAAAATTTAAAGCTAGGAAATGTTATGAAGACAGGGACATTAAATATCTTCTTATTATGATTTGATTGCTTCAATTTTTCAACCTAAGAAACATAAGGAAGAAGGAAAGCTTCACTCTGAAGTAGGGTATGGATGCTGCCAGGACAACTCGATGCGCCAGAATAGTCTCTCCCTCGGCCTGTAAGAAAAGAGATAATATTGGAGAATGCAGTGAGTGGAAATTGGGAGCTACCAATTTGAATGTCTTGCAGTAACATTAAGAAAACACCATAGGCTTCACTAAAGTATAGTATTCATACAATCACGAGTCGTGATTCACGACCTTCATTCATACCACTCACAAACGTTCGACATGATGGTGCGACTACAACTTGAGGTTGAAATTTTGCAATATATTGGAGATGAATCTATCGTGGCTACTAATAGAAATGGGATCTCACCTCCAACTCGACATCACACAACTGCTCGTCCTCTCGCAACTCGCTCAGACTGAAGAGAATCACAGTTATCGGTTGTTAGACTCAATATAATGCATCGCAATCAGGCAAGGAAGGTTCAGGGAATCTAGATTAAGCAAGCCGAGATTTGTATTCACTTCTATCACAAATAAGTTGTATTGCTTCACGAATATCAATGGTATCTTCTGCTGGTTCCCAGTGTAGTCAAAGTGCCTATCGATCCCTCGTACCTGGTGAGGACCACGGGTGGATAGTGACTGTCCACGATCTCTTGAACATCGGGAGGAGGAGCGAGGAAGGAAGCAAAGGAAGTGGAGGAGGAACAGTGGAAAGAAGACATCAGGGGAACTTGTTCTTCCGAACTGAAGTGAACAAATGTGATGCGCTAAAGATTACGAACATAAAATCGATTAATGATCAAACATATGTGAGGAATTTTTTTCAAGAATTTTATCATTGTCGTTTACTCATCGATTGCTAATGATATCAAGAAGAAAACGGAATCACCGAAGTTTTAACGAACGAAAGTTTCTAGGGCTTTTCACCTTCCTACTCAACGATGAGTGTTTTTCTCGGCTGGTGGGATGTGAAATTCGGGAATGTAAAATAAAAGATATCATCTATTTAGTCCATAATAAATAATTTCAGGCTTGTTGACCCGGTTTTTGGGGAAGCAAGCTTTGTTATTCTTCACTCACCTTCCTTGTCCATTTCTCCTGTAGTCTCCTGCGACGAAGCGAGTAGCCGCGTACGAGTGATCTGCATAGGGAGAATGCATGATTTCGACGTGAGCCACGCCCACTTTTCCGTCCATTTCATACACTATTTCAACATCTTGTGTGAGATAGAAAATAAGACTGAAGCTGACCATCGTTCATCCTGATCGTCGGTCGCCAGAAACTCGCAGCTGGCACCCTCACTGCCTGACCTACAATAAATCGATAATATGCCAGGAATACTGTACAACGGTTCTCTCGAAAGATCACGTGGATGGCCCAGCAAGAAAGCAAACTCGATCGTGAATTCATGAGAATCGGAGAGAGACGAAAGAGTATCCGGAAGAGCGCCAATCTCGCATGCACAAGGGCCATAGAGATCGAAGGAGCAGAAGGAATGACTCCATTCTTCGCCACTTCTCTACCCCCCCCCCTCCTTTTCCACATCCATGTTTTCCTGCATACAGTAGTGAGTCGATGTGCTAGATGGCTCGAAAACAATCAACAAATGGTCTCTAACCGAGGGGCAAATCCCTAGCATCCGATCCCCTCCTATCTAAATATAATCCGAATCCCGACGGTCCTCCCCGTATCTGCCTACTCCTTCTCACATGCATACACTTTACGTTGATTACGAGCACTCAAATCCGCGGCTCTGGTCCTTCTCCTCCACTTTCTCTCGAGGGTGAGAAGGGAAGAAGAAAACAACTCGAGTGAGAAGGGAGAAGTGGTAGATAGATACCTGGGATCAGACGGATCCCGTCCTGTGCTTCTGCCATCACGACAACAATGAGATACTACTCCAGTGCAGTGACAGCCAAAGATCCAACTGTGATGCCACCAGGGAATTTGTGCATTATTAATAGATTGAGATTATTTAATCAGTGACTAGTTCTACTGAATAAAAAAGGAGCCGAGGGGGGGGGTGAATCGAGAAATGACACGCATGTGCATAGTCAGAATATGAGGCAATAACAACTGCCAACCCTCCCAATTCTACGAGTCCTTCTCTCTATTCAGACACTTCCCCCTATCCACATCATCCCGTTGCGAGCCTCCTCTAAGAGTGAAAAGCCTCATTAGTGATCGCAAATTAGTCCGGGATCCTGGCTCAGAGCCCATAGAAAAGCAAAATCCCTCAAATAATAAAGGTAATTGCGCTCGAGAACTTGCGAAACTGCTCGTGAGAAGGAAAAAGGGATACAGTTATCGTATTCATGGCGAACTCGTGGAAGGATGGGAAAGGGTCGAGATGAGTGCGAATATCAGTGAGATGGGAAGTGAATTGGGAGTGAGACAGACGTCGAAGGGCAGAGAAGAGAGAGAGAGAGGGAGAGGGAGAGGGGGAGGGAGGGGAGAGAAGCTGTCTCCCTCTCGCGTGTCTCTCTGTGCTAGAGCGAGTGAGTGAGTGAGTCCATAGACGCTAGCGTGCCTCTCCCCCTTTCCCACACTCTCTCTCTACTCCTTCCACACTCTCCACTCTCTCTTTGTTACCATACTCTCTCGTCTCAAAGAGAACCATCAGTCGAAATATTGGAAAGTTCGCATACAGATCAATCGATTGAAAGGAGTATTATAGGAACGTCTAGCGTGAAATTTCGATAGCATTGAATTCGTTATCAGTACAGGCACGAGGGACCCAAAACCATCTGACTATTGACAGAGAGCGACCAAGTGAGAAAAGCGGAGATTCTCTCATAAGAAACGCGTTCAATTTGTCACCCCGCTGAACTTTAGAATGATTGCTAATTTCCCGTTCTGGATGATGGTTGACGTCGATAGCTGTATCACCATCCATACTCATCCCCCGTCCCCCTCAAGTAGTCAACTCGAGTAATCCCACTCCACTCGTGTGAGCAATTGACATCATTCCCCTCCATGGAACTCCCCCCCCTCGACTACACCCCCTAAATCCACCCTATCCATCTTTTTCTCCGCTCACTCACGGCCCTTCATTTGCATGCAAATCGACCTCGAGGCCAAAATAGCCCCTGAACTACGGAACGAAACTGATTCCATTTCATGGAGCAATGACGCACAACTCCGCTCAAATATTCAATTAATGGTAGTACTTCTAGTCAACCCTATAACCTCAAATCCCCACCTACCTCAGCATAAACCTCACTTGGAAACCCGATTCTCCGAGAGAAATGTGCAACACAAAGCAGGCAGGAACACTCTACTCTCCCATTTCGTCGCCCAATGGGATCTCACAGAAGGAAGGAGAGACCCACACAGGAAGAAGCCAATTAGCTCCTTTCCTCTCCTCTCTTCCTCTTCTCATCCCATTCTTCCCCTCCCATCTGTCCACACCGAGGTCCTATCAGTCACCACGACTACCGTATCCCAGGCAGTATACAATGTTGTGAGACCAGAAGATAAGGCGGCAAATAGAGGGAGAGGCGTCGGAAATTGAGTGTCCCAGAAAGGAATGAGGCAGTCTATCCATCAATCTCTCACTTCTCCCCCGGAAGGAAGGGAGAACGACTGGGAGATACAACAAGAAGAAGGAACGGAGGGAATCACGATGAGAGAGGACGAAAGAGATTGGCCAGCTTGATAGAACAGCAAGAAGAGCAGATTCGCATGGAGAATCGATCATGCGATGGAGTGATTGAAACTCAATCAGTTTCGAAATGGAGACGAGTCGCCTTCGACTCCATCATCCAGACACTTCTGCCCTCCTCTCCCTCTCCTCTTCCCCATTTCCAATAGTTGCCATACAAGTTCTCTGCCTCTTACCATTCTACGGCGGGCGCAAAACATTGAGTGTGCCATCCGCCTAATCAACACTCACACCTCCATTGATTGTTAGAAACTTAGTGGAGCCAACAACTATATCTCAGACCACACCATTTGTCGCTTGCAAGAAAAAATAGAAAAAAACACACTAAGAATTTCAGCAAATATCATTTGAATAATAGCGACAATAATCGTAGCATGGTGTTTACAATGGGAGGAAGCGCAGTGGCAGCCACAACAATTCCGTGTTCCTCCCTGCTCGAATTCACTTTGTTTTGTGTGGGGAAGGAGTGAATGAGCAGACAAGATGTGAAGGAGTTGCAAGATGAGGACTACGAAGAAGAGAGAGAAAGAAAGATCAGAATGTGAACCCACTTCTTCATTTGCAAAAGTTGACAAAACGCTCTCAACTTATGACAATCTAGCTACTTTTGAGGGGCGAAAGTCTAGAGAAAGTGAGCGGGAGAAGAGAGGTCGAGTGGAAGTTATTCTCCCTCCTCATACTCTTCTTTTTCCTCCCTTTCTCCGCACTTTCGCCCCTTGAAATGAGGGAAGATCGAGATGCAACAAGAATGAAGACAGAGAAGAGACAAGACGAAACTAATCAGTGAAAGTTTGCTAGTCGAACTCGCCTTTCAGTGGTAACACAAACAGGTGTCCAATTAGGGAGCATTGAAACGATTCGTGGAGATTAAAAATGGCTGATAAGGGGTGAGCAAAAAGAGGAAGTCTGCTCAGCTACCAACCAGGTATCGCAATAAAGGGAAGAAGAAGAGACAATGGGCCAGTTCAACCTCCCTCTCTTCCCCTCTCTCTCCTCACTTCCCCACTCTATCACTGCACTGATTCTCTACGTGCTCTCCTCCGCGTATGCTCCCTCTCTCTTGCACAGTTTGCCAAGTACATTTGTATGCCGGAGCACTTACGCAGGAGCTTCTCCCTGTGCGTACGTCAAAAGACGCGTTCTTAGAGAGATTGGCACAAATTCTCTCTTTAGAGAGAATTGGAGGATCGGAGAGTGGAGAGAGAGGGACAGTGGACACACGATGATCTCGTTAGCCTCCGTGCTAAATGATCGTTCACTTTACAACATTGAAGAGTAGAGGATCTTCTCTGTAGATATTCGCTGCAGACTCAAGTGGTTCGATACAACTTTGTAAGATGTAGGCACAAAGTCCATCTTCGTAAATAGAAACTACCGGGTTCCACCCTTCTTCGATAGGCTATTGAGACGATCAAAGGCGTTTTTCTCAGTCGATCGAACGCCATCGGCCTGATCAACTAATTCGATTAGTTCGCATCGACTAATTGTTGATCGAACTGAGAAACCCCATTCCAGTTGCACCCATGACCACCTTGCATCCAAGCTCTATCAGAAGAAATTATTATTATGAGAAAGCTATTCTCACTGTTTATGATCTCAAAATATTAATTAGTAAAAAAATTAAAGCGTAATGCACCCTTAACATGCGATAGAATCCTCGCGAATTTACATGCCACAGACGCGAATATTTTTGAATTGAAGAACCATTGAAAAAAAACAGGATGAAATTCGATTCAAATTCTCGCTGCATCCTCTTCCACGGCGTCCCGATATCTACTGAATAGACTGACTAATTCTTCCCTCCAACACACGGAAGAGTCGCGTCCCTTGCTAAACAGCGGAAGATCCAGAGAATGCAAGAAGAACAAAGAGATTGAAGAGGAGTAAAAAGAGGAGATCGAGGATCCCACGTATCCCTCCCTCTCCCGCCCATCACGAGAGCACGTGAATCATTGAGTGAATGAGTGTGAGTGGAAAAAAGTCATTGGGTTCATCTACGCAGTCGAGTTAGAATGAAAACCCACTTTCAACTCTCGTGCAGACCAGCATCACAAAGAGCTAAATCAAAAAGAAGACTGCGATAAACAGCTGGAGAGACTTCTCCTGACCGGACTCTCTTTCTCTGTGGGATGTCCGAACAGGGAGAAGGATTGAACGAGGGACAAGGGAGGAAAAGCTGAACACTCTCCATTTCACCTGTTCTTTCTCTCCCTTTCTCTCCCGTGTTCCAGCCCCGATTATCGTAGTGCACAGATCCGTCTCTCACTCACTTTAAATCCCTCTTTCGCTAGTCTTCAAACGGTCGCTAACGCGCTTCGACCGAAGATTAGCTCAGGTGTAATTTAACTTTGTAGCAATAGTCTGAACTCTTGCAAATTCTGATCTTGGCGCATAGGTGAGGCGAGAAATCACCATTCCTCATCTAATTTCATCGCTTCGAGAATCCAAATAGTACCTAACGACAAATATAGCAACTATGCACTATGAATACTGAACTATGAATAACCACATCCCAGCGCTATTCCAATCTCACTTATTCTGCTCTGAATTTGCAAGAGGTCACGGTCTTCATGTATTCGTCTCTGACAAGTTCGCTCACTGGTAATTCTTTTTTTGACCAACTTTTAGTTTAGATCTAGAGGAAGACAACGAAACAAAAAAAGGTAAGCCCCTCCTTCACTGACCGTGTGCTCCTCCGGCGATTCCCCTGTATGCCTGTAGTCTGTCTCTCTCTCCCGTCGGATGGGAGACTGCTGCAGAGGGAGCCCACCGCCACACACGAACCTGAGAAATATTATTTAGTCCAATTAAATTAGGAGAAACATCTTCTGTTGATCAATCAATCAAAGATCCTAATGTACGATTGAATGGGGCGAAAATGATGCGTTAGGATTATGACCTTTCGAACTTCGACTTGAAATAAAAATATCTAGTCTACTTAAATTAAATTCTTTTTTCCTCTATTAATACAAAGCAACAATCGAGTTATACTCAAAGCAAAGACGATTCTGAATGACATCAACCGTCAGGTAAGAAACGATGGTGAAGCATGAAAGCCTAAATAAACTAGGAGAAATAGGATCTGGGACCTCCCAGATGAAGGAGGGAGTAATCTCAGGAATTTGCACCTCCTCCATCCATTCTTTGCTTCTCGCTCGTCCCTTTCGCTCTCTGCACTCTCTCCAATCCTCACACTCTCTCCAATCCTCACACTCTCTCATCTATCAGCTAGCCGCGCTATGCAAAATTGTGACAAGGCCGGAGGTCATTCCTAGATGTGTGAGGATGGGAGAAAGAGGGCTAGAAAGGGAAACCCCTCCATTGTCCCCTCCTAACTCTCTCGATATCCCATTGTCTCTCGCCATGGATGCAGCTAAAACAACGGGAATCGCCAGCTGGAAATCCACTATATCGACCCATTTACAGGTAGAGACAAACGATTCCCCAGAATGAGATTCACGATTGCAAACTGACGAAGATCAGCGATAGCTATTATGAAAAAATATCAAACCGAAAGATGGGGAGGAAGTAGAGACAGATTATCTGTCGCTATACCTACATATCGCAACTATAGCCGCAAGAGCTGGCTAACAAGCATATGATCGCAGTGGTTGGAAATATGATACTCTCGGAGTGAAGATCAGAGACCTTTCCCTCCCCCCTACTCGCGAGATAACAAAGCACTCGGGAAGACGAATGGAAGCGCGCAAGAAGTTGATACTTCCGGATAATCTCGAATTGGCAAGCCAGAGAATGATGGGTATCCGAAGTTAACTATAATTCTTGCGATTCAATGGATATTTCATGAGTTTCGTGAGGTTGGGCTCCAATGGAGTACAACCAAGAATGGTGAGAAGAGGTAGTGGGGATTTGGATTTGGAGGGGGGGGGATCCCCAATGCTGTTCAAACAAAAGGGAGGGGATGAGGCGAAAGAAGCTCTACGTGAACCCTCTTTCTCATTGTTTCTCGCCGCCCCGAAAGCGAATCTTTTTTTCGGCTTTTTATCCTTCGGGGATTCTACGATGTAATTTCAATGGGGATTTAGGTGGATCTCCTTCACGAACTATTCTTCGAGAATAAAATTGTCATAATCGACGAACATTCCATAATTGATTGATACAATGAATGGAAGCACCTGAGAAATGCGCGGCAGTTCACACTTCATCTCCACTACACCGAGCATGGCTGTACAATACCCCTCGTCTCCCTCATCCAACTCTAACAATACTGTTTGTCCATCCATAAATATCCCCTTGCATACACACTTTACCACCTCGAGTCGCCAGACCAACAGGAATTTATTGTTTGCTGCCCCCCCCCCTTCCCCCAGCAGCAGAATTAGATCCAGACAGACAATAATTAACCATCCAACAATGAATAGTCCAGAAACAGTCCAGAAAAATAACGACTCGATCTGAGCAGAAGAATTCAAAATATTTTCACCGAAAATAGGCGGTTAGTTAAAAAAACATGGAAAATCGAACGACAATATATTTTATCGATGCAAAGTTTGCATTGCAAACTCATAAAACAAAAGTCGTCAACAATGAATAAATTGGCAAACAAAACAAGAAAACGGTGGAAATATCACTGATCCTCCTCTTCCTCCTTCACTTCATCCTTTTCCTCTTCCTCCTCTTTCTCCTCCTCCTTCTCCTCTTCTTTCTTCACTTCGTCTTTCTCCTTTTCTTCCTGGTTCGGTCGCATACTGTACTTCCGACGACTAAATAGTATTTGTTAAACTGAAAATCCGTTTTAACAAAACAGGGTATTTTGATTTTTTGACTTTTTAGATATTAATGTTCAAAAATGTCTGCGATGAGTAGAAATGTGTGAAAGGTTGAACAATAATAGAGAGTAATGAAAACGATCTGGGTCAAAACAGAAAAGAATAGAACTCTTTGGAGATCACAGAATGCAAGAATACCTGTTGAAGTTCTTGGTGACTCCTCCGAGGATGGATGTACGCACCACTTGGACGAAGAATGTGATCTGCAATCCAAAAGTGAACTGGGTTGTAAATGTCTTATCGCTAATCTTGGTCTAATTTTGGTAAGACACAAAAGCGATAACTATCTTATCGCTTTTGTGTCTTACCAAAAACTGCGTTCTTATAACAATCCGAAATTTTACATACATTTCTCAAGCACAATCAATCTTTAAAATAATGTCGAATATACTATTGCTAAAATACTAGCTTTGAGTTAGTCTTTGGTACCTCTGGATTCTTCAGGTCGACCTTCGCAGCGGGGGCGACCATTCTCACTGCATCGTCCACCATCTCCAGCACTGAGTTACGTTTGATCTGAAAAGAGAAGAATATTGATTGATCGAGAAAATATTGTGAAAAACGCTACTAAAACAAAATAGATCTGTATTTCGCGTTTTGCGGAATCTCATCACTTCGTACAAAACCGAATTCGTAGCTGCGATATGCCAATTTTGGACGCACAAAATAGTAATGCAGAGCTCAGATTCCCTTCACGTCAACGGCTTTGGAATATTGGATACTCTCTCCTGATACGATCTAATTATGCCGTTTAGTACAATTTGAAATTAGAATTCATTTAATTGGACTCCCTTCTCCTCACCGAGTCATTGTTCCTCGTCTTGTACTCCAATGCGTACGTGGGCAGTTTCCCCTCCGAGTCAGCAACCAGATGACGTTGCACCAACTGCAAAAACAATTTTAGTGTTGAACCTTTTCTCACTGTTTTTAGCCAACAAAACCATAAGCAGGTCATTGAAACTTGCAATATGAATGTGAATGTAGCAGAGACGAAAATAGGAAATGATATCTCACCTTGAGTATCAACTTGTTCATATCCTCCAGTCCCGCATTCGCAGTCTCCTCGACAGGAAGAACACGCTGGAGGTATCTGAAGAGATGAATCGTCATTCTCTCTGGTGATGGACGACTACTCCCTCATTAGGAACAAGTAAATATATTTATGATTCTATATTTTTTTACTTAACGTTTCTCATGCATTTGCCCAGGGTACATATCATTCGTGAACATTTTACCATGATGATCAATTCAGCCATTTCACGCCCCAAACCAACTTCCGAAACACCTGCCCGATAATTCAATGGTTTAACTGACCTGCAACGAGGAGATGCCTGTGCTATCTCGATCATCTTGTCGCAGAGGGAAAGAATGTCCGCGTCTGCAGATTAGTGATCAGAAATTATCATAGATCAATCGTACCTTTCACAGTCACGAAGAGGCAGTTCTTAACCCCAGTAGGTCGCTGGTGACAACGCTTCTTCTGTAATTACTGCCAATCATATCTTGTGATTACAAAGTCACACAATGTCTATCAGATAATTAGAAGTTCGCAGAAATCCACAGATTTATTCACAAATCTTTCAAGCCAAGACTCGTCTACCGTATCCACTCCCCCCCTCCACTCCTACGGTACCTTCTTGTCCTTGGCTGCCTCCTTGGCCTCTCTGCACTGTCGCTTGATTGTGTCCGCGATGTCCTCATCTGCAAATGATCGAGAATGCAATCACTGCGAAACACAGATATACCAAGTCACATGAGCTAACAATACGACAGCAAACATAATAATTGTCTCATGACCAACCGGGATCGATGTCACTCTCCTCTTCCTCTTCCTTCTTCACCTCCGAGTCTCCCGCTGCCGATGAACCATCAACTTCTGGAATTCAAAACCATGGTAATTGATTATAAGACACACTAATCGTTGTGCTCACTGCCACCTTCGGTGTAATCATATCAACCGTTCCACCTCACATACTATTATACAGGTTAATAAACTAGAGAGTGGTGAGATGGAGAGATCTAGATCTCTGTGCTGCAGCATGGCTAACTACCGTACCTTCCATGAGTTGATCGATGAGATTGTATGCTTCATTCAGGGCGTTCTTCTCGTGTCCATCACAAGTGAAGAAGAGACCTGCCAGCCCTGCCTCCACCGACTTCACCTTAGTGCTGAAATGAACCGTGATGAGCACTCCGAATAGAAGTTAAGTCAGAAGAAAGAGGAAAAATAATGGGATTACAAATACATATATTGTACGATGACTAGTATTTTAGCTGAAGCGGGATATTTTGACATAAAATGGGATGTCTTCACAACTTACTGATTATTCCAGGCGTGTTTCCTCTTGCGGTCGTTATTGCGATCGTTACCCATTGTCTGAAAGATATAGGATTGAACAAAGATCAATTCGCGAAATATTCACAACAAATCAATCAAGATACAATAGGAGAGCATTAAAATAATGTTGGGAACAATTTAAGCGAGATGCAGTCCGGAATGAATCATTAGGTAATTAATTGGGAAATTAGCGAACGAGACGAACAAAGAGTGAAAGTGAAAGTTATTGCGTCGAATTAGTAAGAACCCTGTGGGAAGGGAGGAAGACTAGAGGGGATCTTCCTTTCGGCACCGCCGAGATAATCCAATTACACGAGATGAGATCAGCTGACGATGCAAGGGATTGAAGCCCAAAGAGAACCTTTGCTTTAGACCAGTCGAATGCAGTTCAGAACTACGCTACCAAGTCAAGAATAACACATGCAACCCGCAGCGCATACTGTTTTTCATCAAAATAGTTTAATCTGCACAATTCAAACTTGTACCGAAAGAAACCGTCTGACAATTCACCATCATTTATCCCACCAATGACACCCAAACCATGTATGAAACCCATTATGAATATCTGTTGCAGCGACCATTGAACTTATTCTGCTGCTGGCATATATGATGCACATTCGTAACCATCAATCTTGTTTCCATTCTCGGTACCTGGCTTGGTTCGAGTCTCGGAGGTGGCGAGAGGGGCGGGGCGGGTGCCCGTTCGGATTCTGGTTGATTGCACATCTCCTTCTTGACGATTGTAGCAAGAAGGGGTCGAGGGGGTCGTCGACTATCAGGAAGACGACTAGACTGTTGCTTGACCTCTTAGTGCAGTAGCTAAGAGAGGGGGGAGGGATGCAGCAGTCGTTTCTCACTCACTCGCACAATAGGGCAGATGCTTCCCTCCCCTCGCCCGCCCTCTCCATCTCACACTCACATCTAATAGTCTCTTGTCTCAGCCGCCGTCGCTGCCCCTCACTGGGTGGTAGAGGGAGGGGGAGGGAGGGAGAGGGAGAGGGAGGGGAGGTAAAGGAAGGTAGAAGGTAATCGTGCGGGATGCAGCTGGGGAGATGGATGCACGTTATGCAACAACCAGTTCTTATCTTCCATCCTCATGTTCTAGCTTCGTTCACTCTTAGACTCGTGCGAGTTCTCTCTCATTCTCTCATTCATCTTTTCCCTGCACCATCTTCAAGCTCCAGACGTTTCTCAAGATGACGTCATTCCACCATCGTACTCATTCTAATCAAGCACCTAACCCCTTAACTTTCTCTTTTACGGGGCGGCAGAACATTAGGTGATTCAATCGTTCTCTTTTCATCTGCCTAATAGACCCGCCCTGTTCCACCATCCTAGTCCCCCTCCACCCTCTAAACAACCCCTGCAGGTCCAAGTGAATCTCCTCCTTATCCCTACTATCTCACTCGCACGAGAGGAGATGGATAAAGTGGACGAGAGAGGGCAGCAATTCCTAGCCCTCTCTAGTGCTTGTCGTAAACTCGGATCTACTCACTCCCCCGGTTACCAATCGAAAGAGGAATTTAGACCAGAAGAGATGACAATTCTGGCCTACCAAGGAATATATTGAAGAAAGATCGCGTAGGAAATAAGCAAATGATATTCAAGCTGGAATTCAAACCAGAAAAATTCACAGCAAAGCGGATTTTCTAAATGATTTATTGCTCAACAGATCATCAGAACAAAACATATTCAGGATAACAGCTTCAAATAATCAAGACGAAATCGCCGGGTCAATTATGGTCTAAATATCTACACGAATCGGGACAGGGCTTGGGCATATTTCTAAAAACCTCCACTGCCAAGCGAGCAGAGGCTAGGGAAGTGAGTCTAGCACGGAAGCATTAGTAATAAAACGGTATTATCAGACAATATTCCGAAAGGAAAACTGCATATAGGGAGAGGTTAAGACGATCAGGGATGGAGATCAATCGGGAGTATCTAACAGGAATGGATCGGAGTCGTCGATCTACGACAGACTTATCGATGCCGGGTCGAGGGGACCACGGGGAGAGGAGGGAGCTGCGGGGGCAGGGGCAGGGACAGGGGCAGGAGCAGGGGCAGGACGAGTAGTCGGAGTCTGCAGCAGAAGACCAGAGGAGGAGGAGGCAGCAGAGGAAGGGCCCTGAGGGGAGAAGAGCTGCTGGGGAGAGTAGTGGTAGGAGTGAGACTGGTGGTGACTGCCATGGGATAGAATGGCAGGACGATCTGAAGAGGGAGAGAGTAGGGAAGAGAAGAGGAGAGAACCACTCGTGGAGAGTGCCATCCCATGGACAACTCACTTCGCATCATGAATCCGGGGGAGTGCATCATCGTGGGAGATGTGAGAGGGGAAGGGCCGGGAATTGAGAAACGGTAGTCTGCAATCAAACCGAAATTGGAATTTAGTCATAACAATAATCGCCCTCGTGCTTCGAGTTCATCGTTTCAATATCACTGGATATTGAATCCGTCCCTGCTCACCTCCGATCCTTCCTCCGTAATGGGAGGAGAGGGGAGGCAGTTCATCAGTCCTCGTCCTCTTCGAGATGGGAGCTGCAGAATAGGCCACCGACTGCGCCATTCGACCCGCTGCTGTTGTCTGCTCCTCCACTCGACTGCAATTCAATCCATGATTAGGAGAATGGAGGGCCAATCAACCGACACCCGCACTCAATTCAACGGGTCACCTATAGAATTCAATAACAAAACTAAAACCATCTGCCTGTATTCATAGCCAAGCGACCTTTCATACAAAGAAATAGTGAAAGGTGAAAGTGACCCGGGAACAAACGTGGGCACCATCGCTGATAGCAGCAAAAACATCCCGGTTTTCGAACATTGCCCGTCATAGTTCTTCCAGTGTTAGGGCGACAGTTTCCGTAAACCCTGCCGGTTTTGTGGCTGAACTAATAGGCACTCTCCCGGCATTTGAAACTCAACAGCAACGTCTGCCCACGCATGTGCTAAGTAAGAAGGGAGTGCAATTCTGGCCGTACCTCCTCTTTCTATTCTTCTCCTGCTTCATCTGATGACGACGACGTTCCGCTTGGTATTGAGCTGCAAGGATGCGCTCCGTTACAATCGAATATTCTGACTACCGTACCCGCGGTGATTCCTGTCGTCTCTTGGGGCAGATAGGTCGTCTGCTTCTTGGTCGTCGTCGGCTGAAGAGAAGCCAAATGAGCCTGCGCCAATCAATCAATAAACCGATTCGCTATGAGCATAAAGATGGAAGTGATTCCCTCCCTCTGCTGCTATCTTCCCTCTCACCTCCTGGTTGCTGAAGTTCTTCACGGCGATTGGTTCGACGAAGTAGACATTGTTGAGTTGGAGAGGGACGAGCTTCGCCCGTTCCAATTGATTGGCAGGCAGGTTGATGAACTTGATCACTTGCTCCTGCACGAGAGAAAGAATAGAGGGATACGACTCACTCAGAATACACAATGCCTAGTGAAACTGAGAAGTACTCATTCTTGCAGTCCATACAAAGGCCTTCAATGTCTATGCTAGTTAGACAGTCTCAGGATGGGGGCATTGACTGACCAGGACCATCCTAGAGGCGATCTTCTGAGTGATCCTCTCTCTGTTCAGTCGCAGACTCGAGATGTTCAGCTGTGCATCTGCCTCCCCGATCACGAGCAGACCAGCTGACTCTGTGATGAGGGAGATGAGAAGAGTATTGCAAGAGGTAGATTACACGAATATCCGTGCACTCTGTCATGAGCCTTGTGGGGGAACGTACGTATCATGTTCTGCCTCATCATCAGAATCTCGACGGGGTCGAAGTCATCGGCTTCAGCCCCCATCACGAAGAGACATGGACAGTACGTGAGACAGATGTCGTCGTCTGGAGTCTGAAAGCAACCAATGAAATAATCTTTAGCCAAATCCGGGGTCGAGGATCAAAAACCGGGGAGGAGTGGTGAAAAAAAACGATGCTCAATGCTAGGTCGGAGGACGTAACACCGGTGGGGTCTTGTTGTTGACATCAATGGGGCACCCGCCTATGTCTCTAGCACCATCTACATTCACGAGAGGGAGTGGGCGTGTGACGTACCCCTCTCCATCCATCGAGAGTCTTCATGGGGAAGGCGAAGTTGACGATGGCTGAGATACCGTGCAGCATCTGGGCGACCTGCAACCAGGGGAATACTCCAAGGAACTGGCCTATACATAGAAGAATAAAATAGTGACAAAATCTAAAAATCGCCTTGTCAAGAAAAAAGAGCAAAACAAAAAGTAGAGTGCAGGACAAAGGCTGTTAATGATCCCTCTCTCGTACCCGCAGGTTGATGTAGCAGGAGAGTCCCCATCCGAAGAGAATCACGCGAGAATTCCCCTTGTTCTTCACTGCTGCCTTCACCTGCAATCGAAACAAGTTATATATGTGCAGCCTGCATTTCTCTCTCACAGATAGATATCAGTAACGTGCACAATACTACCGTAACTCTCTCCTGATCTACGGTAATCAATCCTCTCTCTCACCGCATTCGTAACGAAATCGACGGCGGTGTCCATGGCCTCGGCGACACTGCATTCTCCCGCGGGGATGCGGGGACGGATGGGCTTGAACTCCCCCGGAGAAGGAGTCGCGTATCGAATTAGGCTGCAATCAGATGAGTTTTCTTTGGAAATTGTACATTTTATGGCAACAACGGTTTGGCGAAACCGTAAACAAAACGTCAACGATTAACTCGCATAGGTTCAGCACGACTCTTGGAACAGTTCTATTGCAGTTTCAGAACAAGAGATGATGCTCGAGTGTAACTAACCAATCTTGAAATACCTAATGACCTAATGAATATATCGTGAAATCCTCACCGGTACATGTACTCATAGGGTTTATTCTTGATGGCAAAATCGTCAGGGGCGTCTTCCATCTCGAATATGGGGGCGACTAGGATTGGAATGACGTCTCCCAGCTCCAGAGCCTAAAGAGAAATCTTCGTCAAGCAGCACTTTTGATCTTTTTTCGAATAACAAAAAAATAAAATTCGGCTAGCATCCCCTTCCAATGGTATTAATTAGAGTAAGTCAACGAGATGGTTGTAACTCACGTTTATAGAGTTGAGGATGGGATCAATATTCGCATCTCTCACTTTCTTCTCCGTCACCTCCGCTACGACCTCCGTGACTGACTCCAGACTGAAATTGATAATCAGATCAATGCCCCTACTTTCCCGCTTTCCCATATTTTTTAAATTATCCGCAACGATGTTTTCCATTCCTTTCTCACCTTGGTTTCTTCCTCTCCTCCACATACACTTCTTCCTCGAATACCACTTCTCCCAGATGCACTCCCTTCAGAGGGGCAGGAGGGGGTGCATCTGTCTCTGCTTCCATCGACTCCTCGGTAGTCTCAGGCATTTCCTCCTCCTCGGGGTCTTCGTCGATCACGAGTCCTCCCTCGTCGCTGTCGGGGGAAAGCACTGCAGCTGCTGCAGTGGCTGCACTTCCCTCCACCGTCTCCACGACGGAAGTGGATGTCGTGTCTTCTGCCTTCTCCACCACATCTGCAGCAGCTTCCTCCTCGTCTTCCTCGTCCTTCTCGAGTGTCTTCAGGACGGCTTCCATCGTCGCGACGACGTCATCTGCAGCATCGTCGTAGGCAGCAATGGTGAGGTCGCTGTCGGCAGCAGAAGCAGGCTGCGATCCATTCAGCATCGGCTGCGTTCGATCGTCGTCCGTCTGCTCCTGCAAGGGAGAGGATGGAATCTATGCCTATCAGACGTGATTGATGCTACTTCGCTCATCCCAATTTTCAAATTCGAGTCATAAGCAATAAAAACTAACTCTCTGGAAGAGTACATCCCACTCAGGGTCGACTCCTCGTTCGTTGAGTCCCTTGGCCAGAGCCGTCGCCAACCCCTTCGGATCCTGCATTATTATGACTTAACTATAAATCAAATTCCTTAAAAGACCCTCCACGAGAAAACGTAACAACTGTGTAGGGGCCGACGGATGGCCAAAAATTCGATAATCCCCAAATTTTATTTCCAAACTGTAGGCCCCGAGTGCTGATTGACGGCCGCAATAACTAATGCGGGGGGTCGATTTTGAAAAAGTTTCGGGTACCCCCAGTTTTTGGGGCCGAAAAAGTCGATATCTCATAATTCACGGCATTTTGCGTACACACAAAACCAAGACTCCGCCCACTACACCACCGCCATGTTGCGGCATGGTGCGCCCACCTGGCCGCAGTACACAAAACCGGAGCCGGGAAAAAGTCATCGCAGATGACCTGATATCGATTGAAATTATCGATTGATTTTTGGTCCTATGCCGAAATCCCTTGTGCAATGTTAATGGATACGGTAGCATTCAAATTTTTAATTATTCCCTCCGTGGTGTGAACAAAAGTCGGCGGGTGCGTTGGGGGGTCTGTAAGTCGTTTCGTCAACCTGCAATTCGGACCGCGAAATGCCGTGTAATTAGGTGGTAAGTAGATTTTTTCGGACATATTTTCACTCGTAGAAAACGAATTTCGATATTAGAATGCAAGAAAATGCGAAATAAAAAAATGTAAGTCGAAAAACCACTTTTCCGGTCATATTTTGCTCGATTGTAAAAAATCGAAAACTTTCGGAGTATTCTGGCTATGATTTTCAGAATCTACGTGTAAAGTAATACTTAGGCACAAAATATCAGAATTTTAAAATCATGTATATTTGATGAAATTTAGGTCCAAACTGCGTCAGAACCGTCAAAATGCCGTATAGGTCGTCACGCAATTTCGATTTTCGTGCCAATAGAAGTTTCAATTGCCTTGGAAACGCTTTAAAACATCAACTACGAACAATTCCAGTGTCCAACTGCTTGACAATACACATGAATTAAAAATTTTTCAAAACTCATTTTCAGTTGGCTGTGGTGAAGTCAAAAAAATCGAAATGTCCAAATGACTCCAAATAAAGATGTTTTCTATGTATTTTCAACCGTAGAATACGATTTTCGAGGTTTTTCGAGGTTCTCGATGAAAATGTGATTGAACGCAACCGGGCTCAAAAAACCGTGTTTTTTGGTCAAAATGACGTCATTTTGGAAGTCATAATGATAATTTGTACAACTTTAAGCATTCGGTTCGACACTTTTAGGTACACAGTAAGCAAGTTATGAGACATGATTAGTTTCATAAACGATTAGTTTACATACAACAATTTTTCAAATATTGATCAAATGAGCAAAGGACTGGAAAATATGAATTTTCGTAGATTCAAGTTTTTGAACTTCTCCCTCTTTTTGCTTATACGAAAATGCTTGCAGTCGACGTTTCAATTTGTTTCGTAGTCAATTGAAACTTATATTGGCACGAAAATCGAAATTGCGTGACGACCTATACGGCATTTTGACGGTTCTGACGCAATTTGGACCTAAATTTCATCAAATATACATGATTTTAAAATTCTGATATTTTGAGCCTAAGTATTATTTTACACGTAGATTCTGAAAATCATGGCTAGAATACTCCAAAATTTTTCGATTTTTTACAATCGAGCAAAAAAATGACCGGAAAAGTGGTTTTTCGACCTATACTTTTTTGTTTCGCATTTTCTCGCATTCTAATATCGAAATTCGTTTTCTACGAGTGAAAATACGTCCGATTATCTAATTTCCATCTCTGGGGGTACCCGAACCTTTTTCAAAATCGACCCCCAGCATTAGTTATTGCGACCGTCAATCAGCACTCGGTGCCTACACTTTGGAAAAAAAGTTAGGGGATAATCGAATTTTTCGCCATCCGTGGACCTGTTCCGTTCTCTGCTGGAGGGTCTCTTAAAGTAGAGATCGAAGATGCAAAAATAATGAAGGGAAGTAGGAATAGTAGCTGACAATGTATCTGAGGAATCGTAGCATCTCGAGGTAGACTGGAAGGAGGACGGGAGGGAGAAGACGGAGCAACGAACGATGCAGCCAGCATGCATCCTCCAGAAGATCCTGAAGTGGGCGGGGTGAAAGAGCCAATGCTAAACCATCAGAGACGCAGATATACAGCGAGACGGCGAGTAAGATATGAAACGTGAAGCGAGTAGAGTACGCTCTTCGGCTAACAAGCCAGATCGATCGTGAATGAAGTGATTCCTCCTCACCTGTGTGAAGATGGGCAGTAGTTCTCTCAGTTGACACGCGTGCTTCACGTACGAATTGTGCAGCACATCTTGCGCCCCTTTCGTGCCCGCAAGTGAAAATGAAATGGTTAGGTTGAAGAACAAAAAATAGTAGTATTAACAATGCAAAATTAGTATAGGTGGAGAAGCAAGTGATATAGCAAGTTGCCTCGTACCCTCGACAGCAAGATCGGCCATCCTCTGCGAGTTGATCACTCGCAGTGCCTTCTCCATGAGATCCCGTCGATCGGAGGAGTGGTGACGAATACTGAAAGAGAGATCAATATCACCATTCTATCCATCTCTTAGTAATCCTTAATGGACGTACGCTCTCTTTAGATCCTCCTCGGTCCACTGTCTCTCCTCATCGCAGTCGTCCTTATCCACCTCAAGATGACATTCTTATAGCATAGCTACTAGTTAAATGCAGTGTGTTTAAAACCGGAGATAGAAAGGGAAACATACAGGGTAGGGGAAGGGACGGGGAAGGGCAGCAAGCAACTTCGTCGCCGCCTCGCATGCCATCATTCCTGAAAGAATTGCCTCAATTACAAAAAATAAAATAATGATTTTAAAAAAGAAGCCACTATGCGCAAACATATTCAGGAATATCGGAAATAATCCAACTCCCCCTTTTACGTAGTACGCGTCCAAATCTACAAGTTGTGTATGAAACAAAAATGTGACCGGTTAGTTGGAGCTCTCTCTTTAGTATTCAATCTAATCCGTATTATTGGCCTTGCGAGAGTAGATAGCATCTCTCACCGATAGCGACTGTGGATCCGAGAGCAGAGAGGGCATCGGGAGATGGATCCTCGTTCTCCATTACATCGATATCCAGTTCAGAAGTGGAGGAGACAACCGAGTCAGGATCACTGCAACACGACACCATTAGCACTCTAGCATGTCCATTGTGGGCGGATCCCACAGTTTTCACACAAAAAGAAATAGCAATCGAGCCACACTCTTCTTCCAATAGGATAGACGGATAATTAGGACGACTGACTCAGTGAATATCTCTCGATAGAAGAAGTCAGCGGGGTCGGAGAGTATTCTGCCAGGCAATCTATCCATCTTGTGTGCCTTCGACCGCATGAGATCAGTGTACGAGATCTGAAACATTCATCTCACAATCTCCCCTTTACCGGTCCACATAAATTTAAGGATGTAGTGAAATATAGGTCGATACATTTGTAAATTCGCAATGTAACCATCCGCTTCTTGACATTTACTAACGCACACAATGTTGGAATGAAACGAAAATGAAGGAAATGGAAGTAGAACTGACTGCATTCTTGTTGACGACCTCCTCTCGCTCCTTCTCCCTCTCTCTCTTCTTATGCTTCTTCGGCTTGGCAGACGGAGTCTCTACTTCCACTGCAATGCAACCATCTGACCACAGTATCCCTCGGATATCCTATCCAATGCCCTACAGTAATCCTATCTACTCACCCTCCTCTGTGTACGACTGATCGATGGCCACTGGGATGGATCCTCTCCTAAGGGCACTCTCCTGCCGTGACTGCAATATGCAAATTGCCATTTAACTGCAAGGAAGGGCTAGAAACGCACGAATCCGCGATGCAAAATGTGCTCATTCGTGAATGGACCGCTACTCATGAGATGCGCAACGAGAAATGACAGGGAAAATGAATGGTCCTAAATATCATTGCGCTTTCATAGCACGGATCTCCTGTAAAATCGTAGGAAAATGAGACGGAAATGCGACAGAAAAAAAATCATGGTCTCTGATTTCGATGTAATTGTCAAGACTGACCAAAGTGAGGGTCGGGAGAACGCCTATCCACTTCGTTTCTCAAAATTTGCATATTTTGACCTACCTCTTCAAAGGGCTGTATCTCAAAAAGTCCTTGACGTACAGTGCTCAATTTTTTTTTTCAAAAGACGCGTATTGTCCTACTCTACAATCCTATCAACTTTATTTGCATACATACGTAGCATCTTGACCTCCATATGCCCTAAAAACTTATTGTTTGATGCCGCTCCGAAAATTTTTCCATTAACTGTAAGAATTTTATTGCAGATTCGGATTCCCCATGGTCGAATTGAGGTACCCACGTCGTTCGTTTGTCATATCTCGGGCCTCCACATATCGCTACTCAGTAGGGAGAATCGGAACATAGTGCGATTTTTGAATGAAACATGTCTTGATGCGTACATATCCTTCAACGTATGCAAATTGGTAAACTTAGACCACTTTTGGATAGCTCTCGGACAGACCTATAACAATGACTAAGGGGTAAACAACGCTGAAGTTGACCGTTTTGGAGATACAGCGTAAAAACAGAATTCAATGGATCGAACCGTTATTTTTGGATGATACTCGATAATCTCAGTGCGACCCATTGAATTGGGTTTTTTACGCTGTATCTCTAAAACGGTCAACTTCAGCGTTGTTTACCCCTTAGTCATTGTTATAGATCTGTTCGAGAGCTATCCAAAAGTGGTCTAAGTTTACCAATTTGCATACGTTAAAGGATAGATACGCATCAAGACATGTTTCATTCAAAAATCGCACTATGTTCCGATTCTCCGTACTGAGTAGCGATATGTGGAGGCCCGAGATATGACAAACGAACGACGTGGGTACCTCAATTCGACCATGGGGAATCCGAATCTGTAATAAAATTCTTACAGTTAATGGAAAAATTTTCGGAGCGGCATCAAAAAATAAGTTTTTAGGGCATATGGAGGTCAAGATGCTACGTATGTATGCAAATAAAGTTGATAGGATTGTAGAGTAGGTCAATACGCGTCTTTTGAAAAAAAATTGAGCACTGTACGTCAAGGACTTTTTGAGATACAGCCCTTTGAAGAGGTAGGTCAAAATATGCAAATTTTGAGAAACGAAGTGGATAGGCGTTCTCCCGACCCTCACTTTGGTCAGTCTTGACAATTACATCGAAATCAGAGACCATGATTTTTTTTCTGTCGCATTGGTTCCTGCATTCTTACAGGAGATCCGTGATAGAGAAGGATAACCTTGTAGAAATAACAAACGAATGCATGGGGGGCATAATCAGACGTGGCCTCCATTTTTCCCTTTCTTTATTTGTATCGAATGTGCATCCCTCATTTTACCGTAGTTATCCTCTATTATATCATTCTTCGCCTCTCCTTTCATTCCTATCACTAGTCCCTCAACTCTTTCCTTCCTGCGAACATCCAGAGCCATCCTACTGAATATCAATGAATATTCAGAACTAGTTCGATTAAACATCGTGCTTTCATTTCCTGATTGTCGCCGTGCCTCCTACTTGGGCCCTCCTCCAAGGGGGGGGGGGTGCTCACCTCTCTCCTTCTCTCAGCTGGTTTCCTATCCGTCATTCCAGCCAGTGCATGGAAGCTCGTCGTATTCACTTGCTCGAATCCAGTCGCCGTTGCCAGATTGTCGTACTCCTGCACGAAATCAATCTCAGTCAAGTTCTCATTCCATCAGCTCATGTTCATAAACGGAGTACTATCACTATTTAAATAGTAACCCATTTCATTGTGTATACTACACGAATACACATACTCTTGTTGCAACTAGAAAAGAAGTATGTTCCATTCCTCCCTTCCTCACCTTGGATAGTGGTGCGTGTCTCACTCTCTTCGTTCTCTCTTCACGGGGAGGAATCACTATCGGCAGAGGCTTCGGACGGGCTGCAATCATTCGTTACATATCGATTGACAATGTTGTTTCCAAATAAATGTTTTCATCAATGAAGAAATGATTGAGCAGCTAGGGGCATACAAAATTGAAGAGAGCACGAAACACAACTGTCTTCTAGATATTCTGAGACTACCTGCTCCAGGAGGCAGTGGAGGGGGAATCAATCCGAGGGCACGACGACGAGCTGTCGAATGACGAGAAACCTGCAGAGGGAGAGACCATTAGTTCACAACCATTAGTTGGATGTTGAAGAAATTATGTCTTATTGAAATAGAAAACGGATAAGTAAAATACGGCTATCAATAGTAATTCATAAAAAAATAAAATCAGTAAGGTAGCAACATAGGAATAAATTATTTCATAGCTCACCTCGCTCGCCTGTTCCTTCATCGACAGCGTCGACTTCTGAATGCCGTCGTCGCAGATCTGCAAAGATCAAAGATCAGTTGGAAGATAATTTCACAGGATGATGTTTCACCTACTTACAGTATGCTGACACGTAAAAATCTCAAAACATAACAAAGAAAAAATCATCCATAATTTCAAATAAAGGTTATTTAAAACCAAAAGACGTGCCTCCAAGAGCATGGAATCCATGACGCCTGCTACGGTGAGAGTGACACTCTCCACCTTCTTCTCGTCCAACTCGATGAATCCCATGTGGGGACTGCAAGGGATTGGAATACCTCTTCTGCCATTCCATTACTCACCACAGCCATTGTTGGCCCTAACGATTCCCCATATTTTCCAATTAATTATGGATTAACGATATGTGTTGTCCCAAGATCTGCATACAAACTAGACGGATTCCCAGAAAAACCCTAGGATAATATAATGACTAGGAAGGAGAAAAGAGAGTTGAATGATCTCACACTGGTCGGTGCTTCCACTTGGGGACGAACGCCTTCTTCTGCTTCTTCCTCTGCAATCAAGGTATGTAAATACTAAATGGGGAGGTAATTGTCGCATTACCCAGTCGCGATAACATGGACAGAGTTGCATTTGAATAAATGGAGCTAGTTCACACACTTCATAACTTCTACGTTCAAACAGTCTTTCAACAAACACCCATAAAAACCACAAACGCATTGCACGCGCGGAAAATGTATTAAAAGACTCACATCTCTCCGATCTCTCCGAGGCTGCTTGGGAGTCGGAACGGGCTTGGGGTACACGGCTACAGAATCATCGGGGTCCATATCGCCGATCATTCCATCTGAAAGAAACAACCCAATTAAGGAACGTTCTCTGCATCGCCAATTTATTCCATTATTTCCCTCTGCTCACCATCCATCAGCTCCTCCTCTTCTGCTGCGACAGTTGCAGCAGCGGCAGCCTTAGCAGCAGCAGCTGCCTTGCCCAGCTTGAACTTGAGGACGATGCGAGGTCGCTTTTCCTTCTGCATTTAGAGAAAAAGTGAGTCCACTCTACCACTTCGCTTGCTCACCTTGCTTCTTCTCTGTCTCGACCCGGATGGTTGCTGTTCTTGTGGTTCATCCTCAGCATCTGCATCATTCGAAGCACTTTCATCTGCAGCAGCAGCAGGAGTCTCCTTGGTGGGCGTGGCCAGCTGAATCTCATCCTCTCCCTTCCTCCTCCTCCTTCTCTTCGCTTCCGAGAGCGCCGGCGACTCAAGATGATTATTCAACAACAAAAATATTTAAATAAAAATAGAAATGTAAATAATGCGTACAGGTGCAGCAATGGGCGATCCGATGGTGGCCGATCGCTTCCTTACATCACCGAAGTTGAAATCGTAGTCACCGAATCTGCAGAGAGACAAAATCAATTATCTCGATTATTGCAATTGTTTTGAACTATGCAATAACATGCAATTCAATTACCAACAGACAGATTTTCAAAAAGATATTTCTAAAAAAAGATAATGTTGGTAATTTGAATGCTGCGTCAGTCAGTTGAATGGTACTAATAAACGACTAAATGACTCCAACCTGGCGGGTGCATTTATGCTCCTTCTCGTGGCTCGTGATGCGAGGGGTGCAGCAGTGATGTCATCTGTCGAAGGGGGCGAGGCTAGTGGAAGGGGAGGCTGGCCAGCCTTTGCTCTCTTCTCGTCTATGGCTCGTCTTGCCTCATTCCATCGCGCGACTACATCTATTGTCGTCTCCTGAACAACGACCATTCGATACTTCCAACCACTACTCCACCCATTTGGTCATATTTGTACAATGACAATTGATAAATAAAAGAAAGTTAGCTGAAGAGACCGTTTGGGATCTCCTTGTCTATCACTCGTTGTAGCCAGTGGAGGAAAGTAGGTACAAAATGACATAATGTGCCCGACTTTTAGAGATTGGACCAGTTCATAATTAGAAATCGTAGCAATTTTTAATTAAAATTGTATAAACGTACTATTTGTAACGATTTCATCTTAAAATTGTAGAAACATGCCCACTTTTTAAAATTTTTGTGACATGCCCTTTCGACCACTGATGGTAGCATATTCCAAAATACATTAGATTGCGATGTAAATATAATTAAACGATCGATCTAATGACCAGTAATGAATAAGGCGCACAGAAGCTGACCTCTCTCTGCGAAGAAGTTGACGGAGCTTCCACCACATTCTCCTGCAATTCAATGTTTATGCGGCATTCAATCCATCACATTACAATTCCTCAGGTGCAAAAATGATTTATGAATCCCCGCCCCAATCTATTCCTTCACATATCATTCCAATATCTAACCTCTTCTCCTGCTTCTTCTCCTTCCCCTTCCTCCTTCTCCTCATGCTCTTCTTCTTCTTCCTCTTCTTCCTCCTCCTCCTTCTCTTCCCCTTCTTCTTCCTCGTCTTCCTCCTCCTCCTCGTCCTCTTTCACTTCTTCCTCCTCTTTCGTCTCTTCATCAATCGTTTCAATCGGATCGTCGTTCATTTCCATCTTCTCTTTCTTGTCCTGCAACCATCCATTCAAGTCTGTGATTGAAAAGGATTCCCAGATAAACCAGTAAGTAATAAACTAGATACACATGCTACTATACAAGGACAGAACTGAGATTCGTGCAGGGGGTGAATATTACAGATTGCAGCAAACCTCAACAACATCTCCTTGAGGCGGCTTCTTGACAGCTTTTCCTCGGATGCATTCAGGAGTTATCCAGATGACTTCCTACAGGCAATTGGAGCACCGACCACGACATCATAGGGGAATGATGACTCTCTCTGTTCCAACTTTTGTTTCATTTAGTATCGAATGGATGAAACAGAGATCGAGATCATAACTCCCCTATCAACCAGAGCGTGCGAGAACACTACACAAGGGCATTATTCGGTTTCTGGCAGGGATTCCGAAGGGAGGGAAGGCAAGGGGAAGATAAGGGGAAGGGGGCAAAGGGCGAAAGAGTAGAGTTAGTGTGGTCAAATATAGAGGGTGCAATGAAGCTGTGCCAGAAACCGATGGGGTGCAAGTCAAAGGGAAGAATACCGTACTTTTTTGCTGCTCAGGTTGGAAGTGATACTGCTGTACTGGACGATTCGAGGGAGATCAGTCGATTGCTCTTCCTTCTCTCCTCCTTCCTCCTCATCCTGCACAATCAACGATGGACTAGGGAGACTAAAGCACAGCCACAACACTAACATTGCGCTATCAACGTAATACTATGGCACACCTCAAGTGAAGAAACCTATCATGACTTCCAACTGACCTTTTGGTCTGGTTTGGCTGCCGATTCATCGGATCTCCTCTGCCTCTGTGGAGGACGAGAGGGACCTGCAACGCATTTATTAAGAGTAGTTTTAGGTAGAAAGTTGCATTCCTGGCAGTATTTCAAGACTGGATCCATTCCCCCACCTGGCTGCTCTTCTTCCTCTTCCTCTTCCTTCTTTTCCTTCTCTTCTCCATCTCCCTGCTGGATGGGCGGGGCATCAGTCAGATTGGTCGTAGCAGCAGTCGTAGATCGAAGGGAGCCACTCCTTCCTCCTGGAGAAGGGAGTGGAGGAGAGGGAGAACGCATCGAGGGAAGCTTCCTGAGAGAAGTGGACCATGGGAAAAGAGTGCTGTGCCAGAAGTTGAAAATTAAGTTTCACACAAGAAGTTAAAGTAGGAACAAAAGAAGGAACTTCTTCTTGAGTGCTCTCATGATGTGGAGGGCAGATCCAGGGGCAGCTTTCACTTCAGGAATCGGAGGAGGAGAAGGAAGACGGAGAGTGACTGAATGGAAAGAGATCATCATTAGGGAAATAGAAATAGAGTAATCATCCATTGTTCCCACTCGGCAATATTAATCAAGCATCGAATTATATCAACCTACCGACACTCATTACAACTAAGGTTCTCATTACACAATTCTATATAAAAAGCAGATATCGACCACTCTCCGTTTTGATCACCGCAACCCTATATAGTCTAATGATGATTGGATGGAATGGGAGAGGGGATCATGGATGGTTCACCTCCGGCAGCAGCGAGTGTCCTCGGAGTGACGGGAGTGGGGGCACCTGCAGAGGCACGACGAGCACTACGAGTTGCCGTCTCCTGAGAAGCCATTCCTAGTTCCCTGCTTGCATCATCCTCTCGTTGCGACACTATCAGGAAGAATAGAGTAGAATCAACACATGATTGTCGATATTCTAGGCAAAAATGCATTCTCTTGGAGTACTGAACCAAAAAGCCATGAGCTAATAAAATACATTCCTATAATCCAGCACTTAAATCATTATCTTCTACTCCTTTCCGATCCTTCGGGGTGTAAACTAACCGTAATAAAGTCGGCCATCTTCTGATTGAGTGCAACCGATCGACGCGGTCGAGAAATCGGCTGCAATCAAAGAGGTTGACTTCTTTCCTCCATAATCGTCAGTTCTCTTACCGCGACTATTTCTTGTTCGATTCTCTTCGGTTTTGGTGTAGTATTCGTCTTGAAGGGCATTCCATCCTTCCTCGGTCGGCCACGCCCCCTTCTGGCTGGTGTAGCTGAACACAAATAGAATAATTTAATCGACCTACAAGGAGAACAGATTCCCAAAGCATGAATATACTAGTAACAATAATACTTTATCTATGGCAGGGGGGGGGGGGGGCGGCGAGAGATCATATAGATCATAATATTAGAGGAGAAGAGGAATGAATCTAAAGGAATATTGAAGATGAAAGATCTGCTCCTGCACTACTCGTATGCTAATCTAGAAATGTAGCAGTGGAGCATCAACTAGTGCCTGCTCTCTCCCTATCAATGCATCCTCCACTCACTCTGTTCCTCTTCTCCTTCCTTCATTCCCTCCTCGGTCTCTTCCCCTTCCAATTCGCGAGAAGACTCTGCAAGGAGTGAATAGTCACGTGCTGTTATTTCACCCCTTAAAAGCTCGCCAATTTATCAACATTTTTGGTAAACTAAATAGTTAATTTCTCCAATCTCACTCGATGGTTTCTAAAAGGGAGAAGGGGCAAATCTGTACATACCCTCTTCGTATCCACTCTTCTCTCCCGTCGATTCGTCCAGTAGCATACTAGGCGAGGGACGAATGGGCTGATTAATAGTTATATTAATTTCAGGATATATTTAGACAGAATGGCCAGTACGATGAGATAGAACATTCACAAACAATGCTGATTTGTTGCTCCGGATTGCCAGACATGGCACGAGATAACTCGGGGGTACGACATTTCCGCAACGGAGCGCCGTTTTCTTGAGAGTTGGGGTAGCATCTTGGGAGTTGTTGCATTGTTACCAGTATGTGCTCCCATACAAAAGCATATATAAATTTCGTTACCAGGCGATATTGAGCTTTACTCCAAATCAACGACCCGGGGTTCATGGAATATGGATTTCCATGAACCCCTATACGTTGAAACTCAATATCGCCTGGTAACAAGAATTGTATATGCAAAGGTAAGGGAGCACATACTGGTAACAACGCAACAACTCCCAACTTGCTACACAACTCGCAAGCAAACGGCACTCCGTTGCGGAAATGTCGTACCCCCGATAACTCGACTCTCCCCCTTCCTCTTACCTCTTCTTCCCCTCCTTCGTCCTCTTCCTCTTCTCTTTCGTCCTTCTCTTCATCTTCCATCCTCTCGTCGTTCACTTCTTCGCGGTTCATGAGATGAGCGACCTGCGAAGTGAAATACTAATTTAAAAGATATAAATAGCATAAACAACATCAATAGAGATGCACAAACAGCCCACTTCGTGCCCTGGATCAAGACTGGCGTCCTTCCCTGCTTCCAATCGAGCGCCTTTTCGAGTTATCGTCGGAATCTCTGCAGTTACAATCAACAATCCCAATTTGCACTTTGTTTGCCCCTTTAAGGATATCTCATAAAAGATTCAAATAAAGCCTAATTGGGCCTCCACGCCTACAATAAAACACACGAAAAGTAAAGTTTTAAAATTGCAGATCTTGGAAAGGTTCAAATCCCGCTAAGAAGAAGCAGGCGGGACTACTCACTGGCTGTTCTCGTAGTCGTCGCTGCCCCCTCTCCACTCCCATCGACGTGTCCTCTGAAGCTCCGACGACGAGTGACCATCCCTCCTCCAATCAACCATATCTACTCATATCATGATACATTCCATTCCACCACCTAGCACCATGCAGAACTGAGTGGAGCACTTCTTTACAATGAGATTTAAAGGGTAATTCCATTCCCCTCACCTTCTTCAGTCTCCTCTTCTCCATCTTCTCCCTTCTCGCCCTCTCTCAGATCATCCATCAGTAGTTGGCTCACCGTGCGACGATTGCGATGCTTCCCTTAAACACAACTAATTCAATATTTCAAATAGTCAAAATATAGTTGAAAAACAAAAACAATATTGATTGAACGTCCATGTAACGTGACAAGTTCTCAGTTATTTCTATCAAGATGGCATATTCTGACCAGTAGTGTTCTTCTTCGTCTCAATCTCACTTTCTTCCATCTCCTCCTCATCGACAGTCGAACGAGTCGACCTGAACAATGGAAATCCAATTGGATAATCAACAACTGGTTACCTCCGGGTGTTCTTCCTCTTGGCCGGGGGCTCACTTGCCATCTCATGCTCTGCTGAGTCATCCTCAAATGGTCAACTTCCATTACCACATCAGAATAAGTTTTCGAAACAGCAGGTAACAGAACATGCAAATAGAGAGAAAGAATAAGGTACGTCTTTGGTGGATCTCGAGTGTCTTCCCCTCTTGCGACTCCTCGATCGATCAGGTGGTGCACTGGAGGATGGCCCCTCCTCCGATTCATCTGGCTCAGCCTTCGTCTGCAATACAAAGAATCATTCAAATGAAGTCAAATTTCAGAATAAGAGAATAATGATCTCACAATTCCCTTAAAAATACTTCTTGGTCTTGAGAAAACGGAACCAGGATAGAAATTATGTCATCACTGGATTATAAAAAAACTACACCAACGATCAGTATTTGAGAATTGAACTACACATAGAAAGGCCCTCAATTGTAAATCAGATACTCTGTTTTCACTTACCCAGTGCTAACAACTAGTCACACTTCAATTGGCACAACCCCCACTTACCGTAATCGTCGTCTCCCTTTCTCTCCTCCCTCCTCTCGATTGATCTTCTTCCTCGTCCATCAACTGACACAAACAGATTCAGAATTAGAACAACTATAGCTCCAAGACTTGGCTATCTTCGATACACAAACTCACTTCTTGCTTGATCGCCCTGCTCACTCCACTCTTGCTCCTTCTCCCCGTCCCTGCGATGGAAGAGGAAGGAGGAGGAGGAGGAAGACTCAACTGCAATGGACACATGTGATCACAGGTCGACAACGAGTTCCCTAGCATCCATCTAGTAGAATTCCTTCACTGTGGACAATCATTGAGTGATCATTAAATCGGAAATATGCAACCACAACAAATCAACGTACTCTGCCCTTCCGTCCCTTCTTCACAGACTCTTCCACTGCTATCTCTTCCTCTATCTCGTCATTCTCTTGCGGTTCTCCATTGCTAGAGAGCTGAATACAAATATATCATTAACGAGAAAGGCTTCTGTATCTTTCAACCCAAGTACATACTAGCTATTTTCACTAATTATTCTGTAAAACAGCTCCACAAGTTCCCCAAAAGAGACAGGGAGACAAACATGTTCTGAAAATAAATTTATATCATAAAATGATGTCAATGGGGGATTTCCCTCTTTAAAAAATCTTACCTCCATTGACACGCTTTTGGAGTGGCCACCTCTCGACTTGCGGGTCTGCAAGGAACGCATTCTTTCAGATTCAGAACAATAAAAAAAATTTGTCCACTTCAACTACATACTACGAAATAAAAAAATAATACAAAAGACCCAAGATAACCTCCATTTTGGTGTCCCTCTCCTCTGATGCCTTCTTCTTCGTTCTCCCTCTGGGAGGATGATCTTCCACTGCATCTTCTGCTTCCGCCACTGCTGCAAATACACACGTTTCCAACAATTACCCTCATAAATAGTATAAATGTAAACCCACGTTCGAAATGGAAGGAGGCGAGGGACGAGGAGGGTGCATCTCCGAGAGTGCTACGACGACCCGCTGTCTGCAATTACTCGTTCGCATCTTCACCCAACACAACTCCAGAGTAGTAACAAGAATGAAAGATATCTTGTTAAAAAGAACTACAACAAAAACACAGGCAAAAACCTTTTCATTTTTGTTGTTCTATTTTGTCAAATATGATCCTAGCATATCACTAATAACTCACAAACTGTTCCAAGGCTCAAAATATAGCACAATAAGGTCATTTCAAGGTATTAATTCTTAGACGGCATCTCTGCAGACCTTGCCCGATGTGGATGCCTTTCCTCCTCCCCATTGCTCCTTCGGCAGACGTCGATGCAGTTCAGCCCCCTTCCCTCCGAACTGCAAGCCCATTGCAATTATGGTATCTTATGATTCACTACTTCCATTTTTCACCATCTCATTATAATAGCGAACATCCCGAGAGTCTAAATGTCAACACAACTTGCTCACCGTAGGCGGCAAACAGAAATCCCGCACCACCAGGTGCTTTCTCATCGAGAACAACTTTCCAACCTGTGAAAAAAGTATTATTTCTAAGTTTAATATAATGATTAAAAAAATGAAACCATATTTTGTGCAATCTTATTGTTTCCGCGCACAAAACTGTGTTGAAGCTCTTCAATATATTAGAAAACTAAGTAGCAGAGAAGGTGCACTCACAGTGTCTTTCAAACTGAGTACGTGTCGTTTCCTTGTCTGCTTCGGCTTTTCCTCGAAAGCAGCTGCAGCCTCGTTCAACTTTTCAGCAGCAGTCTGAAAGATGGAAAAAAAAACCAGAAATTGAAATGCTCTTTATGGCCATAAGTTCAAGATTGTAAAAATTGTCTCCTGAGACTGATAACGACTAGGGAAACAAAAGTTTTTGTAACCCAGCTTTCAGTTACCTCTCGGGTGGTGAGACTGTAAAAGATGAGATGTAATTACCTTGTGCTTCTTGTGCGTCTCGAGATCGGGCGAGAATCGAGTGTTCTTCTTCGTCTCTCGTTTTCTCGACGAAGGAGCCGTGAATAAATTGCCTGCAAAGGAAGTAATCATTCAGTGCACACCACTCATTCCACCCAAGCAGCAACCACACTGATATAAGGAAGATGGTCTGTGCATCGGAGAAGAAGTCGGTTCAAGAGAGTGCACAAGATCCACAGACTCCGATCCACAGGACATCCCATGCCAAGCCATTGAGAATGGTACGGGTATTGACCTCCATAACTGGGCGTATTCAATCTCTCCAATTCCTCTCGCATCCTCTTCGTTCGACCCAACGGAGTGAGGCTGTGGGCTGAAGAGAGGGAATAGACACTACTCCAGAAGCACACCGAGGAATGGAAGAAGAGAGCAACAAATCAGGAATAGTAGTGAACAGTGTGTAACACATTAATAGACAGCATTTTGATGACAACAGACAGCGGATTTGTGGTTATTATAGCAAGTGGATCATGCAAGAGGTCTCAATCACTGTCACAAATCATATTGCAAGAGTTGGAAATAACTTAGTGGTGTCACGGCCAGGCGCATTCCGTTTTAATTAAGATCGTACCTGACGAAGGTTCCCTTGACGTGGATCCACTGGCTTCTGTGTTAGCGATAGCCGGTGAATCCGACGCAACGCGAGGAGCATTCCCTGTAATTTGCATAAGAATTTAACATTAAATGCATAACTAAAGATATAAAGATACACTCAAAAAAAGAAAAGGAAAACGATTCGCACCTATTTCGTCAATAATGTAAATAGTTTACGCACACGAACGAGGGGAAAACGCGCATTCTTATTACCGCATTAGCGCCAGTTAAAGGATATGAGACAATCGATACTAGCTTACCTCCATTTCGTCGAGAGCTTCGGGAAGAACTTGGTCCTCCTTCCGCGTCTGACATTGCACGCGCAAGTTGGAACTGACCAAAAACCACTGAAATGCTCGATTAGACAAGAGGAAACATAGTAGGTAAAGCAAGCGATGACGACGGAATCAATGCCATATCATAACTACTCATAAGTATTTCAAAAACGTTGACAATAATGTAAGGAAGTTCAAATGTCGTGAAAGAGTCAAGAAAAAACAAGAGAAAATGATAAACAATCGTCGCATGAATGCACGCGCGCTCCGTTACTGTAGTTCAATAGTTGTGAAGTGTTTTTTATTTATATTTTTTAGTTTTATTTTGAATATTCGATTCCCATTATTGCAATGGAAATAATCATTTCAAATAATTCGTTTCATTCACTTGTGCCTTCTTTCCTTTTTGAGGGCGGCCGACTTCTTCTCCATGGTATATTTTATGTTCTTTTTTACTGTTTCCATTTTCATGGCACCTTTTTCAGATCTTCAAGGTAATTCTGATTGCTCTCCTGGTGTCCGAATCGCTTCAGCGAAATTATCACAACGGGCGGAAGAGCTGGGTACGGCATCCATTTATAACGGATGCGTTGGTCAACTGACGGGTTGGGTACAGTATACCGGATACAGTACACCTGCTGTGGAACTATCCATCAGTTGACATCTCCTCTATCCATGTCTCAATTTCAGGAAGCGAATTGCGATGCCTGCAAATTGTTTACAAAAACGTTGAGGAATCAGGTGAATTCGTTAGATTTTAGAAACAATTGGAGAATCGATGGATCGTTTCCTTACAGGTGAAGGATCGGAAAAGCATGACTGAAGAAGAGTACATTAAGAATGCCCCGGTGAGTACTATGAGATAGATGGTGAGGGGCGAAGAAGGAGGAGGGGGGAGAGGGGGGGGGTGTTCATTCTCCCTCCCCTCTTCCTTCCAATCTCTCTTGTACTCCATTGCAGCGATACTGCGGCGACAATAAGGTGTGCGCGACGTTTCTACCTATCAAATACTTGGGTGAAAAAATGCAAAAATTGACTAAGTGAGTGTGGAATGAGCATTCTTTCTCGATATCCTGATGCATTGTCACTCTTTGAGCAACTATTCTGATTTTTCTCTCGTTCATACGATCTGCACCTCGGATCTGGGTGGATTCAGTCTCTGTCCTCCCACTCACAAACGGAGTATGTACGACAATCCGGAGGTGCGATTGCATAGGGATGACGACAGATTGGAGATTGAATCGATACCCCTCGCAGTTCCCCGAATTGCGACTCGATGAAGAGACTAAGAGGAACTTCAGCAGACTTCTCCATTCGATGACCAAACCGGAGCTGTGAGAGAGACGGAGAAGATCCTGATTACTGCATAAACAAACGAATATTGATAGGACTGTTATGCAACACAAGTACTGATCCACTAGTTATCAGAGAGAGAGAATCCACAAAAGAGAGACGGAAACATCAACATTTTCTGGGATAATTAGACGGTGACACGACATAATGGGACCATCGTAGCTCTAATGAACATAGAGAGAATGGAGAAAAGAAACGAAAAGATCACTTTATAATACTTCTTATTTTGATATGAGGCCATTCGCCTAAGAATCGAGCAGATCCGGCAGGTTCCGGGACAGCAAAAAAATTCGATTTCCAGTAACAATATGTTTTGGGGTAATTGAAGGTGCTGAAAACGGTGGACACATTCATTTTGCTCCCAGAGTCGTCGTTGGCTCCAGACGGCGTCACGTCGAAAACGGGTTTTCGCGTATTTCGCCTCTCCGGGAAATGCTAAAATTACGCGAATAGGATTTCCGGAGTAGAATTTCATGCTGATTACGCCTATCCACTTCAGTCTTCACGAATTATTTAAATAATTTTTAAAATTTCAATTTTTCGAAGAAGCAATATCGGGACGAGTGAGTTACATGGTTGGAACCGCCGTGGCGTGAGGATTCAGAATTTCAAATTTGATCGATTTTCTCCATAGGACTTTCGAGATTGGAGTGAAAATGTGAGCCAAGAACGGTGAGAAACGAGTCGGCACTCCGCTATCTCCCTCTTCCCTAGGGAGGAAGAGGCGAAAGAGTGTGGTGGTGCGAGAGAGCAGAGGGAACGAGAGGGGAGACGAGAGAGGAGCGCCGTTTTCGCACGAATTTGACTCACATTTTCACTCCAATCTCGAAAGTCCTATGGAGAAAATCGATCAAATTTGAAATTCTGAATCCTCAAGCCACGGCGGTTCCAACCATGTAACTCACTCGTCCCGATATTGCTTCTTCGAAAAGTTGAAATTTTTAAAATTATTTAAATAATTCGTGAAGAATGAAGTGGATAGGCGTAATCAGCATGAAATTCTATCCCGGAAATCCTATTCGCGTAATTTTAGCACTTTCCGGAGAGGCGAAATACGCGAAAACCCGTTTTCGACGTGACGCCGTCTGGAGCCAACGACGACTCTGGGAGCAAAATGAATGTGTCCACCGTTTTCAGCACCTTCAATTACCCCAAAACACATTGTTCCAGGAAATCGAGGTTTTTTTTCTGTCCCGGTCCTTGCTCGATTCTTAGGCAAACGGCCTCATATCTGTTTAAATAGTGATGATTGCTCGTAAGCCCATTCCAATTGATGTGTGGACTCCTTCCTCTATGGAGAGTACGCATGCATGTGAAGTAGTGGTGCTCACGGAAATATGATAAGAGAAGAATAGTCACTCGTCTTGCTTACCCTTCTTCCATCTCTCTCCGAAACGGCAAGATATCCATTATGACATGGAGGTGTTCAATGTTCGATATGAAGATGATTCTCAATGTGGAAAAAATTACAGGGAGTACGGGGAACTTCCTGGCCAAGTAGAGATGATGAATGTATTCAATCTGCCCTTCATTCCCCTCATTTACTCGTTCTAACTGGAGGAAAGGGATTTCAACTGGTCGAAGACCCTCATCGAAATGGAGAGAAAGCATGGAAAGTCAGTCAAGAAGATGCATCTCAGTGAATGGAGAGCATGATCACATTGACAGAGAATACATAATTGTAATCCCCGTCTCCCTCTTCCATGCCATCTGTTGGCCACTCCTTCTCCTATCGACCCCAGTCTCTCCTCTGCCCTCCTTCCTTCTCTCTTTCTCTATCTCTCCTCTCTTCACCTTCTCCCTATTTTGCACTATTCATTGTCCAAACGTTTCTTCTTTTTCTTCCCTGGCTTTTCCTCTTTCCTGAACTAATCATCCAAGATTCCTCGTAGATAATTATCGACGCAGTTTGCTTTATTAGATTGCTCGTCGCCGTTTTCTTCCCATCTTCCGAACGATAATTTGCCGTTTTTGCTCCTCCGTAATGAATAAAAGAGAGTTGATCCAGCAAGAGAATCTTACTCCGACACCGTAATCACAGTTCTCACAAGACTCTTTCTCTTCCTACTGCTGCAAAATCTCGGGAAATTGCTTCGAATTGAAAGTTTTTGGTCGATAACAATTGAATACAATTTCAAAACTTTTCATTTCCTATCTGCAATTCCAGACAATTTCTCACCTTTGGTAAAATACAAGGAACGATTGATCTACTAGTCGTGATTTCCCTCATCCTAACTGAAGTATGATTCATCTTCCTTTCTCTTCGTCTATCTTTTCTTCACTTCTACGATCTGCATCCACAGGAAGGCACGTCCATTCAACAATCAGTAACAATGCCAGTTGTCCCTCTACCAACATCTGCCAGTTGCATTGTGCAAGTGGGAAAGACATTCTCTCCCTTTGCCAGATTTGTTGCGCAATCTTGCTAAACTTCGAACAAGGAGATATGATCGAATTCGTTTCATCGTTCACATCTCCCCTTCCGTTCTCTCACGAACATACATGGAAAGAGGACATGAAGGGAACATTCAATTCCTTTTCCCTCTTCCCTCTCCATTTCTCTCTTCCTTCTCCATCCGACTCCTTATTCAGACCCGAGGCTTCTCCCATCTCCCCCTCCCTCCCTCTCTGTATTCCTCCTTCTCCCCAGCCCCTTTCCCCCCAGCACGCCTCTTGTTTTCCACCCCGATAGTCTCTGATCCGCAGTCAGTCTCACGTGGGTTCCCTCCTTTCCTCCTTTCCTTCTCTCCTTTTTCCTTTTTCCAGGAAACACATTCACACTGTCGCTTCTCTATGATTTTCTTCGCTCGTTTCCTTTATTTCTTCCGTCAGAATGTATCCCTCCTCCTCCTTTTTCTTTCTCCTTGCTCTTTCTCCGCAAGTCTCGTACTTTACCCCATCACATCATTCCTCCTCCTCTTCTCCCTCACAAGAACTGAAGCAACTGCTGCTCCCACGTGAGAATTCCACCATGCTTATCCAAACTTTGTCCTCTGACCTCATTGAGATCCAGTTGTTGCAATTATCATAAATAAGAATCATGATAATCACCGACAGTCAATACTCCTTCTTCTTCCTTCGATTGAGCTATTGGATAGGCCATGAAGAGGACATCTTCTCCTCTCTTCTATTTGATCGTCCTTCCCTCTTCATCCATCCCCGTTCTCTTCTCCTCAGTCGAATGTTTGCCACTCCACGTGGTATTCTCCCTATTATTCCTCCCCCTCAATCCCCATAAATCTGCTTCTCCCCCTCTTCCAATCGTTCGTCGTCAACAGATTGTTCTCTCTTCTTAACCTCTATGGTTCGACCCGCCCGATTCATTCCTTGTCTAGCTTCTCCCTCCTCACTCTCCTCCCACTCTTCTTCTCTTCTATAAACAAAGGAGTCACGCGGTTCTCTCGAACGGCTCTTGGCGACAGTTTATACCGAAATTCGCAGACAATTCCCTGTAGTGTTGATTTATTCCATTTTCGGACTGACTTTTCTCTCTGAAAAAGTGACTGACTTTTTTTCAAAAAATTTCTCAAACTGGTCTTTCTTTTAGGGAATCTCCAATCAATGATCGATGTCACATCCTAGGCAGTCGATGCCTTCAGATACTAGCCATACCAATGGTTTTGTTTGGAAGAGGATTACCGGATAGATTATTTCCCATCGCGGATTACTTCTTCTCTCGATAAATGCAAAAACTTTTGTTGTTTGATATTCTTGCGAATTCATCCATATGTGTGGTGTTTGCACGAAAAATCCCGTTGTTTTTTTAGGATTCTCCTACGATAATTACCCTCCTTTTTCTATTTGTCTATCTCAAGAGACAAATATCTCATGATTCCTCTCCATGCCCTGGATCACGTCATCTTGCAGCAGTTGCTCCTCCCTCGTCCCTCTTCCCCCCTCTCTCAGCCCCCCCCCCCATTCATTCAGTCTAGGAGTCATTCACTCCCCATGGAACACGTCTGATCAGTCCTCCTATCCTTACACTTTTCATCTTTATTTCTTTCTTTACATCTATAGATTGTTTGACAGTTTTCTAAACTATTGCAAGTGCATAGTGATTTCCCTCATCCAGTCTATTCGTGTTCTCTCTCCTTCCGATTCTCATTCTGTTTACTCACCATGTGGTCAGACGTCAGCAGAGAACTTATCGGTTCTGACACATCGGGAGAGTTCGAAATACAACATTTGTATGTGCACACTGCACGTCCCTCCTCCCAGTGAACGTTCAAGGAAGTAGATGCATTCTTTCGATATCCACGGAACCAAATCAGATACTATTTCATGCGAGGTGTTGCAACGTTACGAAAGCGAAGGAACCCGCTAAAGCCTGTATTTCAAAGACTATTTTGTTTCAAAATCCAAAAAATCCGTTGGACCTCTATTTCATGGAATGACTACAATACCGAAGAGGGGCGCAATTGGCAGTGCTAGCACTGCTTCTCTCTCTCTATTCTGATAACCTCATCACCTCACGAGTTCTCCCTGCTATCGTCAGCATTCCTCGTCATTTCCCCTTCCCCTCACACTTTCTCCCTCTACCAGCTGTTCCCCTCCAAACAGTGCAATCTCTGATAAGGTCCCCTCTCAGATCTTAGACCACCCCGATTCCCCCCCCCCATAGTTCGACTGATCGCTCTCTGAAACCCACGAGTCCTTTGTTGATCGAGTTTCTCTCTCTTCCTCATGACCATTTCCTCCTCCGATTCTGATGGCTCTTTGGTCTCGGCGACAATTGTTGATCTCTGGGTACTCTGATCTCCCCCCCTCCTCCCTCTCTCCCTCGGAATGTTCTCGATTCACTTCCTACCAGCTGCTTGAGTTTCGTCAGATCACTGAGTCCTCCCAATCTCTAATTCGATTAGTCCGAAGTCCACCCTCCTATCAGCCCTATCTCACCAACTTCCCCACTCACGAGCCTCTGTGTACACACAAACAGGGTACCACGTGGTTTGTCTGTTCGAGGCGCCAGTCCTCGACTCGATTACACACCCTTTTGTTGTCTTTCGTACTCATAACTGATCGACCATGGGTGGATGGACACAGAGATCACTCTACCCCGTGGCATCACACTCTTGTTTTCCATCGCCATTGGATTACCACTCAGTTCCATCCCTCTGCAATATCTTGAACAATCGGGATCAAGTAGACCGATGTGTGCATACTTCGGATGTCGATTCAGTTCTCTGCGACGAAGCAAAGTTGCGCCGATTTTCTATTCTCCGAACTTTGTAACCCGCCCTCGCTTATCTCTACTTTCACCCCGATTGACAGGCATATTCAAATGGCCATCTCCCTGTCTGGCTGCGGAATGCACTCTTTTGCATGGCGATCAAGTGTTTTGATTGCCGGGCCAAACTGTTGCATACGCGCAAACAGTGAGGGAAAACATTGGTAATGGGAGTCAATAAAAGGACCACGAGGAATGGGGAAGAGAAGGGTCGGGGTTCACGATACATCGTCAAGGGCACGTACTATGGGGACATCTGGAAGGCATAGGCGAAAGTGCGGTGTGATTGGATGAGAGAGTGTACTGAAGGGAGAGAGTGAGAGAGGGCGGAAGGAATGAGAGAGTGGGTGATTCAAGGAGAGGGAGATAGGAGGAGAGAGGGGCTGATGACGCGTTGACTCCACGTCGTTGATAAGCGACCATCCCGAAACAATTATCTCTCTCGGGAAGGGGGCGGGACTATCTGCCTATAAAAGGGAAAGTGAGGAAACTCCGCCTCAAGAGGGATTCTGACTCGCCACTAGAGTTTGCCCCGTCCACTCCATTCTGCCTCATCAATCTATTACTCCCTCATTCACCAGTGAGAACGCCAGTGGAGAATTCCTGTAGTTGTTCGACCTCCTCTCTTCGTTCATTGTCCTTCCCAGTTGCACTTCCTCGTAGACTGTTTTCCCCTGGCCATGCCCTCTTCTCCTTCTGTGGTCATACCTCGATCCAATCTCATTGCCCTCTTTTGTTTCTTATATTCTCACACCTGATTCAATCTTTCCATCGCGGTACTTATAAATACGACGAACACTTTCGAAATCGCGCACCTTTTCAGATTTCTCCACTCTTCCACTAAGAATGTCCACATCAGCCAGAGAAGCCGCGAAGTACGTTTTCACTCTATTTATGCTCTTTTTAAAATGAAATTTGAATACATGAGTTATATTGAATAAATTTTAGGCAAATCGCTGTTCTTCCGTCGACTCCCTACTGCTCTTCTCCCTCCACATCAACTGCCGTCGACTCCGAGGAGAGAATCGCCCTGAACAAGGATTACCTCGATGAGATCCTTCGTGCGATGGTCTCCAATTGCGCCATCGAAGACACGAGAAGGATGAAGGTACGACCACCACTATCTATTGCGTGCATCTACCCGATGATTCATTGAATACGTCAAGGAATGAGTTGTATTCCACGCGAACTTTAATTAGGAAGATGAGTAATGATGATGAGAGAATAGAAATCAAAATAGCTATTTCCACTTTCTCGAAGAATCATTGCGAAAGAGGCGATTTTGATCCTCTGAACTTCCGAGTTTAGCGAGTTCTTTTATTTCGCGCGCTGCAAGTTGCTCCATTCGGCAGTGACTCACCATTCTCACAGCAATCATCAGTGGTTAGCATGATAAGATGCTGATAACGAACTCTTGCTATCACTTCTTCTCTAATCAATGAGTTCGTTCATGTTCATGCTGAGTCACTGCGTGTTTTCCCTTCTCCCTTCTCTTTCTGCATCATTCATTGCAAAATCGACGCGCGTTCTTCCACGATAGGATCTCCACACGTTTTCGTCAGAGTATTGGTCATCTCGAGATGGCGATGGCACTCTTTCTTCCTTTCTCTCTCTGCACTCTCCTCTCTCTCCCTTATCTCTCGTGCACCGTGTGCTTGATCGGGTCGAACTTTGTCCGCGTAGTCTAGCAGTCCTTTCCCAGCTTTTCCCCTCTCCTCTCTCTTCTGATCACTTCTCTTCCTTGGAGGCGCCAAAGCCCCTCGTGTCTTCTCAGGAATTCATTACAATTCGCACGTTTCACCAGGGCTACAACGTTGGCTACAACCACCACCCCCCCCCCCCCCCCACTCCATCCTTAGGGAATTCGTACCGAATAGAGATTAAACCTAACACTGATCAATCTTATTGAGAGTGAGGACCTCGCATCATTCCTGCAATCTTTCTACTTTGACCCTAAAAGAATTAGCTTGCAGAGGCGCTTTTCCGACCCCGCGTCAGGTGCCGCGAGCATACTTTGAACAGGATTCGCTAGGTCTTCATTCCCGACAAACTCTAACTCTGGCACGGCCCTTATTGTGAAGTGAGGACAAAGTCCACGACGCACTATGATGACAGTGTTTTGCTCGAACCTCCCCTCTCTAATCAATCCTCTGGCTGGCCTGGTCACGAGGGATCGGAGGATCACTGTTTACCACCGAGTCCCTTCCCCTCCCTCGGTCTGCACAATGGAAATCAACGTGCGAGTTCTGATTTCACCATCTGTTGTGACTGTGATCGGGACGAAAAGAGCACATTCGAGTGTGGATTGGAGAGGGAAGGGGCAAGGTGCGATGATTGATAGGGGAGAAAGACTCGCCTCGAGTGATAATTGCTGTCTTCGCCATTCACACCACGTGGTACCCAGTGGACTTTGTGACCACTCTTATCATCCTTATTAGTCTCCTTCCAATCAACCACGAGGTTGCGAATTCTGTGCGCGAACCCGATCTCTACTGTTGAGAGGGCTAGATACCGATCAATGTACCACGCCTAAGGACGAAATATACCTTGTCCGGTGTCAAAACAGTTAACGACGATCAGTGGTGATGAATTATGGTCGCATGGAAAATTTGCAAAAACAAGACGATTAGAGGGGGTGAAAAACCTGAATGTGGCCTGGAATAGAACAATGGTGATTTCCTTGCAGAACCTTCATCCGATCGCTGCGAATGCATACGGACACGCACTGAAGAAGCATTCACACCTTCGAGTGGCATTCCACGAACCACAGAGATGCAAGATCGTCGGAGGAAAGAAAGTCGACCTATCCCCTCCTCTGCCCAACATATTCGTCCAGGTAGGAGAGAGACGAGTATAGAATGAATGACAGAGAGTTCGACCGTTTCATAGAAGGTAATGGATTAATTGCAGGGCACTCGTTGTTCATCTGACTCAGCTGCTCTCTCGATGGTAGATTCTCTCCTCTCCTCGATGTCTGTCGTCTCTCGTCTTTCCCTCGTCATCGAGGACACCGACCAGCCCATCTTCACCTCCATCATCGAGAAGATCATCGCAGCTCGTCAGTTACTTGATTTGCCTTTTAGTAAGAAACCATTCTAAACTACTGAATTTGCAGCCAACGTCCGTCTGGAAGTTCTGCAGTGCAAGAGGACCGAGGGAGGAAAGACGATCCCCCAGCTGATCGACCTCATCAAGTGAGTGTCGTGTACTCATTGGAAATCGTCGATCCGTAGAAATATAACTGATTTGAGACGTGTGGTTTGGTCAGTGGTAATCGTCGTCTTGCAGGGCGAATGCATCGACTCTTCGCATTCTCGGCCGCGTAGGAGTCGCTGAGGCAGCCCGCAGCTTCTCGAACGAGGTGAGTGCCGTGGTGAGGTTACGGTACGGCTCAGGATGTACTGAGACGTTTTCAAATTTCCGTTTGAAAACATCGCATAATGGAATGAGTTGCAGATTCATCTCGAGAGGTTGTCAATTATGACTTTCGACCTCTCCTTCTCCGCCGTCGACTACGATATCAAAGACGAGCTGGCGATGGTGCAGAGCTCTGGCGCGAAGTTCGACCACCTCTCGTACACTTCCTTCGCTGGATTTGACCCCACCGATGACAGAATGCAGGTCCGTACATTGATAATCGTATGATATTCAAGGGATCTAGTAAGAAAACGACTAAATTATTGTCTTTCAGGAGTTTCTCAAGTTGTGCGGAGTGAAGTCCCTCAGACTGACGATGATGACTGGCCCCCAGATTGCTATTCGGCCAGAGGGATACCCCGCTGGAAAGGTACCGTATTTATCTCATATCGATCAAACACTATTACCCCACTTCACGAGATATCATAGTCGTCGAAATTAAAAATCAGTTCTTGATCAGCACTTACCGTACTATCTCTTCAGGTTCGTGGAATCACTCATCTCGAGGTCGGTGAGGCAGTCGAGAAGCCCGCCCATTACAACAGACTCGTAGTGCATGAGAAGACTTACAAGGAGGTACGGTAGCCTCACTCTTGCATTCGATAACACACTGGCTTTACTATTTCTAACCTTATCTATTAATTTAATCTTTCCAGGTCTTCCCCAACGTCGGACATATCACTTTCTTCCAGAAGTGGTAAATTCGACTTCTCCATCTACATACTTGTAAATATTAATATTTTGTATCTAACATTGTAAATACTTTGCCGGTTGTTGATGTTCTTTCATGTTCGGAACCACATGCTAAAGTGCTCTCACTCTCATCATAATACCCTCCTCATTTGATCTACCCTCTGATTTTTTATTTGTACCCTTTTTCACTCAGTTGTTGACCACATTGACACTTCAGTGCTTTAGAGATTACCAGTGCAATCCGTGTACATTTCAATTGCTCATCTGTAAAGAAAGTTGCCATCTTCCTATTACCGCATGTGAAAACATTTTCGCAAGATGATGGTAAAGAGAGATATGGGTGCAAGAGGAGGTAAATGGAAGGGAATCTCACAGTAGCCGCTCTTCTTAGCTCATCACTGCCAAATTACAGTTGGCATCTCTCCGTCGTCTCCTTTCTTCTCTTTCTTCTCTCTCCTTCGTCAAAAACACTGCTGTCCCTCCTTTAAAATGTCTCTTCCTTCCCCACTCATGCACCACCAGGACAGAACACCGCAGTAGCAAAATAATCAGTTCTCAATGAGTCTCTCTCACACTTTCCCTTCTCTCTGTCATTCTCTAGGCCAATCTGCCTGCCAGTCTACTCGGCCTTTTTCAAATAGGTATTAAATATATTTCCACCGAACACTTTTCAACACATTCTTCATTTCCTCGTTTGATCGTCTCTCTACCAGATGAGATAATGGTCATTAGAGATAACGCATGTCATTATTCAATCGCTGGCAATCGTCAACTCTTTCTGATATTCTTTTTTCCCCATTCCCCTTTCCTCTCTCCTCGATGAGGTCAATCTCCTCATCATCGAATGGCTACACGACGTCGTCGTCGCACACCAATTCGCTTTGTCGACTGAGACTCGTTTCCGATTCAGTTTGAGGCTCAGCTCGCCCACGATAGATTCCATTACCCTCAGCCACCATGGGGTGTCGACTCCTCCCTCTGATCTTTGATCTCTCCTGTCCCATTCCCTGCGTCTTTCTTCAATTATCACTAATTAGTTCCGAGTTGTTGCACTACGAGTGAGGAGCGTGAGAACTGTCTTCGTGCCGTCCGTTTCTTTCTCTTCTCTCGGGGATTCCCTACGATGAACTGTGCTGATCTTACAGTATACCAATGGTTTCGCTTCCACTCCAATCACCATTTTCCTCATTCGGTATCTTGATTGAGCTGTTCTCTATCACTGCTCGTATCTTCTTCTCCTCTCCACTCAATCTGTCTCCCTCTCATCTCTGAGTCCTCCCCTTGGGGACTCACCCTTCTTCCCTCTCCTCCATCCTCACACTATTTCCTTCCTCTCGGGAGGATGGATCGAGAGAGGGGAAGAGAGTGGAGAGAGGAAGAATGAGGAGTAGCCAGCATCCACTCAGATATGTTTCCCTTTCTTGCGCGATAATGCAATCACTCTCGTGAGTTTATCTGCAACGTGAATTTTTCTGCACCGTCGTTCGTGATCGTGACCGAATTCAATTATTATTTTGTAAATTAATTATAGGAAAATATGGATAATAATAAGAAGAGATCACTTGATTCTCTTCACCACCTTTGTTGTGAGCTGTTGCGCATCCAAAATCTTCTCTTTCTTCTCTCACATATTTCATGTGCGCAATCCGAGCCCATCCTTGTATCTTCTCTCCTAAGAATTCTCCCCTTCCGATTCCCAGTCGACCAGCTCGTTTCTCCGAATAGAGAGACTGTTTATGAAGATGGTTAGTTACTGTCCCATTGTGTCTCCATCCTTCATTCTGACTGGCGAAGTGCCCGAATGGGCCAAGAATGGCCGCATAATCGGAGTACTCCTCTCGGATGTGCATGAAGCGTCCAGTTATAAGATTCGCCCGAAGTCACTGATGAGAGAGTGTGGGGAATGGAGAGAGTCAAGTGTGGATGGAGTAAGAATGGGCACTCTGATTGGCGTGAATTCCGGGCGAGTCTATATGGAAAGACCACAGAGAATGGACAATCTCTTTTCGTCATGTTTCGTCTCTTGTTTCGATATTGTTCTTGCACCCCCGGTGGTCTCATTGTCTTTCCCATCACAGTCCATAGGCTAGTCTCTCGTTCCCCTGAGATCGTGTCGTCTTCATTCCTTGATAAGAAAGTGAAGGAGGAAGCGGAGAAGGAACAGACTCCTGATTCATTCTCTGATTGAGCCATCGCCTGATCTAACGAGGAGAATTACTCGGATTATATCTCGTTATTCTTTTGTTTCATGTACAAATCAGTCTAGACGAGTTGGTCGCCTTTCCTCCCCCCTCAGTTCACAAACAAGCGAAACAAGAACCCTGAATTTATCATTTTGTGACGAGTTCGCTGAAAGTTAAATGTGTGCATGCGAGTGCGTTGGAATGGGAAATCAAGAGAATTTCTGAGGTGTTTGGGATGTTTCTCGAGGGAGGGAAGGGATGGGGAAGTGGTCTGCTGATCGAGAATCGTCTCTTCATCTGATATTCCCCTCACGCGAATCTCGTACAATAAGGGAATCGAAGTAGTAATGGACAATAATAGGCAGATGTTCGATAAGAGAAGAGAGATTTTCTTCATTCCGTTCCAGGAACATTAGCCGATTAGCCGTCTGAGTTGACGGAGATTCGAATGATGAGAAGAAGCTTGCTTTCTCTCCTTTCGCTCCTAATTTCTGATGTGCAGAATATGTATGAATTCGTCAGTCACTCAATCTAATTCCGTACCTCGATTTACTTCATTTTTTTCTTGCAGGATCAGTATCAATGTAATTAGAGTAGTAGCGCCCTTTCCCACACTCATTTAGCCCCCCCCCCTTCCTCCCTTCTTCCACTCCCTTGTTCCTGTCATTGGATCCGCTCACTCTGCTACGAATTCTGATGCCGCTCAACGATCTCCTCTCCATTTAGTAGTTCAACCACCTCTCCAATTTGTATCATTCACCTTTTGCAATTCGAGAAGAAGCTAGTGTACATTTCTATGAATTGCACGCCGCTCATGTACTACCTACTCGAGTGACTCGATGCTCGCCCATGGAGGCTATCTGTGTCGTGTGTACATCCAATCCCTCTCTGCTCCAGTCTCTGTACTACCTGTGTAAGGAGATCTCCCTCTAGGTCACTCCTATTTCATCACGTTCCCACTCCCTCCAGTCGCTTCTACTCCCTCAGGGCCTGTCAAGGAGCGAGTTCGCATCACATTTGCAATCACGATATTTTTACCCAATCAGGACACTCAAATGCATTCTCATACGCTTACACGATGATAGACTATAATCAGATGAATGTGTGTGAGTAGTGGTCACTCGTAGCTTATTTTTCTCCCTTTTGACGCGCTGGATACTACGCAAAAATGGGCTAAAAGCAACAGGGCGAGGGAAGATGAAGAAAGAGGAGAGAGGAGAGGAAAGAGAGAAGAAGGAAGAAACAGAATGGATAATGGACACCTTTGTGGATCCCATTGTTGGGTTGAGCTCACGCCTCGCAATCCTCTGCTTCCTTCGATGTCTCCCTTACCAATTATTCCCATCATTCAGATCTACACTTTTCCGTTGTCTGTAGAAATGGAACACGAAGAGAAGAAATACTTCGGAATCTCGATGATCCCACTGAATAATTCCCAGTTTGTTGTCGTTTCTATTCCTCATCTCTTCCTCTCCTCCCCCTCCCCCCTCCCTCCTCCCCTCCTCCAACCCCCTCCCCCATCCTCATCTCCTCCCTCTTCATACCCACAGAACATCGCTGTCAACTGCAGACGTCGCGCACTTTCTGGCCCACTCAGTTCTCCTCCACTGTATTCGAGTCTCCCTCTCCAGACTGCCCTTCTTGTCCTATTCGATCTCTCGCAGTCTACTCATAAATGGGTGAATCGGAGGTGTTTCCTCCCTCCCTCTCCTTCCTCCTCTCATTCCTCCCATCTCAGTGTCTTCTCTTGTCTCCAAGACACGGCCACGACAAGCTCTTTTCTCAGTCCTGTTTCACTCCCTCTCACTTCCCTCGCCTTTGTTGTTGAGAGAAGGCGAATTCTGCTCTGATCGACGATCTTCCATTGGAATTCACTTGATCTGAATTTGTGAATCTCCAAATTTATTTGAGCTCTTATTTATTACCATTCTTGAATTCCTATAATATATTGTGATAGGCATCTCGAGATCTGTTTTTAAACTACTTTTTTAGATTTAAATTCAAAAAGTCAAGAACCGACAGGAATCTGACCAGTACTCTATCGTTGGTCGCTCTCTTCACTGTTGCATGAGATTCTCCCCATTTCCCTTCCTTTGCTGCATGAGTGAACATCTCCCTCATCTCCCTCATGCAACAAATCTGATCCTCTTCGTCTTCTTTTCCTTGTTTGTTCACATCTACACCAATGACGTGAAACTACTCAAGATTCTGCACAAGTTAGCGAATCTCAGCCATTTATCCCCGAATAGACGTGAATGAAGATGCATCACTGAGAAGGACGAGGGAGAGGAGGAGGGGGGAGAGGAGGAGGAGGGAGGGGAGGAGGGGGGAGGGGAGGAGGGGGAGGGGGAGGAGGGGGGAGGAGAGCGAGGGGACGGGAGAGGAGACGAACTCATCCAGTTAGCATCTGATTTGCACTGTTCATGAGGTCGGAAGCAGGGAAAACGAGAGAAAGCCGTGGTTTGAGTGTCGATGACTTGTTACTTGTCTTCCACTCTTCATAATATTCTGAATTATCTAATACTTGCATTAGGTTCCACTTCTTTGACATTCTTCTGATTTATCACTGGTTTCGTTTATCTTTCTTTCTCCTCCTTCAGGGATCGCGTTTCTCCTCCACTTGTTCCTCTTCTCTCCCTTGTCTCCTCTCCCTTCTCCCACTCCTCAGAGTGGACATGGTCAAGAAGATTCAATTGACGGCTCTCCTCCACTTTTGGTACTCCACGCACGCACTCCAATAGTTATCTTTCCCACGTCAAGGATGAAAATCTCCATTTCGACGTTCGAGTCTTTATCTTAATTTATCTTTGTCTATTCGCTTCTTCATTCAATCGACATTTTCTTCGTGCTAGCGCATGTGAATACCACTTATAAATATCATGAGATATTGGAAGAGGAGGTAGGAGAAGGGGGGATGCTGGCTGCGGAGATTCTCGTGAACCCCGATTCTGAGAAGCGCCGCAACGAATATTTCAGAAGATCGCCCTCTTATTTCGGGGTTCGTTTGTAGTATTCGTGGTTTTTGTAAGACGAAGATGGAATCCTGCAACTGATTCAATTACAGATAAAAGTGGGCGGATGTTCTCATTTCCGCGTTCAAACTATTCAAATGACATTGATGTGATTCGAATCTCGCTGCTGTCATCTATCCTTCCTTCTCGTATTCCTCCATCCTCTCCTCAACCCATCCCCTCATCCCCACCCCCATCATCTCTAGCAGTATGCACCTTCCACTAATCCCATTCCACTACATTGTCAGGCCATTCTCATTTTCTCCTCGGTTCGTCCTATCTTGATCTACCCTCGTCTCTCCATTTCCCCTTCTCTCTCATCATTTCTCATTTCTTCTCTGTCCCTCGTCCTCTCACTTCTCCATTGTATCTTAGGAGCGTGCGCTAATTTGGCTAACTAGGAAAGGGAGAAGAGGAGAGGACTTATCTCCCGCTCTGCCGCATAATAATCATCTCTTGTCTGCCGACTGTTTTCCGAAAATGTTCCTTCTTCCTGTGTTCCCTTCACTCCATTTCTAATTTCTGCAGAGAACATTTCCCGTTTTTTTTATCAGCTGCAATAGTTTAGGCTGAATTGCATCTCTCCATTTTCATTCGATCACACTTTTCCAATTAGAATTATCACAATTATTTTTTCGTCAATGGTTATTTTCGCTTCCCGTTTTATTCTGCCGTGATCATTAGTGAAACCTTTCCTCGTATTATTTCTTTCCTCGTAATGCTTTCGTTCAGTCCACACTGCGGTTTTCCTGCCCTCACAATCTCCATTCAGTTTATGATTCCTCGACGGTGATCGAAGCAGTGGGAGGCGATGAAGAAGCAGCCTCCGGACGACGTCCGCTGGCCGCCAGGTGGCGGCCGCCACGCGTCCGCATCCGCCATCACACACCTCACGCCACTTCTGACGATCCTCTCGCTTGTGATGGACACGGAGGCGGTCATCCTCACGGGAGGACCCAATTCGTACGCGAGATACCCAAAATGGATGCACTCTTTCGATAACACCATCAATCTAGAGATGAAGACGAAGCAATCGAATGGTGAGGGGATCTTAGCTTCGCGTGAGTTCATCCTTCCATGGCAGGACTCATATTCTACCAAGACGACGGGAATGTAAACGGGAACTTCCACTGTCTCTCCATCGTCGATGGAATACTCACACTAGACTTTCGGTTAGTTCAAAGATCTCTCACTTCACTAAAACGTTGTTCGTTCTTCGTCTCTGGAGGATTGAATTCATCCGCGCAAGTTCAACATTTCCATCTTCCCTTTGTCTACTCCGTTCTCTCCTCTGCACTCTCTTCATTCTCCATACTCTCGCGCTTCCCTCATTTCTTCCGATTCTCCTCCTCAATTACTCTTCCATTGTCCGGTTCGCGTGCCGCTCTTCTCCCAAATCTCCACAACTCAACGACGACCACAAATTTGCCCGATTTTGTACTAGGATCGATGCCATCCGGCTATTAGGAAAAGACGGAGATTTGCCGGCCCTGCCTGAGATAGAGAAGATATCGCAACTTGCGCACGCTTGATAAATGGAGGAAGCTTGGAGGAGGAGTGTCCTCCGAGAGCTAAGAGAGGCATGCCAAATCTCCCTACAATGAAACAAAAAGCGGCCGCGAAACTTTGATGAATTGCATCCTCGAATCAAACAGAAGTGAAAAAGATGAAAGGACTGGATGACAAATCTTTGAAATTATATCGAAAGAGTTCAGAGTTCAAAGATAATTTATAGGTTAGGAGACGACGCGAACGACTTCGGAGCACGACGACAAGTTTATTCGATAAGAGTGGAGGAAGTGAGGGTGGATGATGATAGATGGCACGCTGTCACCATTCACTTCGTGAGTGAAATACCATTCAAACCAGAGAGGAATGATAAAACTGTCCCACAAATTAACTTTTTTTTTCCATATATTTGCATTTTAGTAATGAATGAACCGATTTTTAGCATTGGGAGAACGTTAAACTGATGATGGACCACGCCTACGGATTCTCGATTATGAATCAACGATCGACGGGATTCGGAGATCTCGGGAAGAGCTCCGATGTATTCGTAGGAGGAGTTCCCAAGGTAGGGAAGGAACTATCTTATGATCAGTAACCCTTCTAATCTCTGAACATGTTCATCTCTTCTCGTTAATCCGCACCCATTGCTTCTTTCTTGTCTCTATTCTGCCCTCCTCACAAATCTTGTTGATCTCCCCTCTCTCACTGGCCTCTTTTGTCTCTATCAGCTGCCATAATACTCTCCCCAAAGCATCGTAAAGGGAGTTTTGCCCCCTCCTCCCTCTGACAACTCGTGGTACTCCTGCACAAGATAAGAGACAATTGATGCACTCCCCAACTTAGTCTGCAGAAACGTCATGGGGAAGAGAAGGGAGGGATTGGAATTTGGTGGCTTACACAGCATCATAAGTGGGACTCTAATCTAATAACTCTTTCCTACTATGCGGACAACGATCAGTAACGTTTTCGAAGAGTGTAGTTTCTCCTCCTCACGTCGTCCCAATTATTAGCCTCACAAGGAGCATGCATAATCGGAGTCATTTGGGGATGCGATGGAGGAGGAGGAGGAGATGCTCAAGGGGAATCGGATGTACTTGTATGAAAGGAGAATAGAGGTCATTAGGGCTGAGGGAATTGCGATCGCTGCCTCTTCTTTTGTTCAGAAGGTATTAGATCGAATATCAAGAGCGCTGATCTCACTTCCACTAAAAGAGGAAGTTCTGAAACAGACCCGAACGTGGTTTGTGAGTCTGTTGTTCGGTGCTTCTCTTCCTCCTTCATAAATCTTCGTCGTCTCCATTCTCACCGCTGTTTTCTTCCCTCGCACCTCGAGGGATTCGCTATCATTTACTAAACGAGAACGAGCACTCTCACAAACACCAAAACACGCCGATAATCGGGTTTAAGCAGAAAAACAAGTGAAAGATTACCACTTTGATGTCTCCGGGATGACAATGGAACAAAAACCATTTCGAGAACTGGGATAGAGGGATTGGAATATTGATAGAAAGATTGATCAATTCTCAGGATCTGCATATTCTGCCCGTGATGTCTTCCCCTCTTCGGAGATACACGAAGAATCTGGCAGGGAACATCAGGAATCTCGTTTATCGACAGTATCCCCAGGTGAGAATGAGAAGCATGAAGAGAATGAGGAATGAGCACTCTCGAAGAGAAGTAGCGATGAATGAACAGTGTAGTCGTTCATGGAATGATAGTTGGCCCTTTAGAAGAAGTTGAAGTCGGGAGACTACGATCGGGTAAGGAGTGATTCATCTCTCTAGTGTGGCATTAAGAAGTGTGAATGCGCTCAATGCATGCGACGGACGAATTCTTAAACTGATTGGAATGGTGAATGATTGAAGGGTATGTCTTCTCCATCGTTGATCGAGGGACAAGGAATACGACAGAATGACGATGACTACTGCAGACAACCGGCAGTGAGCTATTTTATTATTTTTTTATATTTTTTAATTAAAAAAGTGATCTGGTTGAAGGTTTCATCACGGGAGACGTTCAAGTGCCTCCACGAGGGAAAGTGCTACAGGTTCGTGCTATTTTTATGATTTTGGAGTAAGGACAATAGTTCCATTGACTCGTATTGATCGAAGAGGTCCTCTTAGTGATGAAGACATATGCACAAAGTGAAATGGGTAAAACAAAATATGTAATAATGATTTCAGCAGTAACGAGGGCGCACGGTGTGATTGTACGGAGACTTCTTACGAGGGGAAAGTGTGCGAATCGGGTGAGAGAAAGACCAAAAATTAATTAAAATCCAACTTAATTTTAATGCAAAGATGACGGAAGTGATATCCATTTCAGAACTGATTGAATGTATTTTACGTCAAAATAATGGATAATTCAGAGAAACCAGACGGGGAACTGTCGTTGAAGGGCCGGGAGTGGGTAGGATACGACACGGAGAAATATGCAGGAGGTGAGAGATCAACGATCAAAGATCAGACTGGAATCTCTCTCTCAGGAGTGATCCGCACGAAGAGAGAGAACGTGACCCTGCAATTCAAGACAGTCCATGGGAGTTCGATGCTCTTCTTCGCTGGAGATGAACAGGTGAGGGATACAGAACAGAAAGCACTACTTACTAGAGTTCGAGAAACGATACCAGGCTCCCTTCATTCTACACACTCTCTCGCCGTTCGACTGGGCATGATAGTGTGTAGAATGAAGAGATATCGTTTCGTATCGTTTCTCGAACTCTACTACTTACAATTATCGGTAAATTAGAATATCCACTAAGTACTCTAAGTAAATAGTACTCAATCGTACTCAGTGCATTAACGTGTTTCTTCTTGATACCAATGATACTTCCGACTAAAGCCATTCTACAGAACTTTCTCCATCTCGGAATCGAGGATGGGGCAGTGATCGCCACGAGCAAATTCACGGGGAGCGATGCGAGAATGGTAAGTGCTTCACTCGAAGAGGAGGAGGATGGTCTCATCGCAGGTCCGAATGTTCAACGTCCTTCCCACTTCTCGCTACGATGATGACTCCTGGCACTCTGTCGTCCTCGAGAGGAATCTGCGAATGGTTGGCCAATATTTACAACTATTCATTTGCCTCCAACTAATTCCCAAAACAGAAAGTCTCTACATGATTGTGCCACATTTTGCCTGCCTTCTATTTATTTTCTTCTTCTCTTCTTCTCCTTCTTCAGCTTCTCTTCTAGTTGCTTCATTTAACCGTTCACTTAATTTCTAACCACTTTTCGATCGATATCCAATCATTAATTTCTAGCACACAGACCGAATTTCTGCAGTTCACGTAAGTTATCCGACAGCACCATGCACTTCTTTCATGCAGCACCCTGAATTCGTTTGAGATAACTTTCCGATTGGCCCCACTCACTTCGCTTTACTTTCCTTTCGGTTGCGTATCATTTCGCTTTGAGCACCTTATTTCTCTTTCTATCGAAGTTCGAATATCGGGTAATGCTCTCTTCCATTTCACTCTTTTGACTGGGAAGGGGAGAGCATTATGCCAGTGAGGAAAGATTGCAGTGGTCTATCACGCTTCTTCTCACTCTGTCGCACACAGGAAAATTCCTTTGATTCTCTGAGTTTCATGGGTTTCCCGGTGTTCCCCAAATTCGAAAGAAAGATGAACTTCAGATGAGTCTCACAGTCGATGGAAGGAGGGATGAAATCAGCCAATATGCACCTGAAACTGGTTCGTCGTCCTTCGTAGTACTGATACCTAACGAAGGCTGTCCTCACAGAATTTGCAATTGTAGCTATTGGGAAGGTTTCTCGTGAGAAGAGTTAGTCTTATTCTGGGGGCTCACTCTCATTCGTGAGCCTCTCTTTACCTCAATCTGAATCACAGTATTAGGAGTAGGGAGATGATTCCTCCTTCCTATCAGACTGGATCTCTCACTCCTTCGCTTACATCGGCGGAAATCCGAAGGATCGGAGCTACGCAGCTCCCGTCTCGAGGAATCCCTTCAGAGGATGTCTCAAGACGGTGAGTAATAGGGACGACGAGTAAATCTATTTCTCTATTTTATGTGGTCTGGTTAGAACAGGGAATGAACAGCATGCGTATTGTTCACTTCTTCATCTGCAGGTGATCTATCGTTCCGCTGCAATCTCCCTTCCCTTCGTGCAACTGTCGGATCGGGGATTCGGACTGTCGCTCATGAGAACTGGTAAGCAAGAAATATCGCTCTTCTGAATTATTCGCAACAATAACATAGTCGATTCCTTCTAATAATCTTCTTCTCAGGGGGTGAATTGACGTTCTCGTGTTCGTCTCCCTCTGCTCCTCCCGATGTTCTCTCCTTCCTCAAGGCTGATCTCCACTCGCACATCCTCCTCGCCAAATGGAATGCCATGAATAGCGGAACACTCTGTGAGCAGACCCCCTTCCATTCATAGCCTCAACCACGTTGACAGTGACTCGTACAGAAAATCCAGATCATTGTCATTAGCTAATCCAGCGTGATGTGATAGAATGCAACTGGTTGAGAGTAATTAGAGACGTGAGTAGCAAATGAGTGATGATTCCATTCAGCTTTTCATCTCCGTCCACTCGATAACGATGGTCTCGTGCTATTCCATGGGACGACACAGGTATTCGATGGGAGCTGCTTCTCTAATCAATGGCACTCTCAGGGCGGAGATGACTACGTCGCCTTCGAGCTAATCGATGGCCATCTCTTCCTCGTTCTCAATCTGGGATCTGGAGCAGTCAGATTGCAGGTGACCATCGTGATAGATTCTTTCTTGCAGTTCACAACTCGGAAATAGACAAAACCGAAGAAAAAGTAACGATTTGAATTATTCCAGACCACAGCTCATCGTCTAACAGAGGGGCACGCATGGCACTCAGTGCAGTTGGAGAGACAGGGAAGGTGAGTCACCGTGATGTAAAGAAAATAAGGAAATGATCAAAGCACGTCTCCTCTTTGATCGCATTCCGAGTGGTCCTTCTCATGTTTCCCTCATCTCTCATTCTGGCGCCAATCAACGCATGCATTGCTACTCACGATATTTGCCCCCTTCCCCTCCCCCATCAGTATTCTCTCGTGGAGTGTCCTCATGAAATGTTGCTATAGTTCGATTTTCAATATTTTTGGCAAATAATTGCAATCCAAATCCAGAAACGGGCACGTCATCGTCGATAACATCAAGACTGACTTCAGCACTCCCGGAGTATCCGCCAATCTCATCATCGGTATGAATCTCTGAAATACAGTTCAAATAAGAAAGGAATACGAAGTCTACAATGAATATTAAAAACGTAGAAAAAACGACGACGATGTTCAAATGGAAACCAAACATTACTTTTCTCCGATAAATATGTGGATAGAAAATAGCACTGGCCTCTAACCTCGTTCTTATCAGACGACCCTGTCTACCTGGGTGGAGTTCCAGCCAACGCTAATCTCCATTTTCCCTCCTCCGTGTGGTCGATCGGACTGAGGAAGGGATTCGTTGGGTGCATCAAGGTATCCAAATTTGTCTGCTTCTTGAACTACTTCCTGTATTTTTTTATCTGAATTTACCACTAGAAAGACAATAAATGAGAGTTAGTTTTTGACCACATCCTGTCGTAATGAATCGTAATGGTAAACTGTAATTCTAATGTTGCAGAACGTTCGTTTCAACGGCATCACAAGCAAGATCTCGACTGCATTCGAAGCACAGAACACAACTGGTGAGTGGAGGGAGAGAGTCAATCCCTCGTCGATCTCTGGATAACAGAGAGGAATATGAGCACCTTGAAAGACTATTCTGCAATCAACTTCGCTTCTCTATTCAAACCAAATTCAAATTGCAAGTAGATTTTCAATCCACCATGCAATCAGAGTGGGATTGAGCATCGTCTCCCTCCTTAATGATTACTGTTCTCTCTCTTTCTGCAGGCATCACAGTGGGCTGTTCCCTCTCTCCTTCTCCAGTAGATCACTGCTCTCCCTCTCCCTGCCACAACTTCGGCCATTGCGAGAACGCATTCAGGACATTCAAGTGAGAGGAGGAAGCATTCCATTCACAATTCCCCGATGCAACTTTCCGATATCCATCGGATTAGTAATGCAAGAATATTCTCACTCCATGCGGTGGTATTTCATGGATGCGAATGTCAATGTGCTATTTGCATCTCTCTTCTCCTTCTAGAGACCGACTACTAATGAGTATAGCTGAGCGCATACAAGCGTGAGAATGGACGATACCCATGTTATTTGACTGAGAGGTGTCACGAATGTCCATCTGAACGGGGAATGAGATATGAGTATGTATTTCATAAGAATCTCTAATACAGGAATCATTGGTTCTTCACAGTGATGTTCCATCAGGGATCCGAAATATCATTTTCAAAGCAATAAAGTCATTCAGGTGCGATTGTGCGCATACGAACATGGATGGACCGACGTGCGCCCAAGGTAATACTATCGATGAGTACATAGTAGGAGAAGCTACCAGAAGACTATATATCACACGTATAGTCAGTGGAGGTGTGCGGGAACATTTTGAAAATTTATTTCACGAATTTTTACTATAATGTTACTATAATACCCTGGAGTGATGATTTCGAAAAATGTAGGCGATTTGTCCCAGAGCCGGCTTTTAGAAATTTTCCGGTTTTGTACCGTATCTCTGATCCCAGTTGAGCTAGAAAGGTGGCAATTGGCTTAAAATGTGTGGAAAATTATTTTGAACAACTTTTATGTTGACAGCTTTTGAGTGCGATGCCAAATGAAAATGTTGTGGTAAAAAGTCCATTTTTTCAAGCAAAAAATAAATTTTTTCGACATCACGCAGGAAACTTGCAGCGGATTTTCTTTGCATATTTCGAAAGAAGAAGTCAACCTGCATTATATAAAAAATTAGCAAAGAAATTGAAGGGTAGATTTGCATTGTAATTTTGGGCCAAACGTGGAACTTTGGCAAAATCGCAAAAATCATTATTTTCAAATTCTTTCCAAATGTACACCTTGAAATTTTATGAACTTTTAAATTCAATGCATATATTTACGGTGTCTAAAGATCGTTTTAAGTGAAAGAAATAAGAAAATTACAATGCAAATCTACCCTTCAATTTCTTTGCTAATTTTTTATATAATGCAGGTTGACTTCTTCTTTCGAAATATGCAAAGAAAATCCGCTGCAAGTTTCCTGCGTGATGTCGAAAAAATTTATTTTTTGCTTGAAAAAATGGACTTTTTACCATAACATTTTAATTTGGCATCGCACACAAAAGCTGTCAACATTAAAGTTGTTAAAAATAATTTTCCACACATTTTAAGCCCATTGCCACCTTTCTAGCTCAACTGGGAGCAGAGATACGGTACAAAACCGGAAAATTTCTAAAAGCCGGCTCTGGGGCAAATCACCTATATTTTTCGAAATCATCCCTCCAGGGTATTATACTACCATAGTATGGGCCAAATTCGTAATACGAATTTTCAAAATGTTCCCGAGGAGCCTATTTTTCATCCACTGACTCGTGATACACGTGATATAAATATATTTAATGTTACCTGACATAGTGTTTGAGTGTTTCAAACTCTGATCAAGTAGTAACCACATCTCCTGCACAGATCCGATCCCCATCGAAGTGGATGGTCAATCTCCCATCCTTCTCACTCTCCCTCGTGCTTACTCCAGTGAGGCAGAGAGCGTCGAAGTGAGATTCAAGGTGAGCAATCAAACAGGTCCCAATGACATCACTGTAATCTGTAGACGGAGACTGCGACGGGGACACTTCTAGACACTCGATGCCTCTCCAATTCAACCTCGAGGTGAAACATTCAGTGGACACAGAAGGGGGCGAGGGAGAAAGGGATTCTCTTCCTGATTGAGTGATTTATGACAAAAAATAACAGTGTTGCAGAAGGAAAATACCCAGCTGCCTCTCGTTGTAGATATCGAGCAGTTTTGAACAATAATTTGAGATTGCGAATCGCCCTCGTGAACGCGCAGCTGCAACTGGAACTCAACTTCGGCAGCGGAAAACATGTACGTTTCATTGTTTTAATTTACTTCTTTGGAGTAATAGACTTGCAGACGTTTAAATGGGGCTCGAAGCTGAACGATAAGCAGTTGCATACTATCAGAGTGAAGAGAAGAGGGGAGAAACTACTGCTGTACCTCGATGGAAAGTGGGAGAGTGTCTGTGAGTGCAACTGAAAGCTTATTCTCCATTCTATAAAAAAGTAGACAAAGAATGGAAGTGAATGGAAGTTACCATGATGAAAAAAGAGGCTATCCCATCTAATCCTGATTGAACAGGAAGTGCAAAAAGTGCAATCCGACGCCTCTCTGTTATTTCCGAACATCTTTCCGGCCTCGACATTAGTATCCTTCCTCCCCAACTTTCAAGAGATCGGCGCTTGTTTATCCCCTTCAAAGACCACGTTGAAGTCAACACATCTCCTAGCAGGCTTTCCTTTTTCATTAACGCTTCTAAATGCTCTTGCTTCAGTCTCTCCCTTACAGATTTCCTCCCTTCCCGTTCTCTGGTGCTGGAGATGGACGAGATCTCGGCTGGTCATTCCCTCTCTTCTGGGGGGAAGAACACGCCCATCGACGAGTCTTTCCAGGGACAGGTACCATCACTCCTCCTCCTCCTTGCAGGGACTAGTGATGAGAGGGTCGAGCTATAGAGATCAGCCCCCTCCCCCCCCCCCCCCCCCCCCCCGCCCTCTCCTATCTCTAACTTGTAGCGTTCGCTCATTGCTCCGAAACGCCATGAAAAGGGCTGCGATTACGAAAAAGGGGCTCCCTTTAGAAATGAGGCTGTGCTATTTTGCTGTTCTCTTGTCATGCTCGTCATAATCACCGAGATGCATTAGCCTAATGAGCAGATCCATTTTTATATCTATAAAATCCTATTTTCTGTCTTGAACGCGCCTGTTTCTGACACCTTCCATGGTCTATGCATCATGAAAGTATTCAATAGCTCAGATTATAGATTTCTGAAATTCTACGTCATTTGTTTGATGCTTTCTTTGTTTTGATTTGTGCTTAGCTCTCTTTCGTTATTCGATACTACGAGAGTCTCTTTTCCATAAGGAAGACGCGCTCGAAATTGTCTGCTCTCACGAAAGCTCATTCTGCAGTATCGCTTTGGCTCGCCCTCGCACTTCCCCAATTCGCACTTTTTACACAATTCACTAATTAGCGGCTTTCGACATCCGTATAATAGGCTTCATCTCCTCTCTTTCCTTCAGTTGTACACTGCGGTCGTCAACGACTACGACCTTCTGGAGAAGCCGAAGAAGGAGGGAGTCATGACATCACACTCCCACTCACCCAAGGCACCGTTAGTTACCCTTCTTTCCATTGCAAAATACGTGAATCAATTTGAGGAAAGCTCTGAAGCACCAATCTCTCTCTTTCTCGAATGCATCGGGATACGCTCGTCTTCCTTCTTCCATAGTCAGTTTAACACAATGATCAAGACAACCGAAGTCCCAATTGTTCTTCATCGAGTATTTTTAAATATGAAACAAAAAAATCTATTCAAGAGTGAACGTCTTGAGTTAGGATAGAGGGGATGTTGGAATGTTATAGTGGGCTTGTTGCAGTCGGATACTCTTCCTGGTCCCTTCCGCATATCTCTCAAGTTCCAAACCCTCATTCGTCATGCTCTCCTTCTCGCTACCGTTGCCCACGAGTCGAAGAATGAAGGAATATCCATTGAGATCATCAATGGACGGTCAGCACTATCGATTTCTCTCAAGCTCAGATTCAATTTCACGATAGTTTTCGGTCACAAGACAGTAAGAGGATGTGGAATGAATAGAGTGAGAGTTTCTCTCCTTCAGTATCAAGTACACATATCGCTCTCCCTCTCACGAACACTCCGTGCTCACTCCCACTCTCCCGCATGAGAAACATCTGGCAGACATGCGATGGCACGCCCTTCTCATCTATCAGGTGATCGAGACGAATCTACAGTAACCCGCAAGTTTCCTGCAGGACCCGAAGTCGTTCGAGCACATCATCATGGTGGACAACACGACGACTCATTTGGCAGTGAAGGAGAGGAAGCGAGCGAAGATCACTGGAGATATATGGATTGGTACGGTAGATCATTTACAAAGACGTAATTATCGGTTGCAGGTGGCCTTTCTCCCACTTCGAAACCGCCCAAACTCTCTTCGTTTCCATCGTATAGAGGATGCATATCATCCATACGGTAAGCAGTTTAGAAGAGTAGCACCATGGAGTGATTGGTGGTACGAGTGGCGCATAGTGCAGCATGCATATTTCAGATTGCACGACGAGTCGATCGACGTGTGGGACGAAGCAGTGGAGAAGAGTGAGGTCGGAAGGGGGTGCAGTGGTGAGTTACTCAAATTGATCTCACTTTGCGATTCGATATCTTTCAGTGAGACATAGATCAAAGAAAGGCGGCGGTCTAAAGGGTAAATTCACTCGTGAGCACCAATCACTCAACACCCTCACAAATTATTTAGTGCAGTGCAATACATGATATACCAAATACCACTCTCGCATTAGTTTTTCTCACTTGCTCCTCTTCTGTCACTGAAGCTCGTGAAGTGGGAAGGGTGCAATGGATGTGTTCATAACATCATACTCCTGTAATCATTGCAGGCCCCATCGCTCGTTGTTCCCCCACTGCCTGTTCCAATGGAGGCCGGTGCATCCAGGTGCCACTTTCACCCTTCCCACCATCCTATAATTTCACTGCGTCGATTCTCGCAAAACAAATACTGATTGAGCCAATAATAGAGTGAATGGTGACATTCTCGTCTCTTTCTAGTCGTAGTAGTCTTCCCTTCCCTTTCTTCATCTACGAGAGACGAGATGGAATGAGCGGCTATTGCTTGCAGCAGTGGAGTTCCATCCTCTGCGATTGCTCCCTCACCGGACATTCGGGCAGTCGATGCCAACAAGGTACGGTAGGGTACGGTTGTCTATGGACGTTTCGTCAATAGGTTGCAGTAAGATAATTAACGATGATGTAGCCTGCTTGAGTATTCATTCTATTCTTCTTAGCGGGAACGACTTACGACTTTCCTCCTTCTCCTTCTGCCATCATCATGGAATATGCTGACGGAGCCAGACCAAGCACCAAGAAAGTGGGACAACTTCCTTTGTTTCCATTCTCAGAACTCAAAGATAATGACATACTCCATTCGACTTTCCCCTTCATCTTTCGATGGAGTGAATGGGGATTCCTTCTTTTCCCATCTACTCTTTGCTTCAGGATCTGGTCGTTCTCTCCTTCAAGACCCATTCCTCTTCGGGTGTGCTCCTGGCTGTTCAATGTACGGGAGCAACAGACTTCCTCACCCTATACATCGTCAGTTCAGATACTTACCGATTTCAGCGAATAAGAAGCAATGATCGATTGTGTTTGGAGGCCTTCTTCAATTGTTCAGACCATAGGAACAAAGATAGTTATGAACTTGAAACTGAATTTGAAACTTACAATATTGCAGGACGGCGGAATGGTTAACACGAAGTGGAATCTGGGATCTGGCGAGCACCACATGACACTACACCATCGGTGGGAAATTAGACTTTATCTTCTTCATTCTCCAATTGCAGGAAAGTTGACGACAACAAGTGGCACACAGTGAAGATGCTTCGATCTGACGAAAACATGACCATTGCACTCGACCAACTGCCCGGCATCCGATACACTCCAGAAAGTGAGTGGACACCGTAGTAGTAATGATGAACTGTCTAGTCTAGTGTACAAGACTGCTAGACTACAACAGAGGGAAATAACTTGAAACTTCTTGGATAAGAGTTTGAAACGATAAAGGAGCATTTTCTCCGCCAATAATAAATGCAGGAAAGAGTGCATAATGCGGTCTCATAAATATTATCCTGATCTGACTCTCTCTCTCTCTCTCTCGCTCTCTCTCTGTCTTCTCATATTTCCGTCCCTCTCATCTTCCTAATTGGCAGATTCGGGAGGTCTCATCACTCTGGATATGCAGTCTCGAGTTTTCCTCGGGGCGGCGCCAGATGCGAGGCATGTCATATCGGGCAAGAGGAGGAAGAGAAGGTACTCACTTTCCTCTTATCTTCAGCCTGTAGGGAGCTCCATGCTTCGCATCTCCCTCTTTGACATGCGAATGAAAACTTATCTTTATCTTTATCTTTGTCTTTGCATTATCTTATCTTTGCTTATCTTTACATTATCTTTGCTATGCAACTTCCGGTATTTTCATTTACAAATCAGAGTACTACATATTTCGCTTCCTATGCTCTTTCATTTCATAGCATGTTTTAGAGATAAACCCCGATTGCAGTGTGAATCCTCCACTCTTCGACACGTATACTGGCTCGATCGGAGGGGTGAACTACAATGGGAACATGGTGCTGGATATGCTCGCTCACGGTACATTTTTTATATTCACCCTCACTTGCACTCGATTTCCCCAAGGGGAAAATAGGATTCGTGCTCGTGAACATCCATCTCTTGCTCGCCCTCACGAGCTATACTATTATGGGGGAAGAGAGACCTCTGACACCCTCCTTTCCTCCCTCCTCCTCTTCCTTCCCCCTCTCTCCTCTCTCCTTCTCTCTCCGACGAGAGATCGTGCAGAATAAGTAGAGACACCGAGGGATGTGATCTAAATTGCAAATCTCCCTAGCAGTTTCTCGCCTATTAGAGGAGGAGAAGTGGTCAAGAATCCTTGAGAAGACTCCTTCGACCCTCTGCACGTGTCAGCTTGTTTCCCTCATCGAAGGGAATTCGTTCTGACGATTCACAGCTCTCTCTCCTCTCCTCTTTCTCAATTCCTTTGTTCTCTTCTGAAGAGAAGCTGAAAAGAACCTTTCGAAATGCTTGACGTGCGAGGAGAAAGAACGTTTCCCTTCCAGGAATTTATAGAGGCTGTAAATCATTTTTCTGACCAACCGAAGGCTATTCTCGACTACATTTCTTTTTTTTTCTAAGTTAGATCTTTTGTTTATGAATCGCGAATTGGCAGACTACCGTAGTATATAAACTTCCCTCCATCACACCCATGAAATATTATACCGATTAATATTTCATAAACCTGTGAGATTCATCCTCCCACGTTTTACGAATCTGAATGATTCAGTACTTCCATTTCCTCCCTCGTCGCCTACAGTATTCCTTCTTCGCATTGCTATAGATCAAGGAATGCTCTATAATTTTGCGACGCGCGTTCCGCTATGACGAAGAACCCCTGAGGCGAAAAAGAGAAGAGAAGAAGAGGAAGAGATGGGCTTATTTCGGATTGAGCAGCCTAGTCCTGAGATGGGAGTGGAGAATGAATGACTGGCCTGAGGAGAGGGAGGAGATGGGAGATTACTTTGTCTCCTCCTTCTTCCTCCTTTTCTTTCAAGCGCTTACGCGCCATTTGAACTCGCACTTCCATCGGAGACCACAAATGAGTTTTTGAGCACCAGTCTCATTTATCCCCCTCCAACCTGATTTCATCCATGAAGGAGGGCAGCTCAGAGAGAGAGAGAGAGAGGCCTACGAGGGGGCTCAAATTGCATTATCCCCGTATCGGCCACTCTGTATCCCTCTCTCCTTCTTTTCCTGTCGTACGCCCTCCCTTATCTCCCTCTTCTCTCTCTCTCTTCACGTGTTCTCATCGTCACTTCCCATACTTCCACCCTCTCTTCTGTCCATCGTGAGACTCCTTCCTACCCCTGTCTATTTGCATCTCTCCCTCTCTCTCCCTCATTTCCTTTCTTGCGTCTTCACTTATGTTTAAGCGGCCGCATATTATTCCTTGCGCATTTCCAGATTCAAAGTACGTATACTTATACCATGAACATGTCCATCCACAATGGAACAGTTTAAATCTCTTCACAGTGGTTTCGTTGTTACTGGAAATCACTTCTAATTTCTAGCGGTCGTCGTCCAAAAAACGCGAATAGCTTTCACATTCATTCCATCGCACTCTCAGAATGGGCTGGAAATGGTGTCGCCTCGTGCGTTTACTCCAATCTTTTCTGCCCACGTAGCAACCGAGTCATTGCTACTACTTTTGATTTGTTTGCGATGTCTTTGACAGTCATTCCATAGAAGAGTCGAATCCCGTACCTTTCCTCCCTTAATCCTCTTTGTACTCCAACCTTCCCATGACCAATCCTACCCGATTCTTGTCTCGAGAGCACACTGCTCCATTTCAGATTCAGCACATTTATCTGGATTTGTCCTGCCTTTTATTCCCTTTGAGAGCGAGAGAGAAGAGAGAGAGACATCTGTCCTTGCGGATTTACATCTCAGATCCACTGATGTTCTTACTTGCCCGATTGTCACTCCTCAGTGTGAACTAATCACATGTTCTCTTCAAAATAGACGTCTTTCTAAATTCTTCTTGGTATTACCTTCATAATCGTGAATTTCTCTTCTCTTCGGTCACTCTTCCTTCTAATTTGCTCAATTTTAGCTCGCGATTCGCGCGCATTTCCTCCTCTTACTACATTAGCAAAGATTTGGGGACGGGGATTCTGAGAGAGAGAGAGGGAGAAATAGCACATGAATTGGAGAGATTCCAGAGAGGTCAAAGAAGGAGAGAGAGTAGGGAGAGAAGGGAGAGATCCATGCACTAATGACGTCCGTTCATTTGTCCTAAGGGTGGCCCATCTCGGCTTTCTCCTCACCAACCTCGAATCTGCACTGGACGAGTCTTCTAAGACGGAAAGCGTGCGCGTTTTTCACACGGTCAACGTCAGATAATCGTGCGGCGCCGTGCGTAGGAGACCCGATGACCTACTAGGAATCTCTTCCCTATTCATAGGCAGTTTATTCCTCATTCCGCAGACTCATTCACTCCTCTTGCAATGCGATGCTATACTCTATCCTAGCGTGCATTTTGCACCCAGTTTCGCCACTTTTGATAAAACAATCATGACTCGGAGATGCGAAAGAAGACGGAGGAATATGAGATTCGTTGTTCACATCGACAGTCGTGAATCACTCCTTTCCTTGCTCTCTTCTCCATGGAGTTTCACGCTTCTCCTCATCCACATTGGATGTCCCTCCTTCCCTCCTTTCCTCACTACTCCTGTCTGCTTCTTAGTCATAAGCAAGCCATGCAATTGTATTTTCATCTCTCTACTCTCAGAATGGTCTCTACTCTTTCATTGTTCAGTTCTCCTAATGAACGGCGTTTGTTTGGAGTACCTGGCACTCGCTTTTTGAAGTAGTAAATATTATTTTGGTATATTTTTTGTCCAAGAAGCACTCCTCAGCAACGAGCTGTCCTTTCCATTTACTGAGTATTATGACAAATTAATGTTTACATAGGCATGTTCAAATCTCGAACTGATCGTACGGTCTCTCTCCCTCCGTGGTCATTCTCATGGATCTCCCCTTCCTCTTCTCTCCATTCATAGGAGAGTGTATGGGGGTCTCCTTCCTCCTTCTCTCTCTCTTTCGATGGAAACAATGCCCTCTCCTCTCTTCTTCTCTAGTGGTGCACTTCTCTGTCCACTCTTCCAAGATATTCATTGCATGATTGCAACGCCTCCTTCTCCGTATCCTCGTTCGATTTCCCGTCTTCTTCGCAGTTTTTTCGGATGGTTCGAAAGATTAATGAAGCAAAATTTGATTTCTTAGTGTAGTTGTACCTCGATCCTTGATCTATGTTCGTGTTCATTCAAAGCATTCCGTTTCCACCTCTTTCAGAATGAAATCCGACCCATTCGGTGTCCTGTCGCCCCCTTCCCTCATTCCTTCCATCTTCCATGTCATCATCTCATCTCTTCGCCCATTTCCGTGTCCGATTTCCGAAATTCGAGCTGAAAATTGGAGGAAATTTTAGTGGTGAGAGAATGTGCGAAGAAAGGAGAGAGAAGAGAAAGAGTAGAGAAGGAAATCGTAGTGATTGAGGCAGTTTAGAAGAGGAAAAAACTTAGATTCGGAAAAGAGAGAGAAGTTCGTTTGCTCAGTTCATATAAGTTCACACAGCACTCCTGCTCTACGCAACTGAGTTTCGATCAAATTGCATTCACTTCCTCTGCTCCGTCCATTCACACCTTTCTGTAACAATATTTCGCAATTAAATTTCAACTGTTGGCATCTCTCCGATATAGTGCTGACTGAATGGGATAGATTGACTGGTGAATTTCCTCTCACTCAGAGTCACGAAAGATTTCGTGATCGAGACACCGACGAATTTCTGAATAATAAACGTCGTCTCGAACAAGAATTCATAGCCAATCTCTCCTTTTCGAGGGTTTCATGCATCCTCATAGAGAACCTTTCGCTTACTTCGAAGGAACATTTCTCTCTCCATATCTCTTGTCGCCAATCTGTTTTTGATCATTTTACTATCGACATTTCAAGTTGGCTCTGGAAATCGTAGGAGGCTTAGTATTCCCCCTTCATCTTCACTGTGCATATTGTTCCTCTCTTGCTCTTCCTTGACTGTCACTCCCACTGCCTTCCATCCTTCCTTCCTCCTCCCTCCTTCGTACTCCTGATCTTCGTAGTCTCACTCTTTTCATTACAGTACTCTCTTCCCTCCGATTCATCCCTTGTTTAGAAGCAGTGAGGGGGTCTATCGAGTGGGTAACAATATCTCCGTAGGAAGATTCGCCTCTTTCCTCCTCTTCCCTCTATCGTCTTCATCTATTCCGACCATCTTCCTTCTCCTTCTCCTTCTCCATTCTATTCTCTTTCCTTCATTCAGATGACCATGAGAAGGGACGGTCTCCTGTTCCATTCGTGAATAACTCACTTTCTTAGTCCTAAATCGCGCATCCACTTGCCTTTGCTCTTCGTTTTGTCACGGTGCATCAGCTTTGCTCCGTTGAAAATGGGTTCTCGTACAAATTCCCTGTGAAATCAACGCTTCGAACTGCTCATTGAGACTGTATGAAAGTGAGAAGAGAAAGCAAAGTTTTCCTTCAAATTGTCGGTTATTAGAGACGTGCAATTAGAAGGGGAGGGAATCTCACTCCGAAAGGGAGTTTGTTCCTCTTCCATTCCCACTCTCATCATTCGCATCTCCTGCACCTCTTCCCATTCCGAGAATGTTGCATAATCTCGTGCGTAGTGATGCGTGAGAGAGGAGCCATCCAACTAGAATAAAATACCCCATCGATTCATCATCATTTCCTATTCCGAGTGTGTGAAATTCATCGTCCATCATTCTCTCACGTCTTCACTCCAGTCTACGCACGTCTATCCGAATTCTTTATTTGTGCAGACTCGGAGACGGATTGGATGCACTTCCGTTGCCACTATCGCAGTTTGAGACTACTCACATTGTCTCGCGTATAAACTCTATCGAATAGTCATCTTTTTACCCCATAAAATAGTCATCATCACTACTTCGTGGTTGCAAGTTCCGTCGTAATTCGGTCTCATTCCCGTGAGGATGAGTAGAAACATGGGAAGATGGGGACTCTCCTCTATTCCCATCCTCTCTCCCCTTCAGAGAGGAGAGAGGCCGTGAATGGACGAGTAGGACAGGGGATTCGATTTGGAGCTGCCCGATAGTCTTCCTAGGGGCGCATCTCAAGACATCCATCTACTACCCTGTTGCTAGCTTCCCTTTTCGGCCGCGTTTCTAGAATTCACTCCCCTTTATTTGCGTTTACTCTCTACTTCTTACCTTACTTTTCGAGTGATGAGCTCCCATAGATTCTTCTTCTATTGTTAAAAGGCTAGACCAACGATCAAAGTGTCTTCATTGCAGGGGATCCATCAATCCGTGTGATCGGAGAGGTGAAGCAGTCGTATCTCGCCGCCCCATCAGAGAAGAAAGAAGCGATCATGAATGAATACATGGAGGTCAGCTTACTTTCTTCCGCATGAATCCACAATTGAAGATGAGAACCTAGGAGCACGAATAGAATAGACCAATGCAATAGTAGCGCGAGTGGTGGTGGCAAAAGTTACAAACATTGAAGAAGCGTAATAATTGTACACCACGTGTAGCTAATTGTGCATGCTGGGCGAATTCCTCTTATTTTAATGCTCTGCTTTTGTACATTTGAATAGATCTTGATCATTCAGAATGGAAAGAATAGAAGCAAATCCTAATACTTAGGCTTGACAATAGACCAAAGCGAGACGACAAAAGCTCGAGACTATTTTGAATGAGTGCGAAAATAGGATGTATTCATCATAAATTCGCGTGCTATTGCGCACTGTCTAAACTTATTCCACATTTTCTCCTCTTTTCTCCACTACCTCAAAACAGGTGAAGAAAGGCATGTGAAGAAGGAATTCGGGAGGATGGAAAATACGCCTTTTTCTCTTCTTTCTTGTCCACTTTCAATCTCTCCACTCGAAGTTCGTACCAACGAGAAGTTTTCCCCAGAAATCAGCTGTCGCTCAATTTTCACCGAGTATTTCTCTCTTTTCGAGTCATTATTTTCACTCCTCGAGGAGTACTTATCCCCCCTCCCTCCCTCAAAGAATGTTTCTCCTCTTCGTCATATAAAAAGCGAGCTGACGACTTTCGACGGCGCCAAATTGACAACCTTTGCCCCTTCACTCGCTCCTTTTTGTGTGCACTCTCGCTCACTTTATATCTTCCCTTCGTCGATTGGGAAGGAAGAAGAAGAGGAGAGGAACTCCTGTCTCCCCCTCATCGAATACGCGCACTCCTGATTGTAGCCAATGACGCCTTGGGCACATTCCCTATCACTTTTACTCCAATCACACTAATCTCAGCCTATCATAGGAAAACATGAAAATAGTGGACCGTAGAAGTGGAAAGATGCCTTGTTTGTCTTCATCCTCAATTTCCCTGCGAGTTTCGTCAGTTGTATCATCTTTCTTTCAGTCTTCGCACGCGTTGATCGAGTCGATCGGAGCAGCCTGCCTCTCTCTCGACTCACACGAATCCTGCGTCATCGAGAGCGACTCCACCGGTATTCATCTATCTAAATTATTCATTTTTATATTTAAAGAATTTTTATTTACATTTATTTCGTGTTCCTTGTTGTACCATTTCAGAAAGGTCCTCGATAAATGTGTGTGATTTGTTCGTGTTGTGGTGTGGTTGTGATTTGTCTTTCGTCATCCTTTGTCGGTCAATGGTACGGTAGGAGTGTGAAAGATCCCCATGGGAATAATGAGAGCGAAACCTCTCTTCCTCACTCGGTCGTTCCTCTTCTTCGTTCCCTTCTCCATAGTCCATCCATTTTTCTCGCAAATGCTGCAAACTTCCTGCACTTCCTCCTCTATTCCCTGATTAATCGCTCCCCTCTAATCGAGTAGAGATAAAGGGGAGTTTCTCAAGAAATTCCTCTCCTTTTCTCGTCCTTCTCACCCATTGGGAGACTGTCAATTGCCATCTGCTTTGTCTCCCAGAGAGAGAGACTCCCAATGATCTCCCTCTTGAATGAGTTGTACCCTAATTAGGTTTCGAGTATCGCAGGTAGATCATTCTGGTGGATAATTCTCCAAGTGCATCCTCGATCCCTCTTTTTCATTCTCTTGTCTCCCAGTCCATTGAAGCGAGACGGGGACAATATCGATGTGCCATCTCTCCACTCCGACTTCTCAATGAGGATGAATCTGCACTAAGCAACCAGCTGTAGCCTCCCAATCTCCTTCCGCCCCTCAAGTTCATCCACATCACTTTTGTCTATGGAGTAACTCAGTTATCACACGTGCAATCACATTTCTCAGCGATACGCCTCTGAGTTCCCAGGTAGGAGTGGGAACCCGTGGATACTTCCCTCGCAGCCAATCTCGTCACGTTCAATATCGTGATCCTTCTCCTTCCCAATCCCTCATTTGTACACTCGCGCACTCTCTCGATCACACAATCGGACAGCAGCCGTCCATTCTTTGCGCGAGCTGGATATTAACCCCCAAGACTCCCCGGGGAGAGAGAGAGAGAGAGAGAGGGAGCTATCGGCCCTTGTTCTCCACTCTGCTCTCTTGATTTGCTGCACTCTCTCATTGGTTAGAGTGAGTGCACTCTCCCCATATCGTGTCCTCTCTCGCTTCACTTCGTATTCCCACGGGCACGAAGAGTGAAGAGAGTGCGCGAACCAGAGGAGATTCTTTCGTCCGCATATATCCTGCCCATAGCCTCATTCCTCCTCTCGCTCTACCTATGATCTTTGACCTTAACCATCTTGAGTAGCAGCGATAGGAGACACTTCATTAGGATCCGCGGGAATCTCTTCGAGAGGGATGGATATTCGAGGGGATGGCCATCAGTCTCAGTTCATCAGTGGGAAGAAACAACTTCGAATCTCACGCGCAGCCCGGGAGATAAGCGAATTCGGTCGATGATTTCCTCAATCTCTCCTCTCTTTCCTCTCCCCGTCGTTTCTTCTCTCCGATGACAAAGAATGCTGTCTTCCCTTCCCACTGTCTTCCCTCCTAATTGAGACTGTTCCTTGAATCTAGACAATGGCTGTGTGATCATCTACTTGTAGTGGCGTCCAACCATTTCTTCCTTCTTCTTTACGTTATTTCCGGAATTAAAAATTCATAGGACTGTCTCGCTTCTGCGCGATTGTCTACTTCACTTGGCCGGTCTCAAAATGGCGGCAATTACTGGACTCCCTTCCTTTCTTCCTTCCTTGCAACTCAAATTCCGCTAATATTGAGTGGATGGATCTCTCATCACTCAGTCATCGCAAGTCTCGTGATGGAATCGATTAGTCCCTTTCTCGATCTGAATCCGTTCTCCCACTCCTTCTACGTCCTCGCCCTCTCTCTCTCTCCACATTTCGCTTCAACGCCTCAGAAGTGCTCCAAATAGTTTCCTTCCTCTACAGCTTCAGTCCCCCCGTGGGAAGCATCCTGAGTGAGTGAGGGGAAGAAGCGATACACCTCCTCCCCCTTCCCACCCTCCTTCCCATCTCACACCCTTCAACGGACCGAGCCAAATTTGTATCTGCGACAACAGACGAAAGTCGAATGTCAGCGCTCCTGTACTCTTGTGTCTCTTCCTTAAATTCCCATTGAGAAATAGGAGGTCATCACCGTGTTCACGGTTATAAAATCAACAAGTCGAAACATCGCTGCTGTCTGAAGAAGTTTACTTATCTGTTTTGAGGATATGCATTGTATCCCCTAATTTTTTTCATTTCTTCTTCGATGTCCCTCAGCTGGGCATTCACAATCGTATCTCCATCGTGCATGCACGAGTGATCATGCAGCGAGATATGGCAAATCGTCTGCTTCCGCTTTTTCTCCACTCAATTTCACGGCCCTCTTTCTTGTTTTTAGATACCGATGAGTTTCTCCAATCCGTTCTGAAAATAGTATCTATTCTAAATGGAACTCTCTAATTATGATTACTCCCTCTCTCACTCATTGGCTACTCCAGTCTCTCCCTGTTCCTCCTTCTCTTTCCTCCTCTCATAAGTGATGCAAATCAGTTCGATGGAGCGGGAGGAAGCAGTGTTCGTCGAGGAGCCATTGGTTCCGGTCCCAACCCGCGCCATTTCCTCCCACCATTCTCGCACTCTTCGTATATCTTCCTCCAATGTTGCTTCTCTGCTCGAATACTCCGTGTATCCATCACATCTCGGTTTCATTTGGTTACTGGTCGTCTCAGGTTCTTTCCTCCTCTTCCTCCATTCCCTCCTTTCCTCTCCCCCTTTCAGAATCCCTTCAAAGTGAGAACTCGATCACCGTCCATTGACAAATGCTTCTCGCTTCTGTTTTTAGGTCAGCTCTGAATTCGAGGGAAGCGTCCCAAAACGTATTACACCCCAGAGAGAATGGTAGAGATGGGGGGCTAAGAGGGATGAAGAATTGATTCCTCCCTTCTGTGGCCATGTTTTGCATTTGTTGACTGACCCCGGCAGATATCGGAATGACAGCTCTTGTAAGTCTCACTTCCTCCCCTTCGGGTACTTTCCTAGTCCACCCTCGTCTCTCTCCATTCCACGTGTTCTCTCGTCTTCTCTTCCGTTCACTCCAATCTCTCGAGATGGCCTCCCTATCGTCTTACCAGAGAGTCTCTTCACCTCTTCCAGCTTTCTCCCTTTCTCTATTCCCACTCTCCATTCCTTTATTTTCGCTCCTGTTGTCCTCTCACTCAGAAATGGAACTGGAAATGATCAGCGCAAATTAGAAAATTAGATCACTTTTGGCGGCGTTCCGCACTAAAGGGAGTGAAGGAGTGAAGGAGTGAAGGAGGAAACGAGTGGAGGGATGAGTGTTTTGTCCATCGGGATACAATCTCTTATGCTTCTGCAGCCTCCCTCTACTCGATTATCTCATCGCGGGTCTCATCAGCTGCGCAAGTCCATCTCAATTCTTTTTTTCCCTCGCACGCGAACACGAAATTAAAACAGCGTGAAACTGAGAGAAATTCGTTCTTTTCCCTGCTTGCGCAGCACTTTTTTCTAGTTCTCGGAGGTTTATTGCACTGGAATACTTTATGCTCGAGCAGTTCGATTCAGGCATGAATAACATTCGGTAAAGCCTCGTTCGACAATTTTATCATCATTTGTTTGAATTTAGCCTACATCTAACTCCATTTCCTCAGTGGTCAATGGAGAGCATTGAGCTCTTTCGACGCGTCAGGAGTCTCTCGGGTCGTTCGTGGATTGCAACCATTAGATTCTCATCCCTTTTTAGTGTTCGCCCACCTTCTCATTCCCCTTTCGTGCGTAGATGCCTTCTAACTGCACATGCGAAACTTGAAGGCAACCCACGTTTGTTCTTCCTCCTTAGCCTTCCCTTATTTTTCAATAGAAATTGAATAAAGCTGATTATTACATCTCGGGTTTAATTTCATGCCATACTCCTCATTGCATCTCTTTGTTTTCTCTTCTTTCACACTCTTTCGTCGATCTCAATCCCATTTCGTCCTAATCGCGTCCTCCTCCCCCCTCATCCGTTCCGTTCAGCCCTCCATGGATGGTGTCCCATCCGGTCCTCCCTCCATCCGATCTCTTCATCACTTCCACCGTTCTTCCCATTCTCTGTCTCGTCGATTGGTCTTCTCCTAAGTGCAAACTCGCTGCTCCTCCTCGCTTCGCTGCAGTCTTCGACACTGGTCGCCATGCAGCCAGACTAGCCACTCCCTCTCCTCCCCCCTCCACCTTCCCCGTGAAGAGTACTCCTCCATGGAGAGTCCCCACTACGGAGAGGACCACGAAGGGGAGACAGAAGCAGAGGAGACCGACGACGCCGATATTCGAAGATGAGGGAAGGAGAGAGACCAGTGCGGAGTTCGACGATGACGATGATCAGGGTAATCAGATGTGTTGTCGTGATGTCTCTCTTATCTGCGAGTGGAGAGACCCGTTGCTGTTATGGTGTTGTACAGGGTGTAGTATACGTGCAGTCTTTTGTGATACAGATACGAATATCCAGAAGAAAAAGAGACTACAGCATTGGCAGATGCAAAAAAACGGAACTCATTGCAGGTTTCTTCACTCCGGTGCTCACTTCCGTGCACACTCGTCGACCGCAGTCTCCGCCCTCGACGACCACATCGACGACGACGACTACCACTGGTAAGCCCAGCACCACTTCTCCCTCGACGACAACGACGTCTACTACCACCACCACGGAGACTCCCACCACCACCACAACCACACCGACGACGACGATGAGGAAGACGACGACGACGTCCTCTGTCGTCTATCTCGAGCAGTTCCCTGGAGAGGAAGGCTCAGCCGATCTCCCAGAGGGAATCGCAGCAGCTGCAGCCAACGAAGCGCCGCAGACTCAGCTGCAGCTGGCAGCGACTCCTGCTACGACGACAGCAGGGACTGTGCTGCCACGACCTTACTCGTCGATGGAAGAAGCAGCGAAGACTAATCCAGAGTACGTGGAGGATGCAGCGTCGTCGGTGTGGAACGAGGCTGAAGTAGTCCCGAAGGAAGCAGAGAGAAGGAAGACCACCACGTCTACTCCCTCGACGACAACGACGACTAGAACGACGACGAAGATGACGACGACCACCAGAAGACCCTCGACGACGATGAAGGGTGAGCGTCGCCCTGCTCTCCTCCCCCGAGTGTGCGGTGGTGCATGAGAATGAAAGGAGGAGTGGCGCGAATCGAGATCTTCTTGCAGGAACAGTCTCATTGTTGAAATATAGTGAAACTAGGCAGACATCCAGAGAGGGCGCGCATGTGAAGTCTCTCTCTAACACAAGCATTCACAATGCATTTCGCACTTTGGTGGTCGATTTCGCAAGAGAATCGGATGAATCGAGTGGCGACCTTTGGTCGTTCGTGAAAAACCATTCGATTCGTCCTTTTGATAGCGTATAAACTGCTTGAATCTCTCTTTGGGTCAGCAATTTCCCGTCCCGTCCTTTCCTAGTACTCCTCTCTCTCTCTTTCAACTGTGTCTATTATCGATTCCTGCAAGACATTTTCGAATATTTTTGGCTCAAAACATGAGTCAGTCCGAACTCATTCTCCATCCCCATCTACCATTCTTTCTCCTTCTTCTCCTTCTCTTTCTCTCTCCTCATTGTAGCGCACAATTACTTTAGTTTTCTGCATAAATATCTTCCCCCCCCCACTAGAGTTCCCACTTAGAGACGATTGATCTACTCACTTACAGTGAAGAATCTCGAGAAAACCGCCACTCCTACCTTCTTTTCCCTTGATTTGCTTATCCTACCGTAGTGCTTGTGTCCTTCTTTCCCTCTTCCCTTGATCGGGCGGAGTATGTAGTGATTGACTCCGCCCCTTTGCTTGCTCCCTCACTCAGTTCACCGTAGTCCCTCTATCATCAGCACGCTTCGTGTCAATGTTAGTCGATGTGTCGTCCCTTCCTATTCCTCATTTCTCATCATTCCCTCGAATTGGGAATGATCCGTGGGTCCTTCCAAGGGCGTGCATTCCATTCTCCATTCACGCTTCTCTCCTTCCGCTCCACAAAATTTCGAAAAAAAGTAACTGGCGTTTTGTTTTTGAAGAGTGGAGTGTGACTCGAGAGAGAGAGAGGAAGATGAATGGCGGAACTACTCTTCATCTCGCAATCGAAACACGCCATTTATAGGCGTTCCGTTTCTTCCCCAGTCTCTCGATTGAACTGCGTAGGCGCTCCTTTTTGCCCCCATTCTCCAGCTGTCAAAAGTCTCGATTTCGCGCACGATTTAGACGAGATTTCTCTTGAGAATTGCGAGAGCGAAGAACGATAAGGGCGGTATAATCTAAGAGAAGAGAGAAAGAGTGAAGAGATCCAACCAGAGACGGACGTCGTTCCTCTACTTTTCTACCACCTTTCTCATGGGTGACCTTTACCTAGTCGATTAGCTGCTTTTCCCGCTAGCGTGCGTACTATCCGTCCCCTAGTCTCTCTCTCTCTCTCGCTCTCTTCCGAGGGACGCTTACAGACCTCATCTCATCGAGTGTTTTTTGTGCCTCTTCACTCGAGTTTCCTCTCTTCTCCTCTTCCTATCATCCGGTCCGATGCCGTAAATTTACCATGGTACTCACGGTAGTCTGCTCCCAATCAGTTGGCCCTGATATTAACAAATTTTCTAGAAAGTGTAGGGCGTTTCGTATCCGAATGTTCGTGGAGACACCTTAACATCCCCTCGCCTTCCCTCGATTTGAGGCTTCTAGTCCCCCAAATTCACCTCTTTCACATCTAATTGCCGGGTATAGAGGGTATAGAGAGAGACTGACGTGCCCCTGATTTCCCTCCTAATCTCACTTCTTTTCACGACATTTCTGACTCCGAAGAGCCCCTCTCTCCTCTCTTTTCCACCTCAGAAGAGAGCAGATTTGCACTCAAACGAGAAATTATGAGCTTTGCCCTATTGTTCGCTTCATGAGATGCAGCAGAGAAATTAGGGCCAGAGAATATCTTTGAAAAGCTAATAACGCCCATCTGATGGTATTAAGAATCTCATACGGATGTTGTATAGCTTCACCATAAAGTGCATCTTCCCTTCCTTCTCTCAATCATTCTCTCCTCCATCATTCCCTCCACCTGTCGTTCCTCTCCTTCTTCTTCTCTTCTCACCTCCGTTCCCATGTCTCCTTCTCTTTCCTCTCCCACACTCATTATTCACACATTTTTCGCTCTCGAGAGCCACTCGACATCGATTAGAGACAGGATTGAGTGGATAAGCATCGTCATCTCTCTTAGGCGACGTCCTGTAGACCATGTCTACGCTCCTTCCTCTCCTATTCTTTCACGGGGGTCTACAATTGCTCAATGTTCGTAGACAGCTATTTTCCCGAGTATCTTTCTCTCCTTCTCAATCCTCTTCGTCTGGGTTCTCAATTAGTCGTGACAGGTGGGCGCCCCGTGAATTAGAGCGCGAAGGCAAACCATAAATAATCCGCTCAATGGCCTCTTCATCTTCATTCTCTTCTCCATTTTTTCCGTTCCGCTCTACTGCTCTCATTACGGACTTCCGGCGGTTAGCGTCGATTTGTTCCGCGAGCCCCGCGCTCATTTCTCCTGATTTCGTCCGCGCTCTCACGGGAGAAAGAGAGGCCGAGTGAGAGTTTTCTCGATAGTCCTCCATCGACTTGGAATGTCTTGGAAAGGTTTCCTCTCATCTTTGATCTCAGCTTGCTTCGTGTTTGTGATTGTCTCAGTGCGTGTTTTCCCTCTCTGGATGGCCGAAGCGTAGTCAAAATACACTCGAACTACCTCCACTGTCGCATTATTGACAGCGGCGTTGGTTCGAGTGCGCTGCGAAGTAGCCTCTGCTAACTAGTGTAAGTTCTCCATCTTGCAGCGTGGCCGTCTAGCGCCGCGGTACCCTTCCCCACCCATGGAATTCCTCCCGTGCGTCCGACCACTCCTATGGGAGATTATATGACGACGACCACTCCAGCAGTCATGAAGGTAAACACCAATCAGTGATCGTTGATTTCTAATCTTCCCTTCTCAGGACGGAGTTGAAGATTTCCCACGCACTGCACTCATCTCTGCCGCATCTCTCTCAGTGATACTCGTGAGTGAAGGATCGATCTTTGGCCTCTACCCTTTCGTCTTCTCCTTCCTCTCTGCTGTTTCCTTGAATCCTTGGCTAGATTGATCTTTGATCTCCTGTAGATCATCGCCGTCGTCGTCTTCTGCGTCTTCCGATGCCGACAGAATCCCCCTCCTGGAGACGGATACCCTATGGTAACATTCGTTGAATAACCACTACTTTCCCCATATTGTGACTCTGTAGTAACTGGAGGGGAAATGAAGGAATTTTAGAGAAAGTGTGCTTGCACTTGTTAGATTTGGCTGCTGAACTAGGCTCATCTAGTAATTAGGGCTTCTTCAGATGGAAATCGAATGCATCCTGTACAGGCAAACTCGTTGTTGATTTCTCGATATGAGTTGGTCTGTTGCGATACATACTCTTGCTGTCGCGATGACTCGATTACTCGACTTTCCGATTAAACTCTATCTCCCCATTTGTCAATCAACTATACCGATTGATAATTTGATTGATAGCAGGCGTGCAATGGGAAGTCTGCCACTGGATACACACCCATCGCTGCCGAATTGTCTCCGCCCCTCGGCCTCTCCTCCCACAATCATGACCCTGCCACGCAACCACTCATCGGATCCGCCCCCAGAGTACCCGCATCGAAGGTACGGTAGAAGGAGAGATCTATCGAGTACTGATTGGAATTGCAGGTGAACGGGTACCAGCCACTCAAGGGCAGCAATGGTCTCCCACCCGCCAATGGCAATGGTTACCAAGCCAATGGTGAGTGTTGATCTTTGATCTTTGAAATCTTATCTACAATTCTTACAGGGAATGGCAACGGGATCATGAAGAGTGGGAGTGGCCCGGGCAAGAAGAAGGATTTCAAGGAGTGGTACGTGTGAAGATGGGTAGTCCACTCCGAGTATTCGATCGATCTCTCCCATTCTTAGTTAGGTTGTGTTCCTCCATCTCCCTCATCCTCCCACATATTGATCTCACAAATCTACATCCTCTTAAGTATTCCTTTATCAATAATTGAATGCATTAATTGCTCAAACGGACCCCTCCTTCTCTCTCTATTGTAGTGAACACACGCCCAATCATCAGTATTCCTTGTTCCAAGTGCTCTGAACGAACGTTAACAAGAAGTGATCTCTGATCTATCATCTTCATCTATGTTATCGCTTCGTTGAGTGCATCTTCCAAACATTTCAAATGATGTAGAGCATCATCTCGCATCTCTCTCAACTTACAGCCTTATTCTAATTGAATCCCTTCTTCCTTTTGACCCCTCGTGACATATTATCCTCTCAGATAAGTATCTCACCAGTTATCTCCCCCTTCAAGCCATAACCAATCCCCTATGCGGCGATATCATCTCTCCTCTTTTCTTCTCGTTATGTTCATCGTCAGTGTTTGTATTCTGGGCGAGTCTCGAGTCTTTCCCCGTATTCAAACTGACTAGAACCCCTTTCCATGCCATGTGAACATTCAAGTCCTCTTGCGAGATATCAAGTGGTTATTCATGATAAATAGATTGCGATTCACTAACTGTAAGAAAGAAGTCTTGAACATAGGACGCAGTATTTGTAAGGGTCAGACAATTCAGGGAGGATCTGGAACACCAAATTTTCAATAATATGGTATCCGGGGTACTTTTTCATGCTGATGACGATGGTCAACTTCATTTTGCATAATTGACCTCTAATGAAGCACTATTTCACCCGTCGAAATAGCGAAATTTCCGGTTTATTTGATTTATCAGGGGTAAAACTTGCTACAAAAATTTGGAAATTTGAAATTTGAAAAAATCTAGAAGCCGGCATTGTGTGTGCATGTAAAGTATCTATTGCCTAGGCCGTAATCCGATTTTTGTGCAATTTGAAGTATGGGATTTTTACTTATGCCCATTTTAGTTTTCCGATTTCCAAAACTACTCATCTCTCACTATCTAATCAGCGAACAAGAGAGCACACTTGTTCACCTACTCTCGTATCACTGATGGCTCAATTGGTAGTGCGTAGGGCTATCACTCAGGGAGTCGCGGGTTCGATCCCCGCCGCTGCTCAAGTTTTGCAATAGTTTTGCAATTTTTCAATCCCTCAATTTATTTCTAACGAGTGTTTTGATGAAAGAGTAAATCATTGAAAAGTAAAGACGATATAATTTGAATAAATTTTTATCTTATAGACAGAAAGCAAACATATCGTTAATAACAAAAGATGAACTATTGTGTTTAAGCATTGTTGATGAAAATTGAGTTGAGATCTATCTTGGCAACGGCTGTTAGAAACTTGATAAAAATATTGCAAATCTTGAACAGCGGCGAGGATCGAACCCGCGACTCGGTGGGTGACAGCCCAACGCACTACCAATTGAGCCATCAGTGATACGAGAGTGGGTGAACAAGTGTGCTCTCTTGTTCGCTGACTAGATAATGAGAGATGAGTAGTTTTGGAAATCGGAAAACTAAAATGGGCATAAGTAAAAATCCCATACTTCAAATTGCACAAAAATCGGATTACGGCCTAGGCAATAGATACTTTACATGCACACACAATGCCGGCTTCTAGTTTTGAGTTTTAGCCATAAATAAAATCCGAACACCAATGAAGGAACTTGCAAACGGGGTTGTTCACCATTCCATCGTGTAGAGAATGAAAAACCACCTCGGAAAACAAATTTCCAAATTTTTGTAGCAAGTTTTACCCCTGATAAATCAAATAAACCGGAAATTTCGCTATTTCGACGGGTGAAATAGTGCTTCATTAGAGGTCAATTATGCAAAATGAAGTTGTCAAAGTCAAATGAAAGTCAAATGATTATGCAAAATCGTCATCAGCATGAAAAAGTACCCCGGATACCATATTATTGAAAAATTGGTGTTCCAACGTTTGTTCGATTCTTAGGAGTACGGCGTCATAGAAGACAGAAAATATTAGAGTGGCCACATGAGGATCAACATTCGTGCATGATTTTTTCGGGTAAGTTTTCCGTCTTTATTTCATCTTCTCTGAACAATGAGTGCCCGAATGAATATGAGAAGATGAGTGAGATCCCGTACCTGAGATAGGGAAGAGCTTGACTCGAACAGTAGCAATACCCTCTCACCTCTTCCTCCCATCTCTCGACCTCATCATGAGCAGCTGATATTTCATGTGGATCTTCTCCAGCATCAATCAGACGATTCACATTCTTCCTCTCCATGTACAGATTCCATCTGGCCACATTGAGACTGGTCTGAATGAATACAGAAGTGCGCATAGGGGAAGGAAGTGGGTATTCACCTCGGTGATAGATGCATTTCGATGGAGGGACTGCAGTTCAAGCATGTTGTTGTCATCCATTGCGAGATTGAAGACTACCAACTGGAAGATACTACTCGCTCAACTACTATAGATCTGTAGGAAGAGATGAGTGATATGGAGAGAGTAGAGGCTAATGGAAATCTCAATCCGAGCACTCACCTCATCTTAATTATAGTGTACACCTCTCCTTCTCACCATATCAGGTCTGCTTGTCGCATTGAGGTGAGTTGTACTAATGAACTCGATAAGCATGGATTTTGGCGAAAGTGAGGAACGGGCGATGATACCAAGGCGAACATAGAATACATGAATCGAGAACGAGAAAAGAACATTTCAATTCCTATCAGCCAGTTTACCACCCCGTGGAGAGCAAGCTATTGAATCTGAAATCACTTTGGTTAAAGGGGTGCTCCGGGGAATATTTAGCCGCCCACAATGACAATGGGGATGTTGTATAGCTCACTCACCCGATCATAAATCACTTTGCCCGAAATTCCACAGACGCGTCTGAGGCTATTTACATACGCGCAAAGTTCATTGATTGCGCAGGGTTGCGAATAATTCATTTATGTTTCACTTCGTCTACGTAATATTCACCTCGATCTCTGGGTAAAATTAGCTACAGTTTCCCATTGAGAGCGCAGAATTTTCGTGGCGGGACTCCCTAGCATTCATTCCCCGGAGCACCCCTTTAAAAGAGTGTATCACATTTTCGACTTCCCGTCTCGAAAATCAATCGATAGACCGCCCGACATGGTAGAGAAACTAGGATCACACGTTTGGCTATTTTCCATTCGACGAACTTATGGGATCGTATGATATTTCAGTTTCCCAGACCTGGTAGATGCAACATGGAAAAGGGGACTGTTTTAGGTTCCTCTGATGGGCATATGTCTTTCGGTTATCAACGCACGAAGCATCGCAAAATTTTTATTATTACCAGTAATTCGACCCATAACATTTGATATTTACAATTCAACTCAGATTCAAAGATGGATCTGAAGCAGGCAGACAGCTTGTATCATCCTCCTGTAGGCGTCATCTATCTGATACTGATTGGCGGCCCTTGCGAGAATACGACGTTGTACCTGATCATCCACTTCATCTTCCTCTCTTCCCCAATTCTTACCTCTATCTGTCTCCTTTCTAGTCTGCGACGGGCGAGGGCGTACTCGGCTTCACTCATTCTCGGTCTTCTGATCAACATCCTCCTTTCGAATCGGGTCACTTCCATTCTCGCACTGTCTAGTCCATCCTCAATCAAAACATTTCTCCACAAAAAAAGAAAAAATGCATTGCTTCTATCAGGTTGTAACATAAGTTTTGTCGCGTCCAATCTCTTATGCATTTTAACCTCAGAAATTCTTCGAATTAATTTAATCTCAATTTCGTTATTCATCATCAGTGAGGGCCTTCGTACTCTTTCTTACGCGCTTTACTTCAGTCCTGTCAAGGCAGTTGAGGAGGCACATTAGTCAGACAAAGTTGTACTGAGATAAGGATTACAAATCATTTTCACGCATCAGCTCTTCTTGAAAAGGATAAATTATGCCGATTTTGTGTGATTTGCGTAAAGTACTACATATGTGCATAATTTTGAACCACTCACGGATAATGAGAAACGAAAACCTTTCTAGAAATTTAATCAAGTTTGCTTAATGTGGATGGTAGGTGACGGTCGGGAAAACTTTTGCAAGCCGAATTTTCTTCTCAATAGATATCCAGATCCAAATAGTGGTGGAATATAGTTCACCCAAAGTGGTCAGTATGCAGACAAAGTTTGGGGTAGATTGGGTTCTGTTGAGATAAGTGGCTCCATTCAGAACGATGGTATGTAAATTAAACTAATGAAATCGGCACTTTGTTCATATTCCTACCTCGCACACATGTTCAATATCTGATTTGTTGTGTCCATCCTAACCATAAACCCTTCCCTTACTAGTATCTACTTGGGATAAGTTTGGAAATAAATAGCTTTTGAATGACAATCTTTAATTCGAAACACCTAAACTTGCATATTTTGGTAAAATTGTGCGCGAATTGAATTAATAAAAATTCAAATTTCCCACAAGTGGAGTGTTCTTTCTCTCACTTGTTTAATGATAAATTATACCTCCATGAGTGGTAATTGGAACGCACTTATGTTAGTCACTGTTGTTGCAATTCTGGATTCAGAAGAGTTGGTCAAGTTGGCTACGAATCAGCGGCTAACCTTACACTCAGTGAAGTATATCTTTGATTCCGCTCAACATAGCACCATATCTGGCGTATATTTTGAAAGAGCATTGACGGGGTATATCACCATGCTGTAGAAGTTTGGTTCATTATTCATCTCTGCGAACTAGCACCTGATCAAACGAATTAAAAAAATCTGCACCAAATTTAAATCAGTTCATATTAATATTTTTCGCATAGCCAGCGTGCGCAGTTCAGCTCTACCCTATGGTTTGAATGTGCATGAACACCCCAAACATATACTAGGAGGTCAGGCATTGATAATGTTTGAGAAGTATCCTTCATGGAAATATTGTGAACCTCCGAAATGCGACAAAACTTATGTTACAACCTAATAAAACTGAAATGAAATGGATCTCACATCGATTTGCTTCCTGAGTTCATTCAGGGTCAGCAATTCTACAGCGATCGACGCGATTCGTGCAATCATCGAGAGAGATTTCAGTGGGGGGAGAGGGAGGGAAGCACTGCTTGACGGAGAGAGTGGAAGAGTAACTAATCCACCTCCCCATCAAGTAATCGTGCAACCGTCATTCCTTAATTATAGCCTGCATATCTTCCAGTCTCCATAGCCGTGTTGAGATTTCCGATTGAAATGATGACTGAAAAGTGTGAGAGTAAAATCGATCAGAAGTGGACAGTAGATCATTATTGTAAGAGTATATGGAAGGCGCTAGAAATGTTAAAAAAAACTTGCGATAAGGTGTTTACAATTCGATAAGACGTTTACCCATCCCTTCCCCTTCAATCTCATATCAAGTAATTTTTGTAGGAGTAAAGACGATGCTCAGAGAATCATGGGCCACTGATAATAAAATACTAATTTTTAAAGGTATCGTTATTAATTTTCCTGCACATTATGGCTTCTCCCGACCCATAGATGTTTAGCAGATACTGCGGTAATTACTGAATTCATGCGGAAATGCATGAAGGTGTGTGAATTGCGGTGGCCATTTAATTTGCTGCCTTGGAGTCTACTCATCCATTTGTATGATCACACAATCCAATCTTTTAATAAATTATTTTATTTTCTGCCCGTGAAGGTGAAAACCTAATCGAAATTTACAAGTTGCAACAACGAAAATTAAAATCTACAAGACAAAGGTAAGAAAAATACAATTTGCTTTTCACAATCCTAAATGGGTGTCTCTCTACACAACCATTTCATGTCGGACCATCCGATCTTCAATGGAGTACAACGACATTCTGCCACTGTCCTCGTCGAAGCTGATCTGGAAGAAAGAGGAATTGACGGGGGATTGAAAAGATACGAACTCACCGAATTCGAACGGTTTGTGAAGAATATGGGAGTGGGAGGGATGCTTTCCCCCTCTTCTCTTCTCATTTGAGGAGAAGACCTCGAGGAGACAAGGTTGAGTGTTGCCCCGAATGCATTCATTGCATTCAGATTCAGTTTGATCACCAAAAAGACCATGAAGAGCATCGAGAGAAAGAGGAAAATCAGACCTGAAATAACAAAAATCAAATAACAAAAATGAAAAATCGATTAGCTCACTCATTGCAATAAAAATAAAAAAAACTCACCCAGATACAATCCGAAAACGAGTTTGTCGTTAGTAAAATATTCCCGATAAGACTGATCGGAATCCACTGATGGAGAAGAAGAGGAAGAAATGGACGACGGTGATGATGCATCTGAAATTGAGACCAGTATTGGCATGGTCTTGTTAGGCTAGTGACTGAACATACCCCGATCGCAATCCGGTCCAGTCCATCCCTCCTGGCACGAGAATTGACCCTGAGAGTCGCAATTCTTGCGAGAATCAGAGACGCAGTGAAGAGCGCAAGCTGCCCCGAAGAAACCCCTACAATCGAGGGATGAACAAGGAGATAAGTACAGGTCACTCACTTCTGACAGTGGAGAGTGACGTCGATGGTCACTTCATGGAAGCGAAGAGATTGAGGGGAACCAACAGTGAATTGTCTGCGGTACCACGGGGCAGTTCGATTCCTCTCGAGAAGAATGGAGAGAGGGAGCTGAAACAGGGAATGATTGGGTGGTAGAGAGGGGAGATCCTTCTGTTCTCACCTTCGTTTGATCTGGTCCTTTGAAGTCGATTGTGATCGAGTGTTGGCTCTCCAGAGGGATCTCAGAAATGGAACAGCGAGCTTTGCCCATCAGATTAATACAGAGGACTTGGTCGATGAGAGAGGAAGAATCGGGCAAAGAGAAGTGAAGGGAGAAGTGACCTCCGATGACCTGAATGAGATTCATTCATTGATAAATATTTCAAAATTAAATTAAAAATACTATTATTAAAAAACTCACTTGTGAAATAACAATAAGGAGAGACATAAAAGAGAGGTGAATGCTGTTGGTAGACATGGTAACTGAATGGGCCACATTTGTATGATCGGAAAGAGATAAATATGCCTCAGATCCTTTCCTTGTTGCTACTTGGAACCCCCGTGGTCGGGGTTCTTTTGAAGGTGTCTCTCTCCCGTTCCATCGGAAGGACGATTCAAAGGGAGTCGCCGACTTTGAGGAGAAGAAGCCGTCCTCCCACTGGCAGCGTTCAGAAAAAAAGTACGGATATACATCCAACTGATGCTTCCTTGAGTCTAAAGCGTCCTAGAGTGATCCTTCGAAAAAAGTTTTGTGTAAACGATGACTAATACCAAAGTGGAACAAACGATTCGACAATACAGTTATGTGACACTGGCTAGCCAGAGAGACTTTCGAAGTTTCGGAGTCTTGTCGAATGCGAGTTATTGCTGTTTTTGGGAGTCAAAATTGACACTGCAGCACAGACGAAAGCATCGCGTTTCACTCTCTCCCCTGCCGGTGCACGTTCTGAGAGATAATAAATAGATCGGAAGAGATACAAAGTTGTCAATGATCTAATTTCGATATTATATGGAAAGTGGAAATTAATTATGTGTACACAGGAGCGGAAGCATAACTAAATGAGTGAAATCGAGGCAACAAAGACTATCTAGTGGTCAAGAAATAGCCCGAATTGACCCATCGTCGTGATCTTCTTCAAAGTCTCCAGTGATCCACTGAAAGAAACAACTGTTTTATGTTGTATGACCTCTATCTCTATTCCCGAATGCGAGAGTAGTAGTGGAGGTACCTTCGTTCTCTGAGGAGCCCCTGTCTCTGTCGTTTCCTCTGCACACGACTCTGTATAATCTTGCTCGATGAAAGTGAGTAGAGAGGAGGATGTCGATCGAGACTGTTTCAACTGCATTTATAAAAAATATTTTTTCGCCATTTCCAAAATCCTTCATCAGAGCCTCATTATAAAGACTACCTCTTTCTCTAGTGAAAAAAAGATCCTCACAAGAGTTGAATAACCGAATTGAAAAGGACAATTTTGAAAAATCGAGAAAGGATAATAAACAATTCAAAGTGATTAATCTAGCCATTGCAACATTTACTATAAACTGAAAGCTTTTTGTGCCTGGCGCTTTCGATTCGAATGGGATTTTGATAGTATTGCGCCATCCGAAATACAAGATCATTACACTAAAAAGATTTCAGAAATTTCCAGAAGAAATTTTTTTACGACCCAAAAATAGGTGTTGGTTGGTCTGTCAGTTTGTCCACAGTATCCCATAGTGGCGTTGGGTCAGATCCTGTGCCAGACACATGATTTCATCGGAGGATCGATGGAAATCGTCGATACCGTAATACTACAAGCCTACCGTAACCCAGTACGCTGGGTCAGACGCTGGGTCAGATTCCTGATTTCGTCTGCGGATGGATGCAAAAAAGCGTGAGAACCATCATTTTGCAGGCATTTTGCAGCATCCAAGTAGGATTATTTTCTAAATATTCAGAGAACATTAAAAGAGGCGTAGTTGCCCACTAGTTAATAAATTAAAAATATGTAATAAAGGTGAAAGTATACAATTACTAGTTAACCTTCAGCATGGATGCATGCGGCTGGCACGAGTGTTCAGTCACGTGAATGGATGTGTCTTTCGATTTCGCTTGCACTTTCTGAAAAAATGGAAATTTTCTAACCTGTCACTTCCTGTTCTAACTGAAAACAACTGTATTGCCTAAGTAATCTTAACGGCGGCTCAAACCTCTTTCCTGGCCATTCTCCTGTCTTCTCTACGCATTTCTTCAACACGCTGTCTCGCCTTCTCGCAGTCCAAATCGAGGATTGCCCAGTAGTATCTCTTCCTCCTCTGCTTCAACTGCTCTTGTAATTCTTCGTTCTTCTTCTCCGTCCAAGTTCCTTTGTCTTTCTCTCTCGCAATCTTCTTCATTTTTCTGAGTGCGTACAAGGCGAGCAGTCGATCCTCACGGTCAAGTCGAGCAAGTGAAGAAGAAGAGGAGGAGGAAAGAGAGGGGAGGATGGGAGAAGCCTCCTCCTGGAGAGAAGAGAAGGAAGACGAGGTGCGGAAGACAGGGGATAACATCGGTAGGAGTTGGTTCTCATTGTGAATATCTTGTGATTTCAAGTGCTTGTTCAGTGTTCCGGCAAGATGAACTAGAGTGTTTGGAGAGGGAAGAGGTAGAGATAGTAATGAATCCGAGCCATTTCCAGAGGAAGATACAGAAGAACGACTTCTTGAAGAGTAGGAGAGGGGAGTCGAGAAGATGGGTGAAGTGTTTGTCTGATTGCCCTCTTCGGAAGGATCGATGGGATGGATTGATGAGGGCGATGGGAATGTTGTATTGGGAAAAGTAGAGAATAAGTTGAGAGGGATTTGAGCAGTTTGAAGATGGACGAGGAGTGCGAACCAATCAGATGGAAGGAGGGAAGGCAGTGCAAGGGAAGGAACTGCCGATGGAGGGAGAGGGAGGAGTGGGAAAGGAGCAGATGCGGGATTATAATCGTCGAACTCCATTTCAGCGTGGGAAATTACTGTGAGACGGGGAATGGAGTTATCCTCCGGTTGCTCGATATTTCCTCAGAAGAACCAAAATTTGATAAGGTAACAAAGCGATAAAATTCACGTGATGTTCAGAGAAACAGATAAACATATATGTTTGTAGCAGAAGCGTAGAGAAACCCAAGAAGCGAAATGATTTTGTATCAGAGGCGTTGTTGATCTAGGAGAGAACAATTAGAAGGACAATTGAGATGGAAGGAAGGAGAAGGTGAAGTAGACGGGAAACGACGAAGAAAGTATCGATGTTTAGTCATTTTGAGCCTCACGCGGAGAATTTTAACGAGGAGTACATCTGATGTCTTCAAGTGGAGGGAAATCTCGTGTCGCAATTGTAAATGGAGACTACTCGAGATCTTACTTTTCCTTTGCCATCTTCAATCTCTCGGGCGCGCTCTAACAAACGAGAAAGAGTGCTAAATAAGGCCAAACTTGAGGGGGCAACAGCATATATGTAACAACGGGACGGTGTTGGGACAATCAGAAAAAAATCTGAGGAGAAATCATCGTTGATTGGAGGGCATGCACCAAAGTGTAGGAATTATATCATCAGGTTCCGAGGTATTCAGTGCAAAAGAAGCGTGCTCATTAAATTTTGGTACATATTAAATTTTCATGTGTTCATTAAAACATAGTTTCCTTTTCTTAATTGGTTGTTAGTTTTCATTACCAAACACACACTGAAGCAGTAGATGTCCTACTATTCCGCATTAATGAGAGAGAGAGAGTGGTGATTTCCCCATAAACAATAGGCATAGCTACGTCCACTATGTGATGCTAATTTTTCGATATAATCTATTAATTGAACGAAAATCGCAAAATTCTTCAATCCAATTTTGAAATTCCCTAAAGTGTTGTGCATAATTAATTTTCAAGCTCGCAATATCTGCAGCAAATTTGGGAAATAGAGATGTTGCTCATCAAGATCTTTCCAATGAGAGGCGTTAGAGGTTTGTTTTTCTACCTCTTCCCCAGGGAGAGTATATTTTGTCGAATGTATTTATATTATTTAGAGTAACTTACTTTCGATTCTCTCGAGAATGTGTGATATTCTCACTCCAATTTCACTTAGGTGAGAAATATACTTCGAAAGAGCGAGACAGAGAATCTTCCCTCTGGTGACGCTCCAACAGTCATGGAAAGGTCTTAAAAAATGAAGACAAATATTTGCGACGCCTCGGTGATATCTTTTGATAATATCAATCATGCGGTTCTACGTCTACATAATACAAATATTCATGATATTTAATGCTTCAGAACAAGTGAAATTAATTTCATTAAAGAAGGAGTGTCAGCAAAGTTAAATTTTTGACGCTGTCATAACCATGACCTAGACAATTATCCAACGATCATAGCGCGAGCTAAGAGAATAGGCAAAGGTTAATCGGATAGCTCAGTGGTAAAGCAGTCGCAGCGTAATCGGAAGGTTGCGGGTTCGAATCCAAACAGTTTTTGAAAAATCTTCTAGATATTTGAATTCCAGCACGTCCCTTCCCTTCAAGCCCTCCTTGGAATTTCGCCAACTAATGATAACTCGGTTCAAAATAGAGATACGCATTTGAAACTTTCAGAATCTCTTATGGTTGTACAAAGGTCGGTCATGGTTATGACAACTTCAAAATTTCAACTTTGCTGATAGTCCTTCTTTAAGTCATTCAGAATCCCTCGTGCCTACTCTGAATTGCGTATTTAAAAACCAATGGAGATATTTTTACTAGAAGAAGTAATTTTTTAACTTTTGTATTTTTGAATTTACAGGTCTTAAATTTGCAAAAATGAAAAATTTCAATATATGAAATCCGCAATATTATGTTAACGAGTGTTGATGGACAACTCTGAAATATCTTCAGTATTTATATAGTTTCTGCTATAAATAGCAGAGATTTTGCAGCCTGCCGATGGATCTCCTCTACCTAATAATTTCCTATCTGGGAATCTCAGATAGACTTATTCTTCGTGTTATGAACAAGCGATTGGAAGAAGCAGTAGTCACTGACTACTAGTCAGTTTGGACGAGCCATGAGAGGACGGAAGGGGATTCGGCATCTCTCTTCTTTATCGAGAGATGACGAATGAACTGAATAGACGATATTTTCTGGACTATCGGATCTTCAAATCGCAGGCAATTTATCGAAGTGAAGCTTTCCAAGGACGTTTTCCATGATTTTCTGGTAATGTTGGAGACTGAACGTGCTGGAGCGCTGGGATATGTGCAACACCGATTAGCTGAGGAGGTAAATGAACTTATGTGGTTTAAGACTTCCAACGCTCTATAAAAAATCTTAAAATGAAATATAATTCCATCATAGGACCTTTTTATCCCAAGACCCGCTCTACATTTCCTTTTTATTTTCCAGATTCGAGTCGTTAATTTTGTCCCGGGACTCGTCGAGAATCACAGTGTATTGGAATACAAAGGGACGCAGCTACGCGAAACAAGAAGTCCCGATGGATCGGAACACACACGAATCCTCATATCGAATTATCTTCATCATCTATCAGAGTTCAAGAAGGGATCGCAGTGGTGGAAGGAAGGGATGGAGAGAGAATCTACTGCTAGTCACGCATATCTCGCTGCCAAGAAGAACCTCCCTTTATATATATATATATATATATATCATATATGATGTCGTACTTATTAGACATTTCGTAGGGGTGTATAATTTTAGAACTAGTCATTTTAGAACTCTACAGAGGGTGAAAAATAATGTGTTCCAAATTCATCATTGAACTAAAAAACAAATAATTCTATAATGATACCCCCATTTCATATCGCTCTGCTTATGTTTATCTGGTGGCACAGACGTTTTGCATGCGCTTTCTCAAATGTGCTGATATTCATTCAATTCTTACTGTATCTTGCACTCGTGTATAACATAATGCGTACTGGCCATGAGAAAGCGCCCAAAGACAATTTTCTCACCTTCGTGATTAACTTCTCTCTTCGATCAATACGCACTTCGTATTTTCGAATGCAATAAATTGCATTGGCAAAATCAATAAATATCATTCATATACACACCATCTCATTCCAGACTAGAGACTCGGCAAATTTTGTGGCAATGATAAGGGAGATTAGATCAGAGGGAATAGGGGTATTCTCTTAACCAATGAGCGTCCTGTATTTTGGAATATTGCCAAACTCCGCCCAAAAGACGCCAAGCATTGCTGTGTCCCACGCTAGTCATTATACCTGTCCATGTCGGACAGAGAGTGGTCATACCTATTAATCTCCCGCCATATTATTCACTTATTCAACGCTCATTATAATATTATGAACGTTTTTCATCATGCATCGACCATTTCAGATGTTTGTATGTCCTCATCCTCCCTTCCCTACTGAATATTCCATGGCCTTCCAACATCCTCGATATTCTCTGTACCCCGTGGCTTCTTTCTCGAATGTCCCTGAGGTGCAGCTCCATCCCAAGGAAAACTCGCAATGGATCAAGCGAATCCTTCCCATAACGAATGATAACAGCCAGAAGACAAGCAATTCGAGAAGCTACGAACAGGTACATCGAATTCATACCACAGTAAAGCCATACGTACTCAAACAATGTTGTTTAGTCTAAGGCGAGTGCTAACTGGAGATCAGCCAATTCGGGAGTCAAGAAGCCAACATACACTCAGCTGATAGTCCTCGCACTAAGAAACAGCCCGACTGGCCAACTTCCAGTGAACGAGATCTATCAATACATCGTGTACGTCTAACTTCTATCAACAAGGGTACTAAGGTGTACTTTCAGGAGCAATTTCCCCTTCTTTTCCTCTGCTCCTCCCGGTTGGAAGAATGCAGTGAGACACAACCTCGCATCCAACAAACACTTCTCTAAAACTCAAACCAACTTTGGCGTTGGGAGGAAAGATATGGTCTATGGAATTCACCCTGAGGATATCGAATGGGTTTGTTCTGCACCTCAACTCTCCATTTGGACTCGTCTCTCCAATATATTGTATGTATAATCAATCAAATACAGGCGGACTCTATTATTGCTGCATGGAATAAAAACCCAAAGGGAAAGAAAAGTCAAGAAGATCAACGAGATCAAAACAACGAGTCCATTCAAGAAGAAGAAGAAGGGGAAGAAGAAGCACTCGATCCTGTCTCTGACCAATCCCTCCAATCCCCTCCTCCCATCCTTGTCAAAGAAGAAGTCAAACGTCCTCCTAGATACTACCTCCCTCAACCTCCTCGAGTTCTTCAGATTCCAGTGGCTAGTCACCGTCCTCCACCCACTCCTCAGGCGACCTCAACCCATCTCAGATACTCAATCCCCCACCCTCTCCATCCTACTCTTCCACGTCTTCCTTTTCCAATTCGCAAGCAACATAATCCGATGAATTTGCCAACTAGCAGAATTGCTAATGCACCGCAACCTGTGACCACTCGACCTCTCCTCATTCCTATGAAGCGTAAATATGAAGAAACATTGTTCTGAGCATTTATTTATTCATGTCGAACTGTTTATCAATAAATTTGAATTATCATAATTCCGACACTCACAGCCTCCTTTTTTCCGAGACAGCGATATTTTGGTGGTACGGCGTTTGCGCAACGGAACGCTGTTCGCTTGAAACTTGGCCTAGCAATGTGGGAGTTGTTTCATTGTTACCAGTATGCGCTGCCGTATCTTTGCGTATACAATTTTTGCTTCCAGGCGAGTTGCAACGTATAGGGAGTAATGGAATCCCATACACCATGACCCCTACACGTTGATTTGGAGTGAAACTCGCCTGGAAACAAGAATTGTGCATGCAAATGTATGGCAGTCCATACTGGTAACAATGAAACAACACCCAAGTTGCTAGGCCAACTCTCAAGCGAACTGCGCTCCATTGTGCACATGTCGGTTGAAAGATCCTGTCTATTATGCTATCTGCGAGAAAAGGTCACCAACAATTTTTGAAATGCTGGAAAGCTGATTTTCTCAAGGAAAATCTGCGAGAAAAGTGGGGGAAGTGCGAGAAAGTGTTGTTTTCGAGAGATGGGAAGGAAATAAGGGCACATGATTCCTTTTTCCTATCTCTTTTCCCAACTGACAAAAAAATTAATCATGAAATGAACCTTACTTCATAAAAAAATTCCATAAATATTTTTTCAATAACCTTATTTTAACACCTAATTTTATGCTTGATGATGGTTTAGCAACAAAATCACTTATTTTGTCACATATTTTTATAAATCAGGATATATAAGTTAAATTATAAAATAGTCTTTAAATTTCTTAAATTTTGAATATGTTAGCAGCTAATGGTAGCCTGTTTGATACGGTAGTGATATTTGATCATCCCGCCCTAGTTCAGAGGACATGTTGCACTAGAGTGATGACGGGGTTATATAGCTCGCGTCTTTTTCGAAAAAGGCGCGTTCCTCTCCCTTATCTCTCCGTTATCACTTCTTCACATGTCTAGTATATGTTTTCCAGTTTGTTCGATTCTTGTATATTTAGGTTTATTAATCCTTAGGAGTAATGAATTAGAGGTTCTGACTTGTGAGAATGCAGTTACAAAATGGCTGATCTCATTTTTCATTTTACAATCGGGTCCACACCGCCTACACATCTGTAATTTAATTGACGGCCCTCTCTCATGAATCTACCTTACATTCTATAAGGAATATCGAAAAATTGTTTCTATTTGCAAATTTATTTTTTTCGCTCACTTTTTTCTTTCTCTAATCTCACCAAGATAAATCTGCAAGAAAATGTTGTGTTGAGTGAATAGTTAGAGAAGGTTGAAAGTGCACGCAGATAGGAGTAGGGGGGCAAGTATGCTTGGGTGGGAGTGAATCTCTCGAAAACAACGATGTCTAACTTTTTTCCCTTCTCTGACTTTTTTCGTAACTGCAATGTATCCCTTTTTCAAGCAGATTTTTCAAGGAGTGGTGAAAGAAAGAAAAGAGAAAGAGTACGCGGAAAATGAGAGTCTTTTTTCTCTGCACCACTCTAGTTAGCAACTGTTCATACTTTTCTCAAACTGTTCTCACAGATTTCTGACATACCGAATTATGTATTTTTCTCAGAAATTCATAATTTCGACCAGTAATTTACTGGAAGTGCTTTTCTTAATATTAATTACTTGAGTGGGAGACGCGAACATCACAATTTCGTTGAAGAGATTCGATCGCGAATTCTTTCCTTTGTGTCCTCTTCCCTTTCCCTCCCTGCGCTCATATTCAGGCCGATTCGTCTCTAAATTGTAAATTTCGAAAGTCGGAAACCAAAGTTGAAGGTTAAGAATGTCATATTCAGAGTCAGCTTGTCAAAATGCCAATGGTGGGATCGTTTATTTGAGTGGAACGTCACTTTTAGTTTTGTCTAAAGGAGGGGAGTGATTTGAAAGCTTCCGACGTGAGGCACTTCACATATTCAGATATGCCACAGGGTGTAGGTCAGGTCGTTTCATCAGAACTACCCAGTGAACTGTCCAATGAGTGCCCCCAGTGGGTATACCGATATCGATTGGGGTTTCCACTCTGAAAATGAGGCTGCCGTTCTCAAACCAGTGAGCTGATTCTGACACATTCGTTCACCAACACCACTTCGATAAGAGCCACAAAAATTATCTTGAAACACCCTGCGCTAATAAAGTTTCGAGATTTTTAATATATGCCTGAATATATAAAACGTCATATGTTATGTGCACATACACTTCCCTATTTCCTCGTGATGAGCGAGTTCTGATTATTTGGAAGCACGATTGGATCTCACTCCTTTTATTGAATCGACAGTTTGCCAAAATTCACTCGGCTGTTGGCATTGATTGAAAGACAAGATATACCACCTTCTATCGGAAGGTGAATAGAGATTGAAAATATGATCTCGTGCAACAAAGTGAGATTAGATAACTCTCGTCTTTCTCCGTCTTAGCTTGCCTTTACCTATCTCTCGAGATAGATCAAGACTGTACTCTGAGACTGGAACCTTCCACTCTCAATCGGTTGCATCCGATCTTCAATGGTCAAGAAGAGTCATTCTAGTTTCTTTCTCTTCGAAACTGTCACACGAATGCCATTCAATACGTACCGTTAAATTCTTTTTTCCGTTCTCCTCATCTCGTTTTCTCTTGCAGATTAATGTTCATCGAGCCTTCTGATATCATCTCAGAATGCAGAGCCAAGGTAGGTCAATCGACTATCTTTATGTTATTCTCTTCCATCCGATATTGTAATTGCAGGCCTTCGCAATCGACGACACTCAACTGCGAAATGTGCTCACTCAAAGCTTCGACGGCCTCAAAAACATCGATACAAATAACATTAAGGTAAATATCTTTATTTTTGCAACCACATAGTGATATTTCGACATACAGAAAATTTGGAAAATGAAGAAAAAAAAGAAAATTAAGTAAACAATCTTTTTGTTTGATTCGAATTTACATGTATACAAATATTGAAGGATCTAGAGTACTTGTCATTCACTATGGAAGGACAGAGGAAGATCGCTGCCCAATTTGACACGCAACTCAAGTAAGTCATACTATTCGTATCCTCTGTTCATAATAGAATTGTTCAGAGTGGACCCTCTCCGTTCATTCTACTACGCTTTGAATGAGACGATCGAGAGAACGATCAAGTTTATCCTTGCGAGGGAGAGGGAACGAGCCGAGTCTGGAGTGGGAATCCCTCAGAATGCACCACAGGACATCGCCCCTCCTCCTTCTCCTAAAGAAGTGAAGAAGGAGGAACCAGCTGATGACTACGAACCCCCTCATTCTCATCTTACTCTAGCCACTGCTCTCTCTCCTGCGAGTTCAGTGCTTCCTCTCCCTGCAGCAGCTGCAGCAACCCCAGCTGCTCCTCCTGTCACTGCACTTCCCAATCCCCTTGATGTAGTGCCTGCTGCTCCTCCAGTGGCTGATCTTCCCAATCCCCTTGATGTAGCACCTGATGCTCCTCACAATCTCCCTGCAGCTCTTGTGACTCCACCTTGTGACCCCATCGACCTGCAAGAACCTGAGTCAGCCGAGCAGGATGAGACAATGGACGATGACTTTTCCCGTGCCTCCTCTCCTCTCTCCACAGTTACTGCTCTTCCTTATGATAGTGCCTCAGAGTCCGATCCCGAAGATTCAGCCTCTTCCTCCTTCGTGGCATCCAACCCCGTTACTCCCTCATCTCATGCGAAGCAAGAGTACTACTCGAAGGAAGAAATCGAAATTATACTTGAACAGTGCCAGTACGTTTTATTTTCTACAAATTTATGGACTCGTTCGGTGAAAAATCAGCTATGAACATATTAACATAGTAATATAATTTCTCAATATTATATTTTCAGGAAGTACCTGAATGAGTCGTACACAAGAAGATCGAAGAAGTACGACAAACTGGGGTCGAAAGTGAATCTGAGCGCCCTTGAAGCTCTTCTCCCTCACAAGACACCCGCAAGCATTAGGGGAAAGATGACGAGAATGAAGAAGGAGGAACCACTCAAGTCAATGATCAAGAAATTTGCGAATGGAAAGAAAAGAAGTTTTCGTTGCACGTAATCACTCTCTGATGAGTATATTTCCTCGTTATTTGTTCTTGTTTTGTTCATCTACAATATATTTATTATTGATTACGCAATGTTCCTATTTGTTCGCCATTTAGCAAACAATGATTTTCAATGATTTTCAATCGTGTCATCTTTATAATATTATCGTTATGGGGGAACACTTTGGATAAGTCTGTAATTTGTGGCGAGTGCATTGTGAGTAGTGAGTGGTAGACAACAAAATAGCATCATTGTCTGTATCCTTCTACCCCCGTCGTGCACCCATTAGAGAGGAACACTGGGGATAATCTGTGTTCATACACGTGTCTCCACGAGGGATGGAGAAGGGATCGTTGCCAGTCGAGGGAGAAGGGGTCCAAAGAGGATTGGCCACTCAATTAAACAAGAGAAACTGATCATTGCAAATCCGATCAACGGAACAATGGGAGTACGGAGTTATGAGGGGAGGAGGGATGATAGTCTCGTGCTGATGTAGGAGAAGCGTGCGATTCTGTAGTGAGAGAGACCGCAGAGTTCATAACTTCCTCTTCTTATCTCTCCATTCGCATAGCACTACACGTGTGAGGGTCACGTATACATTAGAAAGAGAGGACATACTTTGCCAAGGACTGAACACTTATAGTTTTGGTGTACAGGTAGGTAACATACTTGATGTGGAGATGCATCACTAGTGAAACAAGGATAGTCGATCAATCGCCCACTCATTTTGGGCTACTTAGACTAATTCCCGGATTATAGTCTGTTCACATTCATCGCTGTTCCGATGCTCCTCAATTGATGATGTTCCAATCAGAGAATCACGAGTGTAAACAATGAAAGAAATGATTATCGGTAGAAATGAAGAATGTTTGATAAAGGTACATTGAAAATGGAAGAGACATTAGTGGTCTCAGCCGGTAGTGGAGCGTCATACCTTCGAGTTGTTGATTCAGGAAATGCACCTGCAAACAACTCTCGTTCAAATGGGCTCCATTCTCTACGAATATTTTAGAGCAACTGGGATGTGCATATTCTGAACGCTTCTATGCTACAGAAGCATTATCCTTACTCTCATCATCACCCATTCATTGTTGTACCAGATCTTCCGTAATTCCACCCTCGGCAAAATTTTTATGATAATCGGTCCGAATGCAGGGTTAACATTTCTCTATTTGAGCAAGTAGTGAATGATCGGAGTGATTGAAACCATGGCTGAATAATTATAATTTATCTGACGGTTCTCTGCTTAGAGAAGAGATCTTTGGAGCGATTGACGAATATCGTGTTAGTTTGTGATGTTTAAGCCCAGCAATGACGTCCGTAACTTCTAATCATGGCATGATAGTGAGGAGGAAGACGCGAATTTCGCTCCTTTGGAATGAAAATGCGTCATGAGTGTGATATTTTTTATTCCGAGGTTGATGCAATTAAGTGAAAATAAATGCAGATAATATGCTATGCATGAAATAAGTTTGTCATCCATCGTATTTGAATCGGGCAAGAAAAATATGAGGTAGGTCGGAGTAGGTAAGTAGGGATCGGGTATCAATGAAATGTAGCTACTCTATCAACTCTACGAAAAAGAAGATCTTGAGGGCTGTCTTTCTGTCCTTTTCTCGAATGGGAGAGGAATTACAGCTCGATTTGGAGATGCAACTCAAGCTGACGAATTGCCTTCTCCACATTCTTCGTGTCGACCTGCAAGGAGAAGGATGAATGGAAGGGATGAGGAGGATGGGGGGAGTGGACTTACAAGGATGGAAGTCCATCCGAAAGCTAGGGCAGCAGCGACATTTGCCTTGTTATCATCGAGGAATATGCATTCATGGGGAGAAATGGAGGAGGGAAGACGAGACTGCACAATCTACAAGCTCTCCCAGTCAGCTCTCCCAGTTTGATCTCCCAGTCATATTTTTATTTTGTTTATCTAGAAAGATATATCCCATAAAATTAAGCATTTGAAGGAAGGATAGGAAGGCGCACTCCAGTGATAGCACCAATGAATCACTGGTAATTTCGAAAGGGCGGAATTTCGTCATCGATTGGTCTTACCTCGTAGATTCGTCGATGGGGTTTCATAACTCCCTCAATGGCACTCTCAACGATGAGATCGAAGAGAGATTCGTCCACGGGAGTTCTCACTTTGATTCCTGCCCTGCAATCACACAATGATCAGAGGACTAACTGGAACCCCGTTGTGACTGATTACAATTCCTTCTCGATGTGGAATATGAACAGAGAGCATTGAAACAGATTCAGAGAACATTTAATAGGATGTGAGAGAGAGGACAGAGAAGGGACACAAGTAGAAGAGAAGATCAAGTGAGTGCATCGAGTACAATTGTTCCGTTGATTCCCCCTCTCCCTTCTATTCCTTCGAGAGAATTCTGCCCTCCTCACCTGTCGAATTTGTAGTTGTTAGTGAGAATTGACGTGTGGAATCCGTGTGCTCGCAGAGACTTCACAGCATTGATCATGTTATTATTCTGAAGATTCGAGATTTATTCTCAGGCAGAAATCGCTCTGATAGGAAATGAGGATTCTATCTGGTCAAGATGGTGGAAATAGGCTGCACTTCCACACATTTCCGAGCACAAGAGAGGCAATCTTTAGTGTGAACTTTCGCTCTCACATATACGTGACAATTACGAGGAAATAGTGAAGGAAGAACTTGCGTAGTTGATGGTGGATCCGGGTCCCATCCAAAGATGGAGTAAGGGAAGTGGGCGAGGAAGAACAACACCAATCTGCGAATGATGGGATGAAAGAGGATCGAGAGATCGCCATGTAATCCCTTCTCGTGGAGGGGAAATAGGAAAAAGAGGAGAGATGAGAGATTACCACAGACGTTATGTCTATAGTCTGATTTGCATGCAATGTAAGCGGGGTATTCAACTGTCTTGGAAGTGTTTCTCACCTTGGCTGAGAGATACTCAGGGAGGACGTCGTACTCCAATTCATCTGCTGAATAGTGCCCCTCGAAGAGTTCCCTTCAAACACATAACATCAATCTCAGTTCGATTTTTCAGACGACATTTCACCGTCCTTTTCATTTCATTCTCGCAGAATATTCACGAACCAATTCGATCTACAGTCATTGTTGTGAAGCCATGGACGAATATTCGCATGAGATGGTAGAATGGAATACCTCTCAAGGTCGGGACGATCTTCGAAGATGCCGAAAAGAGTCTTCTGGATTGTCCCCTTATCCATGTTGTAATCATCTTCCAATCCTGAAAGGTCAATCAAATCAGTCCACGAATGAAAGGGAGAGGGAAGCGAGTCTCATTGAGTGAATAGATGCACTCACTTGTCCATTCAGGCACAGCTGCAGCATGGGACATAATCACTCCTCCATAATCGAAGACAACTGCCTTGAAGTGATGCATTGTAGTGGAGGGATGGTGGATGAATGGATGGAGAGAGCGAGTCGATCCCCAGTCTTTATACCCCGCCCCTCCCTTCATATCTAGCCTTCTGTGATCCGTCCCTCCCCTTTTCCTTCCTCGTTTTCAACCCTCGTCTGGTTGACTGGTCACGAAACTTAGAAAGCTTTCCCCTTTCATCCTAAAAATCAGCGATAGATAAGAGGCAACAATTTATGAGTCGAGTGATGATAAAGGGGGAGGAGTCCGCTCTTTAACCCCGGATGGAGGATGGAAATAGAATGTGGAGGAATTTCACTAGGAAAATACATCTATGACAAGAAGAAAACAAAAAACCACGAACGAATGAAATTCAAAATACACAGAATACGGTTGAAAATCCTACTAATTTGTAACCTTCGTAAACCCTTGTGACTGTTCCTGCAATCGTTACCAAAGCATCAGCATACCATTTCCCTACTTCGCTTACAGATGCGCGGAAATAATTGGTATTTGCATAATTATCATATTCCCTGAGTGGGAAAACTGCATAAACAACTCTTATCTTCGCCGTTTAAAGCGAGCATGAAAGGAGCAATAATGAGGTGTTAGATGCTAAAAACACCCGAGAGATGGTACTCCCACTTAGAAAATCGATGGTAATTGATAAGAAAGATACGAAGCATGTATTCAATAAAATGATCTGAATTGCCTTTGTAAGTTGAATACTGCTTAGCATTCGTACTACCGACTTCCTGGACATTCAATTGTCAATAATGCGACTTTCATCAGTAAAGAGGAAATACAATGGCAAGCGATTTGTTTTAGTCAACGAAGTAATTGGATGGAAAAGATCAACTCGTTTTTTTCTGAAAAAAATATTAGAATATTGAGTATTTTCCTCCACGAGAGAACGTAACAACTGTGCAGGGGTCCACGGATGGCCAAAAATACGATAATCCCCAAACTTTATTTCCAAAGTGTAGGCAACGAATGCTGATTGACGGTCGCAATAACTAATGGTGGGGGTCGATTTTGAAAAAGTTTCGGGTACCCCCGGGGGTCGAAAAAGCCGATATCTCATTTTGGGGTCGAAAAAGTCGATATCTCATAATTAGGTGGTAAGTAGATAGTCGGACGTATTTTCACTCATAGAAAACGAATTTCGATATTAGAATGCGAGAAAATGTGAAATAAAAAATGTAAGTCGAAAAACCACTTTTCCGGTCATATTTTGCTCGATTTTAAAAAATCGAAAAATTTCGGAGTATTCTGGCTATGATTTTCAGAATCTACGTGTAAAGTAATACTTAGGCTCAAAATAGCAGAATTTTAAAATCATGTATATTTGATGAAATTTAAGTCCAAATTGCGTCAGAACCGTCAAAATGCAGTATAGGTCGTCACGCAATTTCGATTTTCGTGCCAATAGAAGTTTCAATTGCCTTGGAAACGCTTTAAAACATCTACTACCAACAATTCCAGTGCCCAACTGCTTAACAATACACATGAATTAAAAAATTTTCAAAACTCATTTTCAGTTGGCTGTGGTGATGTCAAAAAATCTAACTGTCCAAATGTCTCCAAACAAAAATATTTTCTATATATTTTCAACCGTAGAACACGATTTTCGAAGCCATTCTTCACGAAAATGTGATTGAACGCAACCGGGCTAAAAAAACTTTTTTTGGTCAAAATGACGTCACTTTGGAAGTCATAATGATAATTTGTACAACTTTAAGCATTCGGTTCGACACTTTTAGATATTACATGACACAATAAGTAAGTTATGAGCTATGATTAGTTTCATAAACGGTTAGTTTACATACAACAATTTTTCAAATATTGATCAAATGAGCAAAGGACTGGAAAATATGAATTTTCGTAAATTCAAGTTTTTGAACTTCTCCCTCGCTTATACGAAAATGCTTGCAGTCGACGTTTCAATTAGTTTCGTAGTCAATTGAAACTTCTATTGGCACGAAAATCGAAATTGCGTGACGACCTATACGGCATTTTGACGGTTCTGACGCAATTTGTACTTATATTTCATCAAATATACATGGTTTTAAAATTCTGATATTTTGAGCCTAAGTATTACTTTACACGTAGATTCTGAAAATCATAGCCAGAATACTCCGAAATTTTTCGATTTTTTACAATGGAGCAAAATATGACCAGAAAAGTGGTTTTTCGACCTACACTTTTTTGTTTCGCATTTTCTCGCATTCTAATATCGAAATTCGTTTTCTACGAGTGAAAATATCAGGTTGGTCACAAAGTTTTGTCCGATTTTGACCCTCCTTGCATTCTGACCACTCCCATCGTTCGTTGTTGTACAATCGGCTCGAGTCTTTTAGTGATGGATACTGAAATTTATATTCTCTTAATCGCACACTATCACAGATCTGCCCAACCAAGAAAACGAGTGCAGTAATGTCATAAACGTAATGGGGCTGGTCAAGACCCTACCTTTTTAGATGCTTATCATTCCATTGAAAATAGAGTTATTTTCAAATCTAGATCACGGTAGTAAAGTACGATGAACATACACCGTACTGGTACTGTTGAGACTGATCAGCTACTAGAAGACTTTTAAAGATGAGTGAGTAATCCGAGTTTGGGTTTTCATGATTGCGGTCCAGATCAGATTATGGCTCACTGCATTATTCATGAATGTAAACTACCTTACCAGTATATATCGCAAATATCTTTGGGAGAGGTTAGGGCTCTTAATTCAGGAACAGGGTTCTTCAGCTTTTAGGGACCCAATTTTGAACGTCGAAATTCACACTTTTTGCATTTTTCGATAGCCCCGTAGTTTTAAAAGCAGTTATTTCGTGCGCAAATTAATGAATCACTCTTGTCCTATCACTCACTAATTGGAAAGATTTTGGAGATCGCTACGGTTTTTAGGGCAGTCCGTGCCTGAAATACCTTAATATCAGGGTTATCGCAATTTCCGTCGAAAAATAGGTTTTAGACAAATATCAATTTTTTTAGATAACAATGCCAAGTGGGTTCTGAAATATCGACAAGGTTGAAAGTCCAGTAAATAGTGATGCCAGCGCCCTTAGGTAAGTGGCATCCTCGTCAATCCCCGAAACATGAAATTTGGTCAGGTAAATTTTGATTTTTCTATTCAGTCCGGATTCATCCGACTGTGCAAAGCATGTAACGATTCCAGCAGCTCTCTCTTTTTGCAAATAAGTAGAGCATCCCTCGGGCTTCTTAATAGACTTAGTGAGCTTCCTCTCAAAAATTGATCCCTGAAGTACCGCTATTTTAAAGAAAATCATATTTTTTCTGAAAAGTTTACTATTACGCATACCTCGATTTCTCCCATATTAGACAGCCTTGCCCCACTTCAACCATAAAGTTGTAAACACTGAACATGTCCTTATATAACATTATGAGGACAACAGGAGGTGATTTGAGACATACACGAGCTCAAAGTTGGGGTTCGAAATCGGACAAAACTTTCTGACCAACCTAATACATCCGAATATCTAATTTCCACCTATTTCTGAGATATCGATTTTTTCGACCCCAAAATCTGGGGTACCCGAAACTTTTTCAAAATCGACCATTAGTTATTGCGACCGTCAATCAGAACTCGTTGCCTACACTTTGGAAAAAAAGTTAGGGGATTATCGAATTTTTCGCCATCCGTGGACCTGTTCCGTTCTCTGGTGGAGGGTCTCTTAAGAGACCCTCCACGAGAGAACGTAACAACTGTGCAGGGGTTCTCGGATGGTCAAAAATTCGATAATTCCCATACTTTTTTTATGAAGTGGGGGTCCCGAGTGCTGATAGCAGCCAGCAATGACTAAGGTTTGGGGTCGATTTTGAAAAAGTTTCTTGCACCCCTCACTTTTGGGGGGTGCCAGAAACCTTTTTGGATCTGCTGTCCAATCTGAGAGCTTATGGGTGATTCACTATCACTAAATATCGCATTTGTGAACAAAATTATTGAATTTTTAACTGATTTTCAGTTGTATGAACTTTTCGTGCGCTGTATCTATCAAAATCGGATTTAGCGAATTGAAATACACCAGAAACACTCGTTAAAGGTCTCCTCCGGGAAACGAAATTTTTAAATTCGCTCCAGTGACTGATCTACAAGGGCGCAATTTCAAACAGGGATTTTTTACAAGCATGTATAGGGGTCATGAAAAAAATCGATGGTAGGTCATGTTAGGTCAAGACACATGTACCGTACCCAATCGATAGTACAGTACCAGCTTTAACCGTATATCACTACCGTAACCCGCTAGAATCGCGAACTGACTTTATTTTCAAAAAAGTTAGATACCGTACCCAATCGACTCTACAGTACCCCCCGATACCGTATACCATTACCGTAACCCACGATTATCGCAAACTAACTTTATTTTTAAAAAGTTCTGGTACCGTGTCTAATCGATTCTACAGTACCCAAGTAACAACCGTAACTCAGTTCCTTGGGTCAGATCCAGTTCCTTGGGTCAAACATTTTTCTTAAAAAATTGAGCATTTTTCTAAAAATCTCAAATCATCACAAAATGATTCTACAATAATTAGAGATACGGAAGAATAATTTAAAATAATGTTTGCTCGATTTTGGATTTTTAGAAAAATGTTTGACCCAAGGAACTGGATCTGACCCATGGCACTGGGTTACGGTAGTCACTTGGGTACTGTAGATTCGATTAGACACGGTACCAGGGCTTTTTAAAATTAAAGTCAGTTCGTGATATTCGTGGGTTACGGTAGCGGAATACAGTATCTAGGGGTACTGTACTATCGATTGGGTACGGTACTTAGTCTTGGCCTACCAATGACCTACCATCAATTTTGGCCATGACCCCCTATTCATGCTTTGCGCAAACAATCAATACCATCCTACAGTAATCACTGTAGAATTGTCTCCATCCTACCACGATCGTGCAGATCAGTCACGTCGATATTTCACACAATATCGCTAATTACGAGCCCTGGGGCTATTTTCGTTCAATTTCTTTGTTGATATCATATTTTTCTCATTGAATAGCAAGGTTTAAAACAATAATAAGAGGGGGTAATTTTTTCCCCGGAGAGGACCAGAATTCAGAATTTTCCAGAATTTTCCGAAAATTTATTTTTCGTTGATTTGCGAAAATTCGAATTTTTTTGTTTTTGCAAAATTTCACAAAAACTAATATGTCTAGTGTATTTCAACTCGCTAAATCCGATTTTGCTACTTACAACGCACGAAAATTTCGTACAACTGAGAATCACTCAAAAATTCAATAATTGTGTTCACAAATGCGATATTTCGTGATAGTGAATCATCCATAAGCTCTCAGATTGGACAGCAGATGCATCTAATATTTAGAAGTACTCGATAATAAATAAAGTTTTCTTGTAGTTTGGGCTACGTAGGGCCCGTATATGAGAAATTGCAAGTTCTATTTCTCAGAATTTGGAACGAGATGTCCAAATTCAGGCTCAAAAAAGTCGAAATATATACACCTTTAAAATTCTGGAAAAAATTGTGGAGTGTCGTTACCATTAGTAGATTCCAAAAATGCCAATCACCCAAATTCATATTTTTTTAAACTTAGTTATGACACTTTATGGATCGAAATTTTCGATTTTTCGACCATAACATTTTTCATTTTCACAAACAACAATGATTATTCCCCACGCTCAGAACTGATCATTATACAGTATTTATTTTCGAAATTGATTTTTTTCATCTTTTGCGCAGGGGCTGCCAGTGGGTGTATCAATAAAAATTAACTTATTTTCGGAATATCGCAAAGACGAGAGAGTATGGAGAGAAGAGAGGGTGTTGTAAAGTGAGCTTCCGCTCTCACGCAACGTTGGATGGATCCTTAACTATTCATGATTCAGTTAGTCGATTGCCGATTTAATTAATTCTCACTAGATATCTGGTGAATGGAAGGCCTGCTTGGGAATAACATTGAAAACCAATCAAATAACCATTATTCGTTCTGCTCATGTAAATTTTGCGTGAGTAGTAACAATGTTATGTAGTATTGTTTTATTTCGTTGTTTGATAATATGTGGGTTCTTCAGTGCGATGGCTGCTTCCTTATTGGACTTTCCATTCGAGCTTGTCGAATACATTCTTCGCAAATTGGACATAAATTCACTTCTTGCATTAAGAACGGTAAGTATGTTGCTGAATGCGAATTAAACTTAACTGTTTTGAAGTATTCAATGCAAAATATAATTGTATTGCAGGTAAATCACTCGTCGAAGCGAATATCAGAAGGTATTCTCATCAAGCTAACACATAAGCCCATAATCAAAGAGCTCAAACTTATGAAAGAGGTATTGAAAAATAATATCTTGAAATATTTTATAAAATGAGTACTCAGGACGAGAATGAGGTTGAAGTCTCTTTCATCTTTGTTCATGAAGGTGAAGATGATGAATATCTTCTTCGATCCAAGGCCTTCTTTCTTTCCGTTCTCAACCATCTTCATATTCGTTGCTTCGACTACGAGGATTCAAAGGTTTTTTAATGAGTATTATCTTGGACAATGTCAATTCGGCATTTTTTTTCTCTAAATCCTTATCTTTTTAGATTCTGAGCACTATTCTAAGTACATCCGACACTTCAAAATTATTCGGCCAGCTTACTTCACTAATGAGAAGAGCCCAGTTTGAGAACCTTACTCTGAATCCATGGACTGACGAAATATTCTCGCTGACTTCCAACTTATTCGAAGGAAAGACCGTTGAAAGGCTGAACGCGAAATATGTGAATTCGCAACGCATACGGTATGTTGGTAGGAAGGCAAAACATGTTAGATTAAAAATAATCTTTTGGGAATCAATAGTGATGTATATTATTCGATCGAAACACTGACTTCATACTTTTCATCGACGATTCGAATTGATATTTATTGAGTTTTGCTTTCAGAAATTGCTTGATGAGACAAATTCGCCTTCTCGGTTCGTAAGCGGTTGGCATATACTTCGAACAACCTATAGCAGGTATAATAGAATAACACATTTTCATCCGATAAACAGTTCTGCCAGTAGTTGAAAAAGATATAGAAAAATTTTTTTCAATCGAATGGATTTAACAGATACATACTTATGTATGATGATGCGATCATTTTGTTTCGGAAGAAAACTTTAAAGCAATTGGAGCAAAAAAAATTAGCAAAGCATGATCAGCTAGATTTTTGCATCTTGATCAATAGTTAATGTTCTGTTATATTTCGAGTACATATTTAAGAAGGGGTAAGAAGAATGAAATATATACCTAAAACGAGCTAAATTTCAGTTCGATTCCTGGAAAAATTGGCCGAAATTGTGGATTTAATTGAAATCTCTGTTGATAGTCGGCTAAAGGATGTGATGAATAAGAGAGCTTCGATTGACGATATCACAAGATTTGCCGTCGCCATTCTCAAGAAAAAGTGTTCGTATCTCGATCTATGCAATACGTTCATCTACTTGACACGAGATGAAGCATTCACACTAATAAACGTAAGTGCCTCCCTTCTTTATCGACTGTTTATAGTAGAGCAGAAGCTGGGAATTAGTTTCTTAATTTACCGCGCTCTCTTAGTCTATATTTTTTCAATAAGGAAAGACCACAATCCGTCAGTGTACTATTCTTCTTTCAGAGTCTCGTCACTGTGATCGGGGAGAAACGGATCTTCTTCAGAGTGTGCAATTCAGAAGATGACAAAATCGGAAAGGCGTGGAGAATAGGAAAGAATTTCATCCAAATAACTAAATCTAGTTGTGTTCAAGATAAGAACTTGATTGAAATTTCACACGAAACAATGCCTCAACAATATTACTAAGATCTCACCTTATAGTATGAATTGACGAAATTTGAATAAACAAGTTATATCAGATCGAATTTCCAGTTTTTGTCAGGCCTGAACTATTAAGATTTGCTTCAGTAATTCCCCCCTACCTATCTCATTAAACTACGGCTCTTTCATAAGCTCTTGTATACTACCGCAATGTAATTCTTGTAATAACGAGCTATATTTTTTTACAATATTATTTTTGAAAATTATAAAAATATATGATCCAAATAATGACCTTGTTTTGAAATATTTGTATTGCAAGGTGGAATCAGTTTTTTTTACCAATAAGAAGTGAGTATTTAAGGCAAGCCCCAAAAGGGTCATTCCCACTTTCCGTGTGAACACCGTAGAACACCAGCACTGAAAACAATAAACTTGATGGATTTGGAGAGAGGGAAAACGATCTCTTCATTGGTCACACTATCTCCCCCCTTCTGTGAGTGTGAGTGAGATAGATCATTATCCTTTCTCGAATCTCTCAATTTTGCATTGTCTCTTTCGTTAGTCTGGAGAGTGTGAACAGATTGTTACGGAAGATGGAGTAGTGTTCTGTTCACTCACTACTCTGACGGGTGAGATATCAGTCACAAAGAGGAGAGGCCATTAATTCCGGATGGTCTACTAAATTCCTTGGAAAGGTCGTCTGTTCTTCAATCATGGAGATCTCGACAGGGAGAAGTATACATAAAAGGTGGGAGATTTCACGAATCGGCATTTTTGTCATAGATGAATCGAGCGAAAAATTTTGAAATGCCTATTTATCCGATTGGCAGATTTCGTTACAATTATGATCGAGTGAGATAGTTCCGCGCAATTGTTTACCATTTATCACAATATCCAATTGTATTTAAAATTACAACCGCTGGGCAAATTATGTGCTGATCCATTTTTATTTTCTATTTTTAATCTATTTTTAATTGCTGAATTTCTGCCTTTGATGACGTAGATCCGAGTAAATGTTAGTTTCTCTTGTGATATCGGCCAACCTTTGATCACCTATTTCCGCTGTGGTTTGTTTCGTTATCGATAACAAATTAAGCACATCAAAAGCGGTGCGCTTATTTGGAAAAATGTACGAAGGAACATAGACAAACAAAAAATGTGATATTGGAGCTCATGAATTTTTAAAAAAAAAAATTTCAGCTTCAATGGACTCCATAACCCTAAGTTCATGTGCGAAAGGTGTGTGACCGAGGAGTATTAAATATTGGTATATTTGTGATAATCCTTCGTGACTTTGACATAAAATCTTTGATGATTTCATGACATTATTCTTTTTAGCTCGTCTACTGGCCATCTGCTGTGCTGTGGCGTTTTCATCTAACTGGCAATTCGCCTATTCGAGTACATATCTAAACACTCCAGTGCTAGAATTCAAGGTGATTATTCGATTTAGGGTCTATATGCCAAAAAATACCTATCACATAAATGGATATGTGAAATTAAGATGTAAATTGTAGGAATATCTAAATTCTTCGTTTGGTTCAACGCTAACAGAGGATTCCTACGTGCACATCTGGGATGTGGTCCAGAATATTTGGTTTGCGTAATATTTAACAGTACCATATTTGATTCTGAAGGTTCATTGGTTTCTTCCTCGGCATCTGGTTATCACCCGTGCTCAATGACAGATTGGGAAGGAAAAGTTAGTTAGTTTATCAGTTTTGAATCGCTTGTAAGCACAGATCGTCAAGGCATTTTTAAAAATAAATGAGATTCTTAAGCTGGTCTACTCGTCGGCAACTCGTGCAATTTCCTAGCTGCGATCATCCAATTTCTGGGCGTCTTCCTTCACCTGCCCATTCTTCTCATTATTGGTTAGTTTATATCGCCAACACTTTGTCGGCTCTCACAATCTTTGATCTTCCTATGTTGGTCTGGAAAGAGAGTGGCAAAAAAGAGAGACAACTTCAACCCCATACCCTTACTCCTTCTCGTAATCGGTGCAATCTTCCTGTGAGCAGTGCATTCTTCTTCCCCAGATTTCACGTTGATTATCTCTTCCGTTTCAATAACAACAGTGCGCGTTGACTGGCAAGGACAGTCGGAGAAAAACACCAAAGATGAATATGAGCTAATTAATTCGCAGGTCGTTTCATCGCCTCAGTGATGACTGCCGTCGCCTTCCAAGCAGTTGTTCTCTATCTGCAGGTAATCACTCCCTCCTTCCATTCACCCTCTTTTGATTCCATCCAAAACACTTTCAAAAACTGCCTAAGCGGTAATCGCTAATCTACACTCGCAGGAGAGCCCTCCAACCTCTATGCGTGGAACAGCCAGCTTCTGCAGTGAAGTTGTCTTCGCTGCCATGAGTGTAGTCGATTAGAAAGGTTTTCAAATAATTCGTCAGAATGAAAAATATCCTCTGAGCAGTGCAAAAGTGTTCGATTTGAGGAAGCGATTATTTGCTAATTTGAGGAATGATGTTGGGTACGGATGAACTACTGGGCAAGAATCTTCCCTGGTTGTTGGCCGTGAACATTCTTCCCTGTGAGTCCACTTGAACATTGATACTCCTTATCAGGCGCCATCTCCATTCTCATCGTGTTGCTCATCTCTGAGACGCCCAAATTCCTCCTGATCAAGAAGAATGATAGGCAAGCAAGATACTTCGTATCATTTTAATTATAAAAAAAGAAAATTTTAGAGTATTTTTCATTTGCAGGGAGTCGGCGGAGGAAGCCATTCGATTTCACCACGGGAAGGATGCAGACGTGGAGAGTGTGATTGAGGAGTTGCTGCATGTAAGAGAAGTTTCATTATTGAGAAAATTGTTCAAATTTGTTAGTATAAGGGAGGGAAAAATATGCATTAAGTGCTTAATTTATTAATTAGGAAGCAGATGAAGATGCGCATGAGGCACACTCATTCAAGGATCTCCTCGTTATCGCACAGGTACCCAATATGCTTTGTTTGATTCTTGCTTTCTTGCTGAGGTTATACTCATTTTCCATTCTTGCTTCAGGAGCCGCACCTACGCAAAATAGTGCTGCTGGGAGCATGTTCTATGCAGGTTCAGCCATGAAATATCATATTTGTTTGAATTTAAGACACATCCAGAGTTCGTCTTTCGTCCCTTTATTTTTGCGAATCTTCACTAAAATCTATACAGCAAAAAACAATGAACATTTCAGTATACAAATGCTTTCAGATGACAGTTTCATTCTGGGCCGCCATCTACAATTCCACCCAATTCATTATGGATCTCAACTGCTCGAAGTGTGCCATTTCGTTGCATTTCTTTCGGTTTTTGTAGTGACTACAGATTAAAATCACGTTTGAGTGACTAGAGCTATCTGTGATGTTTCCTTAGTGAATGTATTGTGCGTGATTCAGTTTGATTTCATTCAGTTTCTTCTCCACTTGGTCTTCCACCATCATGGCGACCATCTACTTTATCGGAACTCTCATCGGATGTCAGCTGGTTGATCGGTATGTGCACAGACAATCGGTAGCATCATGGCGCAATGTACGTGCTTTCGTCCTGTGATATTTGATTGTTCAATTTTAGTATTAGCTTGCTCCCTTTAGCCTCGGTCGTCGTACTCTCCTCCTTCCCTGTTCTCTCATCAGCATCATCTGCTGGTCCTCCTTCTCTCTCTCCTTCTACCTCCAGAAATCGGTTGGTAATCAAGCATCTATTGCCTTAAAAATCAAACGAAAAATGTTTATTCCTTGGAATATAATGGTATTTCCAGAATGATCACTGGAAGTACTTGGGAGTAGCTGCACTCATGTGCTTCGGCTTCCTCTGTGGGTATGTTATTGCATACAGTACATGCTAATCGCCTTGCCCATATGCGGCCGCGGCGGCCCGCCGCGATCCGCGGATGCCCGCGGATCGATTTTGCGGGAAAATGAGTAAAGTTCATCCAATTAATTGTTAATTTTTGAATTCCTCATGCGATTTCGCATCGGAATCACTATAATTAGAGACCGCAAGGTGGGTGACCGAATTGCTTTGGCAGGGTCATTTGTGGGTCTAATGTATCCCTTTGGGGCTAAATAAGGCCATACTTTTTGCTGTTTGGAGATATCGTATCGTTTACTCGATTTATGGCCCAAAAACACCTCGAAAGAGTCACAACGGAAAGGGAGTCGAAATCGGGACGAGAGCGAAGTGGGCGGCGCCCGTTCTGCCTGGTTTCTCCAAACGTTTGAGCATAGCTTCGCATCGAGCTTGCTCGAGGAAGAGAGGAAAGGCATAGGTCCTCAAGAGCGCACGCTCTCTGTACACGCCGGGTGAGAGATAAGCGAGCAAGTAGAGAGGAAGCACCGCCCCTTTGCAGTTCCATTAGCGCACGCTCTTGAACCTTTGAAATGAAATGATTAATCGGAAAAAAATCCAAAAAATACGTTCTCGGTGTCAGTCGACGCCTAAAATCAGGAACTATCCATCGCACCATGCCCGTGTTAAGAATTGTCGTTGGAACCTTTTCATTCCCCTATCATGAACCCTAAATCGGTCTTTTTTAGATATTTCTGATTGGATAATGCATGACGGGCATCCTGTCGTTTATAGACACTAGTCAGACGTACTCAAAAATATTTTTTCCATATTTTTTGGATAAGTATTCGCTGTGTCATTTCAAGAACCAGATTTCGACGCGCCTCTTTCTCCTCCTAAGTGGGCGGAGCCTGCGGTCTCTAACTATAATATATTAATTTTATCAAAGGCAAGTTTTTGAGGGGGTTCGATTCGGAGTGACCACGGCTACAGTACTCCCGAAAATGATCCCTCCATTTTGGGGTTTTTATGACTTTCTTTAGGGTATTGAAGAGTTTGCAATCTTGGATCGCGTTCGAAAACTGACCCGAAAAATTCTTGACACAAAAACGGTGGGAATATGTTCGGGAGTACGGTAGCCCTGATCACTTTGATTTGACCTCCCTCAAAAAATGTTCCATTATGAAATAGTGATTCCGATGCGAAATCGCATGAGGAATTCAAAAATGAACAATTCATTACATGAACTTTACTCATTTTCCCGCAAAATCGATCCGCGGGCATCCGCGGTCCGCGGCGGCCCGCTGCGGCCGCATATGGGCAAGGCGATTAACATGTACTGTACATACATATTATTCCTCGTTAGTCACTTGGTTTTTCCAGATTCGGAATCAATGCAATCGCCTGGTTCATCCCCGCGGAGCCCGCGCCTCAGAAGTAGGCCTTTTCGAAACACGAATATACTAAAATAATATTTTTTTAAAGTTATCGCAGTCTTATCCAGTCAGTGTGCTATACGATGAACACGGTATTTGTGTGAATAAATCTATTTGATAATTAATATATGCAGATTATCGTTGTCGTGATGACTTTCACACTGCTGCCGATGTACATGTCGAGGTTATTTTATATTGAAAACGTTATTTATGGAACCATTATGATGCACTCAATCGATTTAGTTTTAATATATGCAAATAGAGCTGGAATTCATTGTATAACGCGATGTTTAATGCAAAGTTCAGCAGGAAATATTCATTGCCATTAATATTGCAGTGTCGGGCCCGCCACCTTCCTCATCCTCTATTGTGCCCCCTCCCTGATTTGTCTGATATATCTGACCGAGCAGCTGCCAGAAACCAAGGGTGAGACTGGAACTGGCATATAACGCTCAACGATTGCCAGAAGACGATTACCAGTTTTTGAGATGGCATTGTTGCTCATAATGTCATTGAAAATGATAAAACATATATTTGGAAATTAGAATGGCCAATTTCATGTGCACATTTAATTAAGGCCGACCAACTCACGAGATTCAGCAGGAGCTAAAGAAGAAATGGGGCAGAATCGCGACGATGAAGGAGGAGATAACCTACTCGATGAAATTCTAGTTATTCTACCTGGTAAATTAATCTTGCCTCAATAAATGGCTGTAGAAATTTGTTTCCGTTGATCTTCCTTGTTCGAGTGATAAAAAATTTCAAACACATATTCGAGATTATTTAACCTATTTTAAAATAAGTTTTGGTTGTTCAGTACTTTAATGCAAGATTTACTATTATTTGGATATTGAGAGTAGATAATCGTAGAATAGGGAAGAGAAGAGATCCTAAATTATAAAAAAAACCCGCAGCTGGTCCTGGGTGGATTTCTGAATAGTTGACGTCGTTTTTATATAATTTCAAGGAGTAACGAAATTTAACAAAAAGTGTAAAAATACTGTGTAATCTAAAAGACATTAATATGGCGGGAAATCGCTTGCAAACTACCTAATTCACAAAAAAAGTTTCTTTTCTCGAGAAAGAGCAAATTATCACACCACTAATTCCTTTTTTATCCATCTCTTACTTTTCTTCTCTAATCAAGTAATAGAATCTTTTCCTACTGATACCTCAGGAATTTCCGCAGCTCTGTTCCGCCTGATGATTGATTATTCGCTCTATTTATTCTATGCGAAATCAGCAAATCACAGAATGAATGACTCTCCTGTGACAGCTTCACTGATAAGAGAGAAGATTGGTGCGTTCATTTATTCATTCCATCGATCGTTTATCAATTTCCTGTTTTATATTATTTCAGCTATTTTGTGTGAAATATAGCAATCCAGTTTTGCGCAGTATTCAATGGCTTAGGCATGGATGTTCTTCATTTCGCGATCAATGAGCAAGTCGAGAAGGACACGTGGATTTTTCAAGTAGACGGAGGTGAGGGGAAAAGTATCTTCATACTTTACGATGGCTGATAGCTCAGGAACGATATTTTATTGGAGGTGCTCATCTCCACACAGTTTGAGTGTGAATTACGAGTGAGTTAGATTTTAGAAATAAACAATGAATTTTGTCAACAGAGGAAAAACCATCGAAGCTAATCTTCCTGAAGAGCGATTGATGTGTAATGGAACTTGTGGAGATGCAATTTATTTCAGTTCTGAACGAACGGTACTGAAAAATTATTTGTTCTAAATTCGTTGCGCTCTTTTTAGATGTACAAAGCCACATTTGAACCATCCCGTGGAATAATATTTATGCATTTACGCGATAAAATAGAGGTTCTCTTTTACAACAACAATATTGTAGAAATAAATGCAGGATGAGGAATGGAATGAGGCGTCGGTGAGTATCAGAGAGCGGGGAGGGAATAAGTTCGTATCGCGGATGTTCGACGATCCAACTGAAACTGGAATATCTCTGACCATATCTGATTACGAGCTGTCGCATCTCAAACTTATTTCGGTCCACAGGTGAACATCAATTCAATTCACGATCTAGCGAAGAAGACTGCAGAGGCAAGGTGATTTACGTCGCTGAAGGGACCTCAGAGTGGAAGGAAGCATCAGTGAGAGACATGGATGAGAGAGTTATCATAGTTAACTTGCCTCATGAGGAAGAAGTGAGTGGAAGTTGCGACTTTTAATTATAAAAATGCATTTAAACTCTTCAGGGTCATCCTCACTGTTCTCTTTATGCACAAGATTCTAGTCCATTTATTTATATTTCTGATTGCGAAATCCTGTATGTACTGCATTCTGAAACCAGGGAATTCTTGCCTATTTTGAGAACTCGGTGAGTCCAGGTTGAGACCGAATCTTATTTAAAATTGCAATTTTGAGCGAAGTTTTCATTCACTATATCGTCGGTGTCCATGAAGGAGAATTAACGTGTGTGGGATTGATGAACGACGAGTATTATCTACTAACTGCACAGCTTCCAATAGGATATGTGCGTATAGAAGATTTGCAGATTAGCGTTATCCTGATCTTTTCAGTTTGATGAATCGACAATTCTAATTGAAGAATCGCTGCCGATTGATTCATTAATTGAGCAGTACAATGATGTATTCGAGCAAAAACAAATAATTTGCTATATCACAAATTTCAGTTGCTTTTCGTGAATGAAGAACTGCGAAAAGAAAATGATGAACTGTCACGAGAGAAAGCAGTAATTCAAAAGGAGAACATTGCCGAGAGAATAAAGGTGTGATGAGCGAAAAAAGTTAAAAAATAGAATTCTGAAAATATTTTCATTCTAGCTTCTCGATACGATCAATGAATTGCGTAGGAAAGTAGCTTTCTTAGAACAGGAGAAGAATCAGCTACAGAAAATGCAGAAGGAGGATAATGAAGATGTATCCACACTACTTTTTAAGCAAAAATGTCTTTTTATTGAAGCTCGTCAACGAACTGCGGAAAATCATCGATGAACTCACACTGATTGACACTTCGACTATAGAAGAAAATGTAACGCCTCCAGAAGTTCCACTTTCGGTTGTTTGCTAATGATAAATGAGTATGGAAATATCTCTTCTCACATGCATCAATCTAAGGCCAACGTTTCACAGAGGATGCAATCGGTAGAATTTCTACATCGGAGCGATCGTTCTGAGTCATGGATGATAAATGTTTTGAATTTCTCCCACTCAAAGATAGTCGGAAATAGGCATCCTCTCACGACGATTTCCGGTTGATGATAAGGAATGAGTGAGCGTAGGAATCCTTTTATCATGCGACTCCTTTCGAACCTCGACTGCGCATAGTACATTTTGTTTATTCACTCTGCTGAATATTCGTTATTTTGAATGGCATTCAAATTTAAATTTTCATAAATTTCAGTGATGAAAGACATTCCCGAACTTGCTACAATTGAAGAAATGCTCAAGCGAGAATCAAACAATCAAGGAATTTATGGTTAGTCCTGCAGAGTTTTCCAAGCTCACAGTTTCTTTACAGGTACAAAATTCGTTTTGGAACAATTACTGCCTCTCAGGATGTTTATCAACTTACAGTATTCGGTTTATTCCTCGCAACTGGAAATGGTACTCAAATCAGATTATCACTAAATATTTGTCGACATTTTCAGATGGAAACGTTTATCTCCAAGCAAAGACAAATTATTATTGACCTTACAGTTGAAAATATTCGGCTCAAGAAAGTTGAAGAATCAAATAATGAGGTAAAAATAGTATCGACTTTTATGACTATAAGGAAATTCACAAATTTTAGATTGGTGCTAGGATTGACAATATTCTCAAGAAAAAGTCTCTGATGTTGCAAATGGACAATCAAATTCACAATCTCCAGAAGGAAAGAGATGTCGAGGTTAAAAACTATTTTTATATTTTTTGAACCAAATTCAGCAATTTATTTCAAGATGAAAAACTCCGTACTCAAATTAACAAGGGAAAACGAGGAACTCCGTCGTACAAATGATCGAATACGTTCGGAATATGAGACTGAGAAGGCAGAGGTTTAGATAATTTTCAAAATAAGATGAGTAATTTGTTTGTTGTTGATGCGAAAAATCATAAATGATCTTCGATTAGAAAAAGCTGATTTACTGCAAGAATTGGATGATATGGGCGATCAGGAATATGATGAGGTGTGCCTTTTGATTATTAATAAATTTAAATAATTTTTGTCACAGTACGATACGATCAGAGAACTCAGAGACGTAATCGCAGAATTAAATCGAGAAGATCATATTTCGAAAGTTGAAGAATTGGTTAGTTATCATCATTTTTATAATAGTTTTTGAATGCACCAGCCCACCAAACACCTTCCCTCTATTTATTAGTTATTTTAGAACATATTTTCAAAAGATTGGATACCTCCGAGGGAGCCAACAATGAATTCTGCGACAATTGTATTCAGGAATCCACTCGGTTTGTAATAATAAATAATCAATAAACAGCACTATAAAAGCACATTCCAAGATGTTATTCGACTTGCTCCCCCTCGTCCTCCTCGTCCTCATTCATTCTGCGCCCGTCCAACTCCACCGCCCATTCCCCCATCACCTAAAGTCAAGCTGGAACATCCATATACGGGGTACTTCAAAAACATTCCGGGTAATTATTAACACGTTCATAAAATTCAGCGAAAACTTCGCGGTGAATAATTCGGTGAATTACAGGAATATCCATTCCTCCCCTCTTCTACGCCATTCGTCATTCGAATAATCAATGAAAGAATATCTCAACCGGAACTTTAAAAAAAGTGTTTTCACTAACAATGAATGGTGTTTCCCACCCGAGAAACCTGTGCTCCGTTTTGAACACTGAATGCGTCTCATAAATTCATTAACCTATGAGCCCGTTCGCGTAAGAGTCGAACAAACCTTGGCACACGGAATTTTCGAAAAAAATGCTAATAAGGGTAATCGAGGGTGCTGATAATCGTGATCAACTTCATTTTGCATACCACATTTTTTTCATACCACATTTTTTTCATGACATCGTCACGATTTCGACGTTCTCGAATATCAGGCAAAAGCTAAACCCAAGAACTAAATGCTAAGATGCGCCTTGTTCTGGGGATCATTTTTCGCATGCTATGTTGGGTATACAAATTCGGATCTTTTTCGCTACAAGCAGTTATATGATGAATTTAGCAGCTCTATGCCGCCAACTTTGTGGGCGAGAGTGAAAAATGATGGTGAATTTCATTAACACGGATCTTCTGTAAGATTGCAAGAACCCACACGACAGCTAAAAAATTTTAATTTTCGTTTTTGTTGAGACAAGTCGGACTAGGCATTGTGAGGGCGAGGAGAAAGTATTTCCACTCAGATTTGCGAAATTTGCATGTTGAACGGAGTTATGACCTACAACTTTGGAGGGCCGTTAGATTTTGACCTACAGTGAGCTAATTTTTTTCATTCGATGGTTAATGAACTAATCTACATGCTCGTTCTATTACAATATGAGCAAAAGTGCCATCTTCCATGAGTAATTCTCAAAAAACCGTTTTTTCATGCATAATATGCAAATTATTTCCTTCGTTACCCACCTACAATACGATTTTTATCTTTGATTCTGATTCTCCATAGTCGAATTGAGGTACGTATGCATTTCATTGCTCATAACTCGGGGCTCTTCACACAGCTACTCAGTAGGAAGAATCCGGACTTGTAATATTTTTTTGAGTTAAATACAGTTCGGTATGTATCATGCCGTAAACTTATGCAAATGTGCAAAGTTCGACCGTCTTTCGGAAGCTCCCAATTAGGTCTAAAACACTGACTCAGTAGCCCAAATCGTTAAACTTGATAGTTTTTGAGATATTGCCTCATTGTTTCCACCCCCATTGTTTCTACGAACTACGATATCTGTTTGCGTAATTGCCGTACGCAAACATCAAAAAAAAAATATATAAACTCCAACCGACTCACTTCGCGATCAACAAAGCCGAGTGTGATTACTGTACTTGTGTCTTCATTTTTGGAATTGTAAACGAATTGTGCGTGGTGTGGAGGAGTATATTACGCGGCCCGGCTTGCTCCCGCTATTGCTGATTTTGTTCAGGCTTGAACCGATGTGATTTCCCTTCTCTCACACACGTTGTGGACCTGCTTTGCCACCAGTATTTGAACAAGCAAGTCTTACCCTACCATTTATATAGTGGGCTAAATCGGTAGGACACAGCTATTCGAGGAGCAGGGTTCAATCGAAAACACTAAATAACATACATTTTTGCATCTATTGATGCGGACGCGATTTTCTCAGGTTCATCACGAGCTATATTCGATTCAAACATATTATAGTACTCCACTAGCAAGTCCCTAACTATAACTACGAAGGAATGACAGGCAATCAAAATACACCGATAGAAACTTCGAAAATGGAATAGTCAGAAATAGAGAGAGGAGAGGAAGAGGGAAGACCGCTCTGTTCGACGAGGAATGAAATTTTCTCTTCCGGAAGAATGAGAGGGTGGGGAAAGTCTTCCGGAAGAGCAGTCTCGTAAAACTTCCGATGGTGAAAATCAAGTCAAAATTTCATGCAAATGCATCTTGCCGTATCCTAATACCATATTTAAACTAGTTCTTCACAAAATGACTTAAAAGCCGCTCTAAAAACGCTCTAACACAGCATTTTTCCTGTCCCTACTCTTCCGGAAGACTTTGCACTTCCCCCTCCCTCTTCCTCATTCCTCGCTCTCTCCCTCGAAAGAGCGACAGAGTCTTCCTCTTCCTCTTCCTCTCCGCACTCTGGTCAGAAACTTTTGAATCAACCCAATAGATTAGTTCATTACGCATCGAATGAAAAAAAATTAGCTCACTGTAGGTCAAAATCCAACGGAGATACGGCCCTACAAAGTTGTAGGTCATAACTCCGTCCAACATGCAAATTTCGCAAATCTGAGTGGAAATACTTTATCCTCGCCCTCACAATGCCTAGTCCGACTTGTCTCAACAAAATCACGACACTTTGTTTTTAAACTGTCGCAAAAGGTTCCCATTTTCCAACATTTTTACGGGAGATCCGTGTTAACGTTCTCGTTCGAGGAGGGTAGAACAAAGGAATCAGAATAATTCTTCACTCTCACCCACAACGTTGGCGGCATTGAGCTGCTAAATTCATCATAAAACTGCTTGTAGCGAAAAGGATCCGAATTTGTATACCCAACATAGCATACGAAAAATGATCCCCAGAACAAGGCGCCTCTTAGCATGTAGTTCTTGGTTTTAGCTTTTGTCTGATATTCGAGAACGTCGAAATCATGATGATGTAACGAAAAACATGTGATATTTTGATTTCAGCTGCTTTGTAGTGGCATTAACTACCTCCTGTTAAAATTTCAAGTCGTTTCTAAACTCGGTACTCGAGTTATTTCCATAAATGTAGATGAAGCCCACATGCAGCCCGGCTTAACCGGTTGAGATGGAGCAAAATGAAGTTGATCACGATTATCAGCACCCTCGATTACCCCTATTAGCAAATTATCGAAATTTCCGCGTGCCAGGCCTTTCAACACTTTGTTCGACTCTTACGCGAACGGGCTCCTATACTTTTAGCAGATTTAATTGAAATAATAGAAAGCGCATATGAAATTATTCTTTTTGTTTGGTACAAGGGAATAGGCTATAAAAATAATATATAAAGCAGAGAGTAGAAGGGACGAATATTATCCACATCAATAGTGAGAATCATAGAGTACCACAAAATTTTCCTGATTCGTCAATTATCTTTTATTATTCCCGTTCGAAGTACTAAAATGTTTTGCAATGGCGAACGATGAGTTCCAGTTTCCAATATTCAATAAATTTAATTGCAAATGACAATTATTATCATATTTATTTTGCACATATTCACTTGAAGGATCTCTCATTGCATCAAACATAATTGTGCTCCACTGCCATCGGCGTTTGCGTGTGCGTGCGTATAGAAAAGCGTCCTTCTGTTATTATTGTAGAGTAAATGCGCGTCTCTAATGAAAGGAAGACGCTAGTCTATTCATTAGATGGGCAATTTCTTTATTTATCTTCCCCTCTCTCTCCTATTTTCTCATTTTGGAAAAAGTTCCAGTCAACTTTTTTCTAATTAGTCGATTCGTCACTTTGTTCAAATTCATCAATGCAGCGAAGAATTTCAAAAGAATTCTCCTAAAAAAATTACATAGAATCTCACGTAATTATAGTCTACGGTTATGCGAAGGTTGGAGCTTTATGATGACCGGGATGGCAACTCTTATTACTATTAGTGGACAGATTACACTTCTTAATTTTGCCAAAATTTTTGTAAAATCTATGAATCTCTTCCTAAAGATACAAAGATATACGATGTTTGGCCAAACGGATATGGATGATTCAATTAGACGCGTCGCACAGAACGCGGTCATATGTGCAATCCAACTATCGGTTATCGTTTTAATCCATATCTCTTTTAGTGCATCGCACGTTCGTCTGATAATGGATAATCCATTAACCAAACAAATTGTCAATCCTATTATATAATCTCAGATCTTATCATGCACTCTTCTTCTCTTCCTTCGTCTTCGACTCTTGCTACTCAAAATGCTCAATTCATGCAGAGTTACATGGAGAAGGTGGGAGATATTGAAGGCATTTTTGAAATATTCGTGAATTAGATGAGTTGAACCTGCTGATTAAAAAAGGGTTCCCACGAGTCTCGCGAACAACAAACTGGCACCATGGGGTTATAGAGGGCGCTTTTCCGATCAGAAATCACTTGGTTTCATGTTAAATAAATGTCTACAAGTTGCAAAATTAATTTCTAAAGTTCATTGAAAATGCAGGCAAATTGAAAATACTGTAGCCATTCAAGCCATTGATTGAGAAAAATGCAGCTGGATTAGGAAAAGACGGAATTTCGAGATGCACGCTGCATTACACCACGTTGCTTATCATCGGTTTTCTTCGTTGTTATTGAGTTTAATGGATTTTTAATGTGAAAATATGGATTGTGAGATCGAGTTTAATGTAATTTACATAAGGATATAGTCGAATTACGCAAATAGTGCGTTGCGCAGAATTAGGGAATACCACCGTACAGTACTTAGCATGCAGTACAATCGTTGTGAGAGTCCATGATTATGTTTCATGGTAACCCTTTTTTAAGCAAATTCGTAAATAATAGTTTAGGGATTATTTTTCTGTAACCATTCCGAACGAGTAATCTTGAAATGTGCTTGAAAGATAAACTAGTTCTATCGATCTGATTCTCTTTCTAGGTTGATGCTACTTTCGCGAATGATCTCCACATTCGTACGATGCTCATCAGCTGTTTTGAATCACTCAAGTGCATAAACACGAACGATCAGGTAGGTTTTAAAAATTGTACAGAAAAGATATAATTAAACTTTTTAAAATATGGTTTTGATAACAAAAATAAATAAGCAGGCTCAGCACCTCTACCTCGCGAATTCGATGCCTTTCGATCGTGAAGCTGCCTATAGATTCGACGACAAACTGCAGTAGTGCACTTTTATCAACCATTTCACATCCATTAGTCTTTTCCCCTGTTCAAATTCCTTGAATCTCAGGTCCGATCGTCATCGTCACTTCGTGTATGGTCTTCATGACAGCATTCAGAAGATGATGAGCAGCAGTTTAGCCAGACCGAGAGGAGAGGGAATCCCCAATCCTGCACCTGTCCCCATGGCGGATCTCTCTCATCAGCAACATCAGGTATCCCACTTGGAATTCCTAGCAAGCGCAGAATTTTTCTATGCAAGTGGTGGTTTAAGTTGACTAGCAGTCTCGAGAAAATTGAAAAATGAAATGAAATAAGATTTCGCTTTTAGGAAGAAGAGTCGAAGGACAGAGTTGAGGACACCCAATTACTGCTAAAGATAAAGAATGAACCAGAAGATGTCGTCATCCTCGAGAGACAAATCAGCAATCAGATGGGACAGAATCTTCCTAAAGCAATCATTGGACAAGTATCGATCAATCGTACTCCCATCGATCTGCTCAGAAATGGAAATGGAACCATGGTTAGTTAGATGTTGCCATACCATATCGAAGTGAAGTCACAACATTCTGATTCAATGATCCAGGTGGGGACTTACAGCAACCCCGGTCGTCGTCAGCCACCATCCACAGGGAAAAAGAGCTATGGAGCAAAGAGTCTCAACTGCCGCATCTGTCAGGTTAGAACTCCCTCCATTGAGATATCCTGTGAAAATAACCATCTTTCTATCTATTTTTTAATGTACGCAAATATAGATGAGTGACATGACCTTCGGCCAGTTCATCACTCACCTCAGGAAGGATCACAAGACTGCTCCCGGCAGGGTAATTAGGAGTCCATTTTTTTTAAACCTTTTATCCTTTGTATTCATGAAGAAAGTGAATATATCATAAATCTGCATATTTTTCCATATTTTTGTTTTTAGGAGTGTTGACGCCTGAACATGTGTGAAAATAATTTCTTATGCAGGAGAATATAGCGTTTAAATGCACATGCGGCTACATCGGATACAGTTACACACCAACGTACAAGCACGAGAGAGGGGTAAGAAGTTCATTTCATTGAATTGATGGTGGGTAAGGCTGATCTGTGCTGAAACACAGGGTTGATATATCACAACGATTTCACAAAAAAAACATTATTTTGTGTGTGAATGCCAGATAGTTGATACTTACAAAGAACTCAGTAACCCGAATAGTACATAGAACTGGCGAGGGCGGCGAATAATATATTGTGCGTAATAACATCTTTAATCATGTATACATTTTCAGTGCAAGTCGTGCGTTTTCTCCCTCATCAACAAAAACTGAGAAGACGTAAGGAAGAGAATAAATCCTCCCTACAATGTTTACAATCTCTTGTTTCTTCTCATCCTATGGGTATAACATCGTTCATTCTGTCGAATAATATACCGCAAATCATTGTCTAATATTGTAGAATCAATATTACATCCCAAATAAATATTGCTGTTGTTTCACAAAACTCCGCCCATTTTTAAGGAGAACGAGCCGCCTTAAAATCTGGCATGCGCAACGACGCTGTGAATTATATTGGGATGTCCCTAAAGTCCTTGCCCTTTTTTTATGAGGAGCGTACAATCCGCCGTATTGATTGTGCATCCCAAATTATAACACTATTGAATAGAATAATCATACCCAATAGCACAAGACATGATATTTGCATCAGCTGCACCCACCTTTTTTATGAAAAGATTGTTTGATGGGTACTATAGTGAAATAACGTCACGCTTCGTCTATATTTTTATCTTTCACAGAAGTGCAAAGGTTTGATGTATCTAACTATCTAGTTTGAAAATGCATGATCCCGCAATTCTTGTAGTGTATTTCACTTGTGCATTGATTTGTGTTTTATGACAGCTAACATTCATTACTAGATGATACTCAAACGAAATATCACATGTTATTTCTTTGCGCAATCGAATCAAACCCAAGTTTTAATTTGCGCTAATTGGAGATATTTAGTCTTATTCCATTTACCGGAGAAAGAGGTAACAAGAATTCTATTGGCGGTGAGGTGAGAGGTCATCAAAGTTGTTTCAATGGAAATGATTATTAGAATTTGTGGCGTGATAGCTTTTGCGTATTTTGTGAGAAATCAGTGTAGTCTAGTGTGGACGTGGTTTGTGCTCTGAAATGTTTGGAAAATTTGTAAAAAAGACATTTCTCCATACATAAGTTTTCTAGAAGAAATTTTTCATAAATGAATTCACTTTGCATGTATAGTGAGTTTCATTTCGGTTCTACAGTGAAAAAAACAGCATCTTACAGAAGCAGAAATGATAATATAACAATTTTTATCAAATGATCATCGTCGGAGCAAATTAGTAAAGACGAAGAAGAAAAGTTTTAAAAAGATAGATTCGACAAACTCTCGGACTCCTCCTATTCCGCTGAAAGTTCCCGATTGCAGAAAAGTCAATGCGGCATCGGAAATTGATGACCAGGCCATTGCTTCTCGCTCTCAGAATCATTCAACGGGAAAAGGAAGGGCAGTAATGTCCTCGAGATTGTCTATTATTCTAGTCTATCCGTCACGCTATTGGGTAATGATTATGCACAACTGACTATGACCACGGTCTCGAAACATTCTAAAAAAATCGATCGGAGAATTACCAACAGTGGCAGCAACACTGAAGATAAACTCCTTAAACTAGCAATTAATACATCGGACCGAGTCTGAACTTTGGCACAATGACGAATCGTTTGTAACGTTAAAATGGATATTCGTAAAAATAAACGGTTAAAGACTAATGTGGCAAGCGCACTAGACATGTGACTATGATGAGCAACTGAACTGAGCGGGTCGTTTCGAAAAGAAAATGTATAATAGTTGACGAAAACGGGCACCAAACTAGTGGCAGCAACACTCGAAGGACGACCCGTTCACGACATGGGAAAGGGGAGTGAAAGGAGAAAGAAAAAGGGGGAAAGGGGGGGGGGGAAGGGAAAGGTGATATATGGCAGCAAATATCTCTCCATGTGAGGGGAATCAATGACAGGAACGGCAGCAACGTTCCTGCATTTAGTAGGGGTTGGAAATTGGGTTAAGGAAAGGGGAAAATGGGTAAGTAGTGAAATGGGGGACCCGTCTTGACTGAAGTGGAGACCGCTCATTTGCGGGAAGTTCGACGCTGTGGAAGCGCCGCGGAAGATCCTGCAAGCATTGAATACAGTTTTATATTCACGAAATATTGACACAAAATAAACAGATATTGGACGACATACAGCACTCAAGAGCGGGTGGATTGGACGGGAAGAAGGATACTTCTCTCTTGAGGGAGAAGAGAGACGAAGAACGGACGACGATCGAGAGAAGAAAGAGAAGGACTAACACTGAAATGGACGAACATGCACTGGACAATGACTGATTTACATTTCTTCTCGAGCACAAATGAACATTCCACGAACACTTCCATGAAGTAGCCCACTCCGTCGGATCAGCAACTCATGGACTAATGATAAATGTTCATCTGTTTGAATATCCGAATTGAGAAAATGAATGTACTCTTAGAGAGAATGTTATTGACCCTTGGTTATCATCCGACATAGAGATGGAATGAGACTCGTGCTGACCTTCAATCATGATCCTCGCATTGGCGAGATCTTCTCCATAGGCATTGCGAACAGTGCAGAGATACTCGCCGATGTGCTCCTGAGAGAAGAAAGAATGATTAGTCACTGAAGAGTGCGTCATACGACAGAATAAGGAGACGATCTATTCTTTTGGGCTTCAATAACTTCGGCTAGGATGGAATCACATTGGGCTCTAATTGGAATGTTAAATGGTCACAATAATAGCTCACCTTCTCGAGGAAGACAATCGAGAGTCTCGAGGTGTCGATGGAGGAAGAGATCGAATACCCGTGTTCTCCTCAAATTCATGAATTATTAAAACTTTTTTTCCGCTGAAATTTTTTATTGGGAATATTGAAAGTTGTTATATTTTCTACCTATATTTCAATTCACAAATATGTAATTTGCAAAGACCATTTGAAATTAGAATTTGTATCCCTGTAATCAAATTTTGAACTATTGTCGGTGGATTTTCTCCTAATTCCATAACAAGTGAAATGCACTATGATCATTCGTACCATCGGCAATTTTGTTGTCTCCCTTGAACCACGTGCAGACGGGGGAGGGAGCACCCACGAAGCGGCACACGAGCTCCGCCTAGTATTATGCCATTTAATTTTTGTATTATTGGATTACAATAAATTACAATAAATATTTCTCGAATTAAATTTACCTTCGTGCCAAGGGCGACTTGCACTGACACGGGGTTCTCCGTGATCTTCGGCTGCGACTTATCCGATCTAAAAAACAAAATTGATATACTATTATCACCACAGGGACATTTTATTCGCACGTGTTACTCAATTTAACCGTGATGACTCGTGGATGGGTGAGTGATTGAATGAGAGAGTGAGTACTCACGATTCGCTGCTCTCGATGACCTTCACTTCCATGCTCTTCTCTACTGTTCCAGCTGTGTTGAGAGCAGTGATGGAATAGAGACCAGCGTCGAGTCGAGAGCACGAAGAGACCAGAAGAGAGAAGACGTCGCCTTCCACTCGCATCTGAGAGAAAGAGTGTAGGATCCTCCGTTGTTGTGACCGAGTTATTTCCTCTAACGAGTTATATCGTAACTTCAATTTGGCTAAATTAAGAGTTGATAAGTTTTAATAAGTGGCATACCTTGTGTTTATCACTGTCAACTCCAATGACGACGTCTCCTTTCTTCCAGCTGATCACTGGATCGGGATGACCTGAACAACTTATTTTTGCTTATTTTTACCATATTTTCTACAGAAACAAAAAATATGAGGTATCATATCAGAAACTAATGGAAGAAAGTTCGTACCAGTAACTCTGGCGCGGATTTCCATTGGCTGGCCAGGGTTTACTGAGAGTTTCGAGGGGAATTCAATGATTGTGGGGGCACGTTCAGTGGTCGAGTGACCTTCGCCTCAAATCAAACATTAATGTCCAATTCTAATTTAGTAAACTACATTTGATTAATTTATTGCAAATGGAAACGATTGAAAGTGTGACTCACTTGATACATCCAGTCGCAATCGGCAAGTCGTAGAGCCGAACGCGTTCTTTACCTGAGATACGGTCATTAGTATGGGGAATGACGTAGCATGTTCCCAATCAGTGATGAATTACAAACCTCGCAGACGTAATCTCCCGCATCTTCGGGGAAAACATCGGCAAGGCGAAGGATGCACTTGTAGTTCTTGCGATTGTAGGAGAAGGATTTAGAGTCGGCCACCTGCAAGGGAAATCAAAGTCAACGAGAGTAAATGAAGAGGAACGAACTTGAACGTTGTCTCTGAGCCATTTCATCTGAAGGGGTTCAGTGCCTGAGGAGAGAGAACAGACGAGATCGACTGATTGACCATCCGAGGCCTTGATCAATCGAGACTGATTCTCCTGCAATTTCAAAAGATGAAAGGTGGATTTCGTTTTTGTTTTTATGCTTTCAATCGAATAGAAAGATATGAAATGGAGACAGTTGATGTACATATAATATACCTTTAAGGCAGGGGCGACCCCCTTGGCGAGGGAATTCGACGATTGCTTTGCAGATGCAGTCACGGAGAGTTGCAGCTGTAATTCGTCCATTTTGTCTTTTTTTTCATTTTAATATTATCAATTACAACTGCGAATTCTGACCTGGCAAGTGGTTTCTCCATGCTCGTTCACCGCTACGCAAGTGTATTTGCCCTCGTCGGCCTGAAGGAAATAACAGATTAGATGTAAAATACGAGAGCAGTGCGAAATATTTTATTTTTTTCAAATCTTTAAAAAGGAGAATCGACAGGAACAAAGAGATTAAATAACTAGTTCCTCTAACCTCCTCGAGTGATTCAATTTTCAGTGTGGCGCACTCTCCATCGTAGCTGATTGAGTGTCTTCCTCTCTGGGGTACCAACGATGCTCCATTCCTCATCCAACTCACGGAGGGGAGGGGATGCCCAGAGACAGAACACTCCACCGAGAGAGGCTCGCCTGTGATCGAATCATCAATTTGACAAGAGATTTCGTGTAATCTTCTTATGGTTCAAATTTTAAAAAAATACCTGCTGATAGTTTGACAACTCCGGGCAGAACTTCCGACCACTCGGGAGACTTCGGAGGACGACGAGAGCGACGACGATTCGAGTCCTGAGATTATTGGAATAAGCATTAGTTTTAGCTAATTGTTACATGCGAAATTGCACATGAAGACCCTTCATTTAGTGCTACATTTATTTGGGGAAGTGGGAAGAATATGATATTACAGATCTTCCATCTTTCTAGCAACGTAATATCGTGGAGAAGCTGACCTTGGGCGCCTCAACGACGACTTCTGAAGTGCACGTCGCCAGTCCATCGTCGTTCTCCGCAGTGCAGTTGTAGAATCCTGCGTCGAAACGAGTGACGTGATGGACCTGCGAGACGAGAAATAGGGGATCTGGAGGAGATAATCACGAAATTCTCTTTCCATTTAGGAATAAAAAGGCGTTCGCATATACACCCTTTTAGTTCAAGCGGAATTATTCGATGAACACATTAATTGATAGCTAGTAAGTATAAACCGTCATAGAAATAGCAAACCTCCAGATAGTAGAAGTCTCCGTCATTGTAGATTGAGTACTTGTTTCCTGTCTCGAGAAGCATTCCCGCACGATCCCACTCAAGAATATTTCTCACTACTAGCTTCTCTTTCAGGCAGTCAGTCGTATTGACAATATTATCGGTTGATTGTTTTCTTCCACATTATATTCAAGTGTAAAGTCTCGAATGTACCTGTACTGTGGGTGGGGGATTGGAAGATACAGCAGTCTTCAGTCGCAGACTCTTCCCTTCGTCGATCGGTTTCTTCGACTTCGGCTTGACAATGAACTTTGGTCTGCAGGCCTTCTTGTTCCTGTCGGTGATAGTAGCTCTAATGTCTTCGAGAGCTGAAAAGAGACGCTGAACTCCCTCAATTTCGAAGTTTTCGAAGGTTTATATTTGTAAGTGGTAGTTAGAACATAGGGGCAGATATCTGTAGATATAATACTCACTTGTTTCAAAGGACTGGGAGGGCGAGCTGACAGTGGGTGACATCACTTCTTGGATGGTCGCGAGATCCAGTCGAAGTTGATCAGCCAGACCTCCAATTGCACCATTTACTACTTTATAATTGAGGGACGAGGAAGGGAACGAACCTCTGGCAGGGTGTTTGTGGCCGTGCACTCTATGGCGTTGCTCTGATGAAAAGGCTTCATTAGGATCAGGTGATTTATCACGGTTTCGATTTTCAATAAAGGAATCAAGTGTGCACAAAACTATTGGGGTGTCCGGAAAGTTCGTATAATGCTTCGGAAAAAAGTCAGTTCGCGATCAAATGCAGTGATTGCGCAATCTGTTTGTCAACAATGTATTGCATCATTCTGACGTTGAGTAGTGAGAGGATTTAATCAGTCTCCTAGTTGCTACATTGATTCTTGTGATGGACTCCCATCTCTACCTCCGAGCAGTTTTACTTCATTACTACCGTCTTGGCCGATCCGTGAAGGAGGCCCACTCTGCCCTGGCCCAGTCGGAAGGAGCTGACGCCCCCTCCATACCCTTCTGCTATAAGTGGTTCTCCCGCTTCAAGAAAGGGGAGTTTGGTCTCGATGATCAACCCCTCTCTGGACGCCCTCCCTCCCTCGATCAGCCTCTCGTTCTCCGCACACAGAAGCGCAAGCCCATGGCCAGTGTGCGTGAGTTGAAGAAGGATACTGGTACTCCCAGATCAACGGTGTCCGATATCCTCCATCGATCTGGGAAGAAGCCGAAACTCCCACAAGTGATTCCCCATGACCTCTCCCCCGAACAGCTGAAAAATCGTGTTCAAGTCTGTCGGGAATTACTCCATCGTAGATCCAATCTTCGATGGGTCAATTCCATCATCGCTACAGATGAGAAGTGGATCACGTACGATAACCCTGTGAGGAGACTGTAATGGGTGGATGCAGATAAGAAGCCCACGCCCGTCCCGAAGAAGGAAGAGCACGGAAAGAAGGAACTCCTCTGCTTCTTCTTCTCAGTGCTCGGTCCCATCTACTGGGAGATCCTCGCCCCTGGCACCAGCATCAATGCCGACCTCTTCTCTGAACAACTGGAAGATGTCGCGATCAGAGTCCCTCCCAGACTCCTGAACCAGGGCAAAATTCTTCTTCTGATGGACAATGCTCGCCCACATCGAGCGAAGATGACCCAGAAGAAAATGGACGAGCTGAAGATCGAGAGGATTCCCCATCCACCGTATTCCCCGGATCTCTCCCCATGCGACTACCACTGCTTCCGCTCTCTCTCTGACTTCTGCAAAGGAAAGAAGTTCAAGAATCGAGATGAAGTTGTGAGGGCTTTCGTGAACTGGGCGGTCTCGAAGAAACCCGCATTCTGGAAGAGAGGAATCGAGACCCTGCCCAATCGCTGGAGGGAGGTAGTGAGAAAGAAGGGGGCATACATTCGTCACTGAGAATTGTAAAACATTTAATAAAAAATAAAAACAAAAAATTATACGAACTTTCCGGACACCCCAATACTTCAGGCTATGGTTGCGAGAAAATTTCGTAAGATGTTGTGTTTAAATTATAGAGCATGCGATTTGTATGTGCGCTTGCGTCCATGGGAACATCTAATGAGGGGTGTTTGTGTAGAGAGATCAAACTACCGGGGCAGCCTTGTAATTTCACAATAAATTCAGCAACTTACTCTTTGCGAGTTGTCCAGCGACGGCGGCCGAGTCTCCAGCCTTCAGCTCCATGTCTTCCAATCCGTGCACGAATTTGGGCGCCGCTCCCTTCTTCTTCAATTCCATTCGAACCATCGAGGGAGATTTAGCCACCTGATGAAGTAAGGAGTTAAGTCTCTCGGGGAGGAATTCTCACCTTGCAGTCATCGAAAGAGGTCGGACGAGTGGGTTCCTTCTGGAAGACTGGAGGCTCCGCGTGACGGGGCTCTGAAATTCATTTTGATTAAATCCATTCGTATTATAACATCCACAATCAAGTTTTTGTACTAATACCATCGCATTGTATCCCGTGAATTGATATACAATCACATTCCCACTCACCTCCAACATTCAAACTGGCGGTTGTCCTCACGATTCCGTGGCCATTGAAGGCGTCGACGGCGTAAGTTCCCAGTGAGCGAAGAGAGACGTCGGAGAGGCGAAGCTCGCAACGAGTGGGAGAGAGCCACGAGATCTGCAGTTTAAATTCGTTATTTTGCTCGAAACCCTTCGATGCGTTCGTACTTTTACTTGGAGTCCAGTGTTGTCTCATCAAGATTCGAAGTTTTCTCACTAACCTGTACGTTCTTGCTCTCTGCCAGTCTCTTCTCATTGTGGTAATACGCGAGTTCGGGAAGAGGAGCACCAGCGATCTCCACCTAAATTATCGATTGATTAATGTGATCAGGAATATTCCTGGTACCTCGAAGACGACTGATTCGCCAAGGGGCGTCCAGATATCTCGAAGGCATCGCACGAAGCGAGGAGGACCCGCGGGCTCGTCCACTCCTCAATAGATTCTTTTAGAGATTGCCCATTTCACAGTCGAATTCTCCATTGCTACAGTACTGCCTTCCAACTCTACCGTACCTCCGACCATGACATAGCAGGAAGTGTCTGTACTTCCAGTGGCATTCGTGGCCACGCACTGGTAAGTTCCTTGTTGAGAACGCTGCAGCGAATGGCAACTGCAAAGGAGAAGGTAAAAAACGGTAAGTACTATAGCTAGCATTGTTAATATCTCTCACGAGATGCTTGCAGTTGCTCCGTCCTCCCTCTGTTCGATCCATCCACTCTTCTCTGCAGTGAGAGACACTGGTTGAGCTCCCTCTGCATCAGAGATGAAGAACCACGAGAGAGTCGGCTCGGGAGTTCCAATCGCCTGCGTTCACGACGTTATTGGGACAAAAAGGGACTGAAACGGCGAATGATTGCAAAATTTGGATACCTTAACACTGAGTTTGATGGGGTTTCCGTTCTGAACTCCTTGATCAACCAAGGGAGTTGAGAAACGAGGAGGAACAGGGGAGAGGGGCAGACCGTCGCCCTTGCCTGAAAAATAATTCCACTTGAGCAGGAATTAAATCTATGATCAAAACCTAATTCGTTTTGATCCACAGGATAGAACTACGTTCTATGAATATTCTGTCATTATAGATTACGCATTTAGTGTTGCAAAATGGTGCACTTCAACAATATGCTCACCGACGACAAGAGTTGTCTTCGTGGAGATCACTCCCACTGCATTCTCTGCGATGCACTCGAATTCTCCCGCTGTCATTCTCACTGCGCAATCCACTGAGAGATGGTGCTCACCCTCACCTTAAAGGATGTTATTCTTGGACGGAACAAACAGCACGATTAATCGAAAACGCAATTTGATTGTTTTCTCTCAATATTTCAGAAAATAACTAAATATCTTCGTTTGATTGGTTGACGTAGAAAATGAATATCCCTGACCAGTGACAAGTTGCTGGTAGCTTCTGTTCGTCCTCGTAATTTCCTTCCCGTCCTTCATCCACTTGATAGATGGAGTGGGCGATCCTTGCGCCTTCGCCACCAATTTGATCGGATGACCCTCACGAGCCTGATAAATATTGATTGCGCACTGCATGCGTAACAGTTTCAGTGTTACTATTGGTATGCTTTGCAAATTTATTTTGAAAATTAATCATATATGAGGGCGTTTGCGTAAGAATCGAGCAAAGGCCGGCACAGCCAAAAAATGTCGATTCTCTAAAAGTTCGTGTTTTGGGGTAATCGAATGTGCTGAAGACGGTGGGCACACTCGTTTTGCCCCCAGAGCCTTCGTCGCCTCCAGACGGCGTCACGTCGAAAACAGTTTTTCGCGCATATTGCCTCTTCGGAAAGTGCTAAAATTAGTCGCGTGAGGTTTCTGGGGTAGAATTCGATGCTGATTACGGATATCTACTTCATTTTTCATGAATTATTGAAATACATTTTTAAAATTCAACTCTTTCCTAAGTCCAAAGCGTGCTTAGCGAGTTACATGGTTGGATTCGCCGTGACGAGAGGATTCATATTCTCCATTTTCGTCCATTTTGGCGCCGGGAAACCGAAAATTGAAAGCTTTTTGTGCACGAATTCTGGGGAAAACGACGAGAAAAGGGCGAGACAAGGGATACGCGAGAGATGGGAAGGGGGTCATAAACTGCCAGAGAGGAAATCGAGGAGGGAGAGGGGAGAGGAAGTGTCGTTTCTCCAGTATTTCCAGATTGCGGCTCACTAAAAGCTTTCAATTTTCGGTTTCCCGGCGCCAAAATGGACGAAAATGGAGATTCTGAATCCTCTCGTCACGGCGAATCCAACCATGTAACTCGCTAAGCACGCTTTGGACTTAGGAAAGAGTTGAATTTTTAAAATGTATTTCAATAATTCATGAAAAATGAAGTAGATATCCGTAATCAGCATCGAATTCTACCCCAGAAACATCACTCGACTAATTTTAGCACTTTCCGGAGAGGCAATACAGTCCGGTCAGATCCCTACATGAAAACGGGACTCCCCGGGAGTCCCCGGGTGTCCCCCCGTGTCCCCCCGCCATTTTGCGGCTCGGGCAGAGAAAGAACTAATTCGAATTTTTGGTTTTCAGACTCACGAGGTCCTTCCCGATCGATTCGCATATAATTCATAAATTCATAAATTTGCGATAATTCGTTATTTAATTTTGAAAATCGAGGATAATTAATCGGAAACGAAGAACTACGGTAGTTAACTAGACGGATCTAGAGCCGGACCGGCTCATGGGCAAATTAACTACCGTAGTTCTTCGTTTCCGATTAATTATCCTCGATTTTCAAAATTAAATAACGAATTATCGCAAGTTTATGAATTTATGAATTATATGCCAATCGATCGGGAAGGACTTCTTGATTCTGAAAACCAAAAATTCGAATTAGTTCTTTCTCTGCCCGAGCCGCAAAATGGTGGGGGGACACCCGGGGAGTCCCGTTTTCATGTAGGGATCTGACCGGACTGTATACGCGAAAAACTGTTTTCGACGTGACGCCGTCTGGAGGCGACGAAGGCTCTGGGGGCAAAACGAGTGTGCCCACCGTCTTCAGCACATTCGATTACCCCAAAACACGAACTTTTAGAGAATCGACATTTTTTGGCTGTGCCGGCCTTTGCTCGATTCTTACGCAAACGCCCTCATATGCATTCTTATTTCGAATCTACGTTCCACGGGAATAAATTTAATGCCGAAGAATAGTAGGGGAGGAAAGAAAGAGAATGGGGGGAGAGTGTGCATCTGCTTTGAGCCAACACCAGCAAAGTTCGCCGCAATGAGGTGAATTACACATGGAGAAAGAAAAGTAGTGGTATCTCTCACCTCGAGATAGGCGGGAGGAGCACGAAGCCATCGAGGAGAAGACTTATCCTGAGATGAAACATTCCACTTTCATTAATTACTCTTTTTTTACTGGAGCATTTGGTAGGTATCTAAAAACCGCAATTTAGTTGTATGTTCAAAAATAATTCTTTTTGCGAATCGTATCGATAGTTGCGGGAAGGAGGAAAAGTGAGTGGTGTCTCACCTTATCTCCGGCAACAACCAGATGGGCATCTGTCCCCGCTGTCTCAGCCACTGTCAACAGACACTGGACACAGTCGACTCCCACCGAGTTGGAAGCTGAAAGAATCAATGGTGAGGGTCATCTTCTATTCTAGGCTCTTATGAACAGCAATTAGTGAACGTTATTCTACAAAGTATGTATTAAGTGAATACTAATTTTCTCGTACCGGATAGGACGTAGATTCCAGTGTCGTTCTCATCGAGATCGTTCACTGTGAGAAGACACGAACCATCGGAGCCGAATGAGAGCTTCAACGAGAAAACATTTGTCAGTGTTTGTCGGCGACGTAGGCAGTGTAAGGAAACATAAAAAAGTGTGTTTGAATCTATGCAGTTTGACTCTATAACGGGAAAACACTGTATTTTGGGATGAAGATACCTTGAGTCGTCTTGATGACACGAGTGGTGTTCCGTCCTTGGACCAGACTGCTTGCGGCTCGGGAGTTCCCGAGATGTGGCATCTAAGTGGGTAAGTTAAACTTGTAACCCCCACAACGACAATAAACAACGCCGTATTCTTCTAATCTGGCAGCCATTCACTAGCATGGAATGATATGATCACTCACTTGAGAGTTGCATTCTTTCCTGCGAGGACAGTGACACACTCCTGGAATCCCGCCTCGATCTTAGGCGCAGTATGAGAAGATATGTCGATTACCTGAAAAATAAAGCCAGTTGTCGATCATCGACAATGAATTCTTACCGTAACCGAGGCCGTTGTCTCTGCTACTCCTGCTGCGTTCTTGGCTACACACGAGTAGATACCGGCGTCGGATGGGGACGCCCCGTGGATAGTCAGTCTCTTCGTGTTCTGAACAAGTTGACTGTGTACTTATTGGAACACTATTTTATTATTGTAATATAGAAATTCTTCTAGCAGTTTTAACACTTCGAGAATCGACCGACCTGCGCAGCAGAAATCTCGCATTTTCCATTGTTAGAGAGCAAAGATCCATCGCGGAACCACGAGACTTCTGTAATAGTGCATTAATAATGTTAAATATAATAAAATATCGAGTAATATTTCGCTTCAATGACTAACCATCAGCTCCCGAGATGGTGCACACCAGATTGAGGGGCTGGCCAGCATTTGCTGACTCGTCTGTGAGATCCTTCACGATCAGAGGAGGCTCCTGTAAATTATTAAACAAATATTTAGAAACGTATTATGCTTGTCTTGAAGAAATATTCATATCGGATGTGGTAGTGCATGAGTAGAGCGGAAAGGGTACCTCTCCCATCTTGCTCTTCTTTCTCGCCTCCACTGAGTCTTCCTTCACACTCTTCCTCTTCTTCGCAGGGGCGATCGATGATCTGCAATACGAAATATGACTGTCAACTCTCCATTCATCCTTCGAACCTCCTGGAGGAAACGGAAGATCGTCGGGAAGACGTCGACTTCGCGTCTTCGTTGTCGTCTTCCTGAATGAATGGTCCGATGTTGTGAATTGTAAAATGAAACTTCAACACACGTACAATCATGATGACGTCAACGTCGACTTCGGAGGACGCCTGCCCGGCTGAATTGGCCAGTCTACAGGAGTAGAGGCCAGAGGAAGGAGAGGAGACGAAGAGGGTGGATGAGGAGGATGTGGTCTGAGGGGATGAGAGTAAGGACAGATCAAAGATCAATGGATACCTTGACTCCCTCCTTGATTTCCTTTCCATTGAGATACCATGCAGCAGAGGGAGAGGGAGAACCAGAGAATGAGAGTGAGAGCGAGAGGGAATCACCATCCGGCACGAGAAGATTGGAGGGAAGACTCTGAGGGGAATTTAACTGTTTTATCATTCACGCAATCCATGGTTATCGTTTTATCGTTTTGTCATCCATTTCCATCAAACACTTCGATACCTCAGTGATCTTGGGTGCTACGGCTTCGACTGCCGTTCTTGCTGAAAGCTCGACGGGATCGCTCCACTTGGATCCAGAGCTAAAATGATTGATTTTAATCTCGATGTATGCTAAGGAGGGTTAAGGAAACGTAAGTGAAAACCAGAAGAACGTACCCAGCGGACACGCCGATGACGTAGTCCTGGTTGGCTTTCAATCCGGTAATCTTGGCCGTCGTTCCCTTGATCGAGACACCGATCGATGACCACTGACGGGAATCGGGAGCACGGTGCTCGACCTGGAATGATTGATGAACTAAGGTAGACAGTCAAATTTTGTCGCGTCTGTCCTTTGAGAAATCTCTGTACCTTGTAGGAAGTGGAGGAAGTCTTTCCATCGGGAGCATCCCACGAAACTTCCATAGCGGAAGTTCCAGGGGCTCCAGTCACTTTGGGGTTCTTCGGAGCGGGTGGCTTAGTCGTTTCCTCAGCCTTCGTCTAGAAGAAGAATGCTCTGGGAAACATATTCCAGGTTTACCTTCTTTTTAGGTTCTTCCTTCTTCTCGGCCTTCTTCTTCTTGATCACTTCGACATCGAAATCCTCTTGCACCTGATTATACATGTTGTAATCTCTATTTTCCATTCATCGTTTAGGTGAACTCATCCTTTTAACTGTGATAAGTAGATTTTTTCACGAGTCGTTTGAAAATAAAAACTCTAACCTTTCCCTTCTCATTTTCTGCAGTGATGGAATACTTTCCAGCGTCTTGAGTGGAGATGTCATTGATGACAATGGAGTAGGTCACTCCTTCCTCCATCAGAGAGATGCGACCATCGGATGAGAGAGGACGAGCGTCCTTGTACCAAACGATCTAAATTGTTGATTTGCCATTCATTCAGAGAAAATGAATTTCGATTTTCAATGCGCTATGTTCGATAGTCGCATCCATATTGATAGCTCACCTCAGGTCGTGGTTGTCCGTTGATATCACTGGTCACTTCCAATCTCTCTCCTTCCTCCACTGCGATCTTCTTCTTGGGAGTGACGATGAATACGGGGAGAGAAGCAGTGGGCTTCGTCGATGACTTCTCCTCCAGTCGAACCTGAGTTGCAATTTAAATAGCTTCAGATTTTTGAACTTTATCTAGATTGGTAATTCGTATTTTGCCGTCTTGTTGAACCATCGAACATATTATATAAGCAAAGTATATTACCTCAGCACTCGAGTGTGCGTCTCCGAATACGTTGCTGGCTACAGCAGTGTACGTTCCACAGAGCGCCTCACCACAGTTGACGATCTCCAGAGAAGCGACGCCATCGTCGAACACTCTGAAGAAATTTTTTAATTTCACCAGTAATGCATTTTTATCTGCCCACCTCATTCTCCTCTCTGCGTCTTCCTTGATTGCTCTTCCATTGTGCAGCCAGACGATCTCTGGTCGAGGATCGCCAATGACTTGAACGGAGAGAGAAGCGGAGTTTCCAGCCTGTAAGAGTAAATCCTCGCATTCTTTTACTACTGTTGCGTTGTTTATTTATAGTTATACTTTTTTGTGTGTACCGATTGTACAACTGAACATTGTATTTTTGTGTAAACTAAATATTGTATTTGCACTGCCTGCTAGTCTCGCGATACCTTATCGACGACGACAGTCTGCATCTTCTTGATGAATTGGGGCATCTTCCCCACTCTCTCGACATCGGCGCCGCTCTCCACGAGGAGAAGAGCACGAGACTCGACTGATCCCAGTTTGTTCGACACTCGACACGTGTACTCGCCCTGCAGATGGGAATTGAAACTATGAAGTGGATGGAAGAGTGAACGACAGATTATGAAATTGAACGAAACAATTGGAGAGAAGAGGCACCTGATGATCTTGCTTCGCTTCATAGATCTTCATGAAAGCAACGCGACCATCGAAGTACATCCTGAATCCACATTTTAGGTAGTCAAATAATAAATCTGGTAGGAGAAATGCAGAATTATTTTAAGCATTTTGATGCTTTCTAGCCTGCTCACCTGAGTACTCTGCTCTCAGATACTCGCTGTCCGTCCTTGAACCACTCGATCTTGGGAGAGGGCTCGGCATTGACTTCCAGCTGAAAAGAATGATGGGTTGCATTTTCTTCAATACAAGGTAAGGAAGAGTGGAATACCTCTAGAATCTCTCTGTTTCCCTCGTGAACGGTTGAATCCTGAAGGGGTCGAGTGATCACGGGGGCTCGTTCCTCTCCTCTGTTGGAAGTACGAGAAGATGAGGGAGAAGCAGAACGACGACCGAGAGAAGAAGGACTGAAGGGGAATGGTAAGCGGTAGAGAACAAGAACAACTCGATGATCTTCGGAAGAGATTGTGAAAACTTCAACTGACCGCATCGGTGATCCAGCCCTTCTCGATACTCCACTGTCAATGACTGAGAGACGAGAGTGAGTGAAATCCTGCCAATGAATATTGCTTGAATCATGTATCATTTGAGGCAGAAAGTCCTGATAAAATTCAAGGTGCTGTCTCACTTTTCCGGCGCTGTTCACAGCCTCGCAGCAGTATTCTCCAGCGTCATCGGCAACAACGTTCATGATGTTCAATCTGGAGAAAGGGAATTAGGTTCTTCCCTCCCAGAACAATTAACTGTCCAGAATTTCTAATGTGACTGGCATAAATTTGGTAACCGATATGAATTTCTCTATAACATTAAGAATGAAGTGGGGCATTGCTAACCGCGTGAATCCTTTTCTGTCAGTGTAGGTGAGCATTCTGTTCTCGATGAGGAGCTTCAATCCATCCTTGTACCAAGTGACGGAGGGAAGGGGCTTGCCCTCCACGCAGCACTCAAGAAGAACCTGCCAATATTATTTTCTACTATCGTTGTTTTACGAGGTTCATCAGGAAACATTTGATCCTGTTTATTATGAACGAAGAATGATTTATTAATTATCATATTCGAAGTAGTGCGCTTCACCTCTGCGCCCTCTGGAGTCGTCGAATCGAGTAGTTGCTCCACGAATTTGGGCGGTTTCGTATCGGCAGAGAGTGGAGGGAGAATGACGACTGAGGAAGTGGTGGAGGAGGAACCGTGAAGATTCTCCCCCTGCAATAAGAACAAACATCTTTCTTATGGTTATCCAGATAAACAAGTATTTGTTTTCGTAGACGAAAAATATCCACACCCTTATTGCAACGCGTCTTTGAGGTTCCTACCTGGCATACATAACTGCCTGCGTCTTCCTTCTTCGCCTGTCGAATCACGAGAGTGCAGACTCCATTCTCGCATCGAATCACCTGCATATTCACTGACTTACAATCATATTGACTACCGTTTTTAAAGATATAGCAATCTTCGTCAAAATAAGCACTCAAAAAGACTAGCTGACCCTTCCATCCTCCTCCTCGATGATCTTTCCATCTCTCGTCCATCTAATCGCAGGGATGGGAGTGCCAGTAACTGCACACACGAGAGTCAACTCGCCCCCTTCCGGAACCTGAGATGTGCACGATTTATATTTAAGCCTGGAACAGGATATCTGAGGGTAAAAGTGATCTTTAGAGTTAAAAAACTAAGAAAATAGTGAAAAAAAAATGGATGAATTCAAACCTCTCTGGGGTTAGGAAGTGGCATTCGGAACTTGGGCGCTTTCGCATCGTCGACTTTCTTCGCCTTTCTCTGCTCCGGTTCTGAGAAACGATCGATAATTGAGTTACCGCAATGAACTGATCTATCGTACCTTGGATGTTCAGCCAGCACGAACTTTCCTCCTGTCCCACGGCGTTTCTGGCAACGCATCTATACTGTCCACTCTCTTCAGCATATCCATTGAGTAGAGTGAGACTATAGCGATGCTCCTGTAAGATGAATCAATTAGTTACTCAGTTGTCCTTTGCTATGTACAGTATACCTCATCATCATACAGAATACGGTATCGATCTGAGTGGATCAGCTCACGGCCATCCTTGTACCAGGTGATCTCTGGTGCTGGATTCGCAGAGATGCGTACTGGAAAATCGAAATTATGCTACTCAAATATTGGTTAACGAATATCGATTGGGGCAGTTGAAGAAATAGGCCGATGTAAGCTGTAAATTCGACAGTGTACAACGTACCTTCTAGCTTGAGCATCTCCGTCTCCTTGCACATGATGTCTTCCAAAGGAAGCTGAGCATATTACGTTATTGAGTCGTTTGAGTGTTTCAAACTAACCGTGAACTTGGGTGCGCTCAATCCGTCGGGAATCTCGATGGAGAGATGGCAGGAAGACTCGCATTGACCGAATTGCTGAGAATATTATATCGCAGGTTTATGGATACTTCATCACATGCTATCCATATTATGGATTGCCTGCTGCTCTATTTTCGGAAGATTTTTTTATGGAAACATGTTCTTAGAACTCGATCATATCGATAGTTCAACTCACATTTCGTCCGACCGCTCTGTAGTCAGCGTCGTGTTCTTTCTCGCAACGGAGGATCGTGAGCGAGTAACGACCTGAAAACATCAAAGATCAGACCTTATTCGTTATTAAAACAGTGACTTGATCCTTCGCAATTATCAAGTATCGTACCCTTGTCGTGTTTCTGGCTTAATTGGACATCAGCCCTGGAGATCTCCTTTCCGTTCTTGAACCAGGTCACGGATGGCTCGGGCAGAGTCGTGTTGGTGACAACGAGAGTAAAGGGTTCGAAGAGACGGGAGGAACAGTCGGAGAGCTACAAGGTATTCAAATGATTGTGTAACTTATTGTTTTTACTCTTGCCTTGTGATGGAACTTGGGCGGTTCCTCAGAGTATTTCATCTCTCCAGTCTCCTTCTCCTTGCTCTTCTTATCCTTGGCGACAGTTGAAGTGGTCGAGGCTTTGCGGGTATCCTTTGCTGATTTCTTTGGCTGAAATGGAACGGTGTTTAGTAACTATTGAATGCAAAAGAACAATTGAATGTTCAGACAAGTTACGAAAATATAAAAAAGCAAAAGAGCACCATAGAAATTGGTTAAAAGGAATAAGTAGGTGACCTCAACGATGAGCTTGGCGGCGCACTCGCTCTGGCCGAGGTCGTTCACTGCCTGGCACGTGTACATGCCCGAGTCAGTCTCCACGATGTCACGGATCTGAGATTGAAAGGGATTCTCATCAAAGATTGAGTAGACGGGAATACCTGCAGGGAGCATCTTCCATCGCTGACAGTCGACAGATACTTGGCAGAGGAGAGAGACAGCTGCAATACTCGTTCATACATCAATGTCACGTGCACGATGCCCACCTCGTTCTTGTCCTTGAACCATCGGACATCTGGAGAGGGAACGGCGTGGATGTCGCAGTCCAGTTCTGCCAGTAGATCTCCCACGTAGGCGACGATGTCTTCCAGACGACGACGAACGGTTGGAGCACACTCTGATTCTGAATACGATCAATTGACGACTGTGTCAAGGGAAGGCACGAACCGAAGCAGATGTCTCTCTCGAATACTCCGTCCATGGACATTCTCCTGAAGATGGCTCCTCTCTTGGCGAGGCGACCGATGGGAAGGACGTCTGCCGACCAGCTGGAATCACCCCAGATTATATCTCCCCCATTGATTTTGTTATTTTCCCGTCAACGAATGCTAACCGTTTTCTGGAGAGGAAGTCACGCTTTGCTCTTCTTGGAATCGTTCCGCGATCCTTGCGAGGTTGTTGCTTCTACAATCGTGTCGCTCTTATAAAAATTAACTGAATAAAACATTGAACATTCATTTAATTCACTAGCCACACTGAAACAGAAATGGACTACACACTTGAACATAGGCGGAGAGATCCTCGAATGCGGAAAGGAGAGGACCCTGGAATGAGAGACCGAACTGAGACGAACGACGAGGAACGAAACGGACTACGAGAGGACTGCACATAAGGGAAATCTGAGGAAACTCACAGCAATCCAGGGATGTCTGAGGGCCTCGCCGACTGTCATTCGCTTCCTGCATATTTTGTAATTTTAATCGTACTTTGCGTTATTCCATCACAAGGTTGTCTACTTCAGGTCTTAGTACAGTCAACATCATCCTCTCAGTAACTAACCTCTTATCCTTGAGCATGAGTCTGCAGATGAAGTCTTTCGCCTCTGCTGAGATGTCATCAAAGGCCGGATCGTCGAAGTCCCAATCGCCTGAGAAAAGAAGTGAATGAAGAATATTCGAAAATAGGCCACTGACTCTACCACAGTGAGTGCATGATAGTGAGAATGAAAGAAATGATATACCAGCGGAAACATTGGCGAGAGTCTCCTCATCGTTGTCTCCGAGGAAGGGAGAAAGGCCGGACAGACTGAAATAGGAAGACGTGCCCACTTCTCTTCATCAAGCAGTAGGTATAATTATGAAAAAATGCGGATAGGACACTGACAGGACATAGGAGATCACTCCGACTGTCCACATGTCCGTCGAAAGGCCGACCGGGTTGTAGTTGACCACCTGAAGAGAAAGGAATCAGTTCCAGATCTTCGGCGATTGTTTAATCGGGCCAGAAGCAGTGCGTTAAAGATTTGATTAATGAATCCTAGGTTACCTCAGGAGCACAGAATTCGGGAGTTCCGAAGAGGAGTTTGACACTCCTTCCGGGGTCGAGTTGACGAGCGAGACCGAAGTCAATGATCTAGATGAGAGTGAGATTGGAAAGATGACAAACTCAACCATCGACTCGTTCAAGAACAAAGAAATCAAAGTTTATAAAATGTTCACCTTGATATCAGTGCTCTGCTTCGACTTGAGCAGAATGTTCTCCGGCTGAAATAATTATTATTTAGCAAATATGTTGAAGGTATTCTAGGGATACCTTCAGGTCTAGATGGACGATGTCCTTCTCGTGCATGTGTTGAACTCCCAGCAGAATCTGATGTACGTAGTCTCTGCAATGATACCGTTCAGTGGAGAAAGACCTACGATGTTTAGCCGATTTGGCATGTACATGCATCTTTTTGATAGATCCCTTGATCACCAACCTTGCTTCAGACTCAGAGAGCAGCGCCTCTTCCTCTACGATCTTGTCGAAGAGTTCACCACCAGAGACACTGCAAGAGAGATTCCAGTCTGTTCATCACAAATTGAGCGATATCGATTGATGAATCGCATTGTCAGTATCAGTGTGGTCATAAAAACTAACAATTCCTCGATGAGGCAGATCTCAGTGCCCATATCGAATGCCTCGTGGAGATGGAGCAGCTTATCGTGATGGAGTCTGTAATCGAGTTACGTATGTGTGGATCCAATGCATCGTATTGGATGAACACTCGAGATATCGATTGCAATTCACAAGACAAGCTTTTCTCGATTTATACTAGGATCTTGTGAGTCTATCTACTTTCCAAAAATATTCATTGAATGCACATACTTGTTCATGATGGCCATCTCGTGCAGCACTGTTTCTCGCTTCACTCCTGGTCGCACCTGACAAAAATACGTTCTCTTATGGAAAATTCAACTTGGTTGAAAAAATATATAAATTACAGACCTGGACCATCTTTGCGGCCCACACTTTGTTCGTCGCTCTCTCGATTGCTCGGTAAACTGTTCCGTATGCGCCTCTTCCCAATTCCTCACAGATGATGTATTTGGACTGGAGAGATCAGAGGTTGGCCTAGCTCGTGTGTGGATAACGAACCTGGAGGTCAGTCGGGAGGCGGTGGATGTCAAAATCCTTGTACTCGTCCACCTGTGATGAGTGAGAATTTAAGAAAAATGGATAAATTCCATGGAAAAAAGGCTTGTCTTGCGTAAAAATCTGCACTGAAAATCCATATGTGAGCTCTAAGGCACTACAGATTACGAGGGAAAAGATAATGAATGGTAGTGACCTTGATGGCAGCATCCTGCTTCTCGTAGTCAACATCGGAGTAGTCGGGCTCATCGGGCAGCTTCGACTTCTTCTGCGGCTCGACCACCTGAGAGATCAAAGATAAAATTGATTCGTTGCTCATCGAAGAAGAAAGGACAAACCTGTCTTGTGACATCGCGCACGTTCACTTCCTCGGATTCCTCAGAAGGATCGGAGATTCCGAAGGTGTTCTCAGCACGAACTCTGGAAATTATAAGGTGATTGAGATAATTTGTTATTTTGCAATGGCTTGAGTGCCTCGAAATGAATTCATCCTCACCTGAATCTGTATTTCTCCGATGGGACGAGATTGAAGAGAGTGGTGAATGGCTGCTTAGTCACTTCTGCCTTCACCCACGACTTTGACGACGTCTGCATAGACAATTGTTTCTCGTCAATTAGCTCTACGACATTTTAAACACATTCAAAAAAGTATTATTGTTGAATTAGTGAAGCTGTGAAAACAAGCATGACTCACGGTCTTCATCTCTACGATGTAGTGTCTCACTGGCGACCCTCCATCCTGCATGCAGGGAGACCAGAGAATCCTCACTGAGTCTACGTTCTGGTCCTGGATCGAGGGACGACCGGGAGGATCCGGACGGTCAGTGACCTGCAATCACATTATTTGCTCCTTCTACCAAAAAAATATTGTTCGACGATGTTTATGCTATTCTCAGCGCGTTTGATGCCATCTTTCTCTGATTTCATCAGCATATTTTCGAATATTCCATCCTATATTCTCGCGAGTGGTGAAATTGAATCGGGCGAGTTGGTGGTATCATGGAAAGGGGCGGAATCCCCTCGGGGATCGTCCTTTTCCTCTTCGTTTTTCGTGCTCTCTGCCGAGTCATGGAGATAAGAGAGAGGGGGAAGGAGAGAGGCTAATCCACTCGAATCGGACCTGTTCCGCTCCTTCTGACGCCCAAGAAGGAAGCGGAAGGACTGCGTCTTCCCAGATCTCCGACCCACTCCCAATTCCCTCACTCCGCACCTCTTCCCACTCGATTTTTGTTCCTCTCGACCTTCGAAGTTCAGGAGTTTCCTTCATCTCGGGAGAAGTGGTGACACATCGTGATCACACTTGGGGAAGCAGTCGGATGGTAATCCCCACGGTAAATGTTTCCCTCCTCCTCTCGTAGACAGAAGCGCCCCTCACTACTCTGACTAACGCCTGTTCTTACTCGATGAATTTCAATAATTCACGTTCATTAATTTCATGCAAATTGTGTTCTTTATACCGTTACAGTCGTAATTTTTCAATTTCTCTATTCCTCTTTGTCTATTTGTAGACTATTCATGCATGGTTTAGGCATTCATAGAACACCAGAACAACATACGAGAGTATTGAGACAGAATAAACTCGGTTCCGAAAATGCGTCGGACCAACTCCGTCTATCTATCTCTCCTCTGACCTACTTACGAGAGACTATCTGAGTAAATGAAAATACGCTTGGCACTAGCCAAAAATCGAATTCCTCCATAATTGGCATACATGTAGTACTCGGTGAGTATAGCTCAGGCGTGGCTTATTTAGTGCTCTAAATCAATTATGGAGAAATGAGATACACTTGAGTCCGAACATGTAAATTTTCGAAATTTGCCAATTCGCTATCGATCAGTACGAGTTATATCTCACAAAATGAGCAATATTCGAGAGATCGCACCTACCAAGTTTGATAATATTTCGATCAACCCGCTTGAGAAAAAACGCAAAATTCGAAATATTTTACTTTCGTTCAATTTTAGCTCGTTCAGATGGGTAGGGGTGGACCATTTTGATTCTTTGCAGTTGTAGCCCATGATGCTAACTAACTATTGAAACAATATAATGAAAATCAAAAAATAAAGTTTGGAGAAATCGGCAAGCAACGGCCGTCAACTTTAAATAAAGCCAGTTTACGATAAGGTCAGCAACCTACCGTACCCCAATCGAACCATAGGAAATTGGTTCTAGAGATATCCTACACGTAGTACTCGATGAGGGAAATCCACTAGCATGAATAAAAATTCGATACGAATTCGCGCGCGCCAGCGCGCTCATGTTAATAAACTACCGTACTTTATCGAAATTGTTTAACATCAGCGCGCTGGCGCGCGCGAATGCGTATCGAAATTTTATTCATGCTGGTGGATTTCCCTCATCGAGTACTACGTGTAGGATATCTCTAGAACCTATTTCCTATGGTTCGATTGGGGTACGGTAGGTTGCTGACCTTATCGTAAATTGGCTTTATTTCAAGTTGACGGCCGTTACTTGCCGATTTCTCCAAACTTTATTTTTTTATTTTAATTATATTTTTTGAATAGTTAGTTAGCGTCATGGGCTACAAATGCAAAGAATCAAAATGGTCCACCACCACCCATCAGAACGAGCTAAAATTGAACGAAAGTAAAATATTTCGAATTTTGCGTTTTTTCTCAAGCGGGTTGATCGAAATATTATCAAACTTGGTAGGTGCGATCTCTCGAATATTGCTCATTTTGTGAGATATAACTCGTACTGATCGATAGCGAATTGGCAAATTTCGAAAATTTACATGGTCGGACTCAAGTGTATCTCATTTCTCCATAATTGATTTAGAGCACTAAATAAGCCACGCCTGAGCTATAGTCACCGAGTACTACATGTATGCCAATTATGGAGGAATTCGATTTTTCGCTAGTGCCAAGCGTCTGAATAAAAATGTTCACTCACTCAGATAGTATCTCTTACCCTCTTTCTCTATTCTCCATTATATCTCTCGAACATATCATGAGGGGTTTTCTTATGCCCAAACTAGACTTGCGCCTTCTGAGTTAGCATAAATTTAAGCATTTCCTTAGAATTGTTGTGCACTAGCTGAAGTTCTACGTGAATACTGTGGCACCATCTGGGGGACCTCCTATCACTGTGCATCCAAATCGCGTGAGATTGGACAAATATTCTGTCCGTCTCTTCATCTTCTTCTATCCATCCTTCAATCTGGACGGATCTCAGATTCACTCTCTGGTGTACATTGCAATCCAAAGCGTAGGAAGCCAATCGAGAAGTTTGATCTCGCTCTATTCTTCCCATTACCTGCTTAAAATCCTCATTTTTGGGCGAAGGCGCTGTTTTGCTCTTCGCTGACCACTAAACACAATAAATTGCAGAGTCACCAGCCCGATAATCGATGTGCGATGGCTTCCGCTACGTGAGTTCGCCCTTCTCAATCTATTTATTTAGAGACATTTTAAACTGGTCATCGTGTTCTCCGCTTTTCACACTTCTCTTTTCCACTCCGGAAATAGGCCTTCCTCTCAAAATGACACAGCTGAAACAATGGGAGCGTGGCCCAAAACATAACAATTTGAACTAGAATGGTCTAGCGCCCTCTGTTCTCGAAGAGCAGCTAGCTCTCTTCATAAATATTCAGGAAGTCATGAAATGCGGTAGGTATAAACAGACTCAGTGACCATAGCGCCCTTTAGAGAGAAAGTCAGGGAGCGCACGAAGGAACTTTCCGTCCAAAGAGCCTCCCACTACTACTCGGAAAACATCTGTTTTGTAATGATGGCATAGACTACTATGAAGTTCATACTATGCATATTAGATGTACTCAATGCCTGGTCATTTCCCTCCTGGATCCATTTTACCTGAATGGGAATAGAGCATTTCGCTTCTCCTCCTCTGTTCTTGATTCGCAGCTCGAAATCTCCTCTATCAGTTGCATCGATCGACTTGATGATGAGTATCGTCTTGTCGGCAGTTGAGTCGATCTGAGGAAATGCCACTCCTTTCCCAGTAAATATCATTCTACGTGAATAATACTAAATACACATCTCATCTCGATTCTCTTCTCTCAAATGGCACCTTTCCTGCTCTCACCTTGAATCTCTTGTTATCTGCGGTGATCTCAGTGCCTTGTGCATCGAACCAATGGACTTCAGGGGCAGGACGACCTGAATTTAATTTCAGGTTAACTTCTTTCTCCCATTGAACTATCACTCAGTTAGTGGTTTGGACATGCTCACTGCTCTATTTGTTATTAACAACGAATATTTATCACTCTTTCCCTGTTGTTGGCATCTCTTTTACGCGCGGCGGCAGTTAAATTGAAAACTACGCGAGTAGAAAAAAGGAGGGGGAGAAAAGAGATGAACGGCTGCCAACCACAAAAACGAACAATTGAGCAGCTAATGACACGAATCAGTAGAAGAAAGCAGAGCAGAACCCTCCCGTCCCCCCCCCCCCCTCCCCCCCCCCTCTGCACTCTACTCAACACCCCTGATCTCTACTCGAATCGTGTGTCAAACTATGCGAAAAGTGGGCGGAGTCGGTACGAGACAGCGGGGAAACCCCGGAGGCATCGAAGAGAAGAAAGAAGCAAAGGAAGAGGGAGAAGAGGAGGAGTACCGATTGGTTGTCCATCTTCTGAACATCCCCACACCTATCTGCCCTCTTCTAGTGTCCCACAGTGGATCGAATATCGTGAATTCTCCCATCTCTTGGCTCTTTCACACCTTCATCACTCGATTCTTTTGCTGAGAAGAGCACTGTAATTCGAGAATTTCTCCTGCAGAGATGCCGACCATGTGAGTTTGACTATTTCATATTTTATCATTATCATCGGGTTGTCTGTTCTCCAAAATGGCTGCATTAGATGAATCCTCGTGCGCGCTGAACTTTGCTGCAATTTCCCGTTCGAGCAATGAATCTCATCAGTCTTTCCCTCCGTTGTTCAGCCCTCCCACTCTCCTTTATTCCCTATTTTATGCGAACTGGAGGTACTTTTTGCACTTAGTTCTCAAAGACGTGCGTCTCTTGTCAAAACAAGTCGCTCATCAAACTTCTCATTCTTCCGAAAAAATGTGAGGAAGTGTCAGCGATACTCAAGTAACTGTCAGAAAGGTGCCGTAGAAACTCGGAACGCCGGAATATCAAAGCCGTAAAATGTGATTATTTCCATTATTGTACTGTTGTCCGAGGCAGTCTGAGAATGTCGTCTCGAGACACGCGCATAGACTACTACCACCTCCCCATTGTCCATGTGGCAGTAATTATTGGGTGTGCGAATTCCACGCCTAGAGAGGAAGATCTGTAGCAGATAGGAAACAGCTGGAATGGACTTTTCCTTCTCACGGTTCTCGTAATTCCTTCCTCTTTCCTTCCTCCTCCTTCTTCACACTTTCGAGATAGGAAAGGCAAATTGAAAGGGACACATCTCTTGTGCTTTGACGTGTGCTTTTACTACCTCTCTCTCTCTCTCCTCGTCGTGAGAATCATCGACAGCTGCAAAAGAGTGCGCATTAGCTGTCGAATGAAGCCCCTCTTACGTGCGTGGAAACAGCAGAGTCGTCAAAAGTCGAAACAGATTAGGCCGGCTCCTCAGAGTGAGAGAAAGCCCCCATAAGGAGGTGGTCGTGGGAGGCTCAAAGAACTTCAGCGAAGAAGAACCGAGCAAATCTCGAAACACTGGCGAAAAGCTGACGATTTGCTGCAGACTGGGAAGATTCAATTAGAGGGCTACGCTACCCTACTATCCCAGCTTATTTCGCACTCTGCATTTCCTTAGACCAATGTCCAGTCTGCAATAAATGGAAGGCTATACGAATCCAAAGTGAATGCGAGGGAGGCACTCTTGCAGGCATGTTGTTGACAACGTCAGTGAGATAAAGCGTGTACTCTTCATCTCTCCAGTTTCGATTCCTCTGTCTGCGTCGTGTTTTGGATTATATCTCAAGTCACTGGGGGCTAACCGACCGAATGGGAAATGGGAAGGAGGAGAGAAAACAGAAGGAATGAGATGTTCCAGCTTATGTTTTCTCCTGGTTGTGTCAACTAAAACCTTGGCCTCAAGAAGTCTCTGTCTGGGGTGAGGGAGAGAAACGACGGGGAAGGCCAAGATGGCCATCTAATTGCATGTTTGCATTCCCTTTCCAAGAAGGAAGATCACCTGTAATTGGATGGAAGGTCCCCAGAACCCTTCGTCCGTCAGGGGGATCGATATGCACTGAACAACACGTCTAAGTGATTCCACTCACGCAAAGCGAACGCATATTTGGAGTAGGGTGTGGGAAGGCATAAATCATATCGTGTGTGTTATGACACACGCCCAGACTAACGCATAGTAGGGGACTGGTCGCATACCGTCGCTATCGGCAGGAAGTCTGCTAGCACAGTAAGTCCCCTCCCCCTCCCCCCTTCCCCCACTCTCTTCGACCCCACGATCTCTTGCAGAGATTCCCCCAATTTCTCGATTGTGTGTCGAAGTTGCGATCGTGTGAAAATCGATGGAACAGCGAGAATGAGTAGCACTCTTACACCCTCATCCGCCTATGTTCTCATGTGAGTTTGCTACTCCTCCCCACATTACGTGAAATCAGAGGTCAGTCCAACTGAAATTCAACAACAGCTGCCCTAAATCAGCTGTGTTCACTTTCGTAGAAGCAGTGCACTTTAGTAGGCCTTGGACTGAAAATGGGACTGCAGCAAATGTTTTTTCTCTTTCTCTCTTTCCGGTTTCTGAGAAACTCATCTCTGCGAGAAATGCATAAGAACTAGTAGAAGGGAGCTCACCTCACCGGACCAACCAAATAGACCGACGATTTCACGACGCCAAATATCACGCCTCATATGACTCTGCTCTCATGGCAAGCGTACGTCTTCTCTTTCTGGTCTGAGTAACCCCATCTGGGGATGTCCCCTCTGTCCTCTCCGACCAGTCGTCCTCTCTGAAGGCCCTTCTTCTCACGATCCCTCATTTGGTCTTGGGCCAATCCAATTTGTGCTTCGAATCTCTCGAATTTCGGCAGCCATCAGTTCAAGATTCTTCTGCTTGAATTCGCCCGGAAGCGCCTTGTCATCTCCGCCGAACGAGAGAGGAGGATCTCCCCCCATCTCCCCCTCTCTTCAGTCTTCCCATCGGCAGTCCACGCTAAGACCCGTCGCCGAGAAGGAAAGTGTAAGGAAAACAGGCCCTGTCATTCCTCCCACCGACCACAGGACCTTCCCCCTCCTCCTCCTCCTTCCCTTCTACAGCCCCATTCTCTCTACCTCCATTCCACCTCTCCCATTGACGACTTGCTTAATCGCAGCAGCTCTCAGCATCTCGGAATCTCGACCTTTTCGCCCGTCCATTCGAGGCTATCGAACGCAAGTCCAACGTCATCATAAGTAGTGCAACGGAACGGAATAATGCACGGAAGCGTCAGGACCCATCTGTGAGCTTTCTCTCGCCTTTATTCTACTGAGATCTATTCGGAATAGATTTCGCTCCTTTCTCGGCTCATTCGTTCCAAATACACTACGAGTGTTTCTGGCATTTATCCATCGCTGATCCAGATTAGTTCTCAGTACACGCGACTCGTGCAGAAAATGTTGCACATCAGCTCAAAATATCCGTCAATTCTCTCTTCTCTCGCAGAATTTGTCTGTTTCCTCTGTTCTCACGAGTCTTCTCTTCCCTTTTGGTCTCGTGGCCAGTCATCTCTGATCACGACCAGCAACGAAATGATATCAGTCAATGGCATTCCGAGATTAATATTCTGCACCTCGCGATAAGTGCTTTTTAGAGACCGACAACAACCTCGCCTAATAGTTTCGCCTTTCGATTTACTCCAATTTACGAACAAGATCGAGTTGAAATGAACCAGTAGTGCGTGAATGTCATGATACCCAATTCTCCGGATGGAAATTGTCGATATTTTCTGATCCTTGATTTAGACGCCCTGCTACTCATATCCCCTAGAAACACAAAGGGCGAAGTGTCGGCATTCGAAGCCTTTTGGCGGCTTTCTCTTAGTAACTGCTTGAGTGGAACAAAACACTTCCTGAAAGACAACATGTCACTCTCGCTCTCATTTAAGCACTCGCACAACCGACTGAAGTATTCTAAAAATCTATTCGACTTCTCACAATCGCTGGGCAAAGAATAGTAGGAAGATATCAGCATGGGGGTGAATACAATATGCAGTGGGAGAGGGGCGACAAACAGTGCATTCAGATCATTGCCGAGAGTTGAGGGATCGATTGGAAATCGGATCCTCTCCGAGGGCGACAAGTAGTTTCCTACACAGCCACGATACGCATCTCTAAACGCGCATTTTAGTGGGCCTGACGCCTATTTTATTTCCTCCTTGTTCACTTTATGCGCACATTTCGAAGTGGCGGCCCGCATATCCGATGCAGTATTTGTCCCCGCTTCCATTCTATTATCTACCGAATTCATGCTTCCTCTTGGTTGTTTTGCTCGTAACGGGAGTAGATTTACAAGCGCACTTGCCAAATGCATCCTCCCTCTCTTCCACTCTTCATCTCTCGCTCTGGTGCTCTCCTACAGTATCCGGTAGTCGAAATATCGAGCTATTTTTATTGTTTTTTCTCCTTCCCCCGGACAGCATCATTATGCTATTGGCCGTAAGCTGAAATCTTTCCTTCTCTTCTCACTTTTGGCTCGAGTCTTCTCATTTTCCCCCATGGCTACAGTCTGCAAATCCCCATTCCTTCCTTTCCTTTCCGACTATGGGATTGATGCATTCCACTTCCATTCTGGAATGGTGATAAATACCTAGATAGGACAACTACAACACACAAATAAAACTGAAGCAATTCCCCAACAGTTTAAAGTCGGGAATCACTTCCTTTCCTCCTCTTCCGTAATCGGTTTAGGTCGTGCATGAGTGCTCCCTCTTGAGAATCTGCCCTGTCCTTCTATGACCTCACTCTCTTCATTCTTCCACCTATCCAATCTTTCCAAGTGGCAGTCTCTACCATTAACACACGACCAGTCAATGAACAACGGCACTTGTTGATTCTCCCTTAGGAACTGAAGGTGCTCATTTTCTAGGAACGATCGACTTGCTTTCAGTGCGTAATCGAGGGAGGATGGAGAGAGATGGGAAGGAGAGGGAGAGAGGGAGAATGAGACCCATCGGGGGATTGAGTATCAGGTAGCTGCTTCTGCTGCTGATTCTTTCTCTCTTCCTTCCCCTCCGCCTCCGTTCTCTCTCTCACTTCCATCCTATCCCCCCTCCAGCACTCTTTCCTCCTCTGCACTCAAACTTGACTGTACTCTACGTCTTCTATTTGCGATGAGCTCACAGTTCAGCAGAGTATTCCATCTCTAAGAGGCAAAAAGTCTCGCCCCGATTATGTAGTCATTGCGAAGAACACAGCCCGTCTGAACCCCTTCTTCTCCTTCCTCCCCTCATTTCTCACCTAAACACTCCCCTGGAACTTCGCTATGGCTTCATCGCCATGCATTTCGTGCCATCCTCTCTGTTCGTTTCGAATGCTACACTTTCTCTTCGAAATATTGGGGTGTCCGGAAAGTTCGTATAATTTTTTGTTTTTATTTTTTATTCAATGCTTTACAATTCTCATTGACCAATGTATGCCCCCTTCTTTCTCACTACCTCCCTCCAGCGATTGGGCAGGGTCTCGATTCCTCTCTTCCAGAATGCGGGTTTCTTCGAGACCGCCCAGTTCACGAAAGCCCTCACAACTTCATCTCGATTCTTGAACTTCTTTCCTTTGCAGAAGTCAGAGAGAGAGCGGAAGCAGTGGTAGTCGCATGGGGAGAGATCCGGGGAATACGGTGGATGGGGAATCCTCTCGATCTTCAGCTCGTCCATTTTCTTCTGGTTCATATTCGCTCGATGTGGGCGAGCATTGTCCATCAGAAGAAGAATTTTGCCCTGGTTCAGGAGTCTGGGAGGGACTCTGATCGCGACATCTTCCAGTTGTTCAGAGAAGAGGTCGGCATTGATGCTGGTGCCAGGGGCGAGGATCTCCCAGTAGATGGGACCGAGCACTGAGAAGAAGAAGCAGAGGAGTTCCTTCTTTCCGTGCTCTTCCTTCTTCGGGACGGGCGTGGGCTTCTCATCTGCATCCACCCATTGCAGTTTCCTCACAGGGTTATCGTACGTGATCCACTTCTCATCTGTAGCGATGATGGAATTGACCCATCGAAGATTGGATCTACGATGGACTAATTCCCGACAGACTTGAACACGATTTTTCAGCTGTTCGGGGGAGAGGTCATGGGGAATCACTTGTGGGAGTTTCGGCTTCTTCCCAGATCGATGGAGGATATCGGACACCGTTGATCTGGTAGTACCAGTATCCTTCTTCAACTCACGCACACTGGCCATGGGCTTGCGCTTCAGTGTGCGGAGAACGAGAGGCTGATCGAGGGAGGGAGGGCGTCCAGAGCGGGGTTGATCATCGAGACCAAACTCCCCTTTCTTGAAGCGGGAGAACCACTTATAGCAGAAGGGTATGGAGGGGGCGTCAGCTCCTTCCGACTGGGCCAGGGCAGAGTGGGCCTCCTTCACGGATCGGCCAAGACGGTAGTAATGAAGTAAAACTGCTCGGAGGTAGAGATGGGAGTCCATCACAAGAATCAATGTAGCAACTAGGAAACTGATTAAATCCTCTCACTACTCAACGTCAGAATGATGCAATACATTGTTGACAAACAGATTGCGCAATCACTGCATTTGATCGCGAACTTACTTTTTTCCGAAGCATTATACGAACTTTCCGGACACCCCAATATATTTCTCACTAAAAAAATATTTCTGGGAATGAGTTAGTGCTCGAATGGACACCCTCACGCGATCACTTACTGTAGTCGTTTATGATTCGCCTCGAATCATTTCTCGACCCAGACCCCTTCAGATTACGGTCCTTCGCTTATGCTCGCATCAATCCGGAAACATCAGGACGATGATGTGATATATTAGGAGAGTGCTGCATTTGCCCTTCTAAGAGCCATCCCATCAACTTACTTTCCGCCCCATAATTCCAAATATCCGCTTTCAAACGTCTAATAGAGGCCCCTCTCTCCCCCATCCTTCCTTCTTCCCATCATCTCGTTCATTTCCGATCCAGTCCTCCAGTAATTCTAGCAGTGCATCCGTACTCTCGTGTCATTTTCCCGTTCTATTGTCGTGAAGAAACGTTAGTTCTCGATAGATCCACCGAGTGTGCACCGCTTCATCGCGAGGATTACGGTTGTCGTATGTGCGTGAGCGCGGTATGATTCGCGCGCACCACACAACCAAGGCGTGCACCACAGCGGCCGATCTCGGCTATCAGTGGAGGGAGTACGCAGAAGAAACTGAAGACGAGTACGATGTTACTATATTTGAATCCCCTTTTATTGAAAATTATAAATCTCCACTAGGAAGGGACTGAATTTTAAGAGGTCATTGGCGCGTGCATTTTTTCGCAGATGAGTCCAAATGATAAAGTGTCGCTCGTACCCTCTAAGCTCCCCTTCCCTCCCTCAAACTTCCCAGACCTCCGTTCTCTTCTCTGAATGTCTTGGTGGGTCTTATCTGTACAAATATTATCGTGCTTTTTATTCATTCCGGGTGGTACATTTGTCTGTCTGAGATAAACCTTTTATCCATTTCCCCTACCGAACGAAGGTGGAGGGAGGGGTTCTAGGAGCGCACGTCGGGGAGGGGGGGGAAGGGAAGACGACGAAACGATTAGGCCCTCGGATGTCTATTGCAGGCACCATTGTTCTGCGCCTTCTCTATCCATTTTTGCCTGCTTTTTCGAAATGCAGTCCCTTTTTGCATCTCTGAAGTAGGGCCGTTCCATCAGTCTTCTTTCTCTCACTTAGGGGCGCCGAATTCACTCCTGTTCCGTTCACGATAAACAGCCAGAACGGGCTCACTTCCTGAATGGAGGAGACTCGTACCCACCATCTTTGCCATTGTCACACGACTCTGATTGGGATGTATCTCGCGCATTGCTATCTCAAGTAACCAACTCTGCTCATCATTAGTAGTAAGCAAGTGTCGGTTTACTCCTCACTTCTGCCTACATCCTCCTTATTTCCTCTGCTAGTACCATCAGATACATGTCGCAGCGAAATGCTGCCCATATTATGGAATTATGGAGTGTTATGGACCCTTCATTTCTGGTTCCAATTGAGGAGAGAACAAATCAGGTGCACTATTTTCTCCTTCTTCTTGTATTGTAAGCTGATGATCAAGGTATCTCGAATCCGCTGTTTCAGTGGTTCGTGATCTCAGATTCACTACTAGTCCCAGTTTCTCTCCTTACATAATCGTCATTGCAAAGTTTCAAGAGCGCAGAGGTCCCCACGCGCGAAAATAAGTAGCATGTTCCGTACTTCTGTCCCCAAGCTCCTATCCCATTTGGATGTTTTTTCCTACTTCTCTGCACTGTTTGATCGCAGAATTTTGTTCTATGTTACTTCCCACGGTATTTCAATCGACTCGAAATCGTTCACTTTCATCGCTGCCCTTTTTCCATTCCCTGCAACCCATATAAAGCGCTCAGATTACCCACATTCTTCATTGTCTCTCTCTCTTCCTCATTCTCTCTCTCCCTCGACCCAATCACCCTTCCCTGTCCTTTTTCTGGTCCTCATTTCGTCTCCACTCGACGTGTGTATTTGAGTCCGTTCTCTCGTCCTATCAGAGTCATGAAGAATCGAGAGAAAGGCAGTTGAGGAAGGTTCGTTGCTTCTCTCTCTCTCTCTCTCTGAACAAAAACTATGAATCTCCTATTATCTCGTTGCTTTCATCCTCCCCATTCGATCTCTTCTAATCACTTCATTTTCGTGTACGTCATTCATCGCGCTTTGCGAAGTTTGCACACGCGCTTAGCAAAAAGAGATGCAGGAGGCTGCCAAACTCCCAGTCGATCCTAAACAGACTGGACTCTGATCATGCTACTCAACAGAAGAACATCATAGGCTGCGAACTAGGGGATGGGGGAGGGAAAGACAGAGAGGAAGCACTTGCCTATGAATAGAGAGATGAGCCAACCCAAGGAAGAAGCTGCACCCGAGTTCGCAAGGTCCTCCCTACTCGACTAACCCTCTGCTGCCGAGGGATGTCTGCCTCTGCCAGGTGAGGGAATCCACTCAGAGACTCCATTCGACCACAAGGGAAGAGAGGGGTGATTTGTGCCCTCGAAGAGTGATTAGTCTCGTCGTGTGAGCATACAGAGTGATTGCCTTCCTTCTCCCTCTCCCTCTTCCCCTCTCCCTTCTGTCGATCACTTCTCCCGTGCACTCTCCCTATCGACTCCCCACGAGTTCTCATACAGGTAAGAATCGAGTCTGCGAATAGAATCAATTCGAAACTCGAGCTAGACGATGATGAAGTTACGAGTATCTCAAGAGAAGTGATATCTCCTAACTCGATTGCTCTCCATCATCAGCTTCTTCTCGGGCATCGTGACTATTTTGTGCAGAGCCGCTTTTATCCAAGTTTCTCTAAAAGACGGCTTCCGCATATAGTCTCAGCCTCCCTCCCCCCCCCCCCGTTCAGAGTAGCCATTAGCTCTCAGCACTTCTCTATCAGTCCTAGGCAACGTTTCTCTTTCGGTCCTCTTTCGCTCTGTACCTCCATTCCACTCCCACTGAAACAACCACTTGCTTCACCCTCCATCTCCATCGGATCTCGAGAGGCAAACGGCGCTCCACCACCAAAAACAGCATCGAGTCTTGCATTTTCGCAAAAAAATCCTCGTCTTGCGACTCAGATATAGCTCAGAAATAGTGGACCGACCGTCTCACTCTTCGACTCCTACTCCTCCCCTCCCCTCCTCCTCCCCTCTCGCTCGATTAATATTCCTGACTCCCTCTCCCTATAAGACTGCTACCTGTGACTGTCCTCCCTTCCTTCCCTTCACGGAATCGACCGTCGTCCTTCTCCTTCCTCTCCTACTACACCAACTCCTTCCCAACAGCTGTGACTAATTGCATAATCTGCATCTCGATAAGTTCTCACGCTTCCCTCCGTCCCTTTCTTCGCAGCAGTCCGGACTCCCCTCAGACCTCCCCAAACACTCGCCATTTCTATCCGACTAATGACGTGCGCAAGTGTCTCTTACACTTGTCTCCGACCTGGCAATGGACAGTGAGTTCATCTCTTACTACTGGACTTCTACTCTTTGTCTATCGCTGTCATCCCCTCTACATCTACTAATTCCTTGCATGGACTCTCTAAAGCGACCTTCCGATTTTCGAATTTCTAGTATGCAAAATACATGAGGAAGTTTTTACTTCAAGATTCTTTCCATGCTGCTCGAGTCTCAGATCCATTATTTCATATTGACTCTGCGAATGTTTTGTTTGAGCGAATGGCGTCTCTTTTGTGGAAATGCAGTCTGGACTCGAAAATATTGTCCAGCGAAACGCGAAAAAGTATTGACGTAGAACAAGGGGGCAATATCTCGACTATAGGGGGATCTGATGGGCGAAAAAGTGCAATCACAACAGTTCGTTCAATGGCCACTTCATCCGCTGCTCTTTTCTCCTCTCTTCTTGCTGTTCTGATGTGTTGAGTAGTGAGAGATCGGGCACTAGACGAGGGAGGGGCGAGAGAGTGTGTGAGTGGAAGAGAGTGCAGGCCTCTCCCTCTCTCTCTCTCTCTCTCCTCCTTCGCCACTCGCAGTTCAGTCACTTTCCCGCCGCCTCCTAAGTCTTCTCACCTATTCTCTCGATGGCGACTCAGTCGCGTTCCGCATCAGTTCTCTAGTCGAGAGCCGGGGATTAGTGAGTGGAGATTGGCGACCGGCGATTAGGATGGCCATCGCCATCTCGCAGGCTGTCCTGCAGCATCGCAACTCCTACACGCTGCAAGTGCCAGGCAGCGATGACTGCTTGAAGTTCAAACGATTCAGGTAGAGCAGAGCCGTGCTAGAAGCCGGAGCCGGCGAATAGTCAGCCTTATTTCACGGATGACCGGAAGCGGCGCATTAGCGGGTCATGCGGGAGTGTACTAGGAATGGGGTGTGTTATGGAGGAGAAACGTGGATATTTGGTGAGATCCTAATGGGAAGGCGTTTAGATGGCGGAAATGGGGCACTTTACAAATAATGATGATGTCTTATCTTTTCCATTTCAGGGTCACGGGCAACATGATCAGCGGGTGAGTGAAGAGCAACGATGAAGACTTCTCTTTTTACTTTTATTATATTAATGATGAGAGAGTAGACAAGTTAACTTCTTCCTTCTCTCCTCCGATATTATTGTGAGTGAGAGAGGAGGAGGTGTTCGTAATCACTTTGTCACTCCTTCAATCATCTCTCTCTATCTCTACTTATCTCTCCTCCACCACTCAATAATTGCATTGAGCTCAGAAAACAGAGTGAGAGAACAGGAAACGCCTTGACTTTTGGCCGAGACGTGACAATATTTACGGAAGCTCCGACGTTTATTGGATGGAAATTAGGGATGCGCCTTCTCAGAGAGAAAGAGAGGAAATTTATGTTAATATGCGAGAGAGTTGCACCATTTCTCTCATCTTTCCCCTTTCTTGGCAACTCAGAGGAAGTGAGGGGAGAAGAAAAATGGGTGGAGAGAGAGAGGGTGGGCTGAGGACCACTAGGTGTATCCATCTCAGTGAGGAAAGGAGACCTCCTGGAATAGGAAATTCCACCTCCCTCTCCGATTTCTGATTCAATCAACTCCATTCTTTCTCTAACCACTTCCTCTCATTTCGATCACGATCGCGAAACCATGAAAAATTGCTCTAGTGATCCTATTGAAAGCAGATGTGATCTATTCTGAGAGAGAGAGAGAGACCAGAGTGATTTCGTCTGTCTCCAAATCATGGAACAAGTCGCTTGCAGGGCAGCTCAGCAACACAAGAAGAGGCTCGTCCCGCTCAGAAAGGTTTCGAACGAATCTTGCTTATTACACCAATTTTAAAAATTAATTATTTTGATTAATCCAAGCACGCTCTCATTGCAGACGGATGCAATGTGTGTGGCGGAAAGGAGGAACGGGAGGACTCTGGACGAGATCTGGAAGGCCGGAGCCAGTGAATGCTTCCAGGTGAGGGATGACCATTCTATTCTGCGGTCGGGAAGTTCGACGGTCGTCGTTCAATTTCACACTCTCCCGTTGACATGTCTCTCTCTCTCAGTGATGGGAAGTGAGAGTGACACATATCAGCAGTCCTCCTTCTCTCTCTCTTCTCTTCTATCCATCACCCGTTCATCTCAATTTCTCATCCTTCTTCTTCCTTTTTATCTCATTGCTTCTCTTTGGCTGTTATTCCGGAAAAGGAAGGGCCCGTCCTCCTAATTCACCCACAATACACTAATCGAGAGAAGAGAAGAAGGAGAAGTTCGAAGTAGAGAAGACACAGAGAAGAAGAGGAATGAGCAGTGCTTTGAAACGTGACTCGCGAAATTTGATCCGATCTTTGGACGAGTGAAAGTAGGCGATCCTGAGACGGGGATTCTCACAGCTCAAAACAGCGATTGGAGAGGGAAGGAAGTGACTCCTCAGATGGAAGTGAGGGAGGGAGGGAGGGAGGGAGGGAGAAACACGGGGAAGACACGTGAGAGAGATGCACCAAGGGAATCATCTGTGATCTACAGTAACCAATCGATGGCAGACCCTTCCGGCTGACGTCACCGATGAGGACGGGGAACCGATGTTTCTCCGTCTCAACATCGGCGGCGCTCCCTTCATCCTCCTCGTCGATGCTATTCTGAGGGCGGATTCCTCTGGTTTCCTTGCCAAATTCGTGCAACTGAGGCATCCTTCTCGGTGTCAAGTGAGTCTTCTATTTCCAATCCCATTAACGACTGTTTTCGTGTCTGAACTTATCGTGATCTTCGAGGCAGTTGTTAGAGAGCAGAAGAGAGGAATGGTCTAGTACTCTGTCTACCTGATCAGAGAATGCGTGTAAGAAGGGAGGCAGACCAATAAATTGTAGGTTGCTGATGGCTTCTTACGACACGAGCAGGCGTACTTCTTCCAACGATCTCCGACTGCTTTCGATGCAGTCTTCCAATACTACTCTAGTGGAGTCGTCCATCGACCATCTGAGGTGAGAGATCAGTCTATCGTGCAGTGGAGATTGCTTGATCAGCAAATGAGGACAACCCTTGAGGTGTGCCCTGCCTCTTTCCTGGCGGAACTCGACTTCTGGCGGATATCCCACCAACACGTGGGCTCGTGCTGTGCTGATGTGGTGCCACGAGAGAAAGAAGCAGAGAAGGAAGAGGAGAAGGTAGAAATTAGAGGGGGAGGACACTAATTCGATCTGATGAAATCGAATTGAGAGTGATCAATGTTTACCAGGTGGATGACAACACCTTCGAGAATCTCATGTTTGGCAAACTGAGGAGGAGGATGTGGACGTTCCTCGAGAGACCTGGATCATCCATGCAAGTGCGGAAGTTCGAATGAGAATTGGGAGAGATAAATGGAATGAATTCATGAATACGTAATTCAGGCGAAATCGTTCGAGCTCTCCTCTACCCTCTTCGTGCTCATCTCTGTGATGGGTCTCTCATTCGGAACGATTCCCGACTTCCAAGTGACTCATTACATGCCCCCTCACAATGAGACCATCGTATTGCCATCTGGAAGGGTGAAGATCGTCGAGAAGGTATCGTCGTCCTTCCCCATCTCTCCCTCCATCGATTGGTTGTAGATCGAGGAGATGCGAGTGGAACATCCTGCATTCGTGTTCACTGAGAGGATCTGCATCGCATTCTTCACTGTGGAGTACTCCTTGCGACTCTTCGCCGCCCCTCGCAAACTACGATTCATGATGAAACCGCTGAACCTGGTGAGCCTCTCCTTCATTTTTGTCGTCATTCTTCCACCATAATCCAGTTCTGGGAGTCCCACTCATTGCTATGCAATTGGAAAGACAATAAGAGGCATTAGCCATAGAAGATGCTCTTAGCGAGACATCGAGGACCGAAATAGGAAGCTATTTCCCTTGTCAGGTCGACTTGCTGGCCATCGTTCCCTTCTACCTCGAGTTGATCCTCACTCTCTGTGGAGTGGATGACAAGAAGCTGCGAGATCTCCGATGGGCCTTCCTCGTCGTCCGAATTCTCCGTGTCCTCAGGGTAAAAATCGCTTGTCATATTCTGCATTGCGTGAGGCAAGTCGACGATTCCCAATGCAGGTCATCCGAATCATCAAGTTGGGTCGATTCTCATCGGGTCTCCAGACGTTCGGAATGACGTTGCAGAGGTCACAGAAGCAACTGCAGATGATGACCATCGGTGAGAAGAAGAATATCGATCGAAGGGGAATAACCCGATCAATCTTCAGTGTTACTCACTGGAGTTGTCTTCTTCTCGACGATGATCTACTTCCTGGAGAAGGACGAGGATGGAACGCCATTCACGAGTATACCAGCAGCCTACTGGTGGTGAGTTAGCTTATTGCCGGTTTTGGAATTCCCGGATGCCAACTCTAACATCCGGTCCTTATCAGGTGTATCGTGACGATGACTACAGTGGGGTATGGAGATGCAGTTCCAGCAACAACAAGTGAGTGAATTCTTCTTCTGGGAACTCTCTTCCTCTCTAGTTCTTATGTGCAATGTAGAGAGATGTAACTGTGGCGCAAGCGCTAGACAAACAGAAACTATGAGAAAGTAGTGAGGGGGGGAGGCTAGCCAAGAAAGTGTGATGGATTGATTTGATCACGATGACATCATTCTAGTGGGAAAAATAATCGCATCTGCTGCCATTATGTGCGGAGTCTTGGTACTCGCCCTGCCCATCACAATCATCGTCGACAATTTCATCAAGGTAAGAGCTGCGACCTAGACGTGCCGGGTTCAGAGTCTCATGACATTATTCAGGTGGCGCAAGATGAGCAGACAGCCGAACAGCAGAAGATGGAAGAATCGAGGCAAGATATGGCCATTCAGTCTATGCTCGCCAATGGTGACGACCATGACTACTCATGATGAGGACTGCCCCAACGATATCTTCCATCTCAGTTTCTACCCAAAAGATCAATCTTATTTTCCCTTATTCCTATCATAAATATGCGGGCCTCGATGTGAATGGACTATCACACCAGCACACTCTCACTTGAATATCTCCCCTCCTCTCTCGATTTCTTTCGTCTCTCTCGATGCTAAGCCCCGATTCGTGTTGATGTTCATATCACGATCAGATTCTTTTCCTCCCCCTCCTGACTCCCTTTCCTCCTCCATTGAATCCCTCACAAGACGAGCCTTAGTCATCGATGACATTCATTGTGATTGGTAGTTGTTTCGTTCCCTCCCTAATATTGCCCCTCTTCACTTCTCTCGCCATGCGACAACAAACCCGCTCAAGAACCGCCCCTGTTTTTACTTGATGTCCCGATTTCGCGATGATAAAGTTGTTTGTTTTACTCGCGCATTACCGCGATTCGCACTCGGTGTTAGACACACTGCAAGGGGAGTTAGTTCACTCTTTAAATCTTCCCACGCTTTCGACATGATGTCACATATTTTTTGACGTCAAAAGAACGTGGTATTCAATTATCAAAGTGCTAACCAGTGAATGAGAGACGCAGCTTCACTTCTTCTCCCTTGTCGTAGAGAGTCGGCGAATTGTATCTCAACCAATATCGATTAACTCCTTGTTCCATCTCGTTAGTTCTGTGTCTAATATGCTCAATCAATCGCATGATCAAGTGGGATCACTTGCATACCGGTCATTCTTCATAATCTGCGGGGGAGCGTCCATCGTCAGTTTGAAGGAGTGAGAGACGGTGCCCGAAGAGTTCGTGAGAGTCACCTGAGGATTCTATTTTTACACATTTTCTTTTTTTATGGTTTTTGTGTCGACAGTCATTGAAAAGTAGCATAATTTGACATTTTAATTTTTGTGAAGGGCGACAAACTAAAGGAAAATCTCGAGAGAAACGTACGGAGATCTGTCCTTCGTCGTCTTCTCTCATTTCTCCGATGGTCAATGACGACGAATTCGAGGTCGTATCCACCCATTGACGCTTCCCCGAGTAGATCTCCTGAAGAGACTTTTAAAAACATTAAAAAGAAAGAGCAACATACGGATCGTCCTCGTGTCCACTTGACTTCAGGCGCGGGAGATCCCTCGAATTCAGCAGTCATCTTCACTTTGCCCTTCTCATTGCCAGTAGTATCGGAGGGAGTCGACGTGAACTTGGGAGCTGAGGCTTCTGAAAGAATCGAAATGTTCAATTAAATGAATTAAATCTTGGGAATTCTAGGAAACTTGCCGGTCTTGAGTTCGCATTTGATGACATCAGAGACGTCAGAGACGGGGCCAGTTCCAGCCTCATTGGAGGCTGTGACACGGAACTGATACTCGATGCCCTCCTGGAAAGGAGAGATTGCTCAACATCTAAGTTTCAAGGGACTGTTTGTCGTATTTTTAGATATTTTTGATGTGCTTCGTGTTTACAGATTACATGAAAAGAGAATGGAGTAAACATGTTCCAATGGTTGCAGAAACTTAGCCCTAGTGCAATCAAAGGAACAAGTGTAACCTTCAATCCCGTGGCGGTGAAGTGGGCGGTCTTGATTCCCTTGCCCGCTTGAGACCATCTCTTCGACTTCGTCTAAATTTATTGAATATATAATTATTTATATAATATTAATTATTCTATTTTACCATTGCGTAAAATTAAAAACAAACAGAAGATGTAGCGTACCTCCTTGTACTCGATGATGTACTCGATCTCCTCCTCCTCAGTCACTTCCGTCCATTCGATGGTGATCGAATCCTTCGTTGTTCCAGAAGCAATCGGCTTGCCTGGCGCCTTCGATGGAGCCTCTGGAAAGCGAACAAATTAACTTATTATGAAAATGGAATGCGCTAGAGAAGGTAGATAGGACGTACTCTTTGGTTTCTTGAGTGAGATAGGCTCAGTTGTATCGAGAGTGGCACCAGTTCCGAGAGCATTCTCAGCAGCGACTCGGAAGAGGAAGGAAGATCCCTCGGGGAGATTAGAGATTGTCACTTCCTGCGAACATTACCAATCTCAGTATTATTGATTCGTTGCAACAACTGTTTGATAGATTAAATCATGGACGAATTACCGTATCAGTGGTTCGTTGGCAGAATCTCCAGGTGGCTCGTTTCGGGTCTCTCTTCTCAATGCAGTATCCCAGCAGTGGGGAACCTCCGTCCGATTCTGAAGATCGGGAAAATGTCAAGTGTCATTAGATTAGTGTATACCGGGAGCATTCCACTTGAGTGTCACAGCACTGCTCGTCTCCGAATGAGTGAGGGGACCGAGGGGAACCGATGGAGCACCTGAGTTGAAGAAAATGAGTTGTTGATTTTAATTCCTTTTTACTCTTAATATCGATAGTATAGAATAAGCAAGGATGGCGGATCGAGGCTGAATAGCAGAAAGAAGTACTCACCCTTGACTTTCAGCTTGAGTGCCACAGTGCACTCTCCGTGCTTGTTCTTCGACACGAGAGTGTAGTCTCCAGCCATCTCCGCCGTCGCCTGAGGCATTCTATTAGTACTCAGCCAATGCAATCAATGAGTACCTTATTCATGGAGAGCGTCGCTTGTCCTGCTCTGATCGACGTTGAGTGAACCTTGTCCGCCTTAAGTGAGGATGTTTTATGATATTAGCGTTTGAGGAGAATAATAATAAATGCAAGTCTCACCTTGATCTCCACTCCGTCTTTGTACCACTTGCACTCCGGTGGTGGAATACCGGCGACGTTGGCGTAGAGTTGGACTGGTTCGCCCTCCTTCACCTCCACCACGGAGATCTCTGCTGCAGCTGATGGCTTGTCTGAATTGCTTCTTTAATTATTCACAAAACTTATTATCATCTATCATTCTTTCGGGCGCAAACATTTTTAGTTTAGCCTTAATTTCAGCCATTGCAGTTGGCTCAAATTAGTAGATTGGAAACTGACCAGTCACAGTGACGTTGACGCTAGCAGTGGCACTCTGGCCATCCGATGATCGAAGAGTGCACGTGTACTTTCCAGCGTCAGATTCTACAAGAGAGTAATTATTCATTCTCGTTATTTGTCGTTATCTGTGCAATTATTAGGTTGAGCCTAAAGTTTTTGAGTAAAGTGCATCCTGATATCTAACATCGTTCGTTGTTGCCCAATCAACTCAGATCTTTTAGTGTTAGATAGGGGCATTTATACTCTCTTTAGCGCACACTATCATAGATCTGTCCGACCAAGTGAAATAAACAGCGATGCAGCAAACTTCTTCTGGCTAACTAACGTCATTAATTTTCAAAGTATTATATTTTTTTGAGAACGGAGATAGGACCCTATGTTAACGACAGTTGTAAAGCGTGACTGGCCTATATTGTACTGGCAATGTTGAGACTGATCAGCCATTAAGGGGCTATTATAAAAATTTGAGTTTTCATTACGAATGTCAAGATAAGTTTTAGTTGTACTGTCTCTATACCGATAGTTCTTGAGATTTCAATTATTGATGAATGTGAAATACCTTTCTAGTACAAGTCAGAATTCCATTTGGGAGAGAATGCGGATCTCCATTCATGAACAGGGTTTTTCGGATTTTAGGTGTCCAATGTAGAACATCGAAATATACACTTTTGCCTTTTTTGTGCTAGCCACGTGGTTCGAAGGGCGGTTCGTTCGTGCTATTAGGCTGGTGCAAAAGTTTCTTTCCTTTTTCATGCACCAACATTCTGAACTCCCCAGGTAGTCGTAATGAGCCAATCAAATAATTGTTTTTGCTGTTGATACGGACATGGGTACACACTATAGCGAATACTATATTGTGTTGATTCGATCAATAAGAATAGAGCATTTTAGTTCGGAAGTAATCGGACTAGGTCGAGCAATCCAACTTTTCAATTGCTCTAGGTCCCGAGGGGAATAACTTAAAGGTTACATTTAGTACATTATTACAAAGTACGTTGACTGGGTATGTCATACGACATAGCCCACCAAACCTGCCCTGAAAAACCTACTAGAAATGTTGGCCCAATTACAGAACTACTGAATTTCAAAATCATAGTTCACGAATTGCTGAGCGCCACTTCCTTACACATCATTGATGAATGCTCAATTTCGATGGGTTGTGAAGTACTTTCCCCTATAAGTATGCTAACAAATTTAGGAAAGGATAGAACTTCCCGTTGAAGAGCTGCTTATTTCTAAATAATCCTGTTCTGATTCATCCGCTGAAATCAACACTTTTTGGATTCCACTGTCTCCCACACACGTTCGAATCCGGATTTTTTGTTCTTTCTTGAACAAAGAACTCCTGCCCAAGTGTTCGTCAATTCGGTAGAATCAGAATCTCACAAGTATTCGATAACCTGAACTTATCCCAAAATGCTCAAAATAGCCGTTTTCTGACGTTAATTTTCTGAGACTTATCAACTTCTCACGATGATGCGTAGATTCAAATCAAATGTATGGTAGTAATCTACCGCCATGGCCATAACATATGGTATTCAGAAAATCATGAGAGTCTATGCGCGCCAACAGAAATTTGAAAAATAAAAAAGAAAGAAACTGATGCACCAACCTAATAAAATTAACGAACAACCCTAACCCTATCACTCACTAATTAGGAATATTGTGGAGGTCGCTACTTTTTCTAGGGTGAACCGTGCCCGAAGGCCCTCCATATCAGCGTTTTCGACATTTTCATTGAAAAATAATGCAGGTGCAAATGTCACTTTTTTTAGATGAGAATGCCAAGTGGGCTCTTAAATATCGTTGCAATAGAGAACCCTGTAAGTAATGATAACAGCGCCCATAGGTAGCTGTCAGCATCGTTAATCCGCGAAACAGGTGATTTGTTCGAGAGAACTCTGATTTTTTCAAGTACCCGTGATTCATTGACCTATATGAAGCGTATACTGAATTCCGCAGCTCTCTCTTTTTGGTACTATGTAGTGCACGTCTTGGGCTTCTGAGTAAACTTTATGAGCTTATATCTAAAATAAGTCTCGGCAAAGTACAGCAATTTAAAAGAAAATCAATATTTTTCTGAAAAATCCAAAGTTACGCAGATCTTGATTTCTCGCAAAGTAGAGTTATTTGCTCTAGTTAAAATATATTATTATAAGGGTTGAACATGCCCCTATATATCGACATCAGGACAACAGATGGTTATTTTTGCAAAATAAACTACACGAACTCAAATTTGAGAGCCAAAATCGCGCAAAACTTTAGGCTCAACCTAATATCTTTGTACGAATAAAGCATTTCTCACCAGTAACGGCAGTCAGTTTGAGCACTGCAGCAGTAGCAGTCGTGGACGCAGAGAATCGTGCCTACAACGATATGTTAGCACTGTTTTAAACACTTTCCATAGATAATAAAACTAAAAAGACTCACGTCAACGGGTTTACCGTCCTTCGTCCAAGTGGCATCCACCTTCTCCACTGATCCCGAGAGATTGATCTTCAGCTGAAAATATTCCAGGTTTGGTCATTTCGTTCTCTTTTCACTTACTTCTCCCGAAGTGCCCAATTGGAGAGTCACTTCTTCTGATTCTGCCTTTGCCTGGAGTGGCTCCTTCTTCTTCTTCTCATCCTTCTTCTTGGTTTCCTCGTCCTTCTCCTTCTTCTTCTCAGCCTCTTCCTTCTTCTTCTCTTCAGCAACGGCCTCCTTCTTACCGGCATCGTCGTCCTTCTTCTTCTCGTCTACGACTTTCTTCTTCTCGTCTACGACTTTCTTCTTCAAGTCTTGTCCCTCATCTTTCTTATCCTTCTTCTTTTCCTCAAGTTCCTTCTTCTTAGCTTCAGCATCGGACTCCTTCTTCTTTTCCACTTCATCCTCGACCTTCTTTTTCTCTACTTCATCCTTCTTCTCCATAGCTTTCTCTTTCATATCCTTCTTCTTGTCATCTTCCTCCTTCTTAGCTTCGGCATCTTTCTTGGCAGTCATTGCCTCCTCAGCCTTCTTCTCAGCCTCTTTCTTCTTCTCTGCTTCTGAATCCTTCTTAGATGCAGCAACTTCCTTCTCCTTCTTCTTCGCATCGGCTTCGGGTTCCTTCACCGTCTTAGTTTCATCATCCTTCTCTGCTTTCTTCTCAGCCTCTTCTTTCTTCTGAATCTCTTCGTCCGCCATCTTCTTTGAAGCTCCATCGTCCTTCACCTTCTTGTTAGTCTCAGGTTCAGGTTGCTTTTTGACGGCTCCATCGACCTTCGCTGTTCCGTTCAGGCCATCCTTTGTAGGTTCTCCCTCATCTTTCTTCACATCGACTTTCTTCTCCTCTTCCTTTGGTCCGGCCTCAGATGCTACTGACTCGCTCTTCTCCTTCTTCTTCTTCACAACCTTCTTCGTCTTCTTTTCTGGTTCAGCACTCTTTGGTTCATCGGCCTTCTCACTCGTCTTCGACAGATCATCAGTGGATGTAGATGGTTCCTGCTCCTTCAGTTCCCTCTCGGGAGTCTTCTTGAGTAGATCCTTCGTCTTCATGATGTCATCCGTCTTCTTCTTCTCCTTCTCTGCTCGTTTCTTCTCTTCTGCCTTCTTTCCATCGACTGCTCCATCCTCAATCTTCACCTCATCGACGACGTCTTCCTTCTTCTCCTCTGAGATCTGTCTCGTAGCGAGTACTTCATCATCCACCTTCACCATCACGAATTCAGAGGGAACGGAAGGGCGAGAAGTTCGCATCGCAGTGGAAGCAATGATACGGTATGAGTATCTGCAAGAAATACCAAGTTTATACCATCTGAATGACTGTGATGGTCGTTTTTACTTGTTAAAGAATTAATCTCTATTGGATCGTAACGAAACGTACCGCTTGCTCTCGACGACACTGCGATCGGTGAAACAGTCGATGTCAGTGGTTGCCACCTCGAGCCACACCTGCATCAGATGATTTATCAAATTGTTTTTAATTTTTCTTCGACATTCGGCATTCATGGACTGTCATAGCTAGATCTTCATTTATTTGTAAGTAAGTCAATCTAACCTCTTCCTTCTCTCCCTTCCTCTCCACGGTGTACTCCGTAGCATCAGTGACACCGATCCAATTGAGAGTCACCTTGCCCTCCATCACCTGAAGGAAATATTTTAATGTGACTTGTTGTGTGAGGTGGTTTGCAAGCAGCATAGAAATTTTGGAGACATAATGAAAATAATCATATGAACGGAATAAATGCTCACGATGGCTTCTGGTTTCTCAGGTGGTGCGAGTCCGATGGGCAGTTGAGGAATGACATCGGAGATGATCGACTGAATTCCACATTTATCTTATACGTTTATGCGTTAATTGAAATATTTTTCTAAGAAAACTCAATATCGCAGCTCACCTCATCGTCACTGCTGGTCTCCGTGATGACGTCGACTGCTTCGGAAGGCGCGCCCTGACCGACGTCATTAAGTGCGCACACTCGGAAGGAGTACACCTGCAAAGAGTTACTTCCTGCGTTCATATTTTTGATTATGAGGGTAGGATAGCGAATAACTTCTATGAATTCACAAAAATTTATCAGGTCAGGTCAGCGACGATTCATTACCAACGAAAAGACTGACCTCCTTGGAGAATAGGTCGTCAGACTCGAAAGTGGTTGCTCTGGCTCTCGCCTTGCCGACGGTTCTCCATCTGTTCGTCTCTGCGCTCTTTCTCTCGATGACGTAGCCAGTGATCGGAGATCCGTTGGGATCGTCAGGTGCCTGCAATTGAGAAAGTAAGTTCAAGCCCCAACATTTAAAAAAAGTCTACTCTACTTTTCTTTTCAAAATATTTCCATCAACTACTCACCTCCCAGCTAATCTTCACTGAGCAGCTGGTCGTTTCGATGACGCTGATGCCGGTGGGAGGATTAGGAACATCAATGATGGAGAGATGGAGATCCTTGGAGACTGATCCAGCAGAATTCGTCGCCGTGATCTACAAGGGTAGGTTGATTAGCTTAGATACAGAGTGAAATACTTAGCATTTAGGATGACTAGTCTACCTTGAGATCTCCCGAGTCGGCCCTCTTCACTTCCTTCACTCTCACAGAGACACAATCATCGTATGTCTCGATGCGAGATCGGTGAGCGAGTGGCTCCGAGTTGAGGAAGAGTTTGACCTGCAACCAATCAGTCTACTCCATCCACCTTTCAATAGAACGAACCTCAGGCGCGGGATGTCCCTCGAACTTGACAACGAAGTCGAGGTCCCTTCCTGCGTGGTGGACGACTTCTCCTCCCAATATCGTCAGATTGTCCAGCTCGATTGTAGGACCAACGATCAGATTCAGCTGAAATTTTGTTATTCGACTTGAACTGGTCTCGATAGGTGAACCTTAGCGGGTGCAGATCTCTCCTTCTCGGAGATCTCAGCGTAGATTTCTCCCTCGTCGTTCGACTCGACGTTCTTGACTTCGAGAGTAGCTTCGCAACCATCGACAGACATGTAGAATTTTCCAGTCGTCGGCCAGATTTCAGTGCCGTTCTGAAGAAGAGAAATCATCCTATGCCTAGGCTGCACACTATTTCAATAGTCTTGAATTGTACTCATCACCAAATTATTTAGTTTTTTTTCGAACAGGCGTACCTTGAACCACTTGACAACTCTGCACGGTCTGCTGGTCTGGCAATGGAAGATAACTGTTTCTCCGAACGAGTTCACCGTCTTGTCCTGAGGACCGATCACGATTCGAGCCTGGAATGAGATATTTCATTTCAAAAACTTAAAAAATAAATTGCCAAAGGATGTTACATTTCTAGACGCAATAACTACCTCAGATTCCTTGACGATGAGTTCTCCTTCACTCTTCGACCTTCCATCGGATGTCTCCGCCTAGAAAACTAGTATTCGTAAGTGTTTGCCTCAATCCCTTGTTTGAACGGTCACCCTACCGATAAAATAATACTAGTGCCCTTTCTTTTTTGGACGAAAAGATAAACGATGCCTTGTAGTGTCCGGAGTCGTCGGAGTTCGCGTCGTTGATTATGAGAATTCTCTCAGTGCCGGCCTTCTTGACGATGATGTGCTCGTCGATGAGAATGCGACGACCATCCTGAGGGGATCAGTTGTGTGTTGCAGAAAATCTATTTCAGTTGGACGAAGGTATGGCGTTTAGACTACGGAATAACTGTATCCTGCTCACCTTGAACCATCTCACGGATGCATCGGGATCACTCAATTCGCAAGTGAGAGTCACTGTTGCTCCCTCGTCGATCTCTTGAAGTTCAGGGAAGGAAGAAGTGAAGTGGGCACGGACCTGATGAGAGGGAATGGTTCATTCGTTATGTTTGATAAAAACATTCATGTCCCACCATATATACTCTAGAACCATGAGCGGAACGAACCTCGGCGATTTCGATTCTCGCAGAAGTCGTCGTCTTCCCGATTGAATTAATCACCTGCGCATTCATTCGTAAATTTCTTTTTCACTTAAATCAGTAAAACAGCAATGCACTTTAAATTTTTCGTAAAACAAATGAAACATTTGGTCAGAGTATTGTTCGAAAAATCAAATTCATTAATTCGCGCTCACTTCGCAAGTGTATTCTCCCTCGTCTACGGCAGCAGTTCGATGGACGATGAGGGCGCTCATGAAGCCCTCCGTGATGATCTCCATGTTGTCATCAGCAGGAATCACCTGCAACCATCGCTCATCGTAATATTCAAATGTCGAAAGCTTTACTTTCTTCATTACCGTTTTCAGCTCCTTTCAACTAGTGTTGTCAACTTAGTTCAGTAAACGTATTATAATGGCGTACCTCCCGTCCATCCTTGTACCACACGTACTCCGCAGCTGGCTCAGCCATCGCGTGGCACTCCAGTCTCATAGCACTCTTGCGAGGAATGGAGGAGTCCTTGAGGGCCTTCGTGATCTGCGGCTTGATATTCGCTGCAACAAATCATTGTATTATATAATCTGAATTTAAAATATATCTGAATTTAAAATATAATCTCGAACCCTGCACACGAAGGGGCACGCTCTCAGCTGAATACTCTCCGACACCCGCGGAGTTCTTAGCAGCAACCTGAAGAATTCAGAGTTTGCGTCTATCTAAGTTTAAATACGAAAATTGCAAAGATGCGATGTAACCTTGCTAAGACACATTTTTGTCGTATCCGTCACATCTCCTTCGTACCTTGAACACATAGCTGACTCCTTCCTTGAGTCCTTCGATGTTGAGTGGTGGTTGCTCTGCTTCCACGTCTGTCCATGCGACTGACGACTCGGACTTGTACGCCACCTGAACAATCGATTGCAGGGTAAATTTAATAGAATGTTTCATAATTATGATCAATAGGCGCACAGTGTATGCAGTGACGTCCTCGTCCTCGACAGTGTCCCATGCGACAGTGACCGAGTCAGTTGAAGTGATGGTGATGCGAGGAATATCCAACTTCGCCTTCGGCTTGCCTGCAGAGATTTCAAAATACACTTTTTTTTCATTTAATAAGCACCTTTTAATGAATCACCAGTTACGTGAATATCATTTGAAAGTGAGAAAGATACCGAGAGTCTTGGAGATGGTGATTGAGTCGCTGTACTTGTTTGAGTTAGATCGGAGACCAGCGTGGTTGATTGCCTGAATGATTAGGATCTGCTCTTATTGTCGGAATTCCTATAATTTGATTTTCATATATCATCGAATAATTCGTACCTCGATCTTGAACTCGCACATCGTCTCTTCGCTGAGTCCATCGACAGTGAAGGAATGGATGAAGATTGGCTGAATTAAAATAGGTAATCGTTGATTCTTTCAGGTATCGAATGATAGCTGAAGTTTCTCTCACCTCATCATTCAGTTTTCTCGGTTCTCCTCCGTTTTCTCTCACGTATACATCGTATCCATAGATGGCAGATCCACCATCCTCCTTCACATCTTCCCACTCCAATTTGCATCCACGAGGGCGCATCTGTAAGATTTCGCCTCGTCATTTTCGAAATACATGCACTAATATAAAGGTAATTTATATTGAGGATATCAATCCCTAATTCAGCACCTCAGCAATCGTGGGAGGCTGGGTGACATTGGGCGGAGTGTAGGGAGTTCCAGTGCACACTTCGGACGAGATACGAGGCTCTCCAGTTCCGAACCTGCGACGCAATTCATTGCTTACTAAAATTGAAATGTCGAAAGAGTTCTATGCACTTCATCATATTCTTGAGGTATTCGAAAGAAACTCACTGGTTGACAGCAGAGACGCGCACGATGTATCCCGTGTCGTTCTCCAGATCCTCGACGGTGCACGACGACTTAGAGGCAGGCACCTGCGAGGATCGTGATATCGTACATTTCCAAACTGCAGTTTGTCAATCGAATAACAAATTGACTCGTTACCTGGGCGACCTTATGGAACGCCCTTCTGTTCGCTTCCTTCCTCTCCACTAGATATCCCGTGATCTCTGCTCCTCCATCATCACTGGGCGGTGCCCATGAGACAGTCACTGACTCTGCAGTGACATCGCCCACGGAGATGTCAGCGGGCGCCTCGGGAACATCCCGCACCTGAAAGATTTTATTACATTACTTATTAGTATTTTCGCGAGAACTTTTACAGATAGCGACTAAGTCATCAACAGTAGACATTATAGAAGGTTTTTTCAAAGCAGATTTCTCTCCTCACCTTCACGACGACGGTGTGAGTGGCAGATCCGTGCTGATTGGCCAGTTTGATGGTGTACTCGCCCGAGTCCTTCTTGCTGGTGGCACGCTTCACGAAGCGAACCTGCACATAATGATTAATTTCAACTCTAATTCCAATAATCGGACAAACTAGAGTACCTTGTTATCGATGACTTCCATGGTGCACTTCGTCTCTGCTCCGATGGGTCTTCCATTCAGCCACACCTCAGCCGATGGCTCAGGGAAGGAATCGAAAATGAGCGTGATGCTGAACATACTTATTTTACTTTCATGCTCCAGCTTCTATCCCTTTCAGTACATTCAAAATAAATTTAAGAGTTTACGTGAGGCTCTCGGTGGCATCGACGCTCTGGGTTGAGTGTTTGCCGTCCTCTGAGAACTGAGGAGCACCGTGCACCTGAGCGATTACAGTTGACCAGAGATTCAATATAATAACATGACTTGAATAGCAGTAATTTTCCATTATTTTGTTCTAGTTAATTTGTTGTCACCTCCACATTCGTGTAGCTCTCTGCTCCATCGGCAATGACCGCGTAGCTTCCAGCATCCGAGAATTGAACGGACGAGATGGTCAGACTGAAACTGATACTAGTGAAGTATGAAAAGCGAGAATCGATTGGTATCTGCTATTCCATTCTCACCTGCATTTCTCCTTGTCCTCCTTCATCTCGTGTCTTCCATCAGCAGCGAGTGCATCTCCATCTCGGAACCAACGGACGTTGACGGCGTCGTGGTTGAGAGTGACGCCCAGTGAAGCTGCCTCTCCCACCTGCAGAATCATCTCATTCAATTTATTCGGATGAGATTCACTTTGAAAAGCGTGTCTCGGTGGACAATTAACTCGCGATTTAAGAAAGTGAACCAACCTTGAGTACGGTCTTCCTCTCCAGTTTCTCGACGATCTTCACAGGAGTATCATCGACTGAGAGGGCAGAAGTCGTCGTGAATTCTCCGCATTCAGCCACGATCTAAAATCAGTGACGTGGTACCATGATTGGTTTTCATGAGATTATGTGAAGAAAAATTTCATCAAAGTGCGGGATAACTCGCCTCGATTCCACTATCCTTGGGACTGAGCTCTTTGAGAATCAGTTTCTGCATGGGGCCGTCGACGATGATCTGAGCTCGAGCATCTGCTGTAGCAGGCTTTCCGTTGATCTTCCATGTGATCTAAAATGGAAATTTCAATTTTACTCAATTTTTCAAAAATACTGTTCTTCATTCTACCCAACGACTCGCCTTGTCTTCTTCCTTGGCGGCTTCGCAAGTGAAAGTGGCTGTATCTCCACGAAGGCCAGTCACTTGCTCATCGAGAGGAATGACGAAGCCCTCCTTAGGACGACAAGAACGTCTTCTGAACGTAGAATCATTTGAGCTGGAAAGCAGAATGTGATCCCATGTTTAGCACACGTGATCCACCACAACAGCAAACGAATTGAAGTGAAAACTCTGACCCTCTGCCTTCGCCTTCATCAATCGATAGTTTCCTCTTCGTGATTGCTTCCTCTTCCTTCTTCTTCTCTTCTTCCTTTGCCTTAGCCAATTCCTCTGCTCTTCTCTTCTCTTCTTCCTCTGCTCTCTTCTTTGCCGCTGTCTCCTCCTCTTTTGCCTTAGCCTGCGCCTCCTCTTCTTCCTGAGAATGATTTAGTTTTGCTTCAAGGATCACAAAATACCGAAAGTGTTTGAAACTGTTTTGTTTCCGACCTCTGTATAGCATTCGAAAGAGTCGGGAAATATCATTGAGGAAGAAGATTGTTCATTGAATTGTCGAGGTTTTTCTACAATATGTATACTACTCGCCTTTCTTCTCTTCTCCTCTTCCTCTTCATCCTTCCTCTTCTTCTCCTCTTCTTCTTCCTTCTTCTTCATCGCTTCTTCATCCATCGAACTCTCACTCTTCTCAGTCTTCTTCTTCACTACCTTCTTCTTCTTGAGAGCAACGGCCTCTCCTTCCTTCTCCTCCTCTGATTTCTTCTTCGCAATTTCAATTGCCTTGTCTTGGGCATGCTGAAAAATTATATATTCAAGACGAAACTAGTATGATATCAGAGGTGCGATTGATATGATTTTGTAACCCTTACTAACCCTCTTCCTTCTCGCCTCTTCCTCTTCTTCATGTTTCTTCTTGAAATCTTCAGGAGTTCTCTTCTTCGCCTTCTCTTCCTCGAGTCTCTTCGCCTCCTCCTCTGCCTTCTTCTTAGCTTCCGCATCAGCCTTGGCCTTCTCTTCCTCCTGTTTCTTCTTTTCGGCAGCATCCTCAGCATTCTGTACATTTGTGGTTTCAAGCAATTATTTTCATTGGGAGGCCAACGTAAAAGTTCAGCTTTGGAATCTAATGCAGGACTATTTCATTACAGTGATTCTCAGATCATAATTTAAGCTTTGTCAAACCTTCTTCTTCTTTGCAGCTTCAGCTTCGTCTTCGGCCTTCTTCTTTGCTGCAGCCTCATCAGCTTCCTACAATTGCGGAGGAATATTATTTGAACGATATGGCTTGATTATGAAGCTTTTTGCATGAACTTGTGAACTTGTTTTCCAGATATTTTCACCCATTTTTTAAATATTTATACTGAATAAGTCGAATACCTTCTTCTTTTTCGCTTCTTCCTCATCAGATTTGGCCTTGGCCTCTTCTTCGGCCTTCTTCCTCGCAGCGGCATCGTCAGTCTTCTGAAGTGATGTTGATTATCTTTGTGATCAATATCTATGTTTTATAGCTTCGATATTTTTTTGATATTCATTCAGATAGTGAATTGATGATGTAATTCTGTAATAGTCTCCCAGTGCAACATTTTCTTTGAAAATTTCGATACACAATAGAAAATACTGATTACCTTCTTCTTCTTCGAGGCTTCGGCATCGGATTTGGCCTTTGCCTCATCTTCAGCCTTCTTCTTAGCTGCTGCCTCATCAGCTTCCTGTAACTATCAATCTCAAGCTTCTAATGGCATGAACACTCACTTACAAAATAAAAAATAATCATTGCATTATTTACAAGATTTATTTACATTGCATTATTTTTTTAATGAAAAGTTCAAGAACTCTAACATGATAAGTGTAATCATAGTTTCAAGTGAAATGGGAGCTTTTGGCTCTGTACGGATATCGAGGTCCCAATCGATTAACGAGGTCCGAATGGAATAACGAGGTCCCAATGGGCCCAAATGGATTAACGAGGTCCCATTCGGAATATCAAGGTCCCAATCTTTTTTTTGCTCTTTTTATATTATTTTACTCCTGATAATTGCAAATACTCGAGAGTAGCCGTGCTAGGGAATTATGAGTTCGTACTTATCTCTTGATATTTGTTCCTTATTTCCGCTTGGGCATAATCAACCTCCATACGGAGGCTCGGGCAAGACGACCATAACCGATCACTAATAGAAGCAGAAAAATGAGGTATAAACGCAATACTTCGATGATTTTTTGATGCACAACTGATCAACTCCACTGAATGAGCAGTTAGATGATCAAAGAAGAAGTGTTATGGGAGGAAGGCAGATTTAACCAGCAACAAGACAGCAGTGAGGCACTCTTCTGAATGCGATCCCAAATCTAGTACTCCACGTCAAGGAAAATTACTGCGTAAATATTGCGAATATTGCATTATTGCATGAGAATGATCACATTTTGACATATTTATATTTTACAAAAGAAGGTTGTGCTTGGGACCTCGATAATCCGATTCGGACCTCGTTAAAAGTCCGAATCCATTCGGACCTCGTTAACCGGGTAGGTTTTCATTGGAACCTCGATATCCGTACAGAGCCAAGCTTTTTTCACGACTGACCTTCTTCTTTCTCGCCTCTTCTTCATCTTGAGCCTTCTTCTTCGACATGACATCATCATCAGCCTTCTTCTTAGCCTCAGCTTTAGCCTTGGCCTTCTCTTCTTCTTCCTTCTTCTTCTTCGCAGCTGCCTCAGTGTCCATCTGCAGTCAAAACTCTCATGAGGATTCTCAATTCATTCCTCACCTTCTTCTTCTTGTCCTCATCCTTGGTCTTCTTCTTCTTCGCTTCTTCTGCTTCTCTCTTGTACTCTTCAGCCTTCTTCTTCGCGGCATCAACGAGTCTTCTCTCTTCTTCATCCGCAGCTTCCTGAGAATAATTCGGAATTTTTTTCTGCTAATTTTTAGACATTGGATATCCGCTATGCTTGTGAGATTTTCTAAATCGTAACGACTTTCAAAATCGATTTTCGAATTCACCTTTCTCTTTCTCTCCGCCTCTTCTTCCTCTTCCTTCGCTGCAGCCTCTTCTTCAGCCTTCTTGCGAGCCTCCTCGACCTGCAACAATTTTTAAGCAAATATTCAATTAAATTTTGTATGATCCTTAACAAAATTTAATTGAATCAAGGATCAAGGATTGTAAAACAAATCAAGGAGGTTTTACAATCAGCCTCGCCCTCTTCTGCAATTTGACCGAACACTGTTTACAAGAAAGATCATTTCGAAGTCTAAGGATGATTTCATGTGCTACAAGAAGATCACATGCACTATAGGAGAAATCGCACACGACTCAATGGTTCCGAGGCATCAAGACGAAAGATTTTCAAAGACGACAAAGGATCTATTCGAGAAAAGGAGGCGTATTAGAGATGTCACACCAAATGCTCATAATCGGATTGACTTTTGCCAGACAAACAAACTACTAAGATTCTCTATAGCCGAAGATCTGCGAAAGAAGCATTTGGAAGTGGTGAGAGAAGCTGTTAGATACGGGTACAGTACACGAAGAGCGCTACGATCGTCGCAAATCGGAAATACTCAAATGAATCAGCTGGAAAAGCCCGATGGTTCTATCGCCTACTCCAAAAATGACTTAAGACATGTTGTGAAATCTTATTATGATGATTTATTTGCAAGCAGACAAAGACCGTCTAGAGTGACGTGTAAATCAACTGAAACCTTCTTGCCTATTCTCAAAAGTGAAGTTGAATGCTCAATCAGGAAATTGAAGAATGGCAAGTCTCCTGGCCCAGATAAGATTACTGCAGAAATGTTGAAGAGTGGAATTGATATAATCTCCCAACCTCTTACTTCATTATTCAACGAATGGATCGCCAAGGAGGAAGTGCCCGACAATCTCTCGAATTCACTAATTTCACTCATATTCAAGAAGGGGAATCAGTTAGATATCACAAACTACAGACCGATAGCGTTGCTAAATCTGATCTACAAAGTTTTTACATCCACGATCGATACACGAATAGAGTGTACGTTAAATGCAAGCCAAACTCACGATCAAGCCGGATTCAGAAGGAATTATTCAACACTTGATCACTCCTTTACTATAAGCGAGATTATAAGCAAATCAATGGAATATGACTTTCCCTGTTTCATGGTCTTCATTGACTATACCAAAGCGTTTGACAGCATCGAATTCGGTTCGGTTTGGGCAGCATTGTCAAAACAAGGAATACATTCTAAAATTGTGAACGTTATGAGAAATGTGTACAACAAAAGTCAAGTATGTGTGAGATTGGGCAAGGAAAAAGTTCCTATTGACATAGCAAAAGGTGTCCGACAAGGAGACCCACTATCCCCTCATTTATTCAATGCAGTGCTGCAAGAATGTTTTAGTGAGCTGAACTGGCAGAATTACGGAATAAATATAGATGGAAAACGGCTGAACAATCTCAGATATGCGGATGACGTCGTATTGGTTTCTCATTTTGCGCAAGAAGCTCAAACAATGATAGATGATCTATGCACAGCAAGCAGGAAAGTCGGTCTCGTTATAAACAAGAAGAAGATTGTTGTTATGTCAAATCGAAACCAGCCACGACTAATCGCTGACCACGAAGCTCTGAAATACGTCAATTCTTTCATCTACCTTGGAATACGCGTCTCTTTTGATCAATGCCTAATGCAAGAAATTAATCGCAGGATCGGAAGTGCATGGAGAGGGTTTAACCGGTTTCACGAGTTCCTCACGAACAGAAAGATTGAAATGGGACTGAAGAGACGAGTGTACATGATGTGCGTTGTGCCAGCTCTGTTATATGGATCTGAACTATGGAGTCCGACGAAAAAGATACATACTCGGCTCATTGTAGCACAGCGTAGTATGATGCGGAAAATGTGCGGAGTAACAAGATTGGAACGCCGAACGAATGATTGGCTGTCTCTAAAAGTCCCTCTCCCAGATATCCGAGCACAGGCAATGGAAAGGAAATGGTTTTGGGCCGCAAGACTGGCATATATAAATGACGACAGATGGACAAAACGTGTGATGGACTGGACTCCGTACGATCGAGCCAGGCCAATTGGCAGACCAAAAACAAGATGGAAGGACGAATTTGTGAAGCAACTTGGAGCTAATTGGGGGAGCGTTTGCACAAGAGACCCCGATAAATGGAAGAACTGTATCATCCACCAGGCCCAGACCTTGATCAATGGATAAATAATGATAATGATAATGAATGATCCTTAACAATCATAAATTGGTTATCCATTCAACTCTTCAGTTCGCTCACCTCTGCTGCCTTGACTGCGGAAAGTCTTCTCTTCTCGGGGCTCTCGCCCTGTCTCGGTTTAGGAGGCAGAGTCTTCTTGTCCTTCGGCTCCTTCTTCGTCTCGATCGACAATTCGGCGTCCGCTTCAGCCTGCAGAGAAGAGAGTTGCGAGAGGATTTATTAGACCTTCAAAATGAAAAATATTGGGAGAGTACGAACCTTGAAGCTGAATGCATCGGTTCGTTCCTTCGAGTCGGATCTCTTCGCGGATGAGACCTGCAGAGATACATGGAGGGAGGCCAAAGATGTTTAATTGTCCGTAAGTAGAAAGAGTGGACGTACAGTGAATGAGGCGGAGGCGGGGGCCTGCTTCATGGGGGAAGACATGATCCTCTCTGCACTCGATTCCCTCGCCGTGATCTTCGTCGTGACCTCAGTCTCGGAATGCATCGTCGACGGGTCTCCGAATCTGCAAAATTTTGCCATGCTCTTGCATATTTTCGAAACGATAACACCATGACCGGCCAATTCATATCAGTCACACTGAACATTTTCATATCGTGACTTACTTGGAGCTGATTTCATCCGGAATGAAGAGAGCCTTGGGCACTCCCTTCTTCTTGAGAGCGGGAGAGGAACGGGACGAGCTGGGGCCAGGAGACGGCGACTCAAATGAAAGAACTTGTCTATACGGATTCATACAGTAGGCGAAATCTCCGATCAGGCTTTCGCCTGACATCGATTGTATTTACGAAGAAGAGTACCTTGTCAGTGAGTCGCTGTTTCTCCGCCTCCTGGGCCGCTCTCTTCTCGGCCTCGATGCGTTCCTTCTCCTTCTTCTCAGCCTCTGCCTTATCCTTGCGAGAGGCGTGCTCAGTGGGCACTTCGGCCGTGGACTTCTTCTTCTTCTTTCCTTCTGCCTCCTTCTTCTTCTTCGCAGCTGCTTCTTCCTCTGCCTTCTTCTTCGCTTCAGCATCGGCCTGTGCCTGCTCTTCTTCCGATTTCTTCTTGGCTGCAGCTTCCTCAGCTTCCTGTAACTCGCATAATTTGAACAATCTTATATCTTCCAAAAAGAACTCTAGAAGATCTATCAATATCACTCTAACAGGAAAAGGCGATCACCTTCTTCTTCTTAGCCTCGGCGTCCTCAGCTTCCTGCAAATACTCTCCATTAGATTTTTCGTTTCGTTAACAATATCATACCTTCTTCTTTCTTGCCTTCTCTTCTGCTAACGATTTCTTCTTATCAGCTGCTTCAGAATCCTGCAAAATATGAACTAATTTTTCATGTGTTTGAAAAATATCTAAGTTCCCTTCAAAAATTGCATTAATCGTATACGACTAATTTTTCTAACGTTTAATTGAGAAATAGAAACTGTTTTACTTGATTACATAACGCACCTTCTTCTTCTTAGCTTGCTCTTCCTCTTCGGCTTTCCTCTTCGCTTCTTCCTCCTTCTTCTTCGCTTCAGCTTCAGCCTTTGCCTTTTCTTCTTCTGTCTTCTTCTTTGCCGCTGCCTCGTCAGCCTCCTGAGAATACAGGATTCATCCGAACATTCAAATTGTTGTTTTTTTTTCTTCGAAAGGAGCCGTTTTCACACCTCACATGCATCTATGAAACTCGAAGAATTTGCTGTATTCTCATCATTGTTCCAGTAATATTTATTATCTGACCTTCTTCGCCTTCTCTTCTGCCTCAGCCTTGGCCTTCTGTTCTTCCGCCTTCTTCTTTGCCTCGGCATCGTCAGACTTCTAAAAAATATGTCAACACATTCAGACCAACAATATGCGTAGTTCATCCAGAAATTTGGTAACACGCCAAGGTATAACGTACCTTCTTCTTCTTGCTCGCTTCTTCTTCCTTCTTCTTCTTCTCTTCCTCTTCTGTCTTCTTGGCGGCGCTCTCAGCGTCCTGAATATTTTCACATGTGACTGCATTCCAAAATAATAAATGTTCTATGAAACATTCCTTTCGATACTTCAAAAAATGGTAATCTAATTTCTTACCTTCTTCTTCTTTGCTTCTTCCTCAGCTCTCTTGCTCTCCTCCTCCTTCTCCTTCGCTTCTTCTGCTAGGCGACGTTTTTCGTCCTCCTGAGATCAACATATTGTTCATTTGCATGATTTCACTACCTTATATTATTAGTAGCTGGTCAATATCTATGTGCTCTTGCAAATTCTCATCGCGAATTTCAAACGTATTGTGTAATTCAAAAAAAATGCTTGAGGTAGTCATACAAACCTTCTTCTTCCTTTCCGCTTCTTCATCATTCTTCTTAGTGGCTACAGCTTCATCGTCAGTCTTGGCCTTGACCTCAGCCTCATCGAGGGAAGGCTTCTTGGACTCGTCGACATCGCTCTTCTTCTTGTTGACAACTCTCTTCTTCTTGGGAGTCGACTCCTTGTCTTCTTCTACAGCCTTCTTCAGATCTTCTGCAAACATCGATAATTCCAAGATCACTCAATTGCCTAGAGCCTACACTCAGCCAGTGGTGATTGCTTCTTCCTTGTTCATTTTTGAATCTGAATTTTCGTGTTTCAAACAACGAAATAGGACGAAAGGGACGCAAGACACGGACTCGTGCATTCGAAACACCCCTTTAACAAGGACTGAGAAGGACACCCAACACGAAGAGACTCCCATTCATCGTCGTCTTGGATCGATTGGCAGAATGGACGACGAATGTGAGTCTCTACTGACCTTGACTGGGATGGACGAATAGCTCTGCGTAGCACCATGCCTCGCCAGCCACATTGAAGGCGCAGACTGCGATCTCAGCCTCGTCTGACTTCTCGACGTTGTGAAGAAGCATAGTGACTGAGGAGGGAAGACGATGGATCTCCACCTGAACAGATTCATTTTTGTAGATTCGCACACTACTATGTTAAACTTTCAAATGATGCAGAGCCTTCCGACAAAGGTGTAATGAACTGGTAGGATGACTTACTCTTTCCGATGATCTCTCAGACACTTGGACAGCATTCATGAAGAAGGAAACCTCAGGCTGGGGATCTCCACTCACTGCCACCTCGATTTTGACCTAAATCATTCAATTTTTCATATAAGAAAGGGATTGAGCTAACGGTTTCTCCCTCGACGGCGTCGATATCCGCGAGGAGAGCATCGAAAAGAGGAGGAGAAGTCTCTTCGGGAATCGTCGGAAGACCGTACTCGTCTTGTGATGGGTGGTCCACGCTCTGTATTACACAGTAAATATCTCTTCAGATTATTCATTTTTTGTTGAAAATGTAATAAAAGGATGGGAAGACAGAACGTACCTTCCTAAATCTCCTCATCTTCCTCATCTGTCTATCACTCATCTCCTCATCGTCATCGTCCATCTGCAGCCCTCCCTTCAGTTTCCTCAGTCGTCGACGTTGACGTCGTCTATCGAGAGACTCGTCCATGTCGAAAGCTGAAAATTAGAGATGAGCAGATTATCTCCAACCTAGCCTCTCTTCAATTTGGAAGAGCATCAATATTGGCTAAGTCAGCTAGTACTCACGTGGTTCGACGACGAATATTTCGAATTCGCACGAGTCGATTCCAGCCATGTTCTCGACGAGGAGAGTGTACTCATCGTCGTCGAAGGGAGAACAATCGAGGACGTTGAGCTGCAGAGGATCATCATATTTAGTCACGTTCCAGTAGCTAGATCTAACAAATTCATCTTGTAAATATTTGTCAATTCGTGCAAATCAGAATTGAAATTTGTACTAAAATGTGATAATAGAAAATACTCACGATAATTTCTCCATTGGGTTTCTGTAGGAATTCGATGCGGTCGTCGAACTCGAGATTGACTTCTAATCCATCTCGAAGGAGAATCACTTCGGGGAGAGGGAATCCAGCGACGCGACCACGCAATCTGAGAAGGAAACAAGAGGATGAGCAAGTGATATGTCTATGGGGGGAATATGTCTAGTTGTAACGAAACAGGATTCCTAATATGCAACGCTGGTATTTTCGAACCACAATGTGCTCAAAATTTGTTTAGTACAGCAGCGGAAACTGATAGAGAGTAGAATTGAGAGATTCCAAAGAAGTGAGAAAGTGGGTTGTAAGCAAAGTGAGAGAGAGAGGGGGGGGGGATGATAAGAGGAAGAGGGAGAGTGATCAAGTCACAGCCGCGAGGTTCATCCATTATTACATCGAGTGGTCAGAAAGAGCACGCGGGGGATGGAAAATAGAGTGAAATTCTAGCACGAGGGACCAATTCGAACTGTCGAAAGATGAACTGTCGTTGTTCGGAATACAGCTTGTGTGGGAATGTTAGACAATACGTAAGTGAGATTGACGAAATAGCACGATTCTAACCTGGCAGTTTCTCCCTCCTTGACGATGGTATTCTGGAGGGGGATGACAACCTTGGCCGGGTCTCCAACGAAATCGTGCACCGGCACAGGGATGGAGCCTGCAGTTTATAATTACATCACTGTTTTAAATTAAAGTTGTTCCGTATTTACGATATTTTTCAATGCGCGGATTATGCGCTGGTACCTTTTCTCTGTATATCTTTTCATCGAAAACGTATTCAGGGAGCATTTCTGCCCACCTTGAAATATTTTGCAAATCTCTTAGTGAGAATAATCGCATAATTTGAAAATACTACTTACTGGGCTCAACCATCAAGTCGATGGTCACTTTGTCCATTCCGAATTCGTTGTTGGCCACGAAAGTGATGCTTCCACTGTCTTCCATCGAAGATTCCGTGATTATCAGCGCGAATGAGTAGATCATTCCCTAAAAATTTAGGGAATTTTAGATTTTCTTGCAATTATGTGGTTTCTTAGCAACTAAATAGAAGATTTCAAATAAAGTAAAAAGGTAGGAAGAATGTGTGGATAGAGTAAGGAAAGTGACGACGCACCTCTTGACTGACAGATACAGTCACTCGATCAGAGTAGGGCATGTGCTCATCGTTCTGATAGACTGACATCTGTAATGCATTTCCATCGTCAACCTGATTCAAACTATCTACAAATATCTCGTGACGAAAACAAAGCTGACGATGGGTTCAGGGCAGGCGAGCAGTTTCACTTCCACAGTCACCAGTTCTCCCTCCTTCCCATTGACTACAGTGGACGCCTTGAGGAAACTCGGAGGAACCTGCAAAGATTTTCCTGAATTTTAGTGCAAAAAAAATCATAAAACAGTTGAGAATTGGGAATATTGATAACCTCTCTGATGCTCATTTTTCTCGGCACTGGAGGCGGGACCTTCTTTAACGACGACGAAGGACGATCTTCTGCAATGCAGTAATGAACCGTGAGAGCTACCTTTTTGACCTACCTTGAGTGGCGAAAGTATCGATCTCCTCTCTCTTCAGATCGACTGCTTCTTCCTCTTCCTCTTCAATCTCTTCGATGGATTCGATGGTCTCTCTCCTCTTCACAATACTCACAGTCTTCTTCGCATAAGCGGTCAATTTGTACACGTGGAGGGTCGTTCCATCAGCCCTCTCCATCCAATTCTCCAGATTGATTACAATCTCTGCATCATTGAATGCCCTCTCAGCTTGCCTTCCTGCTTCTCTTTCTGCTTCCCTTGCCAGTTCCTCTTCCCTTGCTCTTCTCTTCCTCTCGATCAACTTCAGCGTCTCCTCACTCACATATCCCCGTGATCTCTGATCATCGATAGCTGCTTTCTCCATCCTCGCCATCTCCTCTCGAGCGTGAGCTTCACGCGCCCTCTGCGTGGCGATCAAGCGAGCGGCGCGGTCGAGTGAAGCCTCGTCGAAAGTGACGCGCGCGCCACTCTTCTTCTTACGCAATTCACGCTTGATCTCTTCCAATTCATCAGAGTCAATGATCACTTCCTCATCTTCTTCTTCCTTCTTCGCATCTTCAGGAATGGATTCACTCTTGGAAGGTCTTCTGAGGGGAACTGTAGCAGAGGCACGATCCTCGGGGAATTCAATCACTGATGCCTCTAACTTTCCACTCTCTGGTTTCCCTCTGAGTGAGGCGTTGATTGACTCATCAGTAGATCCTCTCTTCTCCTTCTTCTTCGTCACTTTTATGGTGCTTCCTGTCTCTTCCACCTCTCTTCCCTTCATTGCTCCTTCAGTCTCTTCTACTTCTTCCTCCTTTCTCAATCCAGTCTCTCCTCCCTTTCCTTCCTCTCTCTTCGCACTACTCCGCACACTGATCTTCTCCGTGAGTCCAGATGGTCCTCCAGCAGTCTCTGCCTCTTCCATACTCTTCAATCTCGCGAACTCTGCCTTCTGGATGGCGAGTGCCTCTAGATCGGATGGTCTCTCACTCACGGGGACGAGTAATACCAGATCTGCCTCATCCACTAGATTGGTCATGTGAACGAGTACTTCATTCGAGGCAGCACTCGGTCTAACTGCAGTGACGGCTGAAGTGGGGGAGAGAACTCTTCCAGTGGGGGTCTCGGGAGCCTCGAGAGTATCTACTGACTGTCTCCTGATGGTTCTTCTCTGGAAGGAGGCAACAGTGACTCTCTCGATCGTCGTCAGTAGAATATCGATCTCATCCGAGACGAGAGCAGGTCGAGTCAGAGTGATCTCCGTTGACTCCTGTGATTTGAGTCTACGAGTGATTCTTCCAGGAGGGAGAAGCTCTGCACTCGCTCGTCTCTCTCCCACATGTCTCTTCACTTTCCCTTCCACTTTCTCTTCCTTTCCTGCCTCCACCACTCCCTCTGCCACTCCCCTCTGTTCTGGTCTCTTGAGTGCAGCTTCTCTATCGAGAAGGGAGGCTCTAGGTTTGAGTGAGTTCTCGGCCTTCGCCTCTTCAGCCCCTCCTCTCTCCGATGGTCTCTGCAGTATAATCACTGCATCGATGGTGACTGCTCCCTCCTCGTCGATTCTCTCTCCTGCATACTTCACTTCCTCCAATTGAGAGATAGTTCGAGAGAGTGCCAATGCCTTCGCCAATCGTCCTTCCGAAGTCGTCGATGCTTCTTCTTCTGGAGCGACGATGGTGGGAATCGAATTGTCGACGACACTCAATCCGTCCTTCTCAGTTCTCGATGTTCCCTTTTCAGTGGTTGTGGCCTCGTCACCCTCCTTCTTCTTCAATTGGTTCTTTCGATCGACTGAGGACAAGGCTGAACTGGTAGAAGATTGCTCTCCGGATGGCTTCTGGGCATCAGCCGACTCCTCTGCCTTCTGAATCTCCTCGTTCATCTCGACGATCGTTGCCCGTTCCTTCGCTCCCTTCGACGTCGCTCTCTTCCCTGCAGTCACTTCCTTCGCTCCGGGTTTTTCCAGTTCCACTTCTATCTCTTTCTCCTCCTTCTCTCCTTCTCGAATCGTTGCATCAGCTTCTTCTTTATTCACCACCGCGAGACGAGCAGAAGCCTCTTTCTCCTCCGGGTCCTTGCTCAGTTCAGTCACTCCTCCCTCTGCTTTCTTGTCACCGACTGCCTTTATCTTCTTCTTAGCTGTCTTGCGGGCTGCATCCTTCTTTTCTGCAGCAGCTGCAGCAGCAGCCTCAGCTCTACTCATCCTCGATGAACGATCGCTCACTTCGAGACTATCGCGATTTGTCTCGGCATCAGATGCCGTGGTCTCCGCGTCTTCGTGATCGTCTTCCTTCAGTAGATCGACTCGTCGTTCGGTCGATCGATCAGTCGGAGGTTGCACTTTCTTCTTCGCTGAAACTGCATCCTTTCCTGATTGAAGAGACGACGCTCCGGCTTCAGATTCCGATGCGGTGACGTCGAAGTCCGAGGCGGTTTCTTCATCTCCAGCCTCTCTCGTACGAAGGGCCCCTTTCTCCTGTGATCCTCTCTTCTCAGTTCTGATGGCAGCCTCCTTTTGATCCTCATTTGCATGAGTGAAGTCTCCTCCGATTTCTTCTTCCCTGCTCTCCTTAGTACGCAGTCCTCCCTTCTCCTTCGATTCTCCCTTCGTTGTCTTCGTAGTTCCTTCCTTTTGCCCTTCGTTGGAGTGTTCGAAGTCTCCCCCAATATCTTCATCTCTAGTCTCTTTGGCTCGAAGTGTTCTCTTCTCTTTTGCTGATCCTTTGGAAGTCTTCACTGCACTTCCATCCTCTTCCTTCATTGAATGGCTAAATTCTCCCTCTACTTCTTCCTCTTGAGTCTCTTTCGTTCGAAGTGATTCCTTCTCACTGGCTGATCCCTTCTCGATCTTCGAAGTTTCCCCTTCCTTATCCTTTGCCGAGTGATCGAACTCCCCTCCTATCTCCTCCTCTTCCGCTTCCTTCGTTCGCAATTGACTCTTCTCCTGTGATCGTCCTCTTTTGGTAGTGGCAGTTTCCAGTCCTTCTGTTCTTCCCTCTAGGTATACTTCCTTAGTCACTGATGAATCTCCGGATTCCTTCATCTTCGCAGTCTTTTTCTCATTGCTGGAAGCCTTCCCAGCTGTCTCAGTGCCAGCAGAAGACAACTCAGCAGTCTGATCGAAGTCTCGTGAGATGGATTCATCCCTTGCTTCCTTGGTTCGAAGTGCTTCCTTCACCATCGTCGACCCTCGTCGAGAAGCAGATGCTCCTCCTTCGGATTCAGATGCCATCTCATCGACGTCGATGGTCACTGAGGAATCTGCTGCTTCCTTCGTCTTCAACTGCGCTCGCTTCTTCTTATCCGTAGTCCGAGTAGAGGATGTTTCAGCATCGGAAGGAGTTGCCGCCCTCTCGAAATCTCCCGAGATCACTGCTTCTCCAGACTCCTTTGTCTTCATTGATGCCTTCATCTTCTTTCCATCCTTCGCAGTCATCGTCACTTCTTCACCCAATGGATCAGCCTGTTCATCGAAGTCTCGAGTGATCGATTCCTCCCTCGTTTCCTTCGTCTTGAGTGTCTTCTTCTCTCTGACTCCAGCCTGAGTCGTTCCAGTTTCTCCCTCAGATGGCGTTGCTCTCTCATCGAAATCCCTCGATACTGCCTCTTCCGTGCTCTCCTTGGTTCTCTTCTTCACTCTACTTCTCTCTCTTCCATCAATGATCTCTGCTCCGTCCTCGACTTCAGATGCATTCTCATCAACATCGACAGTCACTGATTCCTCCCTTGATTCCTTCACTCGAATCTTCTTCTTCTTCTTCTCTTCACTCCTCGTTGTATCAACTCTTCCCTCCTCTGGTTCCGCTACCTCTTCGAAGTCTCCAGTGACACTCTCATCTCCTGCTTCTCTGGTCCTCTTCGATACCTTCTCTCTCCTCTTTCTCTCCTTCTGCACTCCTTCAGTCTCCTCGTCATCTTCATCAGCCTTCTTCTGTACATCGAGTGAGACTTCCCTCTCTCTTGACTCTTTAGTCTTCTTCGATGCTTTCTCCTTCTTTCTTCCATCTCGAATGGTCGATGCAGCTTCTCCCTCCTTCTCCTTCGGACTCAGGATGACGTCCATAGTCACGGACACCTCTCCTGCTTCTCCCACTCTCTTCTTCGTCTTCTCCTTCTTCGATCCCTTCTGAGTAGTCGTCATTTCGCCATCAGAGGCACCTGCAGATTCCTCGAAATCTCTTGTGATCAAAGCTTCCCTGGACTCCTTCGTTTTCAGAGATTCCTTCCCTTTCTGTCCTTTCTTCGAGATGGAGGCATTTTCCACAACTGGAACTGCCGATTCCTCGAAATCTCTTGTGATCGAAGCTTCCCTGGACTCCTTTGTTTTCAGAGATTCCTTCCCTTTCTGTCCTTTCTTCGAGATGGAGGCATCTTCCACAACTGGAACTGCCGATTCCTCGAAATCTCTTGTGATCGAAGCTTCCCTGGACTCCTTCGTCTTCAGAGATTCCTTCCCTTTCTGTCCTTTCTTCGAGATGGAGGCATCTTCCACAACTGGAACTGCCGATTCCTTGAAATCTCTTGTGATCGAAGCTTCCCTGGACTCCTTCGTCTTCAGAGATTCCTTCCCTTTCTGTCCTTTCTTCGAGATGGAGGCATCTTCCACAACTGGAACTGCCGATTCCTCGAAATCTCTTGTGATCGAAGCTTCCCTAGACTCCTTTGTTTTCAGAGATTCCTTCCCTTTCTGTCCTTTCTTCGAGATGGAGGCATCTTCCACAACTGGAACTGCCGATTCCTCGAAATCTCTTGTGATCGAAGCTTCCCTGGACTCCTTCGTTTTCAGAGATTCCTTCCCTTTCTGTCCTTTCTTCGAGATGGAGGCATCTTCCACAACTGGAACTGCCGATTCCTCGAAATCTCTTGTGATCAAAGCTTCCCTGGACTCCTTCGTCTTCAGAGATTCCTTCCCTTTCTGTCCTTTCATCGAGATGGAGGCATCTTCCACAACTGGAACTGCCGATTCCTCGAAATCTCTTGTGATCGAAGCTTCCCTAGACTCCTTTGTTTTCAGAGATTCCTTCCCTTTCTGTCCTTTCTTCGAGATGGAGGCATCTTCCACAACTGGAACTGCCGATTCCTCGAAATCTCTTGTGATCGAAGCTTCCCTGGACTCCTTCGTCTTCAGAGATTCCTTCCCTTTCTGTCCTTTCTTCGAGATGGAGGCATCTTCCACAACTGGAACTGCCGATTCCTCGAAATCTCTTGTGATCGAAGCTTCCCTAGACTCCTTTGTTTTCAGAGATTCCTTCCCTTTCTGTCCTTTCTTCGAGATGGAGGCATCTTCCACAACTGGAACTGCCGATTCCTCGAAATCTCTTGTGATCAAAGCTTCCCTGGACTCCTTCGTCTTCAGAGATTCCTTCCCTTTCTGTCCTTTCATCGAGATGGAGGCATCTTCCACAACTGGAACTGCCGATTCCTTGAAATCTCTTGTGATCGAAGCTTCCCTGGACTCCTTCGTCTTCAGAGATTCCTTCCCTTTCTGTCCTTTCTTCGAGATGGAGGCATCTTCCACAACTGGAACTGCCGATTCCTCGAAATCTCTTGTGATCGAAGCTTCCCTAGACTCCTTTGTTTTCAGAGATTCCTTCCCTTTCTGTCCTTTCTTCGAGATGGAGGCATCTTCCACAACTGGAACTGCCGATTCCTCGAAATCTCTTGTGATCGAAGCTTCCCTGGACTCCTTCGTTTTCAGAGATTCCTTCCCTTTCTGTCCTTTCTTCGAGATGGAGGCATCTTCCACAACTGGAACTGCCGATTCCTCGAAATCTCTTGTGATCAAAGCTTCCCTGGACTCCTTCGTCTTCAGAGATTCCTTCCCTTTCTGTCCTTTCATCGAGATGGAGGCATCTTCCACAACTGGAACTGCCGATTCCTTGAAATCTCTTGTGATCGAAGCTTCCCTGGACTCCTTCGTCTTCAGAGATTCCTTCCCTTTCTGTCCTTTCTTCGAGATGGAGGCATCTTCCACAACTGGAACTGCCGATTCCTCGAAATCTCTTGTGATCGAAGCTTCCCTAGACTCCTTTGTTTTCAGAGATTCCTTCCCTTTCTGTCCTTTCTTCGAGATGGAGGCATCTTCCACAACTGAAACTGCCGATTCCTCGAAATCTCTTGTGATCGAAGCTTCCCTGGACTCCTTCGTCTTCAGAGATTCCTTCCCTTTCTGTCCTTTCTTCGAGATGGAGGCATCTTCCACAACTGGAACTGCCGATTCCTTGAAATCTCTTGTGATCGAAGCTTCCCTGGACTCCTTCGTCTTCAGAGATTCCTTCCCTTTCTGTCCTTTCTTCGAGATGGAGGTATCTTCCACAACTGGAACTGCCGATTCCTCGAAATCTCTTGTGATTGAAGCTTCCCTGGACTCCTTCGTCTTCAGAGATTCCTTCCCTTTCTGTCCTTTCTTCGAGATGGAGGCATCTTCCACAACTGGAACTGCCGATTCATCGAATTCTCTCGTAATCGACTCTTCTCTTGATTCTTTCGCCTTAAGCGAGTCTCTTCCCTTCTGTTCCTTCTTCGATACTGTAGCTCCTTCATCGGCAGCAACTGCCGATTCCTCGAAGTCTCCAGAGATGGACGAGTCTTTCGTCTTCAATGAGGCCTTCCCTCTGCTCTTCCTCTGAGTGGTCGCTGTCTCCTCAGCTCCAGAAGTGGCGTCTTCGGACACATCGAGAGATACGTCAGCCTCTCCACTCTCCGTCGTACTCGATCGTCCTGCAGCTCTCTCCTTCTCACTCTTCGTCGCTCCCGTTCCTGCCTTCGACGGTTTCTTCTTCTTCACAATCTCCAAACTGACGTCGGAATCCGTAGATTCCATCGTCCTCAACTTCTGGGCGTCTCTGATGGCAGTTAGTCGATCGTGCATCACTTCCTGTTGATCTCCTTCCATCGTCATATCCACTTCTGATCCCGTGACTGAGGAATCGAATCGTACGTGTTTCTGTCGAGTGAGACGAGCTTGTTCCTTCTTCGTAGCTGCAACTGCAGCCTTTTCTTCCTCCTGAGAGAGAGAGTGAGAGGAGTCCTTAACCTCTCCCTGACTACTCCTTTTCTCTCCATCTGTCGATTCCTGTGCAGAAGCTGCAGCGATCTCTTCAGCATCGAATGAGAAGTGGTCAGCCTTCGATGAGCTAAGCCCGGATTCTATGGGTTTCGGGGGCGGTTTCAGTCCGAGATCCTCTGCGATGCCCATCTCCTCCGCCTTCTGAGTCACGTACGTCTCTATCGATTCAGCGACAATGTCGAGAATGTTCAGTCCCACTCCCTTAGCCAATGGCTTCTCTGGGACAGGCGGCCCCTTCTTCTTCTGCTTCCCGGGCATCTTCAGACTGAGACCAGCTGCATCTGCTTCTGCTTCCCGCTGTGCAGCAAGGGCTGCAGCTGCTGCAGCTGCGTCTGCGTCCCTTTGCATCTGCAGCTCTCGTAGTCTGGCCTCTTCCTCTTCCTTGGCCTGCTTCTTCTTCGCCTCCTTCTCTCGTTTCTTCTCTTCAGCCACTGCCTTCTTCTCCTCAACTATTCGTGCTTCCTCTGCTTTCTTTGCCTCTTCAGCTGCCTTCTTCTCCTCTTCCACTCGTCTCTTCTCCGCTTCTCTCTCTGCTCGTTCCTTCTTCCGTTGATCCAACTCAGCGAGTCTTCGTTCCTCCTCCAATCTCTTCTCTTCCTCAGCTCGAGCCTTCGCCTCCGCCTTTATACGCTCTTCCTCCTGAATATCAACAATAACTGAGAGTTTGACATCGCTTTCGCTCTTACATGTGCATCGCTCGAGCTCAATACACATTTGGGAGCAATAGCGCTCGACTGCCTCCGTGGCGCAATCGGCAGCGCGTTCGGCTGTTAACCGAAAGGTCGGTGGTTCGAACCCACCCGGGGGCGTATCTTTTGCTTGTTTTTGGAAATACTTCATTTTAAACAATTTCCGTGTTTACTGTTCCTCAATTCATTTTTTCAAAATTTATAACCATACCACCAACCTTCTTTCTAGCGAGTGCAGCTGCTGTTGCTTCCTCGGCCAGTCTCCTCTCCTCTTCCTTCTTACGAACTTCTTCTGCCTTTCGAGCCTCCGCTGCCGCCTGGAATACAAGTCTACTTATTGAACCAGCACGTTATTTGTGAGGTACAGTTGAACATTGATGGTCATAAAAATTCCCTTTCAAACTAAAAAGCGCCAGTGACATGCGAAGGATGTTCATCACTCCCGCTCACCTTTTTCTCATCTGCTTTTCTCTTCGCTTCTTCCTTTCGTCGTTTTTCTTCTTCTTGTTTCGCCAGAGCAGCAGCTTTCTAAATTATCAATAAATTTTATTCAGCAGGAGGAAGAAAGAATTTCATCAGAACATATTATCCCCTAAATTAAAGAATTTTTTGCTTTTCTCGTTCATTGCATAGTTTCACGATAGAATTATTTTCACGATAAAATGAATAAAATCGAGATTATAGCTGGCGAGATATATAATACAGATAATGCTCGCATAATACTTTCTTTCAGGCAAGTTCTTCACTTCGTTTCATCCCGCAACACTTCAGGCCATTCTCACCTTGGCTACTTCTGCTTTTCTCTTTTCCTCTGCTTTCCTCTCCTGTTCTTCCTTCTTCTTCTTCTTCTTCGCTGCTGCCTTCGCCTCCTCAATCGCTCGCTTTGCTTCTTCCTGTAGAGAATCTCCATTTATCAATCTTCTTTAATCTCTCTCTACTTCATTGACGAATAAATGTTTTCATTTTCACATTTTTCAACCGATCCTGCATATTCCTGTACCTTCTTCCTCGCCTCTTCCTCCTTCTTGGCAGCTGCAGCCGCAATCTTCGCTTCTTCAGCTGCCTTTTTCGCAGCCTTCTTTCTTTCCTCCTCTTCTCTCTTCTTCTTCTCCATCTCCTCTCTCTTTTTCTCTTCCTCTTCATTCTTCCTTTTCTCCATTTCCTCCTTCTTTCTTTCGCTCTCTTCTCGCTTATTTTTCTCCTCTTCCTCTTCTCTCTTCTTCTTCTTCTCCATCTCTTCTCTCTTCCTTTCCTCCTCTTCCCTCTTCTTCTTTTCCATCTCTTCTCTCTTTTTCTCTTCTTCTTCTTTCTTCTTTTTCTCCATTTCCTTCTTTATTTCTCTATCTTCTCGCTTCTTTTTCTCCTCTTCCTCTTCTCTCTTTCTCTCCTCATCTTCTCGTTTCTTCTCATCCGATTCTTCCTTCTTTCTTCTCTCTTCTTCCAGCTTCCGCTGTTCCGATTCCAACTGCTCCTGAACAAGTCAATTACACTCCTATTTTCAATATATAAAACACATTTTCCGAACTTCATTTGCTATGCTTGACTGATAAAAAGAATCCAAAACTCTTCACGCAGCAAATTACCGCAAGGCAAAGTAATTCAAAATCTACTATTCTAATCGATCTCAATATCAAACCTGCTCGAGCAGTCTCCTCATGTCTTCTTTCTCTTCCTCTGCCCTTCGTTTCGCCTCTTCTCCATGCAATTCGATTGACTTCCGTGGAGAAGGACGACGTTGCATCTAAGAGAGATGCATCTATTGACGTTCCATCTATTGACGGGATTGGACGCTTGATGTTTTCGATTAGCAGAGGTGCATGCAAACCTCAGCAGTGGTGTCTCGATCGATGTACGGTTTCTTCTTCTTCGATCCTTTCTCCTTCGACTCCATTTCATCACCTGCGCACAAATTACATTGATTTTGATTATCTGAGACCTAAAAATAGCAAAAAATTCGCAGTGAGATACCGATATTCGCGACAGGAATAGGTTGCAAAAGATTCGTGTCATCGACGATGGACTTCTCAAGAGACTTTGTCTCGATTGGACGATGTTCTTCCATGCCACTAAGGGATTTGCCATCTAGAATAAACTCATTTTAATTTAACATATTTCAGTTCCACTCGAAAATTTGGGAAGAGAACCTTTCTCGTCGATGCGAGAATGATCATCGTCCCTTTCCAATAATCGAGATTCTCCCGATTTAACGGGTCGACGTTGTTCTTCTTCAGTCTCAGGCATTTCACGCACTATGAGCTTTTTAGTATTGATTATTTTAAAATTCAACCTTGATCAGGGTCGAGAGATCTTTCGAGGTCGTCGACTTTTATTTTATCAGAGCTCTCAAGTCGACGATATTCTTCCGATCCATCATTGGATTCTTCAGCAATGTTCAATTTTAGGCATACATTTTTTTCAGATAAAAACCTTTCTGAGCAGTTTTTGTCCTCTTCTTTTTTGTCTTTACTTTTTCGGTGCGAGTATGGTCTTTACTCTCATTATTGGTATCATGCCCTGGAATCGGTAAGTTCTTATAGTTCCATTTACTTTAATTCATACCTTTTCCGTCAGAAGTCGGGCCAGTAGTTTGTTTGTGAGGCAACTCAGTACTGTTTTGAAAGCCTTGCTCGTTTGAGAGTCCACGACATTCTTCTTTTTTACCTTTCAATGCAGTAGGAGCTGCAAAATCAAAAGAAATCATCCGTACAATTCTATTGTGTACCTTCTTTTGCAACATTGGTTTTATCATTCCTTGATTTCTCTTTGTTGTCTTTCACAACATCCAGAGAAAGTCTACGATGTTCCTCAGTCTCCTCATATCTTTGATCAGCTATAATATTGCTCGCAATACATAAGACCTTGGCAATACCTTTTAAAAATATTTCGAAAAGTGAATGACAAAAATTATAAAAACTTTTTGTATTTCCAAAGCGTTATCATCAGCTTATACCTGCATTCGAATCAAAAATTGTTTCCCCGATATTTTTATCTCGATGGAGCCCACGATGTTCTTCTAGTGCAACTTCAGCCACATTCGCTACAAAATATCCGTCAGTTGCAGTATTTTTCTCCTGAATGCGACTGCACCATCTTCCACAGGTCGATCAACTTTTGCATCGATATTTCTCCCGACAGCTTGTGAGGGGGTTCGCGCTTCTTTATCCATTTCCTTATCCGCTTCTTTGACTACAACGCATATGTTTCAGTATCGCTTGTGAGAAATTTATATACGCAAGAATCTTATACAAATGGTTAGAAACGGAACGAAAGAGTGAAAACCTTGTTCAGTCTGTGGGGAAGCTTGAGACGATTTCGTCCTATCAGAAATCTCAGAGTTTCCGACTTGAGAAAGAGAACCCGCTGAATTCGAATCACTACACAACAAATAAATAGTGAAAGGAACATCTAATTTAAGGAATATTAGCATAACATTCTCAATACCTGTATCAGATTTAGACAAATTATTCTTGTTCATGGTATCCATTCCGTGCTTTTCAGAAGCAATCGCACTTGAGCTTGGCAAATTCACTAAAATAGGCCCTATTGCCTGTCTATCTTATCAACAAACCTCCTCCCGACTTTGCATTCTGACTGTGATCATCTCCACTGTTGATGTCACTAACAACACCAATACAGGGTCCACGATGTTCTTCCATTCCCTTATCCGCTCGATTTTCTACAAGTTATTTCCCTTCAGCTGAGCTAATGATGCAACCCGCCTAGAATCAAAGGAACAAATTATTGGTAAATAACCTTCTCCTGTTTCAGGTGATGATCCTGATCCTTTCTTCCTATCAGATTTCTTAGATCTTCCAATTTTAAGAGGTTGCTTTGCTTCATCGGTTACTAGAAATTTTAATTTGGGGCTTATTGGAGGTCTGATAATTGTCAAATTCAACAAAAGATCAACAAAAATACATATCTTAACAACAACGCCTAAGGCGCGATTTGATACCTGATTTCGATTTTGTCAATTGTTCATCAACTGGAATATCCTGAGGAGCCTTACTTTGAGATTCTGAATCAATATGAGTGACTATCTGAGAGAACTGACCAGAGGCCGTACAGCGAAAAATAAAGTTCTGATTTTAAGATGCCCCTAGGGGTAACTTTTCACGTAGAGTTCGAAAATCGACCTTAGGAAGCCGTATCTATTACCCCTCATTTCATGTGTCGCGCTGAACCTGAGTGGTCGGTTTTTGTATTTTTTGAACGGCTCATCCAAACTTCATAAATGCATAGTAATTCTGAAAGATCTTGACGAGATAAGCGTTTTTACTGTTGGAAGTGAAAAGCTAGCTTATCTGAGGAAAAAGTTAGGGTAATTTGAATAATCAAAATTTCAGCCATGAAAAAGTGTTTCAATGTGTGCCATTTTAATCACCATTATTAGATTCCTCATGAAAAGTTACTCCAGGAACCAACTTTTCGTGAAAAAATTCGTGTCTCAAAGGGGTCTTCTGAATCTCAGAATAGGAAAGGCAGTGATTTTTTTGCAAATATGTCTATTTTTAAGACGATCCACTGTGAACTCCTATTGAGACTAGTCAGTTTATAGCTACACTTTGATAGGGCAAAAATAAAACGTGCAAAAAACGGACATTATCTCAATTCGAAAAAATCGATTTTCATCATCTCGATTTTTCTCATCTTTAGGCGCATGCTACTTTTCCTTTACGATCCGAATTCCAATTTTTCGGGGATATCTAGTAGAATGGACCAATGTATGTCAGAAAAGGTTGAGCTTAGTGTCCTCTTCCTTCCGGAAGGTAGGTATATTTTTGCTTGAAAATGCAATATCGCGCTAAAGAAAAATTTGTTTCACATGATAATATCGAAGTTACGAGGGCTATTGGATAATTTTGTACATTATTTAACTTCTTCAACTTAGGCCAAGTATTATGCACTTGCAAAATGGAGCATATATTCAATCTAATAAAAATGACTTTTTGGACACCTGAAATTTTTTTTCTTCAAAAACTGCTCATTTACCGTTGTAATGCATAAAGCTTGAGGAATTTAGTTGGGGGAAGGTGTATACAAGTAAAATCTAATCGATTCTCACAAAATGACGCCAACATTTTGTTTTCTTCTTTTCTGACACTCACAATTTTGCATTTTCAAGCAAGAATATACCTACCTTCCGGATGGATGAGGACCCTAAGCTCAAACATTTTTGACACATGTTGGTCCGTTCTACTAGATTTTCCCAGAAAATTTGGAATTAGTATCGTTAAGGAAAAGTAGCATGTGCCTAAACATGAGAAAAATCGAGGTGATAAAAATCGATTTTTTCGAATTGAGATAATGTCCGTATTTTGTACGTTATATGTTTGCCCTATCAAAGTGCAGCTATAAACTGACTAGACTTAATCGGAGTTCACAGTGGATGGTCTTAAAAATAGACGTATTTGCAAAAAAATCACTGCCTTTCCTCTTCTGAGATTCAGGAGACCCCTTTGAGACACGAATTTTTTCACGAAAAGTTGGTTCCTAGGGTAACTTTTCATGAGGAATCTAATAATCGTGATTAAAATGACACACATTAAAACACTTTTTCAGGGCAGAAATTTTTATTTTTCAAATTACCCTAACTTTTTCCACAGATGAGCTAGCTTTTCACTTCCAACAGTAAAAATGCTTATCTCGTCGAGATATTTCAGAATTACTATATATTTATGAAATTTGGATTAACCGTTCAAAGAATACAAAAACCGACCACCCAGGTTCAGCGCGACACACGAAATGAGGGGTAAGAGATACGGCTTCCTAAGGTCGATTTTCGAACTCTGGATGAAAAGCTACCCCTAGGGGCATCTTAAAATCAGAACTTTATTTTTTGCTGTACGGCCTATAGGCATAGTTGCCCAACACTGGCGGCGACGTGTTTTCGGACCATGAACCCCTATTCATGGTGTGTGGACGGCGCCCCATTTTGAGGGGCGCCGTCCACACACCATGAGTAGGGGGTCATGGTCAAAAATCGATTGGTAGGTCAATTGTAGGTCAAGACTAGGTACCTTACCCAATCGATAGTACAGTACCCCCCAGATACCGTATACCACTACCGTAACCCACGATTATCGCAAACTAACTTTATTTTTAAAAAGTCCTGGTACCATGTCCAATCGATTATACAGTACCCAAGTAATTACAGTAACCCAGTTCCTTGGGTCAGATCCAATTCCTTGGGTCAAACATTTTTCTGAAAATCCAAAATCGAGCATACAATTATTTTAAATTATCTTTCCGTATGTCTTATTACCGTAGGATACTTTTATGATCAATTTGAAATTTTTAGAAAAATGTTCGAATTTTTTAGAAAAATGTTTGACCCAAGGAAGTGGATCTGACCCAAGGAACTGGGTTACTGTAATTACTTGGGTACTGTATAATCGATTGGACATGGTACCAGGACTTTTTAAAAATAAAGTTAGTTTGCGATAATCGTGGGTTACGGTAGTGGTATACGGTATCTGGGGGTACTGTACTATCGATTGGGTAAGGTACCTAGTCTTGACCTACAATTGACCTACCAATCGATTTTTGACCATGACCCCCTACTCATGGTGTGTGGACGGCGCCCCTCAAAATGGGGCGCCGTCCACACACCATGAATAGGGGGGTCATGGGGGTCGCCGCCGGCGTGGGCAACTATGCCTATAGGTCGTATTGCTCGGTTCTCTCAGATAGTCACTCATATTCCTTGTAGCAACGGGGACTGGAAAATAATGGGAGGACCTATACATAGGTGAATTTTATCGCAAACCTTTTCCATTATTCTCATTCTGACTATTCTCAGCTCCTCTTTCGTCGCTCTGGACATCAAGAGAGAGTCTACGATATTCCTCCACTTCCTCGTACAATTCCTCCCCTTGATTTTAGAATTTTTAAACTCGTCTTTATACTTTCAAGTTCAAAGGTACAATACGTACCTTTCTTCTTGATAGGGACGTCAGTTTCATTCTGTTTCTTGGGTGCTTTTTGATTCATTCGACTATGCTGCTTTGCCTCATCCACTGGCTTTGCATTCACTAAAATCCCGAAAACGTTACCGTTTGTGAAAGCCAAAAAAATCGAATAAGAGAATTCGAGAACAAAAAGTTTTGAAATTTGCCTATTATCGTACATTATTTCAGTACCTCTTTCCGGTTTTGGTTTCTTCTCATGAACTTTTTCAATACTGTCAAGTTGACAAGATTCTTCTGACTCGACATTCCCCGCAACTTGAGCTAAGTAATCATTGTTATTGAGCTGATTGATTGTATTCCAATACCGTTTGCATTCCCACTTTGATCAACAGTTGGTCCTCGTTCCATAGATTTTGATATGCCAGAAGAATGGCTGCTTACTTTCTCATTTGTTTTGTTCTCTCGCTTTTCTTGAAATAGAGGTTTTAGAAAAATATTGTAATGAATTTCGCCTAAGCAGTAGCTAAAATTGTGTACCTTTCTCAGATTGTTTGGTATTTCCCTTTCCTCTATTTTTGCCAGATTTTGTCTGCTCACTGTCACGACGATGTTCTTCAACTGAATCAGATACACAGCTCACTAAAATATTTTGATCTTTGGAAATAAACAATTTGCCAATGGAAGGCTTCCACAAAACAGTGTGTAAATTTAGAAAGACGAGCAGTTTAGTACCTGCTTCTAATTTAGTAAAACGTTCGACATTCGTTTTCTCAGTTTCATTGAGTCCACGATGGAATTCCGACTCTTTTTTCGTTGTACCATCGACTGGAAAGAATTATAGCTAAATGAAAATGAATCAATTTATAATACCTCCAAGCTCACTTTTATCTTCTCCTTCGACATCTCTAACGACATCAAGGGAGATTCTACGATGTTCTTCTTGCTCCTCATAAGCACGCTTTGCTAAATGTTTCAGATCCAAGGAGTCTCTCGAAAAACTATCACAACAAAATGTGAACCTTTTTCGGTTTTCTTAGTTGTTCCTGGTCCTTTCTTTTTGTCTTTCGTTTTATATTTATCGGACTGATGTTGTTCGACTCTTGAAACTAGAAAAAATATATTCAAGGACATTTTTTGATCATGCAGGGCGTCTGGGCATTTTTCTGGTCATGGAAAGTGCAATTCGTTTTAGTACCTCCATCAGATTTGGACAATTGATCAACACTCCTGGCATCTCGACTGACTCCACGATACAATTCTGCACCGTCATTCGAGGAAGGAGTGTTGTCGAAAAAGAAAATTTAATTTACATGTTTACAATACACTTGAATTGCGCAGCATGAAGCGACAAGTGCTAATAGGAATACCTTCGACAGCTTCAGCCGCAAGCACCTCTTCGGATTTGATGCCAACTGAAAAGAGAATCAATTATATCTTATAGAAACAGAAATAGCTAGGAGCTTACGATCTCCATGCAGTCGCTCTGAAATCGCTGTAATTTGAAAGAGAGCATTATCGAACACTGAACGAGCATTTTTCCCAACATGCAATATTTCTTATTTTACACATATGACATTTACTCACTCAACAGTGACCGATTGATTGAGCGCACACAATTTCTCCATTTCAAACGCTCGATTCAAGAGGAGAAGCATGCAAAATCGAGCGGAAGAATGCAGTTGACATAAAATGTGGATCAATCAACCAATGAACTGTCGAGGAGACGATTTTCGTTTGTGACTCACGACTTTGGAAGAAGTTGAATCACCACTGGATGAGTGAGGATAAATATCGGAAAATGTAAAACAAACCATCGAGTGCAACTGATTCAGAAATGGTTGTGTCATCGCCCACTGAGATCTCCGACGAATCTGAAATGAACCATTTCTCCAGAAGTCTAAGAGAATTCAGAAGGGACTACAAAGGATGTTTTGATGCGGGGAGGGAAGTGTCAGGTGAGAAAGAGAGGAGAGAGAGACTATCCCATTTCACCAGTCGATTCCATTGCACCGATGAGATTGACCCGACTGACATGGGAAGAACAACGGGTTGAGAAAAATAGAGTAGGTCAAATAATGTAGAGTAGGTGGGAAGTAGGTGAAGGGATGAAGGGATGAAGAGGTCACACGGAAGATCCGCGAAAAAAAGAGCTACTGTAAACACAGATTTCATCAGCTCGCGCGTGGTCTTTCAAACGAGACGAGATAATTAGAAAAGTATGGAGAATTATCTAAACGCTAAGCTAGAGCGAATATAATAACGCTTATTTGGGAGTAACTAATGGCTCTCTATTAAAAAACTATCGCACGAAATTGTCGTTTTGTAAGTGCGACGAATTGGTTTGCATCCTGCAGATCAAAGATCTCTTTTTTCTTTCTTCCCTTTCGCTCATGCAGAAGAATGTAATATTTGTTTGGGGAGTAGTCAAGGAATGCGGTACGAGATAGAAGATCGATGAATAGATTGAACACAAAACAGCGACAATCAATAGAAGATGGAAGCTGAACTCGCCTTGACTAACAAGGTGTACCCATTCACCCTCTGGATCTCGCCCCCCCCCCTCCCTTCCTTTCTCAAGTAGTGATGGCTAACACGAGGGAAGAGGAAGGGAGAGATCTCCTCGAGGGAAGAGTTCACTGTGAAAGAGAGGGCCGACTATGGATGTGTCTAGCTAGATCAGCGGAGAGACATTCCTAAGAAACACTCTAGTGAAGAGTTGGCATGGCTTTTTCAGTTGACAACGAGTGAAAACAGAAGGAGATAAGATGTTTTCAAACAGAGGGCAGACTAAATGATCTTCGGCCAAAAATATTGACAAGAATGAGGAATGGGTCGTATTTGCATGAACTCTTCGATACTTCTCAAATCCATCATTCGATTCTTCGACTGTCAATAATCGTCAATCAGCTGCCGAGTGTTGCTAGTGCGTGCTCATTGGAATGCGGGGGTTATGCAAACATATCAGAGCCGGAGCGGGAAAGAGCGATCTGGCGCAATGGATTCGTTCGCGCGTGCTAAACCTTCTCGAACATTCGCCCTTTCTAGCCAACTTGTTGATGAGATTCGACGAAGCTCAAAGAGAAGCGTGCAAAGAACGAAATTGTGCAGTGATAACCAGGAGAGAAGAGAGAAGGAGGGATTTACTCAGAACCAAGAGAGATAGAGGGTAAGCAACTGAAGTAGGGACGAGATCGGGAGAGAGAGAGAGAGAGAGAGAGAGAGAGAGAGAGAGAGAGAGAGAGGGAGAGAGAGAGGGAGAGAGAGAGGGAGAGAGAGAGGGAGAGAGAGAGGGAGAGAGAGAGGGAGAGAGAGAGGGAGAGAAAGAGAGGGATCTAACATACACTTCAGCTCTGCCGCCTCTCTCGATGCGGGCAGAACAGTCAGCGACTATAATTTGTGATCGGAGGGAGGGCTAGAAAAAGAGCGCAAGCCAATCAGAGAAAAAGAGAGATAAGAGCAGTGCTCGAAGGATTTACAAAGATCTCGCAAGCATCGTTCAGAGGAGACATCAACATGAGTGGTAACAGGGGGAGTTCAGCCCACCTTCGATCCTCTCTGCCTTCAGTTCTTCCCATGCGATGCTCACCGGCTCTTCCTGCGAGAGATTCTGATTTTTTCATTGAAAATGTATTTGCAGAAACCTCTTCTTCTCCCTCTGGCCACTCGTAGGGAGTTTCCACGTCGACGGAAGGAGAAGGCTTTCCTTGGCCGAGATCGTTCACCTGCGGAGAACCCAATTCGACAACTATGGAGTTTCAAATGCACAAATGCACGAAATAAATTAACGAACAGCGACGATTCTGAATGCGTATATCTCGTTGTTGAGTAGTCCCGTGGCGCGGAAGTAGAGACGAGAGGCGGGGACTGTTCCCACGGAACGCCAGCGAGAATACTCAGTTGACTTGCGCTCGATGACGTACTCTGTGACCTGAGAGAAGCATTCGTGAGAAAATCGATGCAAATTTCGTAAAGGAAAAGAGGATCTTCCATAGTAATCATGTGATCTCACCTCCTGATCTCCACTTGGCGGCTTCCACTCGATGGTCACTGCTCTCTTCTCCACTTCTCCAGCTGTTGGTCTCTTAGGAGCAGCAGGGACATCTTTCACGATGAGAGTGATCGACAACGAGTGTTTGCCCGTCTGAAACATCCCATTATTGTGAATGATTAATCTGTCAAACGGAACGGATAACTTGATCTATTCTTAGCTAATGAATGCAGGGGATAAAGAAGTGTTGAATCGTACGGAATTGGTAGCGGTGGCCTTGAGTTCTCCCGAGTCGGCAGATGTCGTGTTTCTGATCCTCACAGAGAGGAAATCGCCGTAGTCAGTGATCTCTCCTCTCATTCGGACTGGTTCTCCATTGAGAGTCACGGAGACAATGGGAGTTGGCGCGCCAGATGAGATCACCTGGAACACGAATCATAGTTTGCATTTGTTGATGACAATCCTAAATGTTCTCGTAGTGATATAGCTTTGTTATCCAAACTTGTGTTTGAGTAGGCCAAAACAGGTTGAAATAGGAGGGAGTTTACCTTGCAGTCGAAGCTCTTGCCAGCCTGCACTCTAATCTCCTTCTCGATGGGATGACCGACGATGGACTCGAAGCGAATCGAAGGAACGATCTCGACCTAGACAAAACTTCGATATATTGTACAATCACCATTTTAAGCTGACCTTAACGGTAGCAGCTTCCGATCGTACGTCATCATACTGGCAGGAGTAGGATCCCTCGTCGTTGGCGGTCATCTGAATGACATACACATTCAGAACTACACACATCTACAACTTGTTTCATAAAAAAAATCTAGAAGATAAAAACAACACATCATGTCTACTTTCGAATAATCTGCAGATAAATCCTACATCGAGAATGACGAGCTTGGCGACGTTCTTCTCCACGCTCATTTCGATCTTCTCAATTGTATTTCTCAGATCTCGTCCGTTTCTAATCCATCGAGCAACGCCAATCGATCGATTGAAGGCGCAGTGCAACACAAGTGTCTGAATAATGCTTTTGTAAATGTATGTGAGGCCACTCTTTTCTGAAACGGACAAAATGAACCTGTCCTCGCTCCGTGATGTGCACGTTCTTCGGATGCTCGGCGACGGAGAGCTTCGCTGAATAGAGGAGGATTTATTAGAATATTCTATATTCACGAAATTCTTTTAAAATATGTACGACATAAATTAAACTCATCATAGGAGACCAACGATTGACTACTCAAGACTTACCATCTAGATCTTCAGTGAGGGCAATGCTTGGTTTGGGCATCTCTGCTTCCTCCAGTTGAATCATCTGGAAAAAAGCAATCAACTCCTTCGTATGTAGAACTGCACTTCTATTCAATAAATACACAAAGAAAGGTAAGCAAGATTGTTTTCTCGTTTCATACCTTTCTCTTCCTCTCTTGTTCAGGATCACTCGAGGTCATCTCTGCGAATCCACTCGTGCTCTCCACTGCATTCTCTTCCGTCTCCACCCTCTTCTTCTCCATCTCTTCTGCCATCGAAGTCTCCACTTCAGAAGCAGTGCGACTCTCCTTCTTCTTCACCACCTAAACAAACTTACATAATTCGTCACAACTAAATATGACTTACCTTCTTCTTCTTCGGTTTATCTTCTTCTTCCGGTTTCTTAACTTCCTTGATGGTCAGGGCTTCAGAGAGATCGGATGATTCGGGTTCTTCCATCTTCTGTTGAGTTAGGGTGAAGTCAGCAGATTGTTCATCTTCGGCAATGGAAGTCTTCGATGTTTTGCGAGAAGCAACCTTCTTCTTTTCTTCATCCTTCTTCTCCTTCTCTTCTTCAGCAGCCTTGGCCTTTGCAGCAGCTGCATCATCAGCGGTCTTCTTTGCTGCATCCTTCTTCGCCTTCTCTTCTTCAGCAGCCTTGGCCTTTGCAGCAGCTGCATCATCAGCGGTCTTCTTTGCTGCATCCTTCTTCGCCTTCTCTTCTTCAGCAGCCTTGGCCTTTGCAGCAGCTGCATCATCAGCGGTCTTCTTTGCTGCATCCTTCTTCGCCTTCTCTTCTTCAGCAGCCTTGGCCTTTGCAGCAGCTGCATCATCAGCGGTCTTCTTTGCGGAATCCTTCTTCGCCTTCTCTTCTTCAGCAGCCTTGGCCTTTGCAGCAGCTGCATCATCAGCGGTCTTTTTTGCTGCATCCTTCTTCGCCTTCTCTTCTTCAGCAGCCTTGGCCTTTGCACCAGCTGCATCATCAGCGGTCTTCTTTGCTGCATCCTTCTTCGCCTTCTCTTCTTCAGCAGCCTTGGCCTTTGCAGCAGCTGCATCATCAGCGGTCTTCTTTGCTGCATCCTTCTTCGCCTTCTCTTCTTCAGCAGCCTTGGCCTTTGCAGCAGCTGCATCATCAGCGGTCTTCTTTGCGGAATCCTTCTTCGCCTTCTCTTCTTCAGCAGCCTTGGCCTTTGCACCAGCTGCATCATCAGCGGTCTTCTTTGCTGCATCCTTCTTCGCCTTCTCTTCTTCAGTAGCCTTGGCCTTTGCAGCAGCAGCATCATCAGCGGTCTTCTTTGCTGCATCCTTCTTCGCCTTCTCTTCTTCAGCAGCCTTGGCCTTTGCAGCAGCTGCATCATCAGCGGTCTTCTTTGCTGCATCCTTCTTCGCCTTCTCATCTTCAGCAGCCTTGGCCTTTGCAGCAGCTGCATCATCAGCGGTCTTCTTTGCTGCATCCTTCTTCGCCTTCTCTTCTTCAGCAGCCTTGGCCTTTGCAGCAGCTGCATCATCAGCGGTCTTCTTTGCTGCATCCTTCTTCGCCTTCTCTTCTTCAGCAGCCTTGGCCTTTGCAGCAGCTGCATCATCAGCGGTCTTCTTTGCTGCATCCTTCTTTGCCTTCTCTTCTTCAGCAGCCTTGGCCTTTGCAGCAGCTGCATCATCAGCGGTCTTCTTTGCTGTATCCTTCTTCGCCTTCTCTTCTTCAGCAGCCTTGGCCTTTGCAGCAGCTGCATCATCAGCGGTCTTCTTTGCTGCATCCTTCTTCGCCTTCTCTTCTTCAGCAGCCTTGGCCTTTGCAGCAGCTGCATCATCAGCGGTCTTCTTTGCTGCATCCTTCTTCGCCTTCTCTTCTTCAGCAGCCTTGGCCTTTGCAGCAGCTGCATCATCAGCGGTCTTCTTTGCTGCATCCTTCTTCGCCTTCTCTTCTTCAGCAGCCTTGGCCTTTGCAGCAGCTGCATCATCAGCGGTCTTCTTTGCTGCATCCTTCTTCGCCTTCTCTTCTTCAGCAGCCTTGGCCTTTGCACCAGCTGCATCATCAGCGGTCTTCTTTGCTGCATCCTTCTTCGCCTTCTCTTCTTCAGCAGCCTTGGCCTTTGCAGCAGCTGCATCATCAGCGGTCTTCTTTGCTGCATCCTTCTTCGCCTTCTCTTCTTCAGCAGCCTTGGCCTTTGCAGCAGCTGCATCATCAGCGGTCTTCTTTGCTGCATCCTTCTTCGCCTTCTCTTCTTCAGCAGCCTTGGCCTTTGCAGCAGCTGCATCATCAGCGGTCTTCTTTGCTGTATCCTTCTTCGCCTTCTCTTCTTCAGCAGCCTTGGCCTTTGCAGCAGCTGCATCATCAGCGGTCTTCTTTGCTGCATCCTTCTTCGCCTTCTCATCTTCAGCAGCCTTGGCCTTTGCAGCAGCTGCATCATCAGCGGTCTTCTTTGCTGCATCCTTCTTCGCCTTCTCTTCTTCAGCAGCCTTGGCCTTTGCAGCAGCTGCATCATCAGCGGTCTTCTTTGCTGCATCCTTCTTCGCCTTCTCTTCTTCAGCAGCCTTGGCCTTTGCAGCAGCTGCATCATCAGCGGTCTTCTTTGCGGAATCCTTCTTCGCCTTCTCTTCTTCAGCAGCCTTGGCCTTTGCAGCAGCTGCATCATCAGCGGTCTTCTTTGCTGCATCCTTCTTCGCCTTCTCTTCTTCAGCAGCCTTGGCCTTTGCAGCAGCTGCATCATCAGCGGTCTTCTTTGCTGCATCCTTCTTCGCCTTCTCTTCTTCAGCAGCCTTGGCCTTTGCAGCAGCTGCATCATCAGCGGTCTTCTTTGCTGCATCCTTCTTCGCCTTCTCTTCTTCAGCAGCCTTGGCCTTTGCAGCAGCTGCATCATCAGCGGTCTTCTTTGCTGTATCCTTCTTCGCCTTCTCTTCTTCAGCAGCCTTGGCCTTTGCAGCAGCTGCATCATCAGCGGTCTTCTTTGCTGCATCCTTCTTCGCCTTCTCATCTTCAGCAGCCTTGGCCTTTGCAGCAGCTGCATCATCAGCGGTCTTCTTTGCTGCATCCTTCTTCGCCTTCTCTTCTTCAGCAGCCTTGGCCTTTGCAGCAGCTGCATCATCAGCGGTCTTCTTTGCTGCATCCTTCTTCGCCTTCTCTTCTTCAGCAGCCTTGGCCTTTGCAGCAGCTGCATCATCAGCGGTCTTCTTTGCGGAATCCTTCTTCGCCTTCTCTTCTTCAGCAGCCTTGGCCTTTGCAGCAGCTGCATCATCAGCGGTCTTCTTTGCTGCATCCTTCTTCGCCTTCTCTTCTTCAGCAGCCTTGGCCTTTGCAGCAGCTGCATCATCAGCGGTCTTCTTTGCTGCATCCTTCTTCGCCTTCTCTTCTTCAGCAGCCTTGGCCTTTGCAGCAGCTGCATCATCAGCGGTCTTCTTTGCGGCATCCTTCTTCGCCTTCTCTTCTTCAGCAGCCTTGGCCTTTGCAGCAGCTGCATCATCAGCGGTCTTCTTTGCGGCATCCTTCTTCGCCTTCTCTTCTTCAGCAGCATTGGCCTTTGCAGCAGCTGTATCATCAGCGGTCTTCTTTGCGGCATCCTTCTTCGCCTTCTCTTCTTCAGACTTGACTTCCTTCTCCTTAGGCTCCTTCATCTTCTTCTCAGGCTCGGCTTCCTTGACTTCCTTCTCCTTAGGCTCCTTCAGCTTCTTCTCAGGTTCGACTTCCTTGACTTCCTTCTCCTTAGGCTCCTTCAGCTTCTTCTCAGGCTCGACTTCCTTGACTTCCTTCTCCTTAGGCTCCTTCAGCTTCTTCTCAGGCTCGAATTCCTTGACCTCCTTCTCCTTAGGCTCCTTTAGCTTCTTCTCAGGCTCAGCTTCCTTGACTTCCTTCTCCTTAGACTTCTTCAGCTTCTTCTCAGGTTCGACTTCCTTGACTTCCTTCTCCTTAGGCTCCTTCAGCTTCTTCTCAGGCTCGACTTCCTTGACTTCCTTCTCCTTAGGCTCCTTCAGCTTCTTCTCAGGCTCGACTTCCTTAACTTCCTTCTCCTTCAGCTTCTTCTCAGGCTCGACTTCCTTGACTTCCTTCTCCTTCAGCTTCTTCTCAGGCTCGACTTCCTTGACTTCCTTCTCCTTAGGCTCCTTCAGCTTCTTCTCAGGCTCGACTTCCTTAACTTCCTTCTCCTTCAGCTTCTTCTCAGGCTCGACTTCCTTGACTTCCTTCTCCTTCAGCTTCTTCTCAGGCTCGACTTCCTTGACTTCCTTCTCCTTCATCTCCTTCTCAGGCTCGACTTCCTTGACTTCCTTCTCCTTCAGCTTCTTCTCAGGCTCGACTTCCTTGACTTCCTTCTCCTTCATCTTCTTCTCAGGCTCGACTTCCTTGACTTCCTTCTCCTTCAGCTTCTTCCCAGGCTCGACTTCCTTAACTTCCTTCTTCTTGAGCTTTCTCTTCTTTTCAGGTTGTTCCTTAGCCTTCTGAGGTTGATCGATCTTCTCTTCTGGTGTTATCTCTTTCGATTCAGTCTCTGACGTGGTCGGTTCAGGAATCGTAGCATCGACCTTTGCTTGAAGCTTTGCCTTCATCTTCTTCTTTTTCTCTTCGATGTGCTCCTGAAAAAAATTCAAATTGACATCGTGATATACTATATTGTTCACTTTTAATCATAATAAAAGGCGTTAGATAGGCGAATCTTACTTGGAACATCTCGTCATCGTCGAAGGGAATGCTCTCGATCGAATCCATCGTCTCCGATCTGTTGCTCACCTTCTTCACTACCTGTAAACGATCTTATGAATGAATTCTAGGGAAAATGTGGCATACCTTTCTCTTCTTCTTCACTTCGTCCTTTGGTTTGACCACTTCTCCCTCGTCCTCCTCCTCATCTTCGGAGGATTTCTTCTTAAGAGGCTCTTCTTCAGGCAACTCCTCGAAGTCGAGTGATTCAGAAGGCGGTTGGCCGGTTATGATGGCAACCTGTGAATTTCAATGCATATTAAAAAATTCACCATCGATTCCCGTAAAATTCATAGACCACAATGAGATTTTACACTTCCCCTAGTCGTGTCATCAACTCGTTTACAACTATTGTATACCTCATTGCTGGGTTTTCCCTCTCCAGCTTCATTGGATGCCACGACTCGGAAGGCGTACATCTCATCTGGCAGCAACTCGTCGATCGTGATTGTGCATACTCCTGGTTCTGCAATTAGATATTGAATACTCATCTTCTTAGTCGACCTTAGCATACGCATTCATGATCGATTATTCTCACCAGTTGTCTCATATTGTCTCCATCTCGTGATTTCTCCAGCCTTTCTCTCGATGGTATACTTCGAGATTGGCGCTCCTCCATCGTCGATCGGTGCCTGCAAGGACTCATTTCAATATGCGTCGGTGGATTTATTTTATTTTATTTTTTTGGATTTTTTTTACAGCATACCTGCCACGTGAGAGTAACGGAAGAATCGGTCACTTCGGTTGCTCTGAGTTGACGGACAGCAGTGGGAACTTCGACCACCTGCAGAGGTTCATTATAATTACTGTTCCACCTGAGAGATCTTGTTCCAAATACAATATGGAATGGTACCTCAATTTCGAATTCCATCGATGCTTCTCCGTACTCATTCGTGGCCACGAGTGTAATCGATCCCGAGTCGACCTTTCGGAGAGACTTCAGACGGGCACTCGCAGCATCGTCGTACTCCTCGAGATCGTATCGAAGAGCTGACGGCTCTCCCTCAAATTGTCATCTTCGTTTTTTGTGTACAAAGTTTATGTTTTATTGGAAAGTTTCATCGTCTCTATTGATTCGAATACTGAAATTAAAAATGAACGAAGGCAAACCTTGTGTAGCAATCGTACAACGGGTTGAGGGTAGGCGAGAATGGAACAGCGGAAGTCGAAGGGCTTCTCTGCCAGCCACACCACCTGAACGAGTTTGTGATATTTATGGATGATTGGCATTTTATCTCCATGTTTCAGATATGTCATGTCTCCAAGGATACATTTTACAGATTTTATAGGCATATCCATTAACTCTCAACGAACTTTGGTTCCAGCAAGTGACGAGGCAATGACAGGCGGAAGATGGGCGTCCAATCGGGCAGGATTCGAGCCCACTCTGTTGTCCACGACGACGTGATAGACACCCACGCAGAAGGGAACGAAACCACGAAGAGTCAGCGTCGTCCTGAGGAAAATAATTCAATTTTAATATTATTTTTAAAAAATTGTTCAAATTCTAGGAATCTGGGATGTTCCCTGTAGTACATCACAGGATTTATATAGTGATGTGCGCACTTGTTTTCGTCGACTGATATGGAGATTCGTTCGGATTCGGTGAGTTGCATTCCGTTCTTGAACCAGCGAACATCTCTAATGGGAAGTCGAGACTCAGCAGAGAAGGAGACGACGTCATCGATAGCTTTGATGCACGCGGCTTGAGGATGGACTGTGATCTCCTGTTCCACCTCTTCTGCAAAGAAAATGATGTTATTTTTAAAAGAAAAAATATATGATCACAATTAGTACCTTTGCGAGCTTCTCTCACGTTTTGGCCTTTCATACATGTTTAAACAACATGTGCTAATGGATTCTACTATGATAATCTATCTCGGGCGAATTTGAGGTATGCCACAGTGGCCAAATAGATATGATAGTTACCAATAATTAAAATACCATGATAAAATGTTCGCTCACCAGGCGACTCTTCCCTCATTTCTTCCTTCTCTTCTATCGGCGTTTCCTTAGCTCCGAGAATGATTCGCTTCGAGACCTTTCTCATTTCCATGACTCGGATTCCGCCCTGATGAATTCGTTCTTCCCTCTTCCCTTCTCTCTTCCTCATACCTCTACTTCTGCTCTGGCTGGCATTCGGAACTCGTCGAAGATTCTCTTGATCTGGGCAGCAGCACTCGGCATCTGGATCGTCTGTTCCAGTTTCTGCAAGTATCCCATCCTCATTATGCCCCCTTCTCAATTCTTTGATGGGTGAGGTGGTTGCCATAGGGAACCTCAACGACAAAACAACCTATCTTAAAATAATTAATCCCCCTTGTCGGCACCCATAATTGAAGTAACCAATGAATCATAGTGGTTGCCTGGTTGGGAAGGTGTGGGACGTAGGCGTCGATGATATCGAATTCTTCCTGAGCCTCCATTATGACGTCGACCTGAAACATTGATTGATCTAGGTTTCTCAATTTTGCTATTGCTGTGATCTAAAGGAAGTCGTTGTCATTTGTTTGTGACTTTTTGGAACAGATGAAAATGAAACCAGGTGTCTTTGGACAGAGGCATAATAAGGATCAGAGAATCTATCTCTTTCCTGTTTCTCTTCTCACCTCCATGATATCGGCGACAGTCTCGGAGAGACTCAACTCCGTCTCGTCGTAGTCACAGAAGGAAAGATCCACTTGAGCATCAGTCTGCAAGGCATTCGACTTTCTCCTCTGCTCTATGATGACATTGTTCTCTTGCAGAAGAGTCGTGAGACTGGAATGGATCAAACCTGTGCGCTTTCCTCTCCTGCTTCAATCTCTACGTCGACCATCACATCACTCGTGCCTGCAATTGCAAGCAAGCTATGAAGGAAGGAAGGATGGAGGGAATGGAAATATTCATCGAAACAGTTGATGAGGAGAAATAGTGCTATTGAATTAAGAATTTTGCAGTGAAGTTCATTTTTACAGAAGACGAGTTTTCATATTTTTACCAACGTAGGAATATAATGTTACCAAAAGAAATCTTATCATTTTTTACGCCCATGTGTCAGTATCCACTGACTAATATCATTAAACAGTGCAGTCAAACGAGAAGACGACTCAAACCTGAGGAGGTCCTCGTTCTGGAGACGACAACATCCAGCATTCTCTCGTCCTTCTTCACCTTCTTCTTCTTCGTCATCTTCTTGGGCTTCACAGTGACTTCCGTCTCTGCTGAGGTATCCACTTCTGGAATATTATTGGTTCAATGTTGAATAGAGTGCGGAGATGAAGACTGACGAGTGAGAGGACGGATGCAAATTGAGATAATCTCTTCTTGAAGATTGAGACGGAGCGGTGTCTCTTCAAGAAGAGAGAGGGGTTCTCTTCTTACAGAGAATGGACAAAGATGGATGTTTCACTAATTTCATTCGTTTTCTTTGGTTCAAATGATGTAAGCTTGTGATTTGTAGTGTGTGAAAGGCTGTCGATTAGCAGGAAACACGCATCACTTCGACTCTCCGCAGGTCCATACTAGCTTGTTAGTTGGGTTCCAGGGTCGGGCTGGGGACGTCAGGAAAGGGGGAAGAGCACCAAAGGGGTAAGGCACGCATAATAGCATGATAAAATAGAAGGGATCGTGCAGTGGAATCCAATCTGGACTTTGTTATACGTGCGCATGAACAATGGAGGTGGGGACAGTAATCTAGACGAGGGTGGCTGCGCAATGCAAATAGGCTAGCATAATGCATCAAAAAGGTAATTTTATTCGTTCTAAATTGTGTGAAAGAGCTCTGCTCTTCAAGAAGAGCCTCTCGCTCTTCTTGAAGAGCTCGCCCATCCCTCCCTCTCTTCATCATTCGTCGTTCGACCGCTCAAAAGAGCGGTGAACTCTTCCTCTTCCTCTTCATCTCCGCACTCTAATGTTGAACCATTAACTAAGAACAAGTATTTTTTAAAAATAATAATACGTACCCAAAATATTTTCTTGTAGTTTCTCAATTATTGCATACGCAGCAGGTTTGGTATAACCAAATCTTACCTAGTAAAGCGGAACAATCTTCTATCCTTCCCATATTGAGACCTAGTTAATTCCCCTTAGACTGAGATAGGTATCATACCTTGTCCATCGACGAGGAAAGTGAAGTTGCTCGGGAGGGGAGATGCGATAGTCATGTCGATCGCTGCCTGCAAATTGTCATTCATTGATATTTTCGCAAATTGATCTGAAACGCGTGACCTCAGCGAGGATGTTTTCATGGAATTCGAGTGCATCCGGTCTCGTGAGACGGAGTGGAGACAGAAGAGGCACGGGGGATCTAAAAGACAATCCCATTCAGAATCATAATTTTACGAAAAAATACGAGCAGGCGGCTCAGTTTTATAACTGCTTGGGTTGTGAGAAGTAGGTAAAATAAGAGATTTCGATAGAATCATCAACTGGGGCGAGGCTTCGAGACAGGAGACGAGACGAGACAGGAGACACAACTGTTCTTTTGCTCGACTATTATGTCAAAATATCATAAAATATCACTAAGCCGTCCACCATTATACGGCGCATCGCAGTCCAAATATTTGATTATTAATAAAATCGAATATTTAAAAAAATATATTATGTGTTCATTCTACTGGAATATTCAAACACTTATTAAGTAATCCGAGGCCAACAACTTTCACGACGCAAGTTTTACTGCGTTTGTATGTTTTTCTGTTTGAGTTCTGATGCACGAATTAAGAAGACCTCGTTGTTTAGAACCTCAAATTATCAGCAGAACGTATGTCATAATCACCCCTCCCTTTGCTTGTTCTGTAGGGAAAGCTTGACGAATAGTGGTGAATAGACAACAACGGACTATGGATAACTTACGTCGGACTTAGTGGGTCCTCGGGTTTTCCAACAGGGGGGAATAGACTTTCGAAGATAACACCAATGCCGATCTAAAAGAAAAACATGGATAAAACATTATTTTTGAAAAAGCTCGTATCGCTCAAGAACGCAGAAAAAAATATGACGCATAATATCTCCATCAACTAGATAATAGCACTGTTTTTTTTGTTCATGCATTTACCTTTTGAGTGCGTTGTTTCACCAATGGTATTTCCACGAAAATGTCAGTGTAAATAGGTGTCGAACATCTGAAACATTATCTTCTTTTCGATACCAAAAAGATATGCTACCTGAAGGATGGATTTTCGCGAGTGGTTCGAGGCTGAGCGAGAACCACTGTGGAAACAGCCTCAGCCAATCTGATAAAATTAATTTGATAGCAAGAATAGCTTCAATAAATACCTCTTGTCTCTTGAGAAAGTGAAGTTCTTCTTCGCAATTTCCTCTTTTATCTTTTCCAATTTTGATTCTTCTTCCTCTTTTTCGCTTTTGTCAAGGGGAATTACTGTAACTGATTCCAATAGTTCGGTTGAATCATCCAATTTCATCTTTTCCTCGACATTCGACTTCTCTGCTGCATCCTTCTTCGCCTTCTCTTCTTCAGCAGCCTTGGCCTTTGCAGCAGCTGCATCATCAGCGGTCTTCTTTGCTGCATCCTTCTTCGCCTTCTCTTCTTCAGAAGCCTTGGCCTTTGCAGCAGCTGCATCATCAGCGGTCTTCTTTGCTGCATCCTTCTTCGCCTTCTCTTCTTCAGCAGCCTTGGCCTTTGCAGCAGCTGCATCATCAGCGGTCTTCTTTGCGGAATCCTTCTTCGCCTTCTCTTCTTCAGCAGCCTTGGCCTTTGCAGCAGCTGCATCATCAGCAGTCTTCTTTGCGGAATCCTTCTTCGCCTTCTCTTCTTCAGCAGCCTTGGCCTTTGCAGCAGCTGCATCATCAGCGGTCTTCTTTGCTGCATCCTTCTTCGCCTTCTCTTCTTCAGCAGCCTTGGCCTTTGCAGCAGCTGCATCATCAGCGGTCTTCTTTGCTGCATCCTTCTTCGCCTTCTCTTCTTCAGCAGCCTTGGCCTTTGCAGCAGCTGTATCATCAGCGGTCTTCTTTGCTGCATCCTTCTTCGCCTTCTCTTCTTCAGCAGCCTTGGCCTTTGCAGCAGCTGCATCATCAGCTGTCTTCTTTGCTGCATCCTTCTTCGCCTTCTCTTCTTCAGCAGCCTTGGCCTTTACAGCAGCTGCATCATCAGCGGTCTTCTTTGCTGCATCCTTCTTCGCCTTCTCTTCTTCAGAAGCCTTGGCCTTTGCAGCAGCTGCATCATCAGCGGTCTTCTTTGCTGCATCCTTCTTCGCCTTCTCTTCTTCAGCAGCCTTGGCCTTTGCAGCAGCAGCATCATCAGCGCTCTTCTTTGCTGCATCCTTCTTCGCCTTCTCTTCTTCAGCAGCCTTGGCCTTTGCAGCAGCTGCATCATCAGCGGTCTTCTTTGCTGCATCCTTCTTCGCCTTCTCTTCTTCAGCAGCCTTGGCCTTTGCAGCAGCTGCATCATCAGCGGTCTTCTTTGCTGCATCCTTCTTCGCCTTCTCTTCTTCAGCAGCCTTGGCCTTTGCAGCAGCTGCATCATCAGCGGTCTTCTTTGCTGCATCCTTCTTCGCCTTCTCTTCTTCAGCAGCCTTGGCCTTTGCAGCAGCAGCATCATCAGCGGTCTTCTTTGCTGCATCCTTCTTCGCCTTCTCTTCTTCAGCAGCCTTGGCCTTTGCAGCAGCTGCATCATCAGCGGTCTTCTTTGCTGCATCCTTCTTCGCCTTCTCTTCTTCAGCTGCCTTGGCCTTTGCGGCAGCTGCATCATCAGCGGTCTTCTTTGCTGCATCCTTCTTCGCCTTCTCTTCTTCAGCAGCCTTGGCCTTTGCAGCAGCAGCATCATCAGCGGTCTTCTTTGCTGCATCCTTCTTCGCCTTCTCTTCTTCAGCAGCCTTGGCCTTTGCAGCAGCTGCATCATCAGCTGTCTTCTTTGCTGCATCCTTCTTCGCCTTCTCTTCTTCAGCAGCCTTGGCCTTTACAGCAGCTGCATCATCAGCGGTCTTCTTTGCTGCATCCTTCTTCGCCTTCTCTTCTTCAGAAGCCTTGGCCTTTGCAGCAGCTGCATCATCAGCGGTCTTCTTTGCTGCATCCTTCTTCGCCTTCTCTTCTTCAGCAGCCTTGGCCTTTGCAGCAGCAGCATCATCAGCGGTCTTCTTTGCTGCATCCTTCTTCGCCTTCTCTTCTTCAGCAGCCTTGGCCTTTGCAGCAGCTGCATCATCAGCGGTCTTCTTTGCTGCATCCTTCTTCGCCTTCTCTTCTTCAGCAGCCTTGGCCTTTGCAGCAGCTGCATCATCAGCGGTCTTCTTTGCTGCATCCTTCTTCGCCTTCTCTTCTTCAGCAGCCTTGGCCTTTGCAGCAGCTGCATCATCAGCGGTCTTCTTTGCTGCATCCTTCTTCGCCTTCTCTTCTTCAGCAGCCTTGGCCTTTGCAGCAGCTGCATCATCAGCGGTCTTCTTTGCTGCATCCTTCTTCGCCTTCTCTTCTTCAGCAGCCTTGGCCTTTGCAGCAGCAGCATCATCAGCGGTCTTCTTTGCTGCATCCTTCTTCGCCTTCTCTTCTTCAGAAGCCTTGGCCTTTGCAGCAGCTGCATCATCAGCGGTCTTCTTTGCTGCATCCTTCTTCGCCTTCTCTTCTTCAGCAGCCTTGGCCTTTGCAGCAGCTGCATCATCAGCGGTCTTCTTTGCTGCATCCTTCTTCGCCTTCTCTTCTTCAGCTGCCTTGGCCTTTGCGGCAGCTGCATCATCAGCGGTCTTCTTTGCTGCATCCTTCTTCGCCTTCTCTTCTTCAGCAGCCTTGGCCTTTGCAGCAGCAGCATCATCAGCGGTCTTCTTTGCTGCATCCTTCTTCGCCTTCTCTTCTTCAGAAGCCTTGGCCTTTGCAGCAGCAGCATCATCAGCGGTCTTCTTTGCTGCATCCTTCTTCGCCTTCTCTTCTTCAGCAGCCTTGGCCTTTGCAGCAGCTGCATCATCAGCGGTCTTCTTTGCTGCATCCTTCTTCGCCTTCTCTTCTTCAGCTGCCTTGGCCTTTGCAGCAGCTGCATCATCAGCGGTCTTCTTTGCTGCATCCTTCTTCGCCTTCTCTTCTTCAGCAGCCTTGGCCTTTGCAGCAGCTGCATCATCAGCGGTCTTCTTTGCTGCATCCTTCTTCGCCTTCTCTTCTTCAGCAGCCTTGGCCTTTGCAGCAGCAGCATCATCAGCGGTCTTCTTTGCTGCATCCTTCTTCGCCTTCTCTTCTTCAGCAGCCTTGGCCTTTGCAGCAGCTGCATCATCAGCGGTCTTCTTTGCTGCATCCTTCTTCGCCTTCTCTTCTTCAGCTGCCTTGGCCTTTGCGGCAGCTGCATCATCAGCGGTCTTCTTTGCTGCATCCTTCTTCGCCTTCTCTTCTTCAGCAGCCTTGGCCTTTGCAGCAGCAGCATCATCAGCGGTCTTCTTTGCTGCATCCTTCTTCGCCTTCTCTTCTTCAGCAGCCTTGGCCTTTGCAGCAGCTGCATCATCAGCTGTCTTCTTTGCTGCATCCTTCTTCGCCTTCTCTTCTTCAGCAGCCTTGGCCTTTACAGCAGCTGCATCATCAGCGGTCTTCTTTGCTGCATCCTTCTTCGCCTTCTCTTCTTCAGAAGCCTTGGCCTTTGCAGCAGCTGCATCATCAGCGGTCTTCTTTGCTGCATCCTTCTTCGCCTTCTCTTCTTCAGCAGCCTTGGCCTTTGCAGCAGCAGCATCATCAGCGGTCTTCTTTGCTGCATCCTTCTTCGCCTTCTCTTCTTCAGCAGCCTTGGCCTTTGCAGCAGCTGCATCATCAGCGGTCTTCTTTGCTGCATCCTTCTTCGCCTTCTCTTCTTCAGCAGCCTTGGCCTTTGCAGCAGCTGCATCATCAGCGGTCTTCTTTGCTGCATCCTTCTTCGCCTTCTCTTCTTCAGCAGCCTTGGCCTTTGCAGCAGCTGCATCATCAGCGGTCTTCTTTGCTGCATCCTTCTTCGCCTTCTCTTCTTCAGCAGCCTTGGCCTTTGCAGCAGCAGCATCATCAGCGGTCTTCTTTGCTGCATCCTTCTTCGCCTTCTCTTCTTCAGCAGCCTTGGCCTTTGCAGCAGCTGCATCATCAGCGGTCTTCTTTGCTGCATCCTTCTTCGCCTTCTCTTCTTCAGCAGCCTTGGCCTTTGCAGCAGCTGCATCATCAGCGGTCTTCTTTGCTGCATCCTTCTTCGCCTTCTCTTCTTCAGCAGCCTTGGCCTTTGCAGCAGCTGCATCATCAGCGGTCTTCTTTGCTGCATCCTTCTTCGCCTTCTCTTCTTCAGCAGCCTTGGCCTTTGCAGCAGCAGCATCATCAGCGGTCTTCTTTGCTGCATCCTTCTTCGCCTTCTCTTCTTCAGCAGCCTTGGCCTTTGCAGCAGCTGCATCATCAGCGGTCTTCTTTGCTGCATCCTTCTTCGCCTTCTCTTCTTCAGCTGCCTTGGCCTTTGCGGCAGCTGCATCATCAGCGGTCTTCTTTGCTGCATCCTTCTTCGCCTTCTCTTCTTCAGCAGCCTTGGCCTTTGCAGCAGCAGCATCATCAGCGGTCTTCTTTGCTGCATCCTTCTTCGCCTTCTCTTCTTCAGCAGCCTTGGCCTTTGCAGCAGCTGCATCATCAGCTGTCTTCTTTGCTGCATCCTTCTTCGCCTTCTCTTCTTCAGCAGCCTTGGCCTTTACAGCAGCTGCATCATCAGCGGTCTTCTTTGCTGCATCCTTCTTCGCCTTCTCTTCTTCAGAAGCATTGGCCTTTGCAGCAGCTGCATCATCAGCGGTCTTCTTTGCTGCATCCTTCTTCGCCTTCTCTTCTTCAGCAGCCTTGGCCTTTGCAGCAGCAGCATCATCAGCGGTCTTCTTTGCTGCATCCTTCTTCGCCTTCTCTTCTTCAGCAGCCTTGGCCTTTGCAGCAGCTGCATCATCAGCGGTCTTCTTTGCTGCATCCTTCTTCGCCTTCTCTTCTTCAGCTGCCTTGGCCTTTGCGGCAGCTGCATCATCAGCGGTCTTCTTTGCTGCATCCTTCTTCGCCTTCTCTTCTTCAGCAGCCTTGGCCTTTGCAGCAGCAGCATCATCAGCGGTCTTCTTTGCTGCATCCTTCTTCGCCTTCTCTTCTTCAGCAGCCTTGGCCTTTGCAGCAGCTGCATCATCAGCTGTCTTCTTTGCTGCATCCTTCTTCGCCTTCTCTTCTTCAGCAGCCTTGGCCTTTACAGCAGCTGCATCATCAGCGGTCTTCTTTGCTGCATCCTTCTTCGCCTTCTCTTCTTCAGAAGCCTTGGCCTTTGCAGCAGCTGCATCATCAGCGGTCTTCTTTGCTGCATCCTTCTTCGCCTTCTCTTCTTCAGCAGCCTTGGCCTTTGCAGCAGCAGCATCATCAGCGGTCTTCTTTGCTGCATCCTTCTTCGCCTTCTCTTCTTCAGCAGCCTTGGCCTTTGCAGCAGCTGCATCATCAGCGGTCTTCTTTGCTGCATCCTTCTTCGCCTTCTCTTCTTCAGCAGCCTTGGCCTTTGCAGCAGCTGCATCATCAGCGGTCTTCTTTGCTGCATCCTTCTTCGCCTTCTCTTCTTCAGCAGCCTTGGCCTTTGCAGCAGCTGCATCATCAGCGGTCTTCTTTGCTGCATCCTTCTTCGCCTTCTCTTCTTCAGCAGCCTTGGCCTTTGCAGCAGCAGCATCATCAGCGGTCTTCTTTGCTGCATCCTTCTTCGCCTTCTCTTCTTCAGCAGCCTTGGCCTTTGCAGCAGCTGCATCATCAGCGGTCTTCTTTGCTGCATCCTTCTTCGCCTTCTCTTCTTCAGCAGCCTTGGCCTTTGCAGCAGCTGCATCATCAGCGGTCTTCTTTGCTGCATCCTTCTTCGCCTTCTCTTCTTCAGCAGCCTTGGCCTTTGCAGCAGCTGCATCATCAGCGGTCTTCTTTGCTGCATCCTTCTTCGCCTTCTCTTCTTCAGCAGCCTTGGCCTTTGCAGCAGCAGCATCATCAGCGGTCTTCTTTGCTGCATCCTTCTTCGCCTTCTCTTCTTCAGCAGCCTTGGCCTTTGCAGCAGCTGCATCATCAGCGGTCTTCTTTGCTGCATCCTTCTTCGCCTTCTCTTCTTCAGCTGCCTTGGCCTTTGCGGCAGCTGCATCATCAGCGGTCTTCTTTGCTGCATCCTTCTTCGCCTTCTCTTCTTCAGCAGCCTTGGCCTTTGCAGCAGCAGCATCATCAGCGGTCTTCTTTGCTGCATCCTTCTTCGCCTTCTCTTCTTCAGCAGCCTTGGCCTTTGCAGCAGCTGCATCATCAGCTGTCTTCTTTGCTGCATCCTTCTTCGCCTTCTCTTCTTCAGCAGCCTTGGCCTTTACAGCAGCTGCATCATCAGCGGTCTTCTTTGCTGCATCCTTCTTCGCCTTCTCTTCTTCAGAAGCATTGGCCTTTGCAGCAGCTGCATCATCAGCGGTCTTCTTTGCTGCATCCTTCTTCGCCTTCTCTTCTTCAGCAGCCTTGGCCTTTGCAGCAGCAGCATCATCAGCGGTCTTCTTTGCTGCATCCTTCTTCGCCTTCTCTTCTTCAGCAGCCTTGGCCTTTGCAGCAGCTGCATCCTCAGCGGTCTTCTTTGCTGCATCCTTCTTCGCCTTCTCTTCTTCAGCAGCCTTGGCCTTTGCAGCAGCTGCATCATCAGCGGTCTTCTTTGCTGCATCCTTCTTCGCCTTCTCTTCTTCAGCAGCCTTGGCCTTTGCAGCAGCTGCATCATCAGCGGTCTTCTTTGCTGCATCCTTCTTCGCCTTCTCTTCTTCAGCAGCCTTGGCCTTTGCAGCAGCTGCATCATCAGCGGTCTTCTTTGCTGCATCCTTCTTCGCCTTCTCTTCTTCAGCAGCCTTGGCCTTTGCAGCAGCAGCATCATCAGCGGTCTTCTTTGCTGCATCCTTCTTCGCCTTCTCTTCTTCAGAAGCCTTGGCCTTTGCAGCAGCTGCATCATCAGCGGTCTTCTTTGCTGCATCCTTCTTCGCCTTCTCTTCTTCAGCAGCCTTGGCCTTTGCAGCAGCTGCATCATCAGCGGTCTTCTTTGCTGCATCCTTCTTCGCCTTCTCTTCTTCAGCTGCCTTGGCCTTTGCGGCAGCAGCATCATCAGCGGTCTTCTTTGCTGCATCCTTCTTCGCCTTCTCTTCTTCAGAAGCCTTGGCCTTTGCAGCAGCTGCATCATCAGCGGTCTTCTTTGCTGCATCCTTCTTCGCCTTCTCTTCTTCAGCAGCCTTGGCCTTTGCAGCAGCAGCATCATCAGCGGTCTTCTTTGCTGCATCCTTCTTCGCCTTCTCTTCTTCAGCAGCCTTGGACTTTGCAGCAGCAGCATCATCAACGGTCTTCTTTGCTGCATCCTTCTTCGCCTTCTCTTCTTCAGCAGCCTTGGCCTTTGCGGCAGCTGCATCATCAGCGGTCTTCTTTGCTGCATCCTTCTTCGCCTTCTCTTCTTCAGCAGCCTTGGCCTTTGCAGCAGCAGCATCATCAGCGGTCTTCTTTGCTGCATCCTTCTTCGCCTTCTCTTCTTCAGCAGCCTTGGCCTTTGCAGCAGCTGCATCATCAGCTGTCTTCTTTGCTGCATCCTTCTTCGCCTTCTCTTCTTCAGCAGCCTTGGCCTTTACAGCAGCTGCATCATCAGCGGTCTTCTTTGCTGCATCCTTCTTCGCCTTCTCTTCTTCAGAAGCCTTGGCCTTTGCAGCAGCTGCATCATCAGCGGTCTTCTTTGCTGCATCCTTCTTCGCCTTCTCTTCTTCAGCAGCCTTGGCCTTTGCAGCAGCAGCATCATCAGCGGTCTTCTTTGCTGCATCCTTCTTCGCCTTCTCTTCTTCAGAAGCCTTGGCCTTTGCAGCAGCAGCATCATCAGCGGTCTTCTTTGCTGCATCCTTCTTCGCCTTCTCTTCTTCAGCAGCCTTGGACTTTGCAGCAGCAGCATCATCAACGGTCTTCTTTGCTGCATCCTTCTTCGCCTTCTCTTCTTCAGCAGCCTTGGCCTTTGCAGCAGCTGCATCATCAGCGGTCTTCTTTGCTGCATCCTTCTTCGCCTTCTCTTCTTCAGCTGCCTTGACCTTTGCGGCAGCTGCATCATCAGCGGTCTTCTTTGCTGCATCCTTCTTCGCCTTCTCTTCTTCAGCAGCCTTGGCCTTTGCAGCAGCTGCATCATCAGCGGTCTTCTTTGCTGCATCCTTCTTCGCCTTCTCTTCTTCAGCTGCCTTGGCCTTTGCGGCAGCTGCATCATCAGCGGTCTTCTTTGCTGCATCCTTCTTCGCCTTCTCTTCTTCAGCAGCCTTGGCCTTTGCAGCAGCTGCATCATCAGCGGTCTTCTTTGCTGCATCCTTCTTCGCCTTCTCTTCTTCAGCAGCCTTGGCCTTTGCAGCAGCTGCATCATCAGCGGTCTTCTTTGCTGCATCCTTCTTCGCCTTCTCTTCTGCAGCAGCCTTGGCCTTTACAGCAGCTGCATCATCAGCGGTCTTCTTTGCTGCATCCTTCTTCGCCTTCTCTTCTTCAGCAGCCTTGGCCTTTGCAGCAGCTGCATCATCAGCGGTCTTCTTTGCTGCATCCTTCTTCGCCTTCTCTTCTTCAGCAGCCTTGTCCTTTGCAGCAGCTGCATCATCAGCGGTCTTCTTTGCTGCATCCTTCTTCGCCTTCTCTTCTTCAGCAGCCTTGGCCTTTGCAGCAGCTGCATCATCAGCGGTCTTCTTTGCTGCATCCTTCTTCGCCTTCTCTTCTTCAGCAGCCTTGGCCTTTGCAGCAGCTGCATCATCAGCGGTCTTCTTTGCTGCATCCTTCTTCGCCTTCTCTTCTTCAGCAGCCTTGGCCTTTGCAGCAGCTGCATCATCAGCGGTCTTCTTTGCTGCATCCTTCTTCGCCTTCTCTTCTTCAGCTGCCTTGGCCTTTGCGGCAGCTGCATCATCAGCGGTCTTCTTTGCTGCATCCTTCTTCGCCTTCTCTTCTTCAGCAGCCTTGGCCTTTGCAGCAGCTGCATCATCAGCGGTCTTCTTTGCTGCATCCTTCTTCGCCTTCTCTTCTTCAGCAGCCTTGGCCTTTGCAGCAGCTGCATCATCAGCGGTCTTCTTTGCTGCATCCTTCTTCGCCTTCTCTTCTGCAGCAGCCTTGGCCTTTACAGCAGCTGCATCATCAGCGGTCTTCTTTGCTGCATCCTTCTTCGCCTTCTCTTCTTCAGCAGCCTTGGCCTTTGCAGCAGCTGCATCATCAGCGGTCTTCTTTGCTGCATCCTTCTTCGCCTTCTCTTCTTCAGCAGCCTTGTCCTTTGCAGCAGCTGCATCATCAGCGGTCTTCTTTGCTGCATCCTTCTTCGCCTTCTCTTCTTCAGCAGCCTTGGCCTTTGCAGCAGCTGCATCATCAGCGGTCTTCTTTGCTGCATCCTTCTTCGCCTTCTCTTCTTCAGCAGCCTTGGCCTTTGCAGCAGCTGCATCATCAGCGGTCTTCTTTGCTGCATCCTTCTTCGCCTTCTCTTCTTCAGCAGCCTTGGCCTTTGCAGCAGCTGCATCATCAGCGGTCTTCTTTGCTGCATCCTTCTTCGCCTTCTCTTCTTCAGCAGCCTTGGCCTTTGTAGCAGCTGCATCATCAGCGGTCTTCTTTGCTGCATCCTTCTTCGCCTTCTCTTCTTCAGCAGCCTTGGCCTTTGCAGCAGCTGCATCATCAGCGGTCTTCTTTGTTGCATCCTTCTTCGCCTTCTCTTCTTCAGCAGCCTTGGCCTTTGCAGCAGCTGCATCATCAGCGGTCTTCTTTGCTGCATCCTTCTTCGCCTTCTCTTCTTCAGCAGCCTTGGCCTTTGCAGCAGCTGCATCATCGGTGGCCTTCTTAGCGGCGGCTTCAGCCTGCTTCTTCTTCTCATCTTCAGCAGCCTTTGCCTTCGCTTGCTCATCGGCGGTCTTCTTAGCGGCGGCTTCAGCCTGCTTCTTCTTCTCATCTTCAGCAGCCTTTGCCTTCGCTTGCTCATCGGCGGTCTTCTTAGCGGCGGCTTCAGCCTGCTTCTTCTTCTCATCTTCAGCAGCCTTTGCCTTCGCTTGCTCATCGGTGGCCTTCTTAGCGGCGGCTTCAGCCTGCTTCTTCTTCTCATCTTCAGCAGCCTTTGCCTTCGCTTGCTCATCGGCGGTCTTCTTAGCGGCGGCTTCAGCCTGCTTCTTCTTCTCATCTTCAGCAGCCTTTGCCTTCGCTTGCTCATCGGCGGTCTTCTTAGCGGCGGCTTCAGCCTGCTTCTTCTTCTCATCTTCAGCAGCCTTTGCCTTCGCTTGCTCATCGGCGGTCTTCTTAGCGGCGGCTTCAGCCTGCTTCTTCTTCTCATCTTCAGCAGCCTTTGCCTTCGCTTGCTCATCGGCGGTCTTCTTAGCGGCGGCTTCAGCCTGCTTCTTCTTCTCATCTTCAGCAGCCTTTGCCTTCGCTTGCTCATCGGCGGTCTTCTTAGCGGCGGCTTCAGCCTGCTTCTTCTTCTCATCTTCAGCAGCCTTTGCCTTCGCTTGCTCATCGGCGGTCTTCTTAGCGGCGGCTTCAGCCTGCTTCTTCTTCTCATCTTCAGCAGCCTTTGCCTTCGCCTGCTCAGCCGCGGTCTTCTTAGCGGCGGCTTCAGCCTGCTTCTTATTCTCATCTTCAGCAGCCTTTGCCTTCGCTTGCTCATCGGCGGTCTTCTTAGCGGCGGCTTCAGCCTGCTTCTTATTCTCATCTTCAGCAGCCTTTGCCTTCGCTTGCTCATCGGCGGTCTTCTTAGCGGCGGCGTCAGCCTGCTTCTTCTTCTCATCTTCAGCAGCCTTTGCCTTCGCATGCTCATCGGCGGTCTTCTTAGCGGCGGCTTCAGCCTGCTTCTTATTCTCATCTTCAGCAGCCTTTGCCTTCGCTTGCTCATCGGCGGTCTTCTTAGCGGCGGCATCAGCCTGCTTCTTCTTCTCATCTTCAGCAGCCTTTGCCTTCGCTTGCTCATCGGCGGTCTTCTTAGCGGCGGCTTCAGCCTGCTTCTTATTCTCATCTTCAGCAGCCTTTGCCTTCGCTTGCTCATCGGCGGTCTTCTTAGCGGCGGCTTCAGCCTGCTTCTTATTCTCATCTTCAGCAGCCTTTGCCTTCGCTTGCTCATCGGCGGTCTTCTTAGCGGCGGCATCAGCCTGCTTCTTCTTCTCATCTTCAGCAGCCTTTGCCTTCGCTTGCTCATCGGCGGTCTTCTTAGCGGCGGCTTCAGCCTGCTTCTTCTTCTCATCTTCAGCAGCCTTTGCCTTCGCTTGCTCATCGGCGGTCTTCTTAGCGGCGGCTTCAGCCTGCTTCTTCTTCTCATCTTCAGCAGCCTTTGCCTTCGCTTGCTCATCGGCGGTCTTCTTAGCGGCGGCTTCAGCCTGCTTCTTCTTCTCATCTTCAGCAGCCTTTGCCTTCGCTTGCTCATCGGCGGTCTTCTTAGCGGCGGCTTCAGCCTGCTTCTTCTTCTCATCTTCAGCAGCCTTTGCCTTCGCTTGCTCATCGGCGGTCTTCTTAGCGGCGGCTTCAGCCTGCTTCTTCTTCTCATCTTCAGCAGCCTTTGCCTTCGCTTGCTCATCGGCGGTCTTCTTAGCGGCGGCTTCAGCCTGCTTCTTCTTCTCATCTTCAGCAGCCTTTGCCTTCGCTTGCTCATCGGCGGTCTTCTTAGCGGCGGCTTCAGCCTGCTTCTTCTTCTCATCTTCAGCAGCCTTTGCCTTCGCTTGCTCATCGGCGGTCTTCTTAGCGGCGGCTTCAGCCTGCTTCTTCTTCTCATCTTCAGCAGCCTTTGCCTTCGCTTGCTCATCGGCGGTCTTCTTAGCGGCGGCTTCAGCCTGCTTCTTCTTCTCATCTTCAGCAGCCTTTGCCTTCGCTTGCTCATCGGCGGTCTTCTTAGCGACGGCTTCAGCCTGCTTCTTCTTCTCATCTTCAGCAGCCTTTGCCTTCGCTTGCTCATCGGCGGTCTTCTTAGCGGCGGCTTCAGCCTGCTTCTTCTTCTCATCTTCAGCAGCCTTTGCCTTCGCCTGCTCATCCGCGGTCTTCTTAGCGGCGGCTTCAGCCTGCTTCTTATTCTCATCTTCAGCAGCCTTTGCCTTCGCTTGCTCATCGGCGGTCTTCTTAGCGGCGGCTTCAGCCTGCTTCTTATTCTCATCTTCAGCAGCCTTTGCCTTCGCTTGCTCATCGGCGGTCTTCTTAGCGGCGGCGTCAGCCTGCTTCTTCTTCTCATCTTCAGCAGCCTTTGCCTTCGCATGCTCATCGGCGGTCTTCTTAGCGGCGGCTTCAGCCTGCTTCTTATTCTCATCTTCAGCAGCCTTTGCCTTCGCTTGCTCATCGGCGGTCTTCTTAGCGGCGGCATCAGCCTGCTTCTTCTTCTCATCTTCAGCAGCCTTTGCCTTCGCTTGCTCATCGGCGGTCTTCTTAGCGGCGGCTTCAGCCTGCTTCTTCTTCTCATCTTCAGCAGCCTTTGCCTTCGCTTGCTCATCGGCGGTCTTCTTAGCGGCGGCTTCAGCCTGCTTCTTCTTCTCATCTTCAGCAGCCTTTGCCTTCGCTTGCTCATCGGCGGTCTTCTTAGCGGCGGCATCAGCCTGCTTCTTCTTCTCATCTTCAGCAGCCTTTGCCTTCGCTTGCTCATCGGCGGTCTTCTTAGCGGCGGCTTCAGCCTGCTTCTTCTTCTCATCTTCAGCAGCCTTTGCCTTCGCTTGCTCATCGGCGGTCTTCTTAGCGGCGGCTTCAGCCTGCTTCTTCTTCTCATCTTCAGCAGCCTTTGCCTTCGCATGCTCATCGGCGGTCTTCTTAGCGGCGGCTTCAGCCTGCTTCTTATTCTCATCTTCAGCAGCCTTTGCCTTCGCTTGCTCATCGGCGGTCTTCTTAGCGGCGGCTTCAGCCTGCTTCTTATTCTCATCTTCAGCAGCCTTTGCCTTCGCTTGCTCATCGGCGGTCTTCTTAGCGGCGGCTTCAGCCTGCTTCTTCTTCTCATCTTCAGCAGCCTTTGCCTTCGCTTGCTCATCGGCGGTCTTCTTAGCGGCGGCATCAGCCTGCTTCTTCTTCTCATCTTCAGCAGCCTTTGCCTTCGCTTGCTCATCGGCGGTCTTCTTAGCGGCGGCTTCAGCCTGCTTCTTCTTCTCATCTTCAGCAGCCTTTGCCTTCGCTTGCTCATCGGCGGTCTTCTTAGCGGCGGCTTCAGCCTGCTTCTTCTTCTCATCTTCAGCAGCCTTTGCCTTCGCATGCTCATCGGCGGTCTTCTTAGCGGCGGCTTCAGCCTGCTTCTTATTCTCATCTTCAGCAGCCTTTGCCTTCGCTTGCTCATCGGCGGTCTTCTTAGCGGCGGCTTCAGCCTGCTTCTTATTCTCATCTTCAGCAGCCTTTGCCTTCGCTTGCTCATCGGCGGTCTTCTTAGCGGCGGCGTCAGCCTGCTTCTTCTTCTCATCTTCAGCAGCCTTTGCCTTCGCATGCTCATCGGCGGTCTTCTTAGCGGCGGCTTCAGCCTGCTTCTTATTCTCATCTTCAGCAGCCTTTGCCTTCGCTTGCTCATCGGCGGTCTTCTTAGCGGCGGCATCAGCCTGCTTCTTCTTCTCATCTTCAGCAGCCTTTGCCTTCGCTTGCTCATCGGCGGTCTTCTTAGCGGCGGCTTCAGCCTGCTTCTTCTTCTCATCTTCAGCAGCCTTTGCCTTCGCTTGCTCATCGGCGGTCTTCTTAGCGGCGGCTTCAGCCTGCTTCTTCTTCTCATCTTCAGCAGCCTTTGCCTTCGCTTGCTCATCGGCGGTCTTCTTAGCGGCGGCTTCAGCCTGCTTCTTCTTCTCATCTTCAGCAGCCTTTGCCTTCGCCTGCTCATCCGCGGTCTTCTTAGCGGCGGCTTCAGCCTGCTTCTTATTCTCATCTTCAGCAGCCTTTGCCTTCGCTTGCTCATCGGCGGTCTTCTTAGCGGCGGCTTCAGCCTGCTTCTTATTCTCATCTTCAGCAGCCTTTGCCTTCGCTTGCTCATCGGCGGTCTTCTTAGCGGCGGCGTCAGCCTGCTTCTTCTTCTCATCTTCAGCAGCCTTTGCCTTCGCATGCTCATCGGCGGTCTTCTTAGCGGCGGCTTCAGCCTGCTTCTTATTCTCATCTTCAGCAGCCTTTGCCTTCGCTTGCTCATCGGCGGTCTTCTTAGCGGCGGCATCAGCCTGCTTCTTCTTCTCATCTTCAGCAGCCTTTGCCTTCGCTTGCTCATCGGCGGTCTTCTTAGCGGCGGCGTCAGCCTGCTTCTTCTTCTCATCTTCAGCAGCCTTTGCCTTCGCATGCTCATCGGCGGTCTTCTTAGCGGCGGCTTCAGCCTGCTTCTTATTCTCATCTTCAGCAGCCTTTGCCTTCGCTTGCTCATCGGCGGTCTTCTTAGCGGCGGCATCAGCCTGCTTCTTCTTCTCATCTTCAGCAGCCTTTGCCTTCGCTTGCTCATCGGCGGTCTTCTTAGCGGCGGCTTCAGCCTGCTTCTTCTTCTCATCTTCAGCAGCCTTTGCCTTCGCTTGCTCATCGGCGGTCTTCTTAGCGGCGGCTTCAGCCTGCTTCTTCTTCTCATCTTCAGCAGCCTTTGCCTTCGCTTGCTCATCGGCGGTCTTCTTAGCGGCGGCTTCAGCCTGCTTCTTCTTCTCATCTTCAGCAGCCTTTGCCTTCGCCTGCTCATCCGCGGTCTTCTTAGCGGCGGCTTCAGCCTGCTTCTTATTCTCATCTTCAGCAGCCTTTGCCTTCGCTTGCTCATCGGCGGTCTTCTTAGCGGCGGCTTCAGCCTGCTTCTTATTCTCATCTTCAGCAGCCTTTGCCTTCGCTTGCTCATCGGCGGTCTTCTTAGCGGCGGCGTCAGCCTGCTTCTTCTTCTCATCTTCAGCAGCCTTTGCCTTCGCATGCTCATCGGCGGTCTTCTTAGCGGCGGCTTCAGCCTGCTTCTTATTCTCATCTTCAGCAGCCTTTGCCTTCGCTTGCTCATCGGCGGTCTTCTTAGCGGCGGCATCAGCCTGCTTCTTCTTCTCATCTTCAGCAGCCTTTGCCTTCGCTTGCTCATCGGCGGTCTTCTTAGCGGCGGCTTCAGCCTGCTTCTTCTTCTCATCTTCAGCAGCCTTTGCCTTCGCTTGCTCATCGGCGGTCTTCTTAGCGGCGGCTTCAGCCTGCTTCTTCTTCTCATCTTCAGCAGCCTTTGCCTTCGCTTGCTCATCGGCGGTCTTCTTAGCGGCGGCATCAGCCTGCTTCTTCTTCTCATCTTCAGCAGCCTTTGCCTTCGCTTGCTCATCGGCGGTCTTCTTAGCGGCGGCTTCAGCCTGCTTCTTCTTCTCATCTTCAGCAGCCTTTGCCTTCGCTTGCTCATCGGCGGTCTTCTTAGCGGCGGCTTCAGCCTGCTTCTTCTTCTCATCTTCAGCAGCCTTTGCCTTCGCATGCTCATCGGCGGTCTTCTTAGCGGCGGCTTCAGCCTGCTTCTTATTCTCATCTTCAGCAGCCTTTGCCTTCGCTTGCTCATCGGCGGTCTTCTTAGCGGCGGCTTCAGCCTGCTTCTTATTCTCATCTTCAGCAGCCTTTGCCTTCGCTTGCTCATCGGCGGTCTTCTTAGCGGCGGCATCAGCCTGCTTCTTCTTCTCATCTTCAGCAGCCTTTGCCTTCGCTTGCTCATCGGCGGTCTTCTTAGCGGCGGCTTCAGCCTGCTTCTTCTTCTCATCTTCAGCAGCCTTTGCCTTCGCTTGCTCATCGGCGGTCTTCTTAGCGGCGGCTTCAGCCTGCTTCTTCTTCTCATCTTCAGCAGCCTTTGCCTTCGCTTGCTCATCCGCGGTCTTCTTAGCGGCGGCTTCAGCCTGCTTCTTCTTCTCATCTTCAGCAGACTTTGCTTTCGCTTGCTCATCGGCGGTCTTCTTAGCGGTGGCTTCAGCCTGCTTCTTCTTCTCATCTTCAGCAGACTTTGCCTTCGCTTGCTCATCGGCGGTCTTCTTAGCGGTGGCTTCAGCCTGCTTCTTCTTCTCATCTTCAGCAGCCTTTGCCTTCGCTTGCTCATCGGCGGTCTTCTTAGCGGCGGCTTCAGCCTGCTTCTTCTTCTCATCTTCAGCAGCCTTTGCCTTCGCTTGCTCATCGGCGGTCTTCTTAGCGGCGGCTTCAGCCTGCTTCTTCTTCTCATCTTCAGCAGCCTTTGCCTTCGCTTGCTCATCGGCGGTCTTCTTAGCGGCGGCTTCAGCCTGCTTCTTCTTCTCATCTTCAGCAGCCTTTGCCTTCGCTTGCTCATCGGCGGTCTTCTTAGCGGCGGCTTCAGCCTGCTTCTTCTTCTCATCTTCAGCAGACTTTGCCTTCGCTTGCTCATCGGCGGTCTTCTTAGCGGTGGCTTCAGCCTGCTTCTTCTTCTCATCTTCAGCAGCCTTTGCCTTCGCTTGCTCATCGGCGGTCTTCTTAGCGACGGCTTCAGCCTGCTTCTTCTTCTCATCTTCAGCAGCCTTTGCCTTCGCTTGCTCATCGGCGGTCTTCTTAGCGACGGCTTCAGCCTGTTTCTTCTTCTCATCTTCAGCAGCCTTTGCCTTCGCTTGCTCATCGGCGGTCTTCTTAGCGGCGGCTTCAGCCTGCTTCTTCTTCTCATCTTCAGCAGCCTTTGCCTTCGCTTGCTCATCGGCGGTCTTCTTAGCGGCGGCTTCAGCCTGCTTCTTCTTCTCATCTTCAGCAGCCTTTGCCTTCGCTTGCTCATCGGCGGTCTTCTTAGCGGCGGCTTCAGCCTGCTTCTTCTTCTCATCTTCAGCAGCCTTTACCTTCGCTTGCTCGTCGGCGGTCTTCTTAGCGGCGGCTTCAGCCTGCTTCTTATTCTCATCTTCAGCAGCCTTTGCCTTCGCTTGCTCATCGGCGGTCTTCTTAGCGGCGGCTTCAGCCTGCTTCTTCTTCTCATCTTCAGCAGCCTTTGCCTTCGCTTGCTCATCGGCGGTCTTCTTAGCGGCGGCTTCAGCCTGCTTCTTCTTCTCATCTTCAGCAGCCTTTGCCTTCGCATGCTCATCGGCGGTCTTCTTAGCGGCGGCTTCAGCCTGCTTCTTATTCTCATCTTCAGCAGCCTTTGCCTTCGCTTGCTCATCGGCGGTCTTCTTAGCGGCGGCTTCAGCCTGCTTCTTCTTCTCATCTTCAGCAGCCTTTGCCTTCGCTTGCTCATCGGCGGTCTTCTTAGCGGCGGCGTCAGCCTGCTTCTTCTTCTCATCTTCAGCAGCCTTTGCCTTCGCATGCTCATCGGCGGTCTTCTTAGCGGCGGCTTCAGCCTGCTTCTTCTTCTCATCCTCAGCAGCCTTTGCCTTCGCTTGCTCATCGGCGGTCTTCTTAGCGGCGGCTTCAGCCTGCTTCTTCTTCTCATCTTCAGCAGCCTTTGCCTTCGCTTGCTCATCGGCGGTCTTCTTAGCGGCGGCTTCAGCCTGCTTCTTCTTCTCAACTTCAGCAGCCTTAGACTTCGCTTGCTCATCGGCGGTCTTCTTAGCGGCGGCTTCAGCCTGCTTCTTCTTCTCATCTTCAGCAGCCTTTGCCTTCGCTTGCTCATCGGCGGTCTTCTTAGCGGCGGCGTCAGCCTGCTTCTTCTTCTCATCTTCAGCAGCCTTTGCCTTCGCATGCTCATCGGCGGTCTTCTTAGCGGCGGCTTCAGCCTGCTTCTTATTCTCATCTTCAGCAGCCTTTGCCTTCGCTTGCTCATCGGCGGTCTTCTTAGCGGCGGCTTCAGCCTGCTTCTTCTTCTCATCTTCAGCAGCCTTTGCCTTCGCTTGCTCATCGGCGGTCTTCTTAGCGGCGGCTTCAGCCTGCTTCTTCTTCTCATCTTCAGCAGCCTTTGCCTTCGCTTGCTCATCGGCGGTCTTCTTAGCGGCGGCTTCAGCCTGCTTCTTCTTCTCATCTTCAGCAGCCTTTACCTTCGCTTGCTCGTCGGCGGTCTTCTTAGCGGCGGCTTCAGCCTGCTTCTTATTCTCATCTTCAGCAGCCTTTGCCTTCGCTTGCTCATCGGCGGTCTTCTTAGCGGCGGCTTCAGCCTGCTTCTTCTTCTCATCTTCAGCAGCCTTTGCCTTCGCTTGCTCATCGGCGGTCTTCTTAGCGGCGGCTTCAGCCTGCTTCTTCTTCTCATCTTCAGCAGCCTTTGCCTTCGCTTGCTCATCGGCGGTCTTCTTAGCGGCGGCTTCAGCCTGCTTCTTCTTCTCATATTCAGCAGCCTTTGCCTTCGCTTGCTCATCGGCGGTCTTCTTAGCGACGGCTTCAGCCTGCTTCTTCTTCTCATCTTCAGCAGCCTTTGCCTTCGCTTGCTCATCGGCGGTCTTCTTAGCGGCGGCTTCAGCCTGCTTCTTCTTCTCATCTTCAGCAGCCTTTGCCTTCGCTTGCTCATCGGCGGTCTTCTTAGCGGCGGCTTCAGCCTGCTTCTTCTTCTCATCTTCAGCAGCCTTTGCCTTCGCTTGCTCATCGGCGGTCTTCTTAGCGGCGGCTTCAGCCTGCTTCTTCTTCTCATCTTCAGCAGCCTTTGCCTTCGCTTGCTCATCGGCGGTCTTCTTAGCGGCGGCTTCAGCCTGCTTCTTCTTCTCATCTTCAGCAGCCTTTGCCTTCGCTTGCTCATCGGCGGTCTTCTTAGCGGCGGCTTCAGCCTGCTTCTTCTTCTCATCTTCAGCAGCCTTTGCCTTCGCTTGCTCATCGGCGGTCTTCTTAGCGGCGGCTTCAGCCTGCTTCTTCTTCTCATCTTCAGCAGCCTTTGCCTTCGCTTGCTCATCGGCGGTCTTCTTAGCGGCGGCTTCAGCCTGCTTCTTCTTCTCATCTTCAGCAGCCTTTGCCTTCGCTTGCTCATCGGCGGTCTTCTTAGCGGCGGCTTCAGCCTGCTTCTTCTTCTCATCTTCAGCAGCCTTTGCCTTCGCTTGCTCATCGGCGGTCTTCTTAGCGGCGGCTTCAGCCTGCTTCTTCTTCTCATCTTCAGCAGACTTTGCCTTCGCTTGCTCATCGGCGGTCTTCTTAGCGGTGGCTTCAGCCTGCTTCTTCTTCTCATCTTCAGCAGCCTTTGCCTTCGCTTGCTCATCGGCGGTCTTCTTAGCGACGGCTTCAGCCTGCTTCTTCTTCTCATCTTCAGCAGCCTTTGCCTTCGCTTGCTCATCGGCGGTCTTCTTAGCGGCGGCTTCAGCCTGCTTCTTCTTCTCATCTTCAGCAGCCTTTGCCTTCGCTTGCTCATCGGCGGTCTTCTTAGCGGCGGCTTCAGCCTGCTTCTTCTTCTCATCTTCAGCAGCCTTTGCCTTCGCTTGCTCATCGGCGGTCTTCTTAGCGGCGGCTTCAGCCTGCTTCTTCTTCTCATCTTCAGCAGCCTTTGCCTTCGCTTGCTCATCGGCGGTCTTCTTAGCGGCGGCTTCAGCCTGCTTCTTCTTCTCATCTTCAGCAGCCTTTGCCTTCGCTTGCTCATCGGCGGTCTTCTTAGCGGCGGCTTCAGCCTGCTTCTTCTTCTCATCTTCAGCAGCCTTTGCTTTCGCTTGCTCATCGGCGGTCTTCTTAGCGGCGGCTTCAGCCTGCTTCTTCATCTCGTCTTCAGCAGCCTTGGCCTTTGCAGCAGCTGCATCATCCGCGGTCTTCTTAGCGGCGGCTTCAGCCTGCTTCTTCTTCTCATCTTCAGCAGCTTTTGCCTTCGCTTGCTCATCGGCGGTCTTCTTAGCGGCGGCTTCAGCCTGCTTCTTCTTCACATCTTCAGCAGCCTTTGCCTTCGCTTGCTCATCGGCGGTCTTCTTAGCGGCGGCTTCAGCCTGCTTCTTCTTCTCAACTTCAGCAGCCTTAGACTTCGCTTGCTCATCGGCGGTCTTCTTAGCGGCGGCTTCAGCCTGCTTCTTCTTCTCATCTTCAGCAGCCTTTGCCTTCGCTTGCTCATCGGCGGTCTTCTTAGCGGCGGCTTCAGCCTGCTTCTTCTTCTCATCTTCAGCAGCCTTTACCTTCGCTTGCTCATCGGCGGTCTTCTTAGCGGCGGCTTCAGCCTGCTTCTTATTCTCATCTTCAGCAGCCTTTGCCTTCGCTTGCTCATCGGCGGTCTTCTTAGCGGCGGCTTCAGCCTGCTTCTTCTTCTCATCTTCAGCAGCCTTTGCCTTCGCTTGCTCATCGGCGGTCTTCTTAGCGGCGGCTTCAGCCTGCTTCTTCTTCTCATCTTCAGCAGCCTTTGCCTTCGCTTGCTCATCGGCGGTCTTCTTAGCGGCGGCTTCAGCCTGCTTCTTCTTCTCATCTTCAGCAGCCTTTGCCTTCGCTTGCTCATCGGCGGTCTTCTTAGCGGCGGCTTCAGCCTGCTTCTTCTTCTCATCTTCAGCAGCCTTTGCCTTCGCTTGCTCTTCGGCGGTCTTCTTAGCGGCGGCTTCAGCCTGCTTCTTCTTCTTATCTTCAGCAGCCTTTGCCTTCGCTTGCTCATCCGCGGTCTTCTTAGCGGCGGCTTCAGCCTGCTTCTTCTTCTCACCTTTAGCAGCCGTTGCCTTCGCTTGCTCATCGGCGGTCTTCTTAACGGCGGCTTCAGCCTGCTTTTCCTCTTCCGGTCGTGACAGTGAAGAAGATAACTGGACAAACATTTCTTCTACCTCATCATCTTTGTGATGTGACTGCAACTGTAGAGTAGTATTCACGACCATCTCATCCTCAACGTTAAGATGTTTTGATTCAGACTTCATCTGCTTCTGCTTCTTCTTCTCATCTTCAGCAGCCTTTGCTTTCGCTTGCTCATCGGCGGTCTTCTTAGCGGCGGCTTCAGCCTGCTTCTTCATCTCGTCTTCAGCAGCCTTGGCCTTTGCAGCAGCTGCATCATCGGCGGCCTTCTTAGCGGCGGATTCAGCCTGCTTCTTCTTCTTCTCATCTTCAGCAGCCTTTGCCTTCGCTTGCTCATCGGCGGTCTTCTTAGCGGCGGCTTCAGCCTGCTTCTTCTTCTCATCTTCAGCAGCCTTTGACTTCGCTTGCTCATCGGCGGTCTTCTTAGCGGCGGCTTCAGCCTGCTTCTTCTTCTCATCTTCAGCAGCCTTTGCTTTCGCTTGCTCATCGGCGGTCTTCTTAGCGGCGGCTTCAGCCTGCTTCTTCATCTCGTCTTCAGCAGCCTTGGCCTTTGCAGCAGCTGCATCATCGGCGGCCTTCTTAGCGGCGGCTTCAGCCTGCTTCTTCTTCTCATCTTCAGCAGCCTTTGCCTTCGCTTGCTCATCGGCGGTCTTCTTAGCGGCGGCTTCAGCCTGCTTCTTCTTCTCATCTTCAGCAGCCTTTGCCTTCGCTTGCTCATCGGCGGTCTTCTTAGCGGCGGTTTCAGCTTGCTTCTTCTTCTCATCTTCCGCAGCCTTCGCCTTCGCTTGCTCACCGGCGGTCTTCTTAGCGGCGGCTTCAGCCTGCTTCTTCTTCTCATCTTCAGCAGCCTTTGCCTTCGCTTGCTCATCGGCGGTCTTCTTAGCGGCGGCTTCAGCCTGCTTCTTCTTCTCAACTTCAGCAGCCTTTGCCTTCGCTTGCTCATCGGCGGTCTTCTTAGCGGCGGCTTCAGCCTGTTTCTTCTTCTCATCTTCAGCAGCCTTTGCCTTCGCTTGCTCATCGGCGGTCTTCTTAGCGGCGGCTTCAGCCTGCTTCTTCTTCTCATCTTCAGCAGCCTTTGCCTTCGCTTGCTCATCGGCGGTCTTCTTAGCGGCGGCTTCAGCCTGCTTCTTCTTCTCATCTTCAGCAGCCTTTGCCTTCGCATGCCCATCCGCGGTCTTCTTAGCGGCGGCTTCAGCCTGCTTCTTCTTCTCACCTTCAGCAGCCGTTGCCTTCGCTTGCTCATCGGCGGTTTTCTTAGCGGCGGCTTCAGCCTGCTTCTTCTTCTCATCTTCAGCAGCCTTTGCCTTCGCTTGCTCATCGGCGGTCTTCTTAGCGGCGGCTTCAGCCTGCTTCTTCTTCTCATCTTCAGCAGCCTTTGACTTCGCTTGCTCATCGGCGGTCTTCTTAGCGGCGGCTTCAGCCTGCTTCTTCTTCTTATCTTCAGCAGCCTTTGCCTTCGCTTGCTCATCGGCGGTCTTCTTAGCGGCGGCTTCAGCCTGCTTCTTCTTCTCATCTTCAGCAGCCTTTGCCTTCGCTTGCTCATCGGCGGTCTTCTTAGCGGCGGCTTCAGCCTGCTTCTTCTTCTCATCTTCAGCAGCCTTTGCCTTCGCTTGCTCATCGACAGTCTTCTTAGCGGCGGCTTCAGCCTGCATCTTCTTCTCATCTTCAGCAGCCTTTGCCTTCGCTTGCTCATCGGCGGTCTTCTTAGCGGCGGCTTCAGCCTGCTTCTTCTTCTCATCTTCAGCAGCCTTTGACTTCGCTTGCTCATCGGCGGTCTTCTTAGCGGCGGCTTCAGCCTGCTTCTTCTTCTTATCTTCAGCAGCCTTTGCTTTCGCTTGCTCATCGGCGGTCTTCTTAGCGGCGGCTTCAGCCTGCTTCTTCATCTCGTCTTCAGCAGCCTTTGCCTTCGCTTGCTCATCGGCGGTCTTCTTAGCGGCGGCTTCAGCCTGCTTCTTCTTCTCATCTTCAGCTGCCTTTGCCTTCGCTTGCTCATCGGCGGTCTTCTTAGCGGCGGCTTCAGCTTGCTTCTTCTTCTCATCTTCCGCAGCCTTTGCCTTCGCTTGCTCATCGGCGGTCTTCTTAGCGGCGGCTTCAGCCTGCTTCTTCTTCTCATCTTCAGCAGCCTTTGCCTTCGCTTGCTCATCGACAGTCTTCTTAGCAGCGGCTTCAGCCTGCATCTTCTTCTCATCTTCAGCAGCCTTTGCCTTCGCTTGCTCATCGGCGGTCTTCTTAGCGGCGGCTTCAGCCTGCTTCTTCTTCTCATCTTCAGCAGCCTTTGCCTTCGCTTGCTCATCGACAGTCTTCTTAGCGGCGGCTTCAGCCTGCATCTTCTTCTCATCTTCAGCAGCCTTTGCCTTCGCTTGCTCATCGGCGGTCTTCTTAGCGGCGGCTTCAGCCTGCTTCTTCTTCTCATCTTCAGCAGCCTTTGCCTTCGCTTGCTCATCGGCGGTCTTCTTAGCGGCGGCTTGAGCCTGTTTCTTCTTCTCATCTTCAGCAGCCTTTGCCTTCGCTTGCTCATCGGCGGTCTTCTTAGCGGCGGCTTCAGCCTGCTTCTTCTTCTCATCTTCAGCAGCCTTTGCCTTCGCTTGCTCATCGGCGGTCTTCTTAGCGGCGGCTTCAGCCTGTTTCTTCTTCTCATCTTCAGCAGCCTTTGCCTTCGCTTGCTCATCGGCGGTCTTCTTAGCGGCGGCTTCAGCCTGCTTCTTCTTCTCATCTTCAGCAGCCTTTGCCTTCGCTTGCTCATCGGCGGTCTTCTTAGCGGCGGCGGCAGCCTGCTTCTTCTTCTCATCTTCAGCAGCCTTTGCCTTCGCTTGCTCATCGGCGGTCTTCTTAGCGGCGGCTTCAGCCTGCTTCTTCTTCTCATCTTCAGCAGCCTTTGCCTTCGCTTGCTCATCAGCGGTCTTCTTAGCGGCTGCTTCAGCCTGCTTCTTCTTCTCATCTTCAGCAGCCTTTGCCTTCGCTTGCTCATCAGCGGTCTTCTTAGCGGCGGCTTCAGCCTGCTTCTTCTTCTCATCTTCAGCAGCCTTTGCCTTCGCTTGCTCATCGGCGGTTTTCTTAGCGGCGGCTTCAGCCTGCTTCTTCTTCTCATCTTCAGCAGCCTTTGCCTTCGCTTGCTCATCGGCGGTCTTCTTAGCGGCGGCTTCAGCCTGCTTCTTCTTCTCATCTTCAGCAGCCTTTGCCTTCGCTTGCTCATCGGCGGTCTTCTTAGCGGCGGCTTCAGCCTGTTTCTTCTTCTCATCTTCAGCAGCCTTTGCCTTCGCTTGCTCATCGGCGGTCTTCTTAGCGGCGGCTTCAGCCTGCTTCTTCTTCTCATCTTCAGCAGCCTTTGCCTTCGCTTGCTCATCGGCGGTCTTCTTAGCGGCGGCGGCAGCCTGCTTCTTCTTCTCATCTTCAGCAGCCTTTGCCTTCGCTTGCTCATCGGCGGTCTTCTTAGCGGCGGCTTCAGCCTGCTTCTTCTTCTCATCTTCAGCAGCCTTTGCCTTCGCTTGCTCATCGGCGGTCTTCTTAGCGGCGGCTTCAGCCTGCTTCTTCTTCTCATCTTCAGCAGCCTTTGACTTCGCTTGCTCATCGGCGGTCTTCTTAGCGGCGACTTTAGCCTGCTTCTTCTTCTCATCTTCAGCAGCCTTTGCTTTCGCTTGCTCATCGGCGGTCTTCTTAGCGGCGGCTTCAGCCTGCTTCTTCATCTCGTCTTCAGCAGCCTTTGCCTTCGCTTGCTCATCGGCGGTCTTCTTAGCGGCGGCTTCAGCCTGCTTCTTCTTCTCATCTTCAGCTGCCTTTGCCTTCGCTTGCTCATCGGCGGTCTTCTTAGCGGCGGCTTCAGCCTGCTTCTTCTTCTCATCTTCAGCAGCCTTTGCCTTCGCTTGCTCATCGGCGGTCTTCTTAGCGGCGGCTTCAGCTTGCTTCTTCTTCTCATCTTCAGCAGCCTTTGCCTTCGCTTGCTCAGCGGCGGTCTTCTTAGCGGCGGCTTCAGCCTGCTTCTTCTTCTCATCTTCAGCAGCCTTTGCCTTCGCTTGCTCATCGGCGGTCTTCTTAGCGGCGGCTTCACCCTTCTTCTTCTTCTCATCTTCAGCAGCCTTTGCCTTCGCTTGCTCAGCGGCGGTCTTCTTAGCGGCGGCTTCAGCCTGCTTCTTCTTCTCATCTTCAGCAGCCTTTGCCTTCGCTTGCTCATCGGCGGTCTTCTTAGCGGCGGCTTCAGCTTGCTTCTTCTTCTCATCTTCCGCAGCCTTTGCCTTCGCTTGCTCATCGGCGGTCTTCTTAGCGGCGGCTTCAGCCTGCTTCTTCTTCTCATCTTCAGCAGCCTTTGCCTTCGCTTGCTCATCGGCGGTCTTCTTAGCGGCGGCTTCAGCCTGCTTCTTCTTCTCATCTTCAGCAGCCTTTGCCTTCGCTTGCTCATCGGCGGTCTTCTTAGCGGCGGCTTCAGCCTGCTTCTTCTTCTCATCTTCAGCAGCCTTTGCCTTCGCTTGCTCATCGGCGGTCTTCTTAGCGGCGGCTTCAGCCTGCTTCTTCTTCTCATCTTCAGCAGCCTTTGCCTTCGCTTGCTCATCGGCGGTGTTCTTAGCGGCGGCTTCAGCCTGCTTCTTCTTCTCATCTTCAGCAGCCTTTGCCTTCGCTTGCTCATCAGCGGTCTTCTTAGCGGCGGCTTCAGCCTGCTTCTTCTTCTCATCTTCAGCAGCCTTTGCCTTCGCTTGCTCATCAGCGGTCTTCTTAGCGGCGGCTTCAGCCTGCTTCTTCTTCTCATCTTCAGCAGCCTTTGCCTTCGCTTGCTCATCGGCGGTCTTCTTAGCGGCGGCTTCAGCCTGCTTCTTCTTCTCATCTTCAGCAGCCTTTGCCTTCGCTTGCTCATCGGCGGTCTTCTTAGCGGCGGCTTCAGCCTGCTTCTTCTTCTCATCTTCAGCAGCCTTTGCCTTCGCTTGCTCATCGGCGGTCTTCTTAGCGGCGGATTCAGCCTGCTTCTTCTTCTCATCTTCAACAGCCTTTGCCTTCGTTTGCTCATCGGCGGTCTTCTTAGCGGCGGCATCAGCCTGCTTCTTCTTCTCATCTTCAGCAGCCTTTGCCTTCGCTTGCTCATCGGCGGTCTTCTTAGCGGCGGCTTCAGCCTGCTTCTTCTTCTCGTCTTCAGCAGCCTTTGCTTTCGCTTGCTCATCGGCGGTCTTCTTAGCGGCGGCTTCAGCCTGCTTCTTCATCTCGTCTTCAGTAGCCTTGGCCTTTGCAGCAGCTGCATCATCGGCGGCCTTCTTAGCGGCGGCTTCAGCCTGCTTCTTCTTCTCATCTTCAGCAGCCTTTGCCTTCGCTTGCTCATCGGCGGTCTTCTTAGCGGCGGCTTCAGCCTGCTTTTTCTTCTCATCTTCAGCAGCCTTTACTTTCGCTTGCTCATCGGCGGTCTTCTTAGCGGCGGCTTCAGCCTGCTTCTTCTTCTCATCTTCAGCAGCCTTTGCCTTCGCTTGCTCATCGGCGGTCTTCTTAGCGGCGGCTTCAGCCTGCTTCTTCTTCTCGTCTTCAGCAGCCTTTGCTTTCGCTTGCTCATCGGCGGTCTTCTTAGCGGCGGCTTCAGCCTGCTTCTTCATCTCGTCTTCAGTAGCCTTGGCCTTTGCAGCAGCTGCATCATCGGCGGCCTTCTTAGCGGCGGCTTCAGCCTGCTTCTTCTTCTCATCTTCAGCAGCCTTTGCCTTCGCTTGCTCATCGGCGGTCTTCTTAGCGGCGGCTTCAGCCTGCTTTTTCTTCTCATCTTCAGCAGCCTTTACTTTCGCTTGCTCATCGGCGGTCTTCTTAGCGGCGGCTTCAGCCTGCTTCTTCTTCTCATCTTCAGCAGCCTTTGCCTTCGCTTGCTCATCGGCGGTCTTCTTAGCGGCGGCTTCAGCCTGCTTCTTCTTCTCATCTTCAGCAGCCTTTGCCTTCGCTTGCTCATCGGCGGTCTTCTTAGCGGCGGCTTCAGCCTGCTTCTTCTTCTCATCTTCAGCTGCCTTTGCCTGCGCTTGCTCATCGGCGGTCTTCTTAGCGGCGGCTTCAGCCTGCTTCCTCTTCTCATCTTCAGCAGCCTTTGCCTTCGCTTGCTCATCGGCGGTCTTCTTAGCGGCGGCTTCAGCCTGCTTCCTCTTCTCATCTTCAGCAGCCTTTGCCTTCGCTTGCTCATCGGCGGTCTTCTTAGCGGCGGCTTCAGCCTGCTTCTTCTTCTCATCTTCAGCAGCCTTTACCTTCGCTTGCTCATCGGCGGTCTTCTTAGCGGCGGTTTCAGCCTGCCTCTTCTTCTCATCTTCAGCAGCCTTAGCCTTCGCTTGCTCATCGGCGGTCTTCTTAGCGGCTGCTTCAGCCTGCTTCTTCTTCTCATCTTCAACAGCCTTTGCCTTCGCTTGCTCATCGGCGGTCTTCTTAGCGGCGGCTTCAGCCTGCTTCTTCTTCTCATCTTCAGCCGCCTTTGCCTTCGCTTGCTCATCGGCGGTCTTCTTAGCGGCGGCTTCAGCCTGCTTCTTCTTCTCATCTTCAGCTGCCTTTGCCTTCGCTTGCTCATCGGCGGTCTTCTTAGCGGCGGCTTCAGCCTGCTTCTTCTTCTCATCTTCAGCAGCCTTTGCCTTCGCTTGCTCATCAGCGGTCTTCTTAGCGGCGGCTTCAGCCTGCTTCTTCTTCTCATCTTCAGCAGCCTTTGCCTTCGCTTGCTCATCGGCGGTTTTCTTAGCGGCGGCTTCAGCCTGCTTCTTCTTCTCATCTTCAGCAGCCTTTGCCTGCGCTTGCTCATCGGCGGTCTTCTTAGCGGCGGATTCAGCCTGCTTCTTCTTCTCATCTTCAGCAGCCTTTGCCTTCTCTTGCTCATCGGCGGTCTTCTTAGAGGCGGCTTCAGTCTGCTTCTTCTTCTCATCTTCAGCAGCCTTTGCCTTCGCTTGCTCATCGGCGGTCTTCTTAGCGGCGGCTTCAGCCTGCTTCTTCTTCTCATCTTCAGCAGCCTTTGCCTTCGCTTGCTCATCGGCGGTCTTCTTAGCGGCGGCTTCAGCCTGCTTCTTCTTCTCATCTTCAGCAGCCTTTGCCTTCGCTTGCTCATCGGCGGTCTTCTTAGCGGCGGCTTCAGCCTGCTTCTTCTTCTCATCTTCAGCAGCCTTTGCCTTCGCTTGCTCATCGGCGGTCTTCTTAGCGGCGGCTTCAGCCTGCTTCTTCTTCTCATCTTCAGCAGCCTTTGCCTTCGCTTGCTCATCGGCGGTCTTCTTAGCGGCGGCTTCAGCCTGCTTCTTCTTCTCATCTTCAGCAGCCTTTGCCTTCGTTTGCTCATCGGCGGTCTTCTTAGCGGCGGCTTCAGCCTGCTTCTTCTTCTCATCTTCAGCCGCCTTTGCCTTCGCTTGCTCATCGGCGGTCTTCTTAGCGGCGGCTTCAGCCTGCTTCTTCTTCTCATCTTCAGCTGCCTTTGCCTTCGCTTGCTCATCGGCGGTCTTCTTAGCGGCGGCTTCAGCCTGCTTCTTCTTCTCATCTTCAGCAGCCTTTGCCTTCGCTTGCTCATCAGCGGTCTTCTTAGCGGCGGCTTCAGCCTGCTTCTTCTTCTCATCTTCAGCAGCCTTTGCCTTCGCTTGCTCATCGGCGGTTTTCTTAGCGGCGGCTTCAGCCTGCTTCTTCTTCTCATCTTCAGCAGCCTTTGCCTGCGCTTGCTCATCGGCGGTCTTCTTAGCGGCGGATTCAGCCTGCTTCTTCTTCTCATCTTCAGCAGCCTTTGCCTTCTCTTGCTCATCGGCGGTCTTCTTAGAGGCGGCTTCAGTCTGCTTCTTCTTCTCATCTTCAGCAGCCTTTGCCTTCGCTTGCTCATCGGCGGTCTTCTTAGCGGCGGCTTCAGCCTGCTTCTTCTTCTCATCTTCAGCAGCCTTTGCCTTCGCTTGCTCATCGGCGGTCTTCTTAGCGGCGGCTTCAGCCTGCTTCTTCTTCTCATCTTCAGCAGCCTTTGCCTTCGCTTGCTCATCGGCGGTCTTCTTAGCGGCGGCTTCAGCCTGCTTCTTCTTCTCATCTTCAGCAGCCTTTGCCTTCGCTTGCTCATCGGCGGTCTTCTTAGCGGCGGCTTCAGCCTGCTTCTTCTTCTCATCTTCAGCAGCCTTTGCCTTCGCTTGCTCATCGGCGGTCTTCTTAGCGGCGGCTTCAGCCTGCTTCTTCTTCTCATCTTCAGCAGCTTTTGCCTTCGCTTGCTTATCAGCGGTCTTCTTAGCGGCGGCTTCAGCCTGCTTCTTCTTCTCATCTTCATCAGCCTTTGCCTTCGCTTGCTCATCGGCGGTCTTCTTAGCGGCGGCTTCAGCCTGCTTCTTCTTCTCATCTTCAGCAGCCTTTGCCTTCGCTTGCTCATCGGCGGTCTTCATAGCGGCGGCTTCAGCCTGCTTCTTCTTCTCATCTTCAGCAGCCTTTGCCTTCGCTTGCTCATCGGCGGTCTTCTTAGCGGCGGCTTCAGCCTGCTTCTTCTTCTCATCTTCAGCAGCTTTTGCCTTCGCTTGCTCATCAGCGGTCTTCTTAGCGGCGGCTTCAGCCTGCTTCTTCTTCTCATCTTCAGCAGCCTTTGCCTTCGCTTGCTCATCGGCGGTCTTCTTAGCGGCGGCTTCAGCCTGCTTCTTCTTCTCATCTTCAGCAGCCTTTGCCTTCGCTTGCTCATCGGCGGTCTTCTTAGCGGCGGCTTCAGCCTGCTTCTTCTTCTCATCTTCAGCAGCCTTTGCCTTCGCTTGCTCATCGGCGGTCTTCTTAGCGGCGGCTTCAGCCTGCTTCTTCTTCTCATCTTCAGCAGCCTTTGCCTTCGCTTGCTCATCGGCGGTCTTCATAGCGGCGGCTTCAGCCTGCTTCTTCTTCTCATCTTCAGCAGCCTTTGCCTTCGCTTGCTCATCGGCGGTCTTCTTAGCGGCGGCTTCAGCCTGCTTCTTCTTCTCATCTTCAGCAGCTTTTGCCTTCGCTTGCTCATCAGCGGTCTTCTTAGCGGCGGCTTCAGCCTGCTTCTTCTTCTCATCTTCAGCAGCCTTTGCCTTCGCTTGCTCATCGGCGGTCTTCTTAGCGGCGGCTTCAGCCTGCTTCTTCTTCTCATCTTCAGCAGCCTTTGCCTTCGCTTGCTCATCGGCGGTCTTCTTAGCGGCGGCTTCAGCCTGCTTCTTCTTCTCATATTCAGCAGCCTTTGCCTTCGCTTGCTCATCGGCGGTCTTCTTAGCGGCGGCTTCAGCCTGCTTCTTCTTCTCATCTTCAGCAGCCTTTGCCTTCGCTAGCTCATCGGCGGTCTTCTTAGCGGCGGCTTCAGCCTGCTTCTTCTTCTCATCTTCAGCAGCCTTTGCCTTCGCTTGCTCATCGGCGGTCTTCTTAGCGGCGGCTTCAGCCTGCTTCTTCTTCTCATCTTCAGCAGCCTTTGCCTTCGCTTGCTCGTCGGCGGTCTTCATAGCGGCGGCTTCAGCCTGCTTCTTCTTCTCATCTTCAGCAGCCTTTGCCTTCGCTTGCTCATCGGCGGTCTTCATAGCGGCGGCTTCAGCCTGCTTCTTCTTCTCATCTTCAGCAGCCTTTGCCTTCGCTTGCTCATCGGCGGTCTTCTTAGCGGCGGCTTCAGCCTGCTTCTTCTTCTCATCTTCAGCAGCCTTTGCCTTCGCTTGCTCATCGGCGGTCTTATTAGCGGCGGCTTCAGCCTGCTTCTTCTTCTCATCTTCAGCAGCCTTTGCCTTCGCTTGCTCATCGGCGGTCTTCATAGCGGCGGCTTCAGCCTGCTTCTTCTTCTCATCTTCAGCAGCCTTTGCCTTCGCTTGCTCATCGGCGGTCTTCTTAGCGGCGGCTTCAGCCTGCTTCTTCTTCTCATCTTCAGCAGCCTTTGCCTTCGCTTGCTCATCGGCGGTCTTCTTAGCGGCGGCTTCAGCCTGCTTCTTCTTCTCATCTTCAGCAGCCTTTGCCTTCGCTTGCTCATCGGCGGTCTTCATAGCGGCGGCTTCAGCCTGCTTCTTCTTCTCATCTTCAGCAGCCTTTGCCTTCGCTTGCTCATCGGCGGTCTTCATAGCGGCGGCTTCAGCCTGCTTCTTCTTCTCATCTTCAGCAGCCTTTGCCTTCGCTTGCTCATCGGCGGTCTTCTTAGCGGCGGCTTCAGCCTGCTTCTTCTTCTCATCTTCAGCAGCCTTTGCCTTCGCTTGCTCATCGGCGGTCTTATTAGCGGCGGCTTCAGCCTGCTTCTTCTTCTCATCTTCAGCAGCCTTTGCCTTCGCTTGCTCATCGGCGGTCTTATTAGCGGCGGCTTCAGCCTGCTTCTTCTTCTCATCTTCAGCAGCCTTTGCCTTCGCTTGCTCATCGGCGGTCTTCTTAGCGGCGGCTTCAGCCTGCTTCTTCTTCTCATCTTCAGCAGCCTTTGCCTTCGCTTGCTCATCGGCGGTCTTCTTAGCGGCGGCTTCAGCCTGCTTCTTCTCATCTTCAGCAGCCTTTGCCTTCGCTTGCTCATCGGCGGTCTTCTTAGCGGCGGCTTCAGCCTGCTTCTTCTTCTCATCTTCAGCAGCCTTTACCTTCGCTTGCTCATCGGCGGTCTTCTTAGCGGCGGCTTCAGCCTGCTTCTTCTCATCTTCAGCAGCCTTTGCCTTCGCTTGCTCATCGGCGGTCTTCTTAGCGGCGGCTTCAGCCTGCTTCTTCTTCTCATCTTCAACAGCCTTTGCCTTCGCTTGCTCATCGGCGGTCTTCTTAGCGGCGGCTTCAGCCTGCTTCTTCTTCTCATCTTCAGCAGCCTTTGCCTTCGCTTGCTCATCGGCGGTCTTCTTAGCGGCGGCTTCAGCCTGCTTCTTCTTCTCATCTTCAGCTGCCTTTGCCTTCGCTTGCTCATCGGCGGTCTTCTTAGCGGCGGCTTCAGCCTGCTTCTTCTTCTCATCTTCAGCAGCCTTTGCCTTCGCTTGCTCATCGGCGGTCTTATTAGCGGCGGCTTCGGCCTGCTTCTTCTTCTCATCTTCAGCAGCCTTTGCCTTCGCTTGCTCATCGGCGGTCTTCTTAGCGGCGGCTTCAGCCTGCTTCTTCTCATCTTCAGCAGCCTTTGCCTTCGCTTGCTCATCGGCGGTCTTCTTAGCGGCGGCTTCAGCCTGCTTCTTCTTCTCATCTTCAGCAGCCTTTACCTTCGCTTGCTCATCGGCGGTCTTCTTAGCGGCGGCTTCAGCCTGCTTCTTCTCATCTTCAGCAGCCTTTGCCTTCGCTTGCTCATCGGCGGTCTTCTTAGCGGCGGCTTCAGCCTGCTTCTTCTTCTCATCTTCAACAGCCTTTGCCTTCGCTTGCTCATCGGCGGTCTTCTTAGCGGCGGCTTCAGCCTGCTTCTTCTCATCTTCAGCAGCCTTTGCCTTCGCTTGCTCATCGGCGGTCTTCTTAGCGGCGGCTTCAGCCTGCTTCTTCTTCTCATCTTCAGCAGCCTTTGCCTTCGCTTGCTCATCGGCGGTCTTCTTAGCGGCGGCTTCAGCCTGCTTCTTCTTCTCATCTTCAGCTGCCTTTGCCTTCGCTTGCTCATCGGCGGTCTTCTTAGCGGCGGCTTCAGCCTGCTTCTTCTTCTCATCTTCAGCAGCCTTTGCCTTCGCTTGCTCATCGGCGGTCTTCTTAGCGGCGGCTTCAGCCTGCTTCTTCTTCTCATCTTCAGCAGCTTTTGCCTTCGCTTGCTCATCAGCGGTCTTCTTAGCGGCGGCTTCAGCCTGCTTCTTCTTCTCATCTTCAGCAGCCTTTGCCTTCGCTTGCTCATCGGCGGTCTTCTTAGCGGCGGCTTCAGCCTGCTTCTTCTTCTCATCTTCAGCAGCCTTTGCCTTCGTTTGCTCATCGGCGGTCTTCTTAGCGGCGGCTTCAGACTGCTTCTTCTTCTCATCTTCAGCAGCCTTTGCCTTCGCTTGCTCATCGGCGGTCTTCTTAGCGGCGGCTTCAGCCTGCTTCTTCTTCTCATCTTCAGCAGCCTTTGCCTTCGCTTGCTCATCGGCGGTCTTCATAGCGGCGGCTTCAGCCTGCTTCTTCGTCTCATCTTCAGCAGCCTTTGCCTTCGCTTGCTCATCGGCGGTCTTATTAGCGGCGGCTTCGGCCTGCTTCTTCTTCTCATCTTCAGCAGCCTTTGCCTTCGCTTGCTCATCGGCGGTCTTCTTAGCGGCGGCTTCAGCCTGCTTCTTCTCATCTTCAGCAGCCTTTGCCTTCGCTTGCTCATCGGCGGTCTTCTTAGCGGCGGCTTCAGCCTGCTTCTTCTTCTCATCTTCAGCAGCCTTTGCCTTCGCTTGCTCATCGGCGGTCTTCATAGCGGCGGCTTCAGCCTGCTTCTTCGTCTCATCTTCAGCAGCCTTTGCCTTCGCTTGCTCATCGGCGGTCTTATTAGCGGCGGCTTCGGCCTGCTTCTTCTTCTCATCTTCAGCAGCCTTTGCCTTCGCTTGCTCATCGGCGGTCTTCTTAGCGGCGGCTTCAGCCTGCTTCTTCTCATCTTCAGCAGCCTTTGCCTTCGCTTGCTCATCGGCGGTCTTCTTAGCGACGGCTTCAGCCTGCTTCTTCTTCTCATCTTCAGCAGCCTTTACCTTCGCTTGCTCATCGGCGGTCTTCTTAGCGGCGGCTTCAGCCTGCTTCTTCTCATCTTCAGCAGCCTTTGCCTTCGCTTGCTCATCGGCGGTCTTCTTAGCGGCGGCTTCAGCCTGCTTCTTCTTCTCATCTTCAACAGCCTTTGCCTTCGCTTGCTCATCGGCGGTCTTCTTAGCGGCGGCTTCAGCCTGCTTCTTCTTCTCATCTTCAACAGCCTTTGCCTTCGCTTGCTCATCGGCGGTCTTCTTAGCGGCGGCTTCAGCCTGCTTCTTCTTCTCATCTTCAGCAGCCTTTGCCTTCGCTTGCTCATCGGCGGTCTTCTTAGCGGCGGCTTCAGCCTGCTTCTTCTTCTCATCTTCAGCTGCCTTTGCCTTCGCTTGCTCATCGGCGGTCTTCTTAGCGGCGGCTTCAGCCTGCTTCTTCTTCTCATCTTCAGCAGCCTTTGCCTTCGCTTGCTCATCGGCGGTCTTCTTAGCGGCGGCTTCAGCCTGCTTCTTCTTCTCATCTTCAGCAGCCTTTGCCTTCGCTTGCTCATCGGCGGTCTTCTTAGCGGCGGCTTCAGCCTGCTTCTTCTTCTCATCTTCAGCAGCCTTTGCCTTCGCTTGCTCATCGGCGGTCTTCTTAGCGGCGGCTTCAGCCTGCTTCTTCTTCTCATCTTCAGCTGCCTTTGCCTTCGCTTGCTCATCGGCGGTCTTCTTAGCGGCGGCTTCAGCCTGCTTCTTCTTCTCATCTTCAGCAGCCTTTGCCTTCGCTTGCTCATCGGCGGTCTTCTTAGCGGCGGCTTCAGCCTGCTTCTTCTTCTCATCTTCAGCAGCCTTTGCCTTCGCTTGCTCATCGGCGGTCTTCTTAGCGGCGGCTTCAGCCTGCTTCTTCTTCTCATCTTCAGCAGCCTTTGCCTTCGCTTGCTCATCGGCGGTCTTCTTAGCGGCGGCTTCAGCCTGCTTCTTCTTCTCATATTCAGCAGCCTTTGCCTTCGCTTGCTCATCGGCGGTCTTCTTAGCGGCGGCTTCAGCCTGCTTCTTCTTCTCATCTTCAGCAGCCTTTGCCTTCGCTTGCTCATCGGCGGTCTTCTTAGCGGCGGCTTCAGCCTGCTTCTTCTTCTCATCTTCAGCAGCCTTTGCCTTCGCTTGCTCATCGGCGGTCTTCTTAGCGGCGGCTTCAGCCTGCTTCTTCTTCTCATCTTCAGCAGCCTTTGCCTTCGCTTGCTCATCGGCGGTCTTCTTAGCGGCGGCTTCAGCCTGCTTCTTCTTCTCATCTTCAGCAGCCTTTGCCTTCGCTTGCTCATCGGCGGTCTTCTTAGCGGCGGCTTCAGCCTGCTTCTTCTTCTCATCTTCAGCTGCCTTTGCCTTCGCTTGCTCATCGGCGGTCTTCTTAGCGGCGGCTTCAGCCTGCTTCTTCTTCTCATCTTCAGCAGCCTTTGCCTTCGCTTGCTCATCGGCGGTCTTCTTAGCGGCGGCTTCAGCCTGCTTCTTCTTCTCATCTTCAGCAGCCTTTGCCTTCGCTTGCTCATCGGCGGTCTTCTTAGCGGCGGCTTCAGCCTGCTTCTTCTTCTCATCTTCAGCAGCCTTTGCCTTCGCTTGCTCATCGGCGGTCTTCTTAGCGGCGGCTTCAGCCTGCTTCTTCTTCTCATATTCAGCAGCCTTTGCCTTCGCTTGCTCATCGGCGGTCTTCTTAGCGGCGGCTTCAGCCTGCTTCTTCTTCTCATCTTCAGCAGCCTTTGCCTTCGCTTGCTCATCGGCGGTCTTCTTAGCGGCGGCTTCAGCCTGCTTCTTCTTCTCATCTTCAGCAGCCTTTGCCTTCGCTTGCTCATCGGCGGTCTTCTTAGCGGCGGCTTCAGCCTGCTTCTTCTTCTCATCTTCAGCAGCCTTTGCCTTCGCTTGCTCATCGGCGGTCTTCTTAGCGGCGGCTTCAGCCTGCGTCTTCTTCTCATCTTCAGCAGCCTTTGCCTTCGCTTGCTCATCGGCGGTCTTCTTAGCGGCGGCTTCAGCCTGCTTCTTCTTCTCATCTTCAGCAGCCTTTGCCTTCGCTTGCTCATCGGCGGTCTTCTTAGCGGCGGCTTCAGCCTGCTTCTTCTCATCTTCAGCAGCCTTTGCCTTCGCTTGCTCATCGGCGGTCTTCTTAGCGGCGGCTTCAGCCTGCTTCTTCTTCTCATCTTCAACAGCCTTTGCCTTCGCTTGCTCATCGGCGGTCTTCTTAGCGGCGGCTTCAGCCTGCTTCTTCTTCTCATCTTCAGCAGCCTTTGCCTTCGCTTGCTCATCGGCGGTCTTCTTAGCGGCGGCTTCAGCCTGCTTCTTCTCATCTTCAGCAGCCTTTGCCTTCGCTTGCTCATCGGCGGTCTTCTTAGCGGCGGCTTCAGCCTGCTTCTTCTTCTCATCTTCAACAGCCTTTGCCTTCGCTTGCTCATCGGCGGTCTTCTTAGCGGCGGCTTCAGCCTGCTTCTTCTTCTCATCTTCAGCAGCCTTTGCCTTCGCTTGCTCATCGGCGGTCTTCTTAGCGGCGGCTTCAGCCTGCTTCTTCTTCTCATCTTCAGCTGCCTTTGCCTTCGCTTGCTCATCGGCGGTCTTCTTAGCGGCGGCTTCAGCCTGCTTCTTCTTCTCATCTTCAGCAGCCTTTGCCTTCGCTTGCTCATCGGCGGTCTTCTTAGCGGCGGCTTCAGCCTGCTTCTTCTTCTCATCTTCAGCAGCCTTTGCCTTCGCTTGCTCATCGGCGGTCTTCTTAGCGGCGGCTTCAGCCTGCTTCTTCTTCTCATCTTCAGCAGCCTTTGCCTTCGCTTGCTCATCGGCGGTCTTCTTAGCGGCGGCTTCAGCCTGCTTCTTCTTCTCATATTCAGCAGCCTTTGCCTTCGCTTGCTCATCGGCGGTCTTCTTAGCGGCGGCTTCAGCCTGCTTCTTCTTCTCATCTTCAGCAGCCTTTGCCTTCGCTTGCTCATCGGCGGTCTTCTTAGCGGCGGCTTCAGCCTGCTTCTTCTTCTCATCTTCAGCAGCCTTTGCCTTCGCTTGCTCATCGGCGGTCTTCTTAGCGGCGGCTTCAGCCTGCTTCTTCTTCTCATCTTCAGCAGCCTTTGCCTTCGCTTGCTCATCGGCGGTCTTCTTAGCGGCGGCTTCAGCCTGCTTCTTCTTCTCATCTTCAGCAGCCTTTGCCTTCGCTTGCTCATCGGCGGTCTTCTTAGCGGCGGCTTCAGCCTGCTTCTTCTTCTCATCTTCAGCAGCCTTTGCCTTCGCTTGCTCATCGGCGGTCTTCTTAGCGGCGGCTTCAGCCTGCTTCTTCTTCTCATCTTCAGCAGCCTTTGCCTTCGCTTGCTCATCGGCGGTCTTCTTAGCGGCGGCTTCAGCCTGCTTCTTCTTCTCATCTTCAGCAGCCTTTGCCTTCGCTTGCTCATCGGCGGTCTTCTTAGCGGCGGCTTCAGCCTGCTTCTTCTTCTCATCTTCAGCAGCCTTTGCCTTCGCTTGCTCATCGGCGGTCTTCTTAGCGGCGGCTTCAGCCTGCTTCTTCTTCTCATCTTCAGCAGCCTTTGCCTTCGCTTGCTCATCGGCGGTCTTCTTAGCGGCGGCTTCTGCCTGCTTCTTCTTCTCATCTTCAGCAGCCTTTGTCTTCGCTTGCTCATCGGCGGTCTTCTTAGCGGCGGATTCGGCCTTTTCTTCCTCTTCTGATCGAGGCAGTGAAGCTGATAGCTGGACAAACATTTCTTCTACCTCATCATCTTTGTGATGCGACTGCAATTGTAGAGTAGTGTTCACGACCATCTCATCTTCATCATAAAGATCCTTTGATTGATACATATCTTCAGCGTTACTCTCTTCAAGTGCATGAACATTTTCCGTCGATTGATCAAATCGCCAGTCATTCTCCTCGATTTCTGGTTCTTCAACTATTGTGGAATCATCCACTACTCTTTTTTCATCGTGAATGTCTTGTTCAAACACGAAATCATATTGTTGTGTTTTGAATGACTCTGATTCAAAACAGTCGGCGATCACTTCAACTTCAATTGAAGCAAAGTAGTGAGGATTGTCAAATGAGAATTCAACTTTCTCGTCAGACATACACGATTTATCCTCATCGAAGGGCGCTTTCTTAACAGGTCGGAGCCTTGAGAGCTCAGTTGAATCGAATGATTCGGAAAGGACTTCAACTTCGATAGATGCATGGTATGGGTCGTTCTTGAATTCATGGTCCACTGATACATCCTGACTATCGACTGATCTATCATCCTTTTCACTGGGCTTTGTTGCTTCAGATGGCATGACATCTTCAATCGGCTCAATCTGTTCGAATGGCTTGGGTGCTTCGGTGATGGTCTGCTCCTCAACCTTCTCTACGACAGCAGGAGTGACTTCTTCTGCAGGCTTCTCGGCAGGTGCAGCCTTCTCCTCCTTCCGTTCGATTAGCTTGGGAGCTTCAGTGATGGGCTGCTCCTCAACCTTCTCTACGACAGCAGGAGTGACTTCTTCTGCAGGCTTCTCGGCAGGTGCAGCCGGTTCCTCCTTCTGTTCGATTGGCTTGGGAGCTTCAGTGATGGGCTGCTCCACAACCTTCTCTACGACATCAGGAGTGACTTCTTCTGCAGGCTTCTCGGCAGGTGCAGCCGGCTCTTCCTTCTGTTCGATTGGTTTGGGAGCTTCAGTGATGGGCTGCTCCTCAACCTTCTCTACGACAGCAGGAGTGACTTCTTCTGCAGGCTTCTCGGCAGGTGCAGCCGGCTCCTCCTTCTCTTCGATTGGCTTGGGAGCTTCAGTGATGGGCTGCTCCTCAACCTTCTCTACGACAGCAGGAGTGACTTCTTCTGCAGGCTTCTCGGCAGGTGCAGCCGGCTCCTCCTTCTCTTCGATTGGCTTGGGAGCTTCAGTGATGGGCTGCTCCTCAACCTTCTCTACGACAGCAGGAGTGACTTCTTCTGCAGGCTTCTCGGCAGGTGCAGCCGGCTCCTCCTTCTCTTCGATTGGCTTGGGAGCTTCAGTGATGGGCTGCTCCTCAACCTTCTCTACGACAGCAGGAGTGACTTCTTCTGCAGGCTTCTCGGCAGGTGCAGCCGGCTCCTCCTTCTCTTCGATTGGCTTGGGAGCTTCAGTGATGGGCTGCTCCTCAACCTTCTCTACGACAGCAGGAGTGACTTCTTCTGCAGGCTTCTCGGCAGGTGCAGCCGGTTCCTCCTTCTGTTCGATTGGCTTGGGAGCTTCAGTGATGGGCTGCTCCACAACCTTCTCTACGACATCAGGAGTGACTTCTTCTGCAGGCTTCTCGGCAGGTGCAGCCGGCTCTTCCTTCTGTTCGATTGGTTTGGGAGCTTCAGTGATGGGCTGCTCCTCAACCTTCTCTACGACAGCAGGAGTGACTTCTTCTGCAGGCTTCTCGGCAGGTGCAGCCGGCTCCTCCTTCTCTTCGATTGGCTTGGGAGCTTCAGTGATGGGCTGCTCCTCAACCTTCTCTACGACAGCAGGAGTGACTTCTTCTGCAGGCTTCTCGGCAGGTGCAGCCGGCTCCTCCTTCTCTTCGATTGGCTTGGGAGCTTCAGTGATGGGCTGCTCCTCAACCTTCTCTACGACAGCAGGAGTGACTTCTTCTGCAGGCTTCTCGGCAGGTGCAGCCGGCTCCTCCTTCTCTTCGATTGGCTTGGGAGCTTCAGTGATGGGCTGCTCCTCAACCTTCTCTACGACAGCAGGAGTGACTTCTTCTGCAGGCTTCTCGGCAGGTGCAGCCGGCTCCTCCTTCTCTTCGATTGGCTTGGGAGCTTCAGTGATGGGCTGCTCCTCAACCTTCTCTACGACAGCAGGAGTGACTTCTTCTGCAGGCTTCTCGGCAGGTGCAGCCGGCTCCTCCTTCTCTTCGATTGGCTTGGGAGCTTCAGTGATGGGCTGCTCCTCAACCTTCTCTACGACAGCAGGAGTGACTTCCTCAGCAGGCCTCTCGACGGGTTCGGCTGGCTCCTCCTTCTGTTCGACGACCTTGGTAGCCTCGGTGACGATCTGCTCGGCCTCAACAACGGCCGGAGCTGTAGCCTCTTCGGCGATTGTTTCTTCAGGAGCTGCTGCTTTTCGCGCTGCTCTCTTGACAGTGACGTCGACTGCCTCGAAGCTCTCAGCGATAACCTCTACTTCGATCGAAGAGAAGAAATGTTGATTAGTTAACAGCAGATCAGCAGTGACTTCAGATTCAATTTCAACAAGTGACTTGTCTTCAATCCCCACTGTCTGCTGCAGAGTGACTTCTTCTGCAGGCTTCTCGGCAGGTGCAGCCGGTTCCTCCTTCTGTTCGATTGGCTTGGGAGCTTCAGTGATGGGCTGCTCCGCAACCTTCTCTACGACAGCAGGAGTGACTTCTTCTGCAGGCTTCTCGGCGGGTGCAGCCGGCTCCTCCTTCTCTTCGATTGGCTTGGGAGCTTCAGTGATGGGCTGCTCCTCAACCTTCTCTACGACAGCAGGAGTAACTTCTTCTGCAGGCTTCTCGGTAGGTGCAGCCGGTTCCTCCTTCTGTTCGATTGGCTTGGGAGCTTCAGTGATGGGCTGCTCCGCAACCTTCTCTACGACAGCAGGAGTCACTTCTTCTGCAGGCTTCTCGGCAGGTGCAGCCGGTTCCTCCTTCTGTTCGATTGGCTTGGGAGCTTCAGTGATGGGCTGCTCCGCAACCTTCTCTACGACAGCAGGAGTCACTTCTTCTGCAGGCTTCTCGGCAGGTGCAGCCGGCTCCTCCTTCTGTTCGATTGGCTTGGGAGCTTCAGTGATGGGCTGCTCCGCAACCTTCTCTACGACAGCAGGAGTCACTTCTTCTGCAGGCTTCTCGGCAGGTGCAGCCGGCTCCTCCTTCTCTTCGATTGGCTTGGGAGCTTCAGTGATGGGCTGCTCCTCAACCTTCTCTACGACAGCAGGAGTGACTTCTTCTGCAGGCTTCTCGGCAGGTGCAGCCGGTTCCTCCTTCTGTTCGATTGGCTTGGGAGCTTCAGTCATGGGCTGCTCCTCAACCTTCTCTACGACAGCAGGAGTGACTTCTTCTGCAGGCTTCTCGGCAGGTGCAGCCGGTTCCTCCTTCTGTTCGATTGGCTTGGGAGCTTCAGTCATGGGCTGCTCCTCAACCTTCTCTACGACAGCAGGAGTGACTTCCTCAGCAGGCCTCTCGACGGGTTCGGCTGGCTCCTCCTTCTGTTCGACGACCTTGGCAGCCTCGGTGACGATCTGCTCGGCCTCAACAACGGCCGGAGCTGTAGCCTCTTCGGCGATTGTTTCTTCAGGAGCTGCTGCTTTTCGCGCTGCTCTCTTGACTGTGACGTCGACTGCCTCGAAGCTCTCAGCGATAACCTCTACTTCGATCGAAGAGAAGAAATGTTGATTAGTTAACAGCAGATCAGCAGTGACTTCAGATTCAATTTCAACAAGTGACTTGTCTTCAATCCCCACTGTCTGCTGCAGAGTGACTTCTTCTGCAGGCTTCTCGGCAGGTGCAGCCGGTTCCTCCTGTTCGATTGGCTTGGGAGCTTCAGTCGTGGGCTGCTCCGCAACCTTCTCTACGACAGCAGGAGTGACTTCTTCTGCAGGCTTCTCGGCAGGTGCAGCCGGCTCCTCCTTCTGTTCGATTGGCTTGGGAGCTTCAGTCATGGGCTGCTCCGCAACCTTCTCTACGACAGCAGGAGTGACTTCTTCTGCAGGCTTCTCGGCGGGTGCAGCCGGCTCCTCCTTCTCTTCGATTGGCTTGGGAGCTTCAGTGATGGGCTGCTCCTCAACCTTCTCTACGACAGCAGGAGTCACTTCTTCTGCAGGCTTCTCGGCAGGTGCAGCCGGCTCCTCCTTCTCTTCGATTGGCTTGGGAGCTCCAGTGATGGGCTGCTCCTCAACCTTCTCTACGACAGCAGGAGTGACTTCCTCTGCAGGCCTCTCGACGGGTTCGGCTGGCTCCTCCTTCTGTTCGACGACCTTGGCAGCCTCGGTGACGATCTGCTCGGCCTCAACAACGGCAGGAGCTGTAGCCTCTTCGGCGATTGTTTCTTCAGGAGCTGCTGCTTTTCGCGCTGCTCTCTTGACAGTGACGTCGACTGCCTCGAAGCTCTCAGCGATAACCTCTACTTCGATCGAAGAGAAGAAATGTTGATTAGTGAACAGCAGATCAGCAGTGACTTCGGATTCAATTTCAACAATTGACTTATCTTCAATCCCCACTGTCTGCTGCAGAGTGACTTCTTCTGCAGGCTTCTCGGCAGGTGCAGCCGGTTCCTCCTTCTGTTCGATTGGCTTGGGAGCTTCAGTGATGGGCTGCTCCGCAACCTTCTCTACGACAGCAGGAGTCACTTCTTCTGCAGGCTTCTCGGCAGGTGCAGCCGGCTCCTCCTTCTGTTCGATTGGCTTGGGAGCTTCAGTGATGGGCTGCTCCGCAACCTTCTCTACGACAGCAGGAGTCACTTCTTCTGCAGGCTTCTCGGCAGGTGCAGCCGGCTCCTCCTTCTCTTCGATTGGCTTGGGAGCTTCAGTGATGGGCTGCTCCTCAACCTTCTCTACGACAGCAGGAGTGACTTCTTCTGCAGGCTTCTCGGCAGGTGCAGCCGGTTCCTCCTTCTGTTCGATTGGCTTGGGAGCTTCAGTCATGGGCTGCTCCTCAACCTTCTCTACGACAGCAGGAGTGACTTCTTCTGCAGGCTTCTCGGCAGGTGCAGCCGGTTCCTCCTTCTGTTCGATTGGCTTGGGAGCTTCAGTCATGGGCTGCTCCTCAACCTTCTCTACGACAGCAGGAGTGACTTCCTCAGCAGGCCTCTCGACGGGTTCGGCTGGCTCCTCCTTCTGTTCGACGACCTTGGCAGCCTCGGTGACGATCTGCTCGGCCTCAACAACGGCCGGAGCTGTAGCCTCTTCGGCGATTGTTTCTTCAGGAGCTGCTGCTTTTCGCGCTGCTCTCTTGACTGTGACGTCGACTGCCTCGAAGCTCTCAGCGATAACCTCTACTTCGATCGAAGAGAAGAAATGTTGATTAGTTAACAGCAGATCAGCAGTGACTTCAGATTCAATTTCAACAAGTGACTTGTCTTCAATCCCCACTGTCTGCTGCAGAGTGACTTCTTCTGCAGGCTTCTCGGCAGGTGCAGCCGGTTCCTCCTGTTCGATTGGCTTGGGAGCTTCAGTCGTGGGCTGCTCCGCAACCTTCTCTACGACAGCAGGAGTGACTTCTTCTGCAGGCTTCTCGGCAGGTGCAGCCGGCTCCTCCTTCTGTTCGATTGGCTTGGGAGCTTCAGTCATGGGCTGCTCCGCAACCTTCTCTACGACAGCAGGAGTGACTTCTTCTGCAGGCTTCTCGGCGGGTGCAGCCGGCTCCTCCTTCTCTTCGATTGGCTTGGGAGCTTCAGTGATGGGCTGCTCCTCAACCTTCTCTACGACAGCAGGAGTCACTTCTTCTGCAGGCTTCTCGGCAGGTGCAGCCGGCTCCTCCTTCTCTTCGATTGGCTTGGGAGCTCCAGTGATGGGCTGCTCCTCAACCTTCTCTACGACAGCAGGAGTGACTTCCTCTGCAGGCCTCTCGACGGGTTCGGCTGGCTCCTCCTTCTGTTCGACGACCTTGGCAGCCTCGGTGACGATCTGCTCGGCCTCAACAACGGCAGGAGCTGTAGCCTCTTCGGCGATTGTTTCTTCAGGAGCTGCTGCTTTTCGCGCTGCTCTCTTGACAGTGACGTCGACTGCCTCGAAGCTCTCAGCGATAACCTCTACTTCGATCGAAGAGAAGAAATGTTGATTAGTGAACAGCAGATCAGCAGTGACTTCGGATTCAATTTCAACAATTGACTTATCTTCAATCCCCACTGTCTGCTGCAGAGTGACTTCTTCTGCAGGCTTCTCGGCAGGTGCAGCCGGTTCCTCCTTCTGTTCGATTGGCTTGGGAGCTTCAGTCATGGGCTGCTCCTCAACCTTCTCTACGACAGCAGGAGTGACTTCTTCTGCAGGCTTCTCGGCAGGTGCAGCCGGCTCCTCCTTCTCTTCGATTGGCTTGGGAGCTTCAGTGATGGGCTGCTCATCAACCTTCTCTACGACAGCAGGAGTGACTTCTTCTGCAGGCTTCTCGGCAGGTGCAGCCGGCTCCTCCTTCTCTTCGATTGGCTTGGGAGCTTCAGTGATGGGCTGCTCCTCAACCTTCTCTACGACAGCAGGAGTGACTTCTTCTGCATACTTCTCGGCAGGTGCAGCCGGTTCCTCGTTTTGTTCGATTGGCTTGGGAGCTTCAGTGATGGGCTGCTCCGCAACCTTCTCTACGACAGCAGGAGTCACTTGTTCTGCAGGCTTCTCGGCAGGTGCAGCCGGCTCCTCCTTCTGTTCGATTGGCTTGGGAGCTTCAGTGATGGGCTGCTCCGCAACCTTCTCTACGACAGCAGGAGTCACTTCTTCTGCAGGCTTCTCGAAAGGTGCAGCCGGTTCCTCCTTCTCTTCGATTGGCTTGGGAGCTCCAGTGATGGGCTGCTCCTCAACCTTCTCTACGACAGCAGGAGTGACTTCCTCAGCAGGCTTCTCGGCAGGTGCAGCCGGCTCCTCCTTCTGTTCGATTGGCTTGGGAGCTTCAGTGATGGGCTGCTCCGCAACCTTCTCTACGACAGCAGGAGTGACTTCCTCAGCAGGCCTCTCGACGGGTTCGGCTGGCTCCTCCTTCTGTTCGACGACCTTGGCAGCCTCGGTGACGATCTGCTCGGCCTCAACAACGGCCGGAGCTGTAGCCTCTTCGGCGATTGTTTCTTCAGGAGCTGCTGCTTTTCGCGCTGCTCTCTTGACTGTGACGTCGACTGCCTCGAAGCTCTCAGCGATAACCTCTACTTCGATCGAAGAGAAGAAATGTTGATTAGTTAACAGCAGATCAGCAGTGACTTCAGATTCAATTTCAACAAGTGACTTGTCTTCAATCCCCACTGTCTGCTGCAGAGTGACTTCTTCTGCAGGCTTCTCGGCAGGTGCAGCCGGTTCCTCCTGTTCGATTGGCTTGGGAGCTTCAGTCGTGGGCTGCTCCGCAACCTTCTCTACGACAGCAGGAGTGACTTCTTCTGCAGGCTTCTCGGCAGGTGCAGCCGGCTCCTCCTTCTGTTCGATTGGCTTGGGAGCTTCAGTCATGGGCTGCTCCGCAACCTTCTCTACGACAGCAGGAGTGACTTCTTCTGCAGGCTTCTCGGCGGGTGCAGCCGGCTCCTCCTTCTCTTCGATTGGCTTGGGAGCTTCAGTGATGGGCTGCTCCTCAACCTTCTCTACGACAGCAGGAGTCACTTCTTCTGCAGGCTTCTCGGCAGGTGCAGCCGGCTCCTCCTTCTCTTCGATTGGCTTGGGAGCTCCAGTGATGGGCTGCTCCTCAACCTTCTCTACGACAGCAGGAGTGACTTCCTCTGCAGGCCTCTCGACGGGTTCGGCTGGCTCCTCCTTCTGTTCGACGACCTTGGCAGCCTCGGTGACGATCTGCTCGGCCTCAACAACGGCAGGAGCTGTAGCCTCTTCGGCGATTGTTTCTTCAGGAGCTGCTGCTTTTCGCGCTGCTCTCTTGACAGTGACGTCGACTGCCTCGAAGCTCTCAGCGATAACCTCTACTTCGATCGAAGAGAAGAAATGTTGATTAGTGAACAGCAGATCAGCAGTGACTTCGGATTCAATTTCAACAATTGACTTATCTTCAATCCCCACTGTCTGCTGCAGAGTGACTTCTTCTGCAGGCTTCTCGGCAGGTGCAGCCGGTTCCTCCTTCTGTTCGATTGGCTTGGGAGCTTCAGTCATGGGCTGCTCCTCAACCTTCTCTACGACAGCAGGAGTGACTTCTTCTGCAGGCTTCTCGGCAGGTGCAGCCGGCTCCTCCTTCTCTTCGATTGGCTTGGGAGCTTCAGTGATGGGCTGCTCATCAACCTTCTCTACGACAGCAGGAGTGACTTCTTCTGCAGGCTTCTCGGCAGGTGCAGCCGGCTCCTCCTTCTCTTCGATTGGCTTGGGAGCTTCAGTGATGGGCTGCTCCTCAACCTTCTCTACGACAGCAGGAGTGACTTCTTCTGCATACTTCTCGGCAGGTGCAGCCGGTTCCTCGTTTTGTTCGATTGGCTTGGGAGCTTCAGTGATGGGCTGCTCCGCAACCTTCTCTACGACAGCAGGAGTCACTTGTTCTGCAGGCTTCTCGGCAGGTGCAGCCGGCTCCTCCTTCTGTTCGATTGGCTTGGGAGCTTCAGTGATGGGCTGCTCCGCAACCTTCTCTACGACAGCAGGAGTCACTTCTTCTGCAGGCTTCTCGAAAGGTGCAGCCGGTTCCTCCTTCTCTTCGATTGGCTTGGGAGCTCCAGTGATGGGCTGCTCCTCAACCTTCTCTACGACAGCAGGAGTGACTTCCTCAGCAGGCTTCTCGGCAGGTGCAGCCGGCTCCTCCTTCTGTTCGATTGGCTTGGGAGCTTCAGTGATGGGCTGCTCCGCAACCTTCTCTACGACAGCAGGAGTGACTTCTTCTGCAGGCTTCTCGGTAGGTGCAGCCGGCTCCTCCTTCTCTTCGATTGGCTTGGGAGCTTCAGTGATGGGCTGCTCCTCAACCTTCTCTACGACAGCAGGAGTGACTTCTTCTGCAGGCTTCTCGGCAGGTGCAGCCGGCTCCTCCTTCTCTTCGATTGGCTTGGGAGCTTCAGTGATGGGCTGCTCATCAACCTTCTCTACGACAGCAGGAGTGACTTCTTCTGCAGGCTTCTCGGCAGGTGCAGCCGGCTCCTCCTTCTCTTCGATTGGCTTGGGAGCTTCAGTGATGGGCTGCTCCTCAACCTTCTCTACGACAGCAGGAGTGACTTCTTCTGCATACTTCTCGGCAGGTGCAGCCGGTTCCTCGTTTTGTTCGATTGGCTTGGGAGCTTCAGTGATGGGCTGCTCCTCAACCTTCTCTGCGACAGCAGGAGTCACTTCTTCTGCAGGCTTCTCGGCAGGTGCAGCCGGTTCCTCGTTCTGTTCGATTGGCTTGGGAGCTACAGTGATGGGCTGCTCCGCAACCTTCTCTACGACAGCAGGAGTCACTTCTTCTGCAGGCTTCTCGGCAGGTGCAGCCGGCTCCTCCTTCTCTTCGATTGGCTTGGGAGCTTCAGTGATGGGCTGCTCCTCAACCTTCTCTACGACAGCAGGAGTGACTTCTTCTGCAGGCTTCTCGGCAGGTGCAGCCGGCTCCTCCTTCTCTTCGATTGGCTTGGGAGCTTCAGTGATGGGCTGCTCCGCAACCTTCTCTACGACAGCATGAGTGACTTCTTCTGCAGGCTTCTCGGCAGGTGCAGCCGGCTCCTCCTTCTGTTCGATTGGCTTGGGAGCTTCAGTGATGGGCTGCTCCTCAACCTTCTCTACGACAGCATGAGTGACTTCTTCTGCAGGCTTCTCGGCAGGTGCAGCCGGCTCCTCCTTCTGTTCGATTGGCTTGGGAGCTTCAGTGATGGGCTGCTCCTCAACCTTCTCTACGACATCAGGAGTGACTTCTTCTGCAGGCTTCTCGGCAGGTACAGCCGGCTCCTCCTTCTCTTCGATTGGCTTGGGAGCTTCAGTGATGGGCTGCTCCGCAACCTTCTCTACGACAGCAGGAGTGACTTCCTCAGCAGGCCTCTCGACGGGTTCGGCTGGCTCCTCCTTCTGTTCGACGACCTTGGCAGCCTCGGTGACGATCTGCTCGGCCTCAACAACGGCAGGAGCTGTAGCCTCTTCGGCGATTGTTTCTTCAGGAGCTGCTGCTTTTCGCGCTGCTCTCGTGACAGTGACGTCGACTGCCTCGAAGCTCTCAGCGATAACCTCTACTTCGATCGAAGAGAAGAAATGTTGATTAGTGAACAGCAGATCAGCAGAGACTTCGGATTCAGGAGCTTCAGTGATGGGCTGCTCCGCAACCTTCTCTACGACAGCAGGAGTGACTTCTTCTGCAGGCTTCTCGGCAGGTGCAGCCGGCTCCTCCTTCTCTTCGATTGGCTTGGGAGCTTCAGTGATGGGCTGCTCCTCAACCTTCTCTACGACAGCAGGAGTGGCTTCTTCTGCAGGCTTCTCGGCAGGTGCAGCCGGCTCCTCCTTCTGTTCGATTGGCTTGGGAGCTTCAGTGATGGGCTGCTCCTCAACCTTCTCTACGACATCAGGAGTGACTTCTTCTGCAGGCTTCTCGGCAGGTGCAGCCGGCTCCTCCTTCTCTTCGATTGGCTTGGGAGCTTCAGTGATGGGCTGCTCCTCAAGCTTCTCTACGACAGCAGGAGTGACTTCCTCAGCAGGCCTCTCGACGGGTTCGGCCGGCTCCTCCTTCTGTTCGACGACCTTGGCAGCCTCGGTGACGATCTGCTCGGCCTCAACAACGGCAGGAGCTGTAGCCTCTTCGGCGATTGTTTCTTCAGGAGCTGCTGCTTTTCGCGCTGCTCTCTTGACAGTGACGTCGACTGCCTCGAAGCTCTCAGCGATAACCTCTACTTCGATCGAAGAGAAGAAATGTTGATTAGTGAACAGCAGATCAGCAGAGACTTCGGATTCAGGAGCTTCAGTGATGGGCTGCTCCGCAACCTTCTCTACGACAGCAGGAGTGACTTCTTCTGCAGGCTTCTCGGCAGGTGCAGCCGGCTCCTCCTTCTCTTCGATTGGCTTGGGAGCTTCAGTGATGGGCTGCTCCTCAACCTTCTCTACGACAGCAGGAGTGGCTTCTTCTGCAGGCTTCTCGGCAGGTGCAGCCGGCTCCTCCTTCTGTTCGATTGGCTTGGGAGCTTCAGTGATGGGCTGCTCCTCAACCTTCTCTACGACATCAGGAGTGACTTCTTCTGCAGGCTTCTCGGCAGGTGCAGCCGGCTCCTCCTTCTCTTCGATTGGCTTGGGAGCTTCAGTGATGGGCTGCTCCTCAAGCTTCTCTACGACAGCAGGAGTGACTTCCTCAGCAGGCCTCTCGACGGGTTCGGCCGGCTCCTCCTTCTGTTCGACGACCTTGGCAGCCTCGGTGACGATCTGCTCGGCCTCAACAACGGCAGGAGCTGTAGCCTCTTCGGCGATTGTTTCTTCAGGAGCTGCTGCTTTTCGCGCTGCTCTCTTGACAGTGACGTCGACTGCCTCGAAGCTCTCAGCGATAACCTCTACTTCGATCGAAGAGAAGAAATGTTGATTAGTGAACAGCAGATCAGCTGTGACTTCGGATTCAGGAGCTTCAGTGATGGGCTGCTCCGCAACCTTCTCTACGACAGCAGGAGTGACTTCTTCTGCCGGCTTCTCGGCAGGTGCAGCCGGCTCCTCCTTCTCTTCGATTGGCTTGGGAGCTTCAGTGATGGGCTGCTCCTCAACCTTCTCTACGACATCAGGAGTGGCTTCTTCTGCAGGCTTCTCGGCAGGTGCAGCCGGCTCCTCCTTCTGTTCGATTGGCTTGGGAGCTTCAGTGATGGGCTGCTCCTCAACCTTCTCTACGACATCAGGAGTGACTTCTTCTGCAGGCTTCTCGGCAGGTGCAGCCGGCTCCTCCTTCTCTTCGATTGGCTTGGGAGCTTCAGTGATGGGCTGCTCCTCAACCTTCTCTACGACAGCAGGAGTGACTTCTTCTGCAGGCTTCTCGGCAGGTGCAGCCGGCTCCTCCTTCTCTTCGATTGGCTTGGGAGCTTCAGTGATGGGCTGCTCCTCAACCTTCTCTACGACAGCAGGAGTGACTTCCTCTGCAGGCCTCTCGACGGGTTCGGCTGGCTCCTCCTTCTGTTCGACGACCTTGGCAGCCTCGGTGACAATCTGCTCGGCCTCAACAACGGCAGGAGCTGCAGCCTCTTCGGCGATTGTTTCTTCAGGAGCTGATGCTTTTCGCGCTGCTCTCTTGACAGTGACGTCGACTGCCTCGAAGCTCTCAGCGATAACCTCTACTTCGATCGAAGAGAAGAAATGTTGATTAGTGAACAGCAGATCAGCAGTGACTTCGGATTCAGGAGCTTCAGTGATGGGCTGCTCCGCAACCTTCTCTACGACAGCAGGAGTGACTTCTTCTGCAGGCTTCTCGGCAGGTGCAGCCGGCTCCTCCTTCTCTTCGATTGGCTTGGGAGCTTCAGTGATGGGCTGCTCCTCAACCTTCTCTACGACAGCAGGAGTGACTTCTTCTGCAGGCTTCTCGGCAGGTGCAGCCGGTTCCTCCTTCTGTTCGATTGGCTTGGGAGCTTCAGTGATGGGCTGCTCCTCGACCTTCTCTACGACAGCAGCAGTGACTTCTTCTGCAGGCTTCTCGGCAGGTGCAGCCGGCTCCTCCTTCTCTTCGATTGGCTTGGGAGCTCCAGTGATGGGCTGCTCCTCAACTTTCTCTACGACAGCAGGAGTGACTTCTTCTGCAGGCTTCTCGGCAGGTGCAGCCGGCTCCTCCTTCTCTTCAATTGGCTTGGGAGCTTCAGTGATGGGCTGCTCCTCAACCTTCTCTACGACAGCAGGAGTGACTTCTTCTGCAGGCTTCTCGGCAGGTGCAGCCGGCTCCTCCTTCTGTTCGATTGGTTTGGAAGCTTCGGTGATGGGCTGCTCCTCAACCTTCTCTACGACAGCAGGAGTGACTTCCTCTGCAGGCCTCTCGACGGGTTCGGCTGGCTCCTCCTTCTGTTCGACGACCTTGGCAGCCTCGGTGACAATCTGCTCGCCCTCAACAACGGCAGGAGCTGCAGCCTCTTCGGCGATTGTTTCTTCAGGAGCTGATGCTTTTCGCGCTGCTCTCTTGACAGTGACGTCGACTGCCTCGAAGCTCTCAGCGATAACCTCTACTTCGATCGAAGAGAAGAAATGTTGATTAGTGAACAGCAGATCAGCAGTGACTTCGGATTCAATTTCAACAATTGACTTGTGTTCAATCTCCACTGTCTGCTGCAGAGTGACTTCTTCTGCAGGCTTCTCGGCAGGTGCAGCCGGTTCCTCCTTCTGTTCGATTGGCTTGGGAGCTTCAGTGATGGGCTGCTCCTCAACTTTCTCTACGACAGCAGGAGTGACTTCTTCTGCAGGCTTCTCGGCAGGAGCAGCCGGCTCCTCCTTCTCTTCAATTGGCTTGGGAGCTTCAGTGATGGGCTGCTCCTCAACCTTCTCTACGACAGCAGGAGTGACTTCTTCTGCAGGCTTCTCGGCAGGTGCAGCCGGCTCCTCCTTCTGTTCGATTGGTTTGGAAGCTTCGGTGATGGGCTGCTCCTCAACCTTCTCTACGACAGCAGGAGTGACTTCCTCTGCAGGCCTCTCGACGGGTTCGTCTGGCTCCTCCTTCTGTTCGACGACCTTGGCAGCCTCGGTGACAATCTGCTCGGCCTCAACAACGGCAGGAGCTGCAGCCTCTTCGGCGATTGTTTCTTCAGGAGCTGATGCTTTTCGCGCTGCTCTCTTGACAGTGACGTCGACTGCCTCGAAGCTCTCAGCGATAACCTCTACTTCGATCGAAGAGAAGAAATGTTGATTAGTGAACAGCAGATCAGCAGTGACTTCGGATTCAATTTCAACAATTGACTTGTGTTTAATCTCCACTGTCTGCTGCAGAGTGACTTCTTCTGCAGGCTTCTCGGCAGGTGCAGCCGGCTCCTCCTTCTCTTCGATTGGCTTGGGAGCTTCAGTGATGGGCTGCTCCTCGACCTTCTCTACGACAGCAGCAGTGACTTCTTCTGCAGGCTTCTCGGCAGGTGCAGCCGGCTCCTCCTTCTCTTCGATTGGCTTGGGAGCTCCAGTGATGGGCTGCTCCTCAACTTTCTCTACGACAGCAGGAGTGACTTCTTCTGCAGGCTTCTCGGCAGGTGCAGCCGGCTCCTCCTTCTCTTCAATTGGCTTGGGAGCTTCAGTGATGGGCTGCTCCTCAACCTTCTCTACGACAGCAGGAGTGACTTCTTCTGCAGGCTTCTCGGCAGGTGCAGCCGGCTCCTCCTTCTGTTCGATTGGTTTGGAAGCTTCGGTGATGGGCTGCTCCTCAACCTTCTCTACGACAGCAGGAGTGACTTCTTCTGCAGGCTTCTCGGCAGGTGCAGCCGGCTCCTCCTTCTCTTCGATTGGCTTGGGAGCTTCAGTGATGGGCTGCTCCTCAACCTTCTCTACGACAGCAGGAGTGACTTCTTCTGCAGGCTTCTCGGCAGGTGCAGCCGGCTCCTCCTTCTCTTCGATTGGCTTGGGAGCTTCAGTGATGGGCTGCTCCTCAACCTTCTCTACGACAGCAGGAGTGACTTCCTCTGCAGGCCTCTCGACGGGTTCGGCTGGCTCCTCCTTCTGTTCGACGACCTTGGCAGCCTCGGTGACAATCTGCTCGGCCTCAACAACGGCAGGAGCTGCAGCCTCTTCGGCGATTGTTTCTTCAGGAGCTGATGCTTTTCGCGCTGCTCTCTTGACAGTGACGTCGACTGCCTCGAAGCTCTCAGCGATAACCTCTACTTCGATCGAAGAGAAGAAATGTTGATTAGTGAACAGCAGATCAGCAGTGACTTCGGATTCAATTTTAACAATTGACTTGTCTTCAATCTCCACTGTCTGCTGCAGAGTGACTTCTTCTGCAGGCTTCTCGGCAGGTGCAGCCGGTTCCTCCTTCTGTTCGATTGGCTTGGGAGCTTTGGTGATGGGCTGCTCCTCAACCTTCTCTACGACAGCAGGAGTGACTTCCTCAGCAGGCTTCTCGACGAGTTCGGCTGGCTCCTCCTTCTGTTCGACGACATTGGCAGCCTCGGTGACGATCTGCTCGGCCTCAACAACAGCAGGAGCTGCAGCCTCTTCGGCGATTGTTTCTTCAGGAGCTGCTGCTTTTCCCGCTGCTCTCTTGACAGTGACGTCGACTGCCTCGAAGCTCTCAGCGATAACCTCTACTTCGATCGAAGAGAAGAAATGTTGATTAATGAACAGCAGATCAGCTGTGACTTCGGATTCAGGAGCTTCAGTGATGGGCTGCTCCGCAACCTTCTCTACGACAGCAGGAGTGACTTCTTCTGCAGGCTTCTCGGCAGGTGCAGCCGGCTCCTCCTTCTCTTCAATTGGCTTGGGAGCTTCAGTGATGGGCTGCTCCTCAACCTTCTCTACGACAGCAGGAGTGACTTCTTCTGCAGGCTTCTCGGCAGGTGCAGCCGGCTCCTCCTTCTGTTCGATTGGTTTGGAAGCTTCGGTGATGGGCTGCTCCTCAACCTTCTCTACGACAGCAGGAGTGACTTCTTCTGCAGGCTTCTCGGCAGGTGCAGCCGGCTCCTCCTTCTCTTCGATTGGCTTGGGAGCTTCAGTGATGGGCTGCTCCTCAACCTTCTCTACGACAGCAGGAGTGACTTCTTCTGCAGGCTTCTCGGCAGGTGCAGCCGGCTCCTCCTTCTCTTCGATTGGCTTGGGAGCTTCAGTGATGGGCTGCTCCTCAACCTTCTCTACGACAGCAGGAGTGACTTCCTCTGCAGGCCTCTCGACGGGTTCGGCTGGCTCCTCCTTCTGTTCGACGACCTTGGCAGCCTCGGTGACAATCTGCTCGGCCTCAACAACGGCAGGAGCTGCAGCCTCTTCGGCGATTGTTTCTTCAGGAGCTGATGCTTTTCGCGCTGCTCTCTTGACAGTGACGTCGACTGCCTCGAAGCTCTCAGCGATAACCTCTACTTCGATCGAAGAGAAGAAATGTTGATTAATGAACAGCAGATCAGCAGTGACTTCGGATTCAATTTTAACAATTGACTTGTCTTCAATCTCCACTGTCTGCTGCAGAGTGACTTCTTCTGCAGGCTTCTCGGCAGGTGCAGCCGGTTCCTCCTTCTGTTCGATTGGCTTGGGAGCTTCGGTGATGGGCTGCTCCTCAACCTTCTCTACGACAGCAGGAGTGACTTCCTCAGCAGGCTTCTCGACGAGTTCGGCTGGCTCCTCCTTCTGTTCGACGACATTGGCAGCCTCGGTGACGATCTGCTCGGCCTCAACAACAGCAGGAGCTGCAGCCTCTTCGGCGATTGTTTCTTCAGGAGCTGCTGCTTTTCCCGCTGCTCTCTTGACAGTGACGTCGACTGCCTCGAAGCTCTCAGCGATAACCTCTACTTCGATCGAAGAGAAGAAATGTTGATTAATGAACAGCAGATCAGCTATGACTTCGGATTCAATTTCAACAATTGACTTGTCTTCAATCCCCACTGTCTGCTGCAGAGTGATTTCTTCTGCAGGCTTCTCGGCAGGTGCAGCCGGTTCCTCCTTCTGTTCGATTGGCTTGGGAGCTTCAGTGATGGGCTGCTCCGCGACCTTCTCTACGACAGCAGGAGTCACTTCTTCTGCAGGCTTCTCGACAGGTGCAGCCGGCTCCTCCTTCTCTTCGATTGGCTTGGGAGCTTCAGTGATGGGCTGCTCCTCAACCTTCTCTACGACAGCAGGAGTGACTTCTTCTGCAGGCTTCTCGGCAGGTGCAGCCGGCTCCTCCTTCTCTTCGATTGGCGTGGGAGCTTCAGTGATGGTCTGCTCCTCAACCTTCTCTACGACAGCAGGAGTGACATCCTCAGCAGGCCTCTCGACGGGTTCGGCTGGCTCCTCCTTCTGTTCGACGACCTTGGCAGCCTCGGTGACGATCTGCTCGGCCTCAACAACGGCAGGAGCTGCAGCCTCTTCGGCGATTGTTTCTTCAGGAGCTGCTGCTTTTCGCGCTGCTCTCTTGACAGTGACGTCGACTGCCTCGAAGCTCTCAGCGATAACCTCTACTTCGATCGAAGAGAAGAAATGTTGATTAGTGAACAGCAGATCAGCAGTGACTTCGGATTCAATTTCAACAATTGACTTGTGTTTAATCTCCACTGTCTGCTGCAGAGTGACTTCTTCTGCAGGCTTCTCGGCAGGTGCAGCCGGCTCCTCCTTCTCTTCAATTGGCTTGGGAGCTTCAGTGATGGGCTGCTCCTCAACCTTCCCTACGACAGCAGGAGTGACTTCTTCTGCAGGCTTCTCGGCAGGTGCAGCCGGCTCCTCCTTCTGTTCGATTGGTTTGGAAGCTTCGGTGATGGGCTGCTCCTCAACCTTCTCAACGACAGCAGGAGTGACTTCTTCTGCAGGCTTCTCGGCAGGTGCAGCCGGTTCCTCCTTCTGTTCGATTGGCTTGGGAGCTTCAGTGATGGGCTGCTCCTCAACCTTCTCAACGACAGCAGGAGTGACTTCTTCTGCAGGCTTCTCGGCAGGTGCAGCCGGCTCCTCCTTCTCTTCAATTGGCTTGGGAGCTTCAGTGATGGGCTGCTCCTCAACCTTCTCTACGACAGCAGGAGTGACTTCTTCTGCAGGCTTCTCGGCAGGTGCAGCCGGCTCCTCCTTCTCTTCGATTGGCTTGGGAGCTCCAGTGATGGGCTGCTCCTCAACCTTCTCTACGACAGCAGGAGTGACTTCTTCTGCAGGCTTCTCGGCAGGTGCAGCCGGTTCCTCCTTCTGTTCGATTGGATTGGGAGCTTCAGTGATGGGCTGCTCCTCAACCTTCTCAACGACAGCAGGAGTGACTTCTTCTGCAGGCTTCTCGGCAGGTGCAGCCGGCTCCTCCTTCTCTTCAATTGGCTTGGGAGCTTCAGTGATGGGCTGCTCCTCAACCTTCTCTACGACAGCAGGAGTGACTTCTTCTGCAGGCTTCTCGGCAGGTGCAGCCGGCTCCTCCTTCTCTTCGATTGGCTTGGGAGCTCCAGTGATGGGCTGCTCCTCAACCTTCTCAACGACAGCAGGAGTGACTTCTTCTGCAGGCTTCTCGGCAGGTGCAGCCGGTTCCTCCTTCTGTTCGATTGGCTTGGGAGCCTCAGTGATGGGCTGCTCCTCAACCTTCTCTACGACAGCAGGAGTGACTTCTTCTGCAGGCTTCTCGGCAGGTGCAGCCGGCTCCTCCTTCTCTTCGATTGGCTTGGGAGCTCCAGTGATGGGCTGCTCCTCAACCTTCTCAACGACAGCAGGAGTGACTTCTTCTGCAGGCTTCTCGGCAGGTGCAGCCGGCTCCACCTTCTCTTCAATTGGCTTGGGAGCTTCAGTGATGGGCTGCTCCTCAACCTTCCCTACGACAGCAGGAGTGACTTCTTCTGCAGGCTTCTCGGCAGGTGCACCCGGCTCCTCCTTCTCTTCAATTGGCTTGGGAGCTTCAGTGATGGGCTGCTCCTCAACCTTCTCTACGACAGCAGGAGTGACTTCTTCTGCAGGCTTCTCGGCAGGTGCAGCCGGCTCCTCCTTCTCTTCGATTGGCTTGGGAGCTCCAGTGATGGGCTGCTCCTCAACCTTCTCAACGACAGCAGGAGTGACTTCTTCTGCAGGCTTCTCGGCAGGTGCAGCCGGTTCCTCCTTCTGTTCGATTGGCTTGGGAGCTTCAGTGATGGGCTGCTCCTCAACCTTCTCTACGACAGCAGGAGTGATTTCTTCTGCAGGCTTCTCGGCAGGTGCAGCCGGCTCCTCCTTCTCTTCAATTGGCTTGGGAGCTTCAGTGATGGGCTGCTCCTCAACCTTCTCTACGACAGCAGGAGTGACTTCTTCTGCAGGCTTCTCGGCAGGTGCAGCCGGCTCCTCCTTCTCTTCGATTGGCTTGGGAGCTCCAGTGATGGGCTGCTCCTCAACCTTCTCAACGACAGCAGGAGTGACTTCTTCTGCAGGCTTCTCGGCAGGTGCAGCCGGCTCCTCCTTCTCTTCAATTGGCTTGGGAGCTTCAGTGATGGGCTGCTCCTCAACCTTCTCTACGACAGCAGGAGTGACTTCTTCTGCAGGCTTCTCGGCAGGTGCAGCCGGCTCCTCCTTCTCTTCGATTGGCTTGGGAGCTCCAGTGATGGGCTGCTCCTCAACCTTCTCAACGACAGCAGGAGTGACTTCTTCTGCAGGCTTCTCGGCAGGTGCAGCCGGCTCCTCCTTCTCTTCAATTGGCTTGGGAGCTTCAGTGATGGGCTGCTCCTCAACCTTCTCTACGACAGCAGGAGTGACTTCTTCTGCAGGCTTCTCGGCAGGTGCAGCCGGCTCCTCCTTCTCTTCGATTGGCTTGGGAGCTCCAGTGATGGGCTGCTCCTCAACCTTCTCAACGACAGCAGGAGTGACTTCTTCTGCAGGCTTCTCGGCAGGTGCAGCCGGTTCCTCCTTCTGTTCGATTGGCTTGGGAGCTTCAGTGATGGGCTGCTCCTCAACCTTCTCTACGACAGCAGGAGTGATTTCTTCTGCAGGCTTCTCGGCAGGTGCAGCCGGCTCCTCCTTCTCTTCAATTGGCTTGGGAGCTTCAGTGATGGGCTGCTCCTCAACCTTCTCTACGACAGCAGGAGTGACTTCTTCTGCAGGCTTCTCGGCAGGTGCAGCCGGCTCCTCCTTCTCTTCGATTGGCTTGGGAGCTCCAGTGATGGGCTGCTCCTCAACCTTCTCAACGACAGCAGGAGTGACTTCTTCTGCAGGCTTCTCGGCAGGTGCAGCCGGCTCCTCCTTCTCTTCAATTGGCTTGGGAGCTTCAGTGATGGGCTGCTCCTCAACCTTCTCTACGACAGCAGGAGTGACTTCTTCTGCAGGCTTCTCGGCAGGTGCAGCCGGCTCCTCCTTCTCTTCGATTGGCTTGGGAGCTCCAGTGATGGGCTGCTCCTCAACCTTCTCAACGACAGCAGGAGTGACTTCTTCTGCAGGCTTCTCGGCAGGTGCAGCCGGCTCCTCCTTCTCTTCAATTGGCTTGGGAGCTTCAGTGATGGGCTGCTCCTCAACCTTCTCTACGACAGCAGGAGTGACTTCTTCTGCAGGCTTCTCGGCAGGTGCAGCCGGCTCCTCCTTCTCTTCGATTGGCTTGGGAGCTCCAGTGATGGGCTGCTCCTCAACCTTCTCAACGACAGCAGGAGTGACTTCTTCTGCAGGCTTCTCGGCAGGTGCAGCCGGCTCCACCTTCTCTTCAATTGGCTTGGGAGCTTCAGTGATGGGCTGCTCCTCAACCTTCCCTACGACAGCAGGAGTGACTTCTTCTGCAGGCTTCTCGGCAGGTGCACCCGGCTCCTCCTTCTCTTCAATTGGCTTGGGAGCTTCAGTGATGGGCTGCTCCTCAACCTTCTCTACGACAGCAGGAGTGACTTCTTCTGCAGGCTTCTCGGCAGGTGCAGCCGGCTCCTCCTTCTCTTCGATTGGCTTGGGAGCTCCAGTGATGGGCTGCTCCTCAACCTTCTCAACGACAGCAGGAGTGACTTCTTCTGCAGGCTTCTCGGCAGGTGCAGCCGGTTCCTCCTTCTGTTCGATTGGCTTGGGAGCTTCAGTGATGGGCTGCTCCTCAACCTTCTCTACGACAGCAGGAGTGATTTCTTCTGCAGGCTTCTCGGCAGGTGCAGCCGGCTCCTCCTTCTCTTCAATTGGCTTGGGAGCTTCAGTGATGGGCTGCTCCTCAACCTTCTCTACGACAGCAGGAGTGACTTCTTCTGCAGGCTTCTCGGCAGGTGCAGCCGGCTCCTCCTTCTCTTCGATTGGCTTGGGAGCTCCAGTGATGGGCTGCTCCTCAACCTTCTCAACGACAGCAGGAGTGACTTCTTCTGCAGGCTTCTCGGCAGGTGCAGCCGGCTCCTCCTTCTCTTCAATTGGCTTGGGAGCTTCAGTGATGGGCTGCTCCTCAACCTTCTCTACGACAGCAGGAGTGACTTCTTCTGCAGGCTTCTCGGCAGGTGCAGCCGGCTCCTCCTTCTGTTCGATTGGTTTGGAAGCTTCGGTGATGGGCTGCTCCTCAACCTTCTCTACGACAGCAGGAGTGACTTCCTCTGCAGGCCTCTCGACGGGTTCGGCTGGCTCCTCCTTCTCTTCAATTGGCTTGGGAGCTTCAGTGATGGGCTGCTCCTCAACCTTCTCTACGACAGCAGGAGTGACTTCTTCTGCAGGCTTCTCGGCAGGTGCAGCCGGCTCCTCCTTCTCTTCGATTGGATTGGGAGCTCCAGTGATGGGCTGCTCCTCAACCTTCTCAACGACAGCAGGAGTGACTTCTTCTGCACGCTTCTCGGCAGGTGCAGCCGGTTCCTCCTTCTGTTCGATTGGCTTGGGAGCTTCAGTGATGGGCTGCTCCTCAACCTTCTCTACGACAGCAGGAGTGATTTCTTCTGCAGGCTTCTCGGCAGGTGCAGCCGGCTCCTCCTTCTCTTCAATTGGCTTGGGAGCTTCAGTGATGGGCTGCTCCTCAACCTTCTCTACGACAGCAGGAGTGACTTCTTCTGCAGGCTTCTCGGCAGGTGCAGCCGGCTCCTCCTTCTCTTCGATTGGCTTGGGAGCTCCAGTGATGGGCTGCTCCTCAACCTTCTCTACGACAGCAGGAGTGACTTCCTCTGCAGGCCTCTCGACGGGTTCGGCTGGCTCCTCCTTCTCTTCAATTGGCTTGGGAGCTTCAGTGATGGGCTGCTCCTCAACCTTCTCTACGACAGCAGGAGTGACTTCTTCTGCAGGCTTCTCGGCAGGTGCAGCCGGCTCCTCCTTCTCTTCAATTGGCTTGGGAGCTTCAGTGATGGGCTGCTCCTCAACCTTCTCTACGACAGCAGGAGTGACTTCTTCTGCAGGCTTCTCGGCAGGTGCAGCCGGCTCCTCCTTCTCTTCGATTGGCTTGGGAGCTTCAGTGATGGGCTGCTCCTCAACCTTCTCTACGACAGCAGGAGTGACTTCTTCTGCAGGCTTCTCGGCAGGTGCAGCCGGCTCCTCCTTCTCTTCGATTGGTTTGGAAGCTTCGGTGATGGGCTGCTCCTCAACCTTCTCTACGACAGCAGGAGTGACTTCCTCTGCAGGCCTCTCGACGGGTTCGGCTGGCTCCTCCTTCTCTTCAATTGGCTTGGGAGCTTCAGTGATGGGCTGCTCCTCAACCTTCTCTACGACAGCAGGAGTGACTTCTTCTGCAGGCTTCTCGGCAGGTGCAGCCGGCTCCTCCTTCTCTTCAATTGGCTTGGGAGCTTCAGTGATGGGCTGCTCCTCAACCTTCTCAACGACAGCAGGAGTGACTTCTTCTGCAGGCTTCTCGGCAGGTGCAGCCGGCTCCTCCTTCTCTTCAATTGGCTTGGGAGCTTCAGTGATGGGCTGCTCCTCAACCTTCTCTACGACAGCAGGAGTGACTTCTTCTGCAGGGTTCTCGGCAGGTGCAGCCGGCTCCTCCTTCTCTTCGATTGGCTTGGGAGCTTCAGTGATGGGCTGCTCCTCAACCTTCTCTACGACAGCAGGAGTGACTTCTTCTGCAGGCTTCTCGGCAGGTGCAGCCGGCTCCTCCTTCTCTTCGATTGGTTTGGAAGCTTCGGTGATGGGCTGCTCCTCAACCTTCTCTACGACAGCAGGAGTGACTTCCTCTGCAGGCCTCTCGACGGGTTCGGCTGGCTCCTCCTTCTCTTCAATTGGCTTGGGAGCTTCAGTGATGGGCTGCTCCTCAACCTTCTCTACGACAGCAGGAGTGACTTCTTCTGCAGGCTTCTCGGCAGGTGCAGCCGGCTCCTCCTTCTCTTCAATTGGCTTGGGAGCTTCAGTGATGGGCTGCTCCTCAACCTTCTCTACGACAGCAGGAGTGACTTCTTCTGCAGGCTTCTCGGCAGGTGCAGCCGGCTCCTCCTTCTCTTCGATTGGCTTGGGAGCTCCAGTGATGGGCTGCTCCTCAACCTTCTCAACGACAGCAGGAGTGACTTCTTCTGCAGGCTTCTCGGCAGGTGCAGCCGGCTCCTCCTTCTCTTCAATTGGCTTGGGAGCTTCAGTGATGGGCTGCTCCTCAACCTTCTCTACGACAGCAGGAGTGACTTCTTCTGCAGGCTTCTCGGCAGGTGCAGCCGGCTCCTCCTTCTCTTCGATTGGTTTGGAAGCTTCGGTGATGGGCTGCTCCTCAACCTTCTCTACGACAGCAGGAGTGACTTCCTCTGCAGGCCTCTCGACGGGTTCGGCTGGCTCCTCCTTCTGTTCGACGACCTTGGCAGCCTCGGTGACGATCTGCTCGGCCTCAACAACGGCAGGAGCTGCAGCCTCTTCGGCGATTGTTTCTTCAGGAGCTGCTGCTTTTCGCGCTGCTCTCTTGACAGTGACGTCGACTGCCTCGAAGCTCTCAGCGATAACCTCTACTTCGATCGAAGAGAAGAAATGTTGATTAATGAACAGCAGATCAGCAGTGACTTCGGATTCAATTTCAACAATTGACTTGTCTTCAATCTCCACTGTCTGCTGCAGAGTGACTTCTTCTGCAGGCTTCTCGGCAGGTGCAGCCGGTTCCTCCTTCTGTTCGATTGGCTTGGGAGCTTCAGTGATGGGCTGCTCCTCAACCTTCTCAACGACAGCAGGAGTGACTTCTTCTGCAGGCTTCTCGGCAGGTGCAGCCGGCTCCTCCTTCTCTTCAATTGGCTTGGGAGCTTCAATGATGGGCTGCTCCTCAACCTTCTCTACGACAGCAGGAGTGACTTCTTCTGCAGGCTTCTCGGCAGGTGCAGCCGGCTCCTCCTTCTCTTCGATTGGCTTGGGAGCTCCAGTGATGGGCTGCTCCTCAACCTTCTCAACGACAGCAGGAGTGACTTCTTCTGCAGGCTTCTCGGCAGGTGCAGCCGGCTCCTCCTTCTCTTCAATTGGCTTGGGAGCTTCAGTGATGGGCTGCTCCTCAACCTTCTCTACGGCAGCAGGAGTGACTTCTTCTGCAGGCTTCTCGGCAGGTGCAGCCGGCTCCTCCTTCTGTTCGATTGGTTTGGAAGCTTCGGTGATGGGCTGCTCCTCAACCTTCTCTACGACAGCAGGAGTGACTTCCTCTGCAGGCCTCTCGACGGGTTCGGCTGGCTCCTCCTTCTGTTCGACGACCTTGGCAGCCTCGGTGACGATCTGCTCGGCCTCAACAACGGCAGGAGCTGCAGCCTCTTCGGCGATTGTTTCTTCAGGAGCTGCTGCTTTTCGCGCTGCTCTCTTGACAGTGACGTCGACTGCCTCGAAGCTCTCAGCGATAACCTCTACTTCGATCGAAGAGAAGAAATGTTGATTAATGAACAGCAGATCAGCAGTGACTTCGGATTCAATTTCAACAATTGACTTGTCTTCAATCTCCACTGTCTGCTGCAGAGTGACTTCTTCTGCAGGCTTCTCGGCAGGTGCAGCCGGTTCCTCCTTCTGTTCGATTGGCTTGGGAGCTTCAGTGATGGGCTGCTCCTCAACCTTCTCAACGACAGCAGGAGTGACTTCTTCTGCAGGCTTCTCGGCAGGTGCAGCCGGCTCCTCCTTCTCTTCAATTGGCTTGGGAGCTTCAATGATGGGCTGCTCCTCAACCTTCTCTACGACAGCAGGAGTGACTTCTTCTGCAGGCTTCTCGGCAGGTGCAGCCGGCTCCTCCTTCTCTTCGATTGGCTTGGGAGCTCCAGTGATGGGCTGCTCCTCAACCTTCTCAACGACAGCAGGAGTGACTTCTTCTGCAGGCTTCTCGGCAGGTGCAGCCGGCTCCTCCTTCTCTTCAATTGGCTTGGGAGCTTCAGTGATGGGCTGCTCCTCAACCTTCTCTACGGCAGCAGGAGTGACTTCTTCTGCAGGCTTCTCGGCAGGTGCAGCCGGCTCCTCCTTCTGTTCGATTGGTTTGGAAGCTTCGGTGATGGGCTGCTCCTCAACCTTCTCTACGACAGCAGGAGTGACTTCCTCTGCAGGCCTCTCGACGGGTTCGGCTGGCTCCTCCTTCTGTTCGACGACCTTGGCAGCCTCGGTGACAATCTGCTCAGCCTCAACAACGGCAGGAGCTGCAGCCTCTTCGGTGATTGTTTCTTCAAGAGCTGATGCTTTTCGCGCTGCTCTCTTGACAGTGACGTCGACTGTCTCGAAGCTCTCAGCGATAACCTCTACTTCGATCGAAGAGAAGAAATGTTGATTAGTGAACAGCAGATCAGCAGTGACTTCGGGTTCAATTTCAACAATTGACTTGTCTTCAATCTCCACTGTCTGCTGCAGAGTGACTTCTTCTGCAGGCTTCTCGGCAGGTGCAGCCGGCTCCTCCTTCTCTTCGATTGGCGTGGGAGCTTCAGTGATGGTCTGCTCCTCAACCTTCTCTACGACAGCAGGAGTGACTTCCTCAGCAGGCCTCTCGACGGGTTCGGCTGGCTCCTCCTTCTGTTCGATTGGCTTGGGAGCTTCAGTGATCGGCTGCTCCTCAACCTTCTCTACGACACCAGGAGTGACTTCTTCTGCAGGCTTCTCGGCAGGTGCGGCCGGCTCCTCCTTCTGTTCGATTGGCTTGGGAGCTTCGGTGATCGGCTGCTCTTCAACCTTCTCTACGACAGCAGGAGTGACTTCCTCAGCAGGCTTCTCGACGGGTTCGGCTGGCTCCTCCTTCTGTTCGACGACATTGGCAGCCTCGGTGACGATCTGCTCCGCCTCAACAACAGCAGGAGCTGTAGCCTCTTCGGCGATTGTTTCTTCAGGAGCTGCTGCTTTTCGCGCTGCTCTCTTGACAGTGACTTCGACTGCCTCGAAGCTCTCAGCGATAACCTCTACTTCGATCGAAGAGAAGAATTGTTGATTAGTGAACAGCAGATCAGCAGTGACTTCGGGTTCAATTTCAACAATTGACTTGTCCTCAATCTCCACTGTCTGCTGCAGAGTGGCTTCTTCTGCAGGCTTCTCGGCAGGTGCAGCCGGCTCCTCCTTCTGTTCGATTGGCTTGGGAGCTTCAGTGATGGGCTGCTCCTCAACCTTCTCTACGACAGCAGGAGTGACTTCCTCAGCAGGCTTCTCGACGGGTTCGGCTGGCTCCTCCTTCTGTTCCACGACCTTGGCAGCCTCGGTGACGATCTGCTCGGCCTCAACAACGGCAGGAGCTGCAGCCTCTTCGGCGATTGTTTCTTCAAGAGCTGATGCTTTTCGCGCTGCTCTCTTGACAGTGACGTCGACTGCCTCGAAGCTCTCAGCGATAACCTCTACTTCGATCGAAGAGAAGAATTGTTGACTAATGAACAGCAGATCAGCAGTGACTTCGGGTTCAATTTCAACAATTGACTTGTCTTCAATCTCCACTGTCTGCTGCAGAGTGACTTCTTCTGCAGGCTTCTCGGCAGGTGCAGCCGGCTCCTCCTTCTCTTCGATTGGCGTGGGAGCTTCAGTGATGGTCTGCTCCTCAACCTTCTCTACGACAGCAGGAGTGACTTCCTCAGCAGGCCTCTCGACGGGTTCGGCTGGCTCCTCCTTCTGTTCGACGACCTTGGCAGCCTCGGTGACGATCTGCTCAGCCTCAACAACGGCAGGAGCTGCAGCCTCTTCGGCGATTGTTTCTTCAGGAGCTGCTGCTTTTCGCGCTGCTCTCTTGACAGTGACGTCGACTGCCTCGAAGCTCTCAGCGATAACCTCTACTTCGATCGAAGAGAAGAAATGTTGACTAATGAACAGCAGATCAGCAGTGACTTCGGATTCAATTTCAACAATTGACTTGTCTTCAATCTCCACTGTCTGCTGCAGAGTGACTTCTTCTGCAGGCTTCTCGGCAGGTGCAGCCGGCTCCTCCTTCTCTTCGATTGTCGTGGGAGCTTCAGTGATGGTCTGCTCCTCAACCTTCTCTACGACAGCAGGAGTGACTTCCTCAGCAGGCCTCTCGACGGGTTCGGCTGGCTCCTCCTTCTGTTCGACGACCTTGGCAGCCTCGGTGACGATCTGCTCAGCCTCAACAACGGCAGGAGCTGCAGCCTCTTCGGCGATTGTTTCTTCAGGAGCTGCTGCTTTTCGCGCTGCTCTCTTGACAGTGACGTCGACTGCCTCGAAGCTCTCAGCGATAACCTCTACTTCGATCGAAGAGAAGAAATGTTGACTAATGAACAGCAGATCAGCAGTGACTTCGGATTCAATTTCAACAATTGACTTGTCTTCAATCTCCACTGTCTGCTGCAGAGTGACTTCTTCTGCAGGCTTCTCGGCAGGTGCAGCCGGCTCCTCCTTCTGTTCGATTGGTTTGGAAGCTTCGGTGATGGGCTGCTCCTCAACCTTCTCTACGACAGCAGGAGTGACTTCCTCTGCAGGCCTCTCGACGGGTTCGGCTGGCTCCTCCTTCTGTTCGACGACCTTGGCAGCCTCGGTGACAATCTGCTCGGCCTCAACAACGGCAGGAGAGGCAGCCTCTTCGGCGATTGTTTCTTCAAGAGCTGATGCTTTTCGCGCTGCTCTCTTGACAGTGACGTCGACTGCCTCGAAGCTCTCAGCGATAACCTCTACTTCGATCGAAGAGAAGAATTGTTGATTAGTGAACAGCAGATCAGCAGTGACTTCGGGTTCAATTTCAACAATTGACTTGTCCTCAATCCCCACTGTCTGCTGCAGAGTGGCTTCTTCTACAGGCTTCTCGGCAGGTGCAGCCGGCTCCTCCTTCTGTTCGATTGGCTTGGGATCTTCAGTGATGGGCTGCTCCTCGACCTTCTCTACGACAGCAGGAGTGACTTCTTCTACAGGCTTCTCGGCAGGTGCAGCCGGCTCCTCCTTCTGTTCGATTGGCTTGGGAGCTTCAGTGATCGGCTGCTCCTCAACCTTCTCTACGACACCAGGAGTGACTTCTTCTGCAGGCTTCTCGGCAGGTGCGGCCGGCTCCTCCTTCTGTTCGATTGGCTTGGGAGCTTCGGTGATCGGCTGCTCTTCAACCTTCTCTACGACAGCAGGAGTGACTTCCTCAGCAGGCTTCTCGACGGGTTCGGCTGGCTCCTCCTTCTGTTCGACGACATTGGCAGCCTCGGTGACGATCTGCTCCGCCTCAACAACAGCAGGAGCTGTAGCCTCTTCGGCGATTGTTTCTTCAGGAGCTGCTGCTTTTCGCGCTGCTCTCTTGACAGTGACTTCGACTGCCTCGAAGCTCTCAGCGATAACCTCTACTTCGATCGAAGAGAAGAATTGTTGATTAGTGAACAGCAGATCAGCAGTGACTTCGGGTTCAATTTCAACAATTGACTTGTCCTCAATCTCCACTGTCTGCTGCAGAGTGGCTTCTTCTGCAGGCTTCTCGGCAGGTGCAGCCGGCTCCTCCTTCTGTTCGATTGGCTTGGGAGCTTCAGTGATGGGCTGCTCCTCAACCTTCTCTACGACAGCAGGAGTGACTTCCTCTGCAGGCCTCTCGACGGGTTCGGCTGGCTCCTCCTTCTGTTCGACGACCTTGGCAGCCTCGGTGACGATCTGCTCGGCCTCAACAACGGCAGGAGCTGCAGCCTCTTCGGCGATTGTTTCTTCAGGAGCTGCTGCTTTTCGCGCTGCTCTCTTGACAGTGACGTCGACTGCCTCGAAGCTCTCAGCGATAACCTCTACTTCGATCGAAGAGAAGAATTGTTGATTAGTGAACAGCAGATCAGCAGTGACTTCGGGTTCAATTTCAATAATTGACTTGTCCTTAATCTCCACTGTCTGCTGCAGAGTGAATTCTTCTGCAGGCTTCTCGGCAGGTGCAGCGGGCTCCTCCTTCTGTTCGATTGGCTTGGGAGCTTCGATGATCGGCTGCTCCTCAACCTTCTCTACGACAGCAGGAGTAACTTCTTCTACAGGCTTCTCGGCAGGTGCAGCCGGCTCCTCCTTCTGTTCGATTGGCTTGGGAGCTTCAGTGATGGGCTGCTCCTCAACCTTCTCTACGACAGCAGGAGAGACTTCTTCTGCAGGCTTCTCGGCAGGTGCAGCCGGTTCCTCCTTCTGTTCGATTGGCTTGGGAGCTTCAGTGATGGGCTGCTCCTCAACCTTCTCTACGACGGCAGGAGTAACTTCTTCTGCAGGCTTCTCGGCAGGTGCAGCCGGCTCCTCCTTCTGTTCGATTGGCTTGGGAGCTTCAGTGATGGGCTGCTCCTCAACCTTCTCTACGACAGCAGGAGTGTCTTCCTCAGCAGGCTTCTCGACGGGTTCGGCTGGCTCCTCCTTCTGTTCGACGACCTTGGCAGCCTCGGTGACGATCTGCTCGGCCTCAACAACGGCAGGAGCTGCAGCCTCTTCAGCGATTGTTTCTTCAGGAGCTGCTGCTGTTCGCGCTGCTCTCTTGACAGTGGCGTCGACTGCCTCGAAGCTCTCAGCGATAACCTCTACTTCGATCGAAGAGAAGAATTGTTGATTAGTGAAGAGCAGATCAGCAGTGACTTCGGGTTCAATTTCAACAATTGACTTGTCTTCAATCTCCACTGTCTGCTGCAGAGTGACTTCTTCTGCTGGCTTCTCGGCAGGTGCAGCCGGCTCCTCCTTCTGTTCGATTAGCTTGGGAGCTTCAGTGATGGGCTGCTCCTCGACCTTCTCTACGACAGCAGGAATGACTTCTTCTGCAGGCTTCTCGGCAGGTGCAGCCGACTCCTCCTTCTCTTCGGTTGGCTTGGGAGCTTCAGGGATGGGCTGCTCCTCGACCATCTCTACGACAGCAGGAGTGACTTCCTCAGCAGGCTTCTCGACGGGTTCGGCTGGCTGCTCCTTCTGTTGGACGACCTTGACAGCCTCGGTGACGATCTGCTCGGCCTCAACAACAGCAGGAGCTGCAGCCTCTTCGGTGATTGTTTCATCAGGAGCTGATGATTTTCGCGCTGCTCTCTTGACAGTGACGTCGACTGCCTCGAAGCTCTCAGCGATAACCTCTACTTCGATCGAAGAGAAGAATTGTTGATTAGTGAACAGCAGATCAGCAGTGACTTCGGGTTCAATTTCAACAATTGACTTGTCCTCAATCTCCACTGTCTGCTGCAGAGTGGCTTCTTCTGCAGGCTTCTCGGCAGGTGCAGCGGGCTCCTCCTTCTGTTCGATTGGCTTGGGAGCTTCGATGATCGGCTGCTCCTCAACCTTCTCTACGACAGCAGGAGTAACTTCTTCTACAGGCTTCTCGGCAGGTGCAGCCGGCTCCTCCTTCTGTTCGATTGGCTTGGGAGCTTCAGTGATGGGCTGCTCCTCAACCTTCTCTACGACAGCAGGAGAGACTTCTTCTGCAGGCTTCTCGGCAGGTGCAGCCGGCTCCTCCTTCTGTTCGATTGGCTTGGGAGCTTCAGTGATGGGCTGCTCCTCAAACTTTTCTAAGACAGCAGGAGTGACTTCTTCTGCAGGCTTCTCGGCAGATGCAGCCGGCTCCTCCTTCTCTTCGATTGGCTTGGGAGCTTCAGTGATGGGCTGCTCCTCAAACTTCTCTACGACAGCAGGAGTGACTTCTTCTGCAGGCTTCAGGGCAGGTGCAGCCGGCTCCTCCTTCTGTTCGATTGGCTTCGGAGCTTCAGTGATGGGCTGCTCCTCAACCTTCTCTACGACAGCAGCAGTGATTTCTCCTACTGGCTTCTCTGTGGGAGCAGCAAGCTCTTTCATGGTATTTCTCATCTCAATTACTTGATGTGAACCTTCTCTCCTATCGTCGTTTATCACTTCAACGTCTACTTTCTCATGTTTCTCGAAGCTCCTGAAGAAATGATCGACAGTCATGTCAACGATCGGCTCGGCGTCCTCTGACTTCGATTTAGGGATGGAAATGCAGACAGGAGTTGACTCGTTCGGAATGTCTACGGCGATCTGCAATGTCTCTTTTCATTATTGTTTTGGTGCACGGGGAAATAAGTAACTTTTTGCAGTGCAAAAATAACTTTCTTGAAATCCGTTTCTATTATCTCGGAGTAAGTTATATCTCATTCTTAATTCGATTCTATCGTGCATGTTTGCGAAATCATAAAAAAAATCACCGAGAAGCACAGCCAACATGTACGATAGTTTGTATTAGGGTTTGCCAAACTAGCTTTGCTGGCTCGCAATTCCACAATCGTTTAGCCGACTCTATAGTTTACATGATGGAAAAGACTGAATGTTGTTATCAATGTCTTGCGTTGATTGTGAAGGTTTCTATTGTCTGAGAATAATCAACTATGACAATGTAACTGCCTATCTGTTTTGACATCTCATTCTCTTACCTCCAATTCTGTTTCATTAATCTCTCTCTCAGCCAGAATATGGATGTTGATCTCTGCCAACGCCATGTCGTCGTCTGCAGGTAGTTAGATGTGATTTACAATCGAGTTCAAAGCAAGAAAACATTATTTTACATTATATTAACTCCGGTGATGCTGTAACTACTCTTCGATAAATTATGAAGGTTGACTTCTCCAAACTGAGAATTTAAAGGAATGTTTCCGATTACATTGTTTTGGGAAAGTCGTGAACATGAGTGTTCTAATTGTCATGTGGCATTTTTAGATATGGCCAAATAAGAAATTCGCACCGTCGACTGTGATTCTACATGCAGAAGCGACGTCCCCGAAGGTATTCGCTGCTGTGCAAGTGAATATGGCATCGTCGTGTTGAGAGGAGACGCGAGAGATACGGAGCACGGCAATTCCATCCTCGGCCACTAATTCGTATCGTCTGCAACCCAAACATCAGCATATTAGTCGTCGTTCAATAGCATTTTACAGCCCGCTCATTCAAAAATAGGTTATATTTTTAAGAATTAAAATGTGCAATTCATCGACTAAGCAGAACTTTTTTTCTTAGGGGAGGAATAAAGTAAAGCTTGAAAATTTGAATTATCTTGACTTACACCACGCAAGTCGGAACTTTCAGTTGTGAGCAGTAGGAAAATGTACATGACATTAACAGTGTTCCATGTTAATTGTAGCAAACGGTATCCACCTTTTCTCCGGCCTTTCCCTATGTTCCCTCTCACTCTCTCTGTGCGCTCTCGCATATTCACTTGTTCTCTCGCTTCCCCTATTGTCTCTAGTCTCCAAAGTGAAGAGGTAAGGGACGAAATGTTATACACGAATTGTGATTACCGTAATTTCCTTTTATCAACTCTGCGCATGTATTTTCTTCTACATATCAGACTATTCAAGTTTTGGCTTGCTAATATCGAAGAAAGATAAAATCTGGCCAATTCCTCTATTGCCAATGTTCATTTTGCACCTCCTGCATATTGCATGTATTTGTAAGCGTTCCAAATTGAAGTTGTCAGTGAAGTAATGTACTGACCCGTCGACAGATACGAGTGTGTCATTCTTCTCCCATGAGACGACGGGCAGAGGCTGACCAGCAAACGAACACTTCAGTTGCACACTCTCGCCAGCCTGATGTAAATGGAGTATTCATCAACAAAAGTATTTACGCTAAATGAATAGTATATTTTTTAAAGCTATTTCGTGGAAAATATTTCAGAAACAACAGTTCATAAATTCCAAATTTGATAGGCGTAAGTATTTTACACCTTTTCTAGATACCTTTACGAAGAGTTGTTCGGGCAGCGACGTGATGAAGTACGGTTTCTGGCCAGCGGCGGAGGAAGAGTCGGAACAGATACTGATATCCACCTGAACAAAGAACTAACTACAATGAAAGCGTATCTCTCAATTTGGAGTAAAATAATATTTTAAAAATAAAGGAAAACGATAATAATGAGAATTAATTCTGTAAATGCTGAGGTATTGCAGACCGAGTCAATAGATCCTCTCCTCGATCCGAATGAACTACTCGGGACACTCAGTCGTCGAGAGGGCGATGCTTCGCCATTCTCTTGAAGGACAATGGAGACGACGTGCTCGAAATCTCCAGAAGGATCAACGCCTACGACAGACTGCAATGAGAGAGGTTGAGAGGAGAAGAGATATCTAATCTTATTTCCCACATCGTGACTTTCCTTTAGGCGGTCGTGTCAAATATAATGATTCTCAGGGAGAACGACATTTTTGTTATCTCTTGAATTTCAGTTTCTAAGGAGCTAATGAGTTGCTTATCCCGTTGCAGAAACGTAAACCCAGACAATGAATAGCCTATTTATTATTTCCAATTCAATTCATCGTTTACTCACTTCGACATCTTCCTGGTGCTGCACTCCAGCGATGGCGAAAGTCACTGTCGTCAGGGGGTTCATCTCTGAATACACTTGCGATCACGGGGGCATCATTCTCTTCTACCTGGAGGGACGACGTTGACGGCGCATTCCGTGCTCGATCGTCCACACGAACTACTTGCCTCGCACGAGAGAACTCCTGCAGAGATGAATAAGTTAGTAGATTTGAACGCCTCGATCTCACGAATATCGATAAGTTAACAAGAAGAAGTCAATACGGACCAGCATTCTTAGGTGAGGCTCTGTTGATGATGAGAATGGCGATTCCATCTTCATAGGCTAGCTTGGTGTTCGAGTCCTCAGAGAGGGGCACTCCATTCATGCACCAGCTGATCTTCGGAAGAGGGAATCCCTTCACTGCTGCCTGCAGTGTTTATCATTGTTGATGCATTATTAGTAGTTGAGAGATTTCACCAAAGTGAATTATGAACTATTTTTATAGTAGAACTTAATGCATGAATTGTGAATGACGCCGTAGTTCACCTTGAAGAGCGCCCTTTCTCCGTCGATGAGTGTTGCTTGCTGCTTGAGAGGGAGGACAAACTCAGGCGCCTGCAGACAATTTAAGATCGTTTACAGTATTTCGTATTATGAGGTCATCACCAGAAAATGGAAAGGAATCACGAATGGTGAACAAATGGATATTCCTCGTAATGTTAATTGATGTTCGACTGAGGAATAGAGGCTCTATTCCTAATGGGCACTAACCTGATAGTAGATGCTGCTGTTCTCTATCGATGTGAGGGTGTCCAATGTGGAGGCTTCTGTGATAAACCATTCCATTACATCATTTGTGTCTTTTCTCTCACCATCATCGCATAGCACCTCCGAGATAATAACTTGCGCGTTCTCCACTTGAGGTCGGCAATGGAGCTGCACCATTACACGTACCTGCAAGAGAGAAATCAAGTGATGCCAACGAGCCTTCGATCGATACACTACAACTACTTGAATGTCAGATTTCTCTTAGAGGATGCTGATTGTATCACATCAACTCCAGCATGAACGAGAATAGAGTCGCTGAATGACCTCTTCGACAGTCTCCAGGAGATTCGATCCATCGTATGCGAAGTAAGTGGTGAGACGAGCACGACGAGCACGAGATATCAACTGGAATATATTTCTTCTTCGTCACATGGTACGAAGTGATTAAATGGCCTATTTCTTACCACTTTTAGTGTGTGTGGAAAAATGAAATTCAAAGTGTCTCACGGTATCTGCTTCGGCCTTGTCGACTCCCTTCTGGAAGACGAGATCAACGACGGCGTCGAAGGAACGAGACAACTGCTGCTGCTCTCTCTGCTCCTCCAATCGATTTTATAATAATGAGATTTGTGGTTCATGTTAAGGGAGCCGAGTGGCTTACATTACTAGATATGTATTATTTCAATCTTATTTGCTGTTTGGTTTACCTTCTTGCCATCGATGACGACGTCGAATGACTCTCTCAGAACGGAATCCGTGATGTGCTCTATCAACTCGGGAGGAGATGCCGAGTCGGCCTTCTGAGTAATGTGTTTAGAGATCGAACAGAAAGATATTATCTTCATGAATGTGGCGTTATGATACAGTCTGCATTATTTACGCACCAACTAACTATCTCATTTCGCAAGTCAAACAAATCTTACTAGCTGCGCGGCTTCATCGGCACTCTCTGCATGAGTGGACTGGGTCTGAAATTGAAAACTGAACTATCCAACAATTAGGATGCTTCATAAATACTCAATCAGCCTCAATACACACCTCCTCGAGGTCGGTTGCTGCCACGAACTCGAAATCGACACCTTCCATCGATGTCTTTTCCTCTTCCTCCTTCGTCGTCATTCTCATCACTTCATCCACGTCGTCAATCACGATCTCCGGAATTATCGACTCCGTCCTGCCATTATTCCATTTGTCTATCAAATTTCCATTGTGGTGTGATGGCCTCATCAGTGTACCTCTTGATTCCTCCTGCTGCTGGGGGACTCGCGAGGGGCGTCGATGACTCGGGGAAAGGCTCTCCGTCCACTTCCAATGGAGGAACGGGCGTCTCGCACAGATCGTACTCGTTCTGAGATCACTCGTTTCTCTTACTAATTTGCGGTTTGTGGAAAATCATTGGAGCCTCAGCTGTTCTGTTTTCTGCTAACTGCTAAATAGCAAACCTCTGCGTCTACGAATCTCTCGGGGGAAGCAGATCCGCTCATTTGGAGTGACACGTCGAGATTGGCCGTGTCTGAGTCAGAGCGAGATCGAGACGACGAGAACTCAGCTTCTGAACAGACGATAAATGAGAACCAAGTTCAGCATACAGCTACATTTCATATTTGACAATGCGATAATAAATATATTTGATATTCGATTGATTTGGTCATTACCTATGAGAGTGATCTTGGTGACAGCAGAGTACTGTCCATCGATATTCACTCCGTACTCTCCCTGATCTTCATTTTGAATGCAGACAATGAGCAGTGAATGAGTGAGACCGTCGGGAGAATCAACCTGCGTCACGGATTGTCACATCCAGAACCACGAAAGAACATTCCAGATAACAACATATCCAATTCGATTAATATTCATGTTTCCTAATTATTCTGAGATTTCCTATCTTTCGTCTAAGTGGCACAATAAAGTGAGCTGCTAACCAAATGAACGGTGCAAGATGCTGTTAATCTCGTAAAAGCATCTTTTTCATGAGGTTGAGGAAGTTATATCAGAACATTTTTAGATCTACGTATAATATAGACCATATTCGATCTCAATCACGGCTAAACCAATCTCTTAGGTACGGCGCGTTTGATCATTGGGAAATCTCTTTCTGATTTCGATATTTGAAACAAACCATGGCGAATCGACGTTGGTCTGATTCGCTCTCGGGTGTCGATCGATCAGGAGGAAGCATCACTTCCGCAGGGATATCAGCGCCGTCCTGGAGGAAAGTTGGAATACCCTCATCGAGTGCATATCTTTCTAGCACACTCCTAATTAAGCCAAAGAGAAACGTGAACGGGTGAATGGAGATGAAGACATATCCGAGCAGTGGCAGATCGGAGTTCTCTTCGTACCTTCATCCATCGTACAGTCATCTGGGGAGTCGCAGTCTCGCAGTTGATGGTGGCCGATGCTCCTCGAGGGACGAAAGTCTCGTCGAGAGTCACGGCGTGAGGATCCGATCCTGCACCCATCACGTTGAATGAACTGCCCGACCATTTTCCCCATCCCACTTTAATTCCTCCGTGACGTTCATTATCTTTTCTCGTGTTGTATTTGTGCTATGCAATACCATAATAAAATCAATTTGTTTCATGTTTGCATATTTATCGGATATCGCTCAAGAATCGATTGCTTAGAATTCAGCCTGAACTGGTAGAGAAAGAAAGCAAGGCCTGAGCGAGATAAGATAGGGTTCACAAATATCAATATTAGCACGCATAGGGATAAATACTTACAAAAACACCTACTCTAAATATCGATCGATTATTCGCCAAATGATCACGAATTAGGCAGCAAACTAATTCACGAACATCGGCTGGAGATTGATAGATACTATCGGAAGAATGAGATCGGTAACCAACCCTGATTCGGGTCACAAATCAACACAAATCAACAGATGAATCAATGCAATGAGTTATTGGAGATCTTCTTCTTGCACGCCTTCTGAATCGACGTCTGGAGGTCATTGACTGCGAGATGGGCCACGTTGAATCTCACTCCCGAGATGACGACCGAGTAGACTCCTCCATCCTCTGGAGCAGTGTCATGGATGACCAAGTAGTGCTTCAATCCATTCTTCACGTGCTCTATCTTCTGGTTGTTGTCTCCTCCGAATCGGATCTCTCTGTCGTCCCTCAGCCAGCAGAGTTCCCTTTCCTCCTCCGATGCTTCCAACTCGCATGCGATGGTGGCAGTGCATCCAGGAGGAACGAGATACTCCCTCAGTGCCTCCGAGTCCTCCTCTGACTCAGAGACTCCAGATGGAGGAACGTGCACTTCCCTCTCACGGATACGCTCTGCAATGAGAACAATCAACACAACACAGAGAGACACATCCTTACGTCCTTATGTGTTGCCAAAGTTAAATTATTATTCAAAAAGTTTTCAATAGAATTAAGAAAGCAAAATAATGAACGATATGCATACCCTCGACTACGAGAGTCACTGACGTCATCTGCTCATCGACGTAGGCGTAGTACGTGCCCTGATCCGTGAGTTCAGTCTCTCTGATCACGACGGTCCTCCATCCTTCATCGGGCGTATCTTCGAAGCGAATCCTCTCGTTCTCCACTAGTGGTTTCCTCTCCTTGAACCAGTGGACGTGAATACTCGGATCGACGACTTGCACCGAGAGAATCGCTGGTTGTCCATCCATCACGAAGAGAGTCTGAGGTGGAGAGAGAATGAGGAGAGGCTCCTCCCCTTCTCCTTCCTCTGCCTCTTCGATGACCAAGTAGGCGACGGGGAATAATTCTCCATTGACAGCGAGAGAGTAGAGATCTCCCTCGCCCATTGTCACATGGGAGATAACGAGTACTTCGAGTAGATCATGGCTGATCCTGTCTACTTTCCCTGGCTGTCGATGCACTGCTGTCTTCCCTCTGTACCACTCGATCTGCGCATCCTTCGGTAGGTAGTTGTTCAGCTCGCAAGTGATCGTAGCAGTTGATCCCACTTTGATGCAGTAGGAGGGAATGGAGAGACTCTCACTCAATCTCTCACTCATCGAAGAGTGGAGACTCCTCTTCTCTTGCTCGTTACTCTCTGAGACAGTGACATTGAACTGGAGGGAGGCAGAGTCTCCACTCCTCATCATCACTCCTGGAATGGAAGAAGGAAGGGCGAGGACTACTTCTCCCCATGGAATCTCCTCCAGTGAAGCATGCACCATGTCATGCATTGATCGTGCGATGATGCTCACATTTACTCCTGTCTTCACTCTCTTCCCCTCTCCTCCTCCCCCTCCTTCGTCCTCCGATGAATACTCCGTTATCTCGTCGAGGTCAAGCATCGACGGCGTCACCAATTGTGGATTGGATGAGGTGATCGAGAGCTGTGACAGTCGATGGAATGATTGTGGTCGGGCGGTCTTCCTTCCTCGTTCTTCTCCAGATGCGACGACGTAGAGGGAGGAGTAGTCGACTATCTCATCGTGTACTCTCACAGTGAATCCGGCACTCTCTGGTTCCTGTTCGATGACGACATCGAAGGTGTCTCCTTCCTCTCCGAGTGCAGCTGCCATGGCCTGTCTCTGTTCAGGGGCGACGATGGCAAGGATATGATGGGCAGAGGGAGATCTCCTGTTGATCAACTCGATGTAGATGTCCACTCGTTCCTCCTGGGGGAGAGTGTCGGAGACGAGACTTCCCTCGTCAGAGAGAATGTCCGTCTCTCGAATCGTCGGAGATCTCAAATCGAGGTTGCTCTTGGGCAGTCCGAGTGACGTCTCCGTCGATACCATCTGTGACAGGGCGTGTTCATCGATGACGAGCGCCAGCGACTCCGCCTCCTGATCTCCCTTCAACGTTGACGTCCTCGAAGTAGTCGTCGTGATCTCTGATCTCTCGGCGATCGTAGGCAGAATTTCGACGTCCCTCACAATGTTGATCTCGGGAGCAGCCGATGGTTCCTCTTCCATCACAAAGTTGCGAATCGATTCAATATCCTGCATGGATGCATTATCTGCCTCTGGTTGTCTCAGTTGCGGCAATTTGAGGGAGGCCGCAGCTCCGAATTCCTCGGCGATCGACTCGCTCTTCTGATGGACGTGCACATCGAGGTCGACGTTTACGGCGTCTGGCCACTCGATAATCGCAGGGATATCCTCTTCGCGGATGGACCCGCAGTCAGAGAGAGTCTTGAAAGCCTTCGCTTGGGAGGGAAGGCCGAGCAGACTAGAGGGACGGGGGTAGGAACGGGCGGTTCCCCTGAGTAGACAGGAGGTCTCCGTGTCTGTCCCGTAGTCTGACTCCTCGCACAGCATCTGCACACTGTCCACGTCTTCGAGAAGTAGAGTGCGCGTCTTGACTATCTCTGAGAGGGGCACTTCTATTCCCAGTGCTTCCTTCTCTCCGTTAGTCGCCATCGATGCCTCCATCTGACAGAGGGCGACGGACGTCGACGTTGTCGCAGTTCTCCTTATCGTCGACGACTGGACGTCATCTGAAGACGAGGCGACAGTCTCAGCCGATCGTTCCATCGATTCAGCATCTGGGAGCACGACAGAGTCAGCCCTCCAATTGTCCTCCTCCACTTCGATTCGACAGTCGACGGATACATTCTCAGCGGGAGTGGCACAGGCTGCCCTCACCTCCTCTCTCGCGAGTATCTCATCGATGGGAGTGTCTCCTCCCAAGTGAGAATCCCCTCCAGAGTAGATGTTCTCTGCTGCCAACTCTCTCATGATTGCCTCGATCGCCTCCTTCTCCTCTTTCTCTGCAGCTTCCAGTCTATCGATCATCCCTGATTCTCTCTCTGGGGTCGAAGTGGTATTCTCGAGACAGAGAGAGGACAATTCATCGAAGTGCGATGCGAGTGAAGCCTTCCTTGCATCTTCCTTCCCTCGACGATGGAAGGGAACGAAGTTCTTGAGGGCAGGCGACTTCTCTCTCTTCTCTTCTCTCGAACTCGTACTCATCTTACACGATCCAGCACTGTCTCTCCTAGAGAGTATCTTCTCATCCTTATGCTCTGATTTCTCGTCCTTCCTACTGCTCAATCGGGATGAATCTTGTTTGGGGCTATCGGTCATAGCACTGTCGCTTCGTGAAACTTTCTTTTCGAGGACAGGAGCATCTCTCTTGAATTGGGGTGATTCCTTCTTCGACGATACATCAGAAGGCAGTTCCGATGCTTGTTCTGACTCATAGACAGAGACAGGTTCCTCCTCCTTCTCCTCTGGCTCTCGAATCGGTGCAGACTCCCTGACTTCCCTTGCCTCTTCTGTCGAAAACTTGCGAAGACAACTCTTCAATGAAGTGGACTGCACACTGTCAGTTCTTGATACGATCTTCTGATCCTTTTCCTTCTCCGTACTCTCGCTTCTCGATGAGTCCTTCCTCAGTACAGGTGGGGCTGCTTCTGCTGTAACCTGTACACTCTTCTTGACTTCCTCTTCCTCCTCTCCCTTCACTTCTTCCTTCTTCTTCTCCTTCCTCAGTGATGCTGGCAAAGTGAATGCCTTCTTGATGGCTGCTTCTATATTTGCCTTCGTAGGTCTTCCGAGAGTCGCTGATTTCTGTCTTGTAATGGCTGAATCAGCCGATGCCTCTGCCCTTCTGGTTCTCGGGGGTGCCGTTGGGCCGGGATCAGCACTGGCCGTCCTTCTTCTCCTCGGGGGAGGTACGGGAGTGCTTTCCTTCTCCTCTCCTTCCACTCTCGTCGAAGTCTCACTTTTCGACACTGTCTCTTCTCTCCTCACTTCCTTCATATCGATGAATTCCTCTGCATCACTCATCGACGAGCTCATCTTCTCCTTCTCCTTCTCATTCCTCAGTCTCTTGTACGTCTTCCCCAGTCTCGAGGGAGACTTGGCTGCTGCATGAGCTGCCTTCTTCTTCGCCACTTGCATGATATTCACTATGGTTGTCACGTGAGTCTTCACTTTGCCCAGTACATTCATCACTGCCTCAGTTCCCTGCTTGGGCAACTTCCTCTTGCAATACGCACGAATCGTGTTGATCTCGTTGTTGATCTGCACGAATAGATCATGCAGTTCCTTCCTCTTTGGCATTGCCATTCTCTTTCCAGTTCCCGACGGTGAGGGCGTCTTGTCGACGAGAGGACGATGCTCATCTGATGACTCGTTCCGATCTGCGAATTCAGAAGCCTCCTCGATCATATTCTCGAGAGTCGTCAATTGTTCCTTGATGTTCGTAGTGAGTGGAGTCACTCTGAGATACTCCGTACTTGGTACTTTCTTCATCGTCTTTCGTGGAGCGGGTGTAGATCTCTCAGACTCCGCCCCTTCAGGAGCTTCTTCAGGAGTTCCCTCCTCATGACTGAGCACCTCCTCCACTTCGACATCTTCCATCAGACTGTTCTCAATCTCACTCAACTTCCTTCTCAGGATCTGAATCGGTTTCTTCAGACTCTCTGCTTCTTCATTCGGGTCGACGTCTGGGTTGAGTATCATTGCAGCGAGAGTCGTCCTAAGCAGTTCCTCTGATGCTTCAGCCTGTGCCTCTGATACGGGATGAGCGAGGGCGAGTTGTTCAGAGACGGAGATTATCGCTTCCTCGATGTGTTTAACGTCCTCGTCGATCTCGATTTCCTTCGAATTCGAGGCGGCATTCAATGCACTCAATTCTGCCTCCACTCTCTTTGCTATCCTCTCCACTTCCTTCATCTTACTAATCTGTGCCCGAATCTTGGCCGAGTCTTCTTTGGGCAGAGTTCGTGACTCAGTCGCATGGAAACTCGAGTCTGAACTCTCCCCTCCGAGATCGTGCAGAGTACCAGGTCTGAGCAGTCCTTCGTCGTCCGTGAAACTGTTGTTCTCTTCTGGTGCTGGGGGTTCAAAGTGAACCTCGGCCACGACCATCTGATACTGAACTGAGACTGATTCACTCGGTGTCTCTTGTATGGCTGAGGGGAGAAGGGGCGTCTCTGACTCGATGGTGGGCCTTCGTTCCATTCCTCTCTTCGGTTTCATTGGGGGAGAGGCTGCAGCTGAAGTGTCTGACTCAGTGAGGATGGGGATCTCAGATCGACGTCGCTGCAGTTCCATGTTCAACTCCGTCTCTTCTGCAGTATTCCTTCTCTGCATGATGACAGCGACACTGGCCTCAGTCACTCTCTCGGGAGCCTCAGCGTAAGCTCCAGCGATGGCCTTCGCTGCTTCAGATTCCTCATCGATGATGGAGTCGAGATCCTTCTCCTCTAGTAATTCAGCCCCGATCTTATCGACCAAAACGAACTCATCGTTGTCGAAATCTGGATGCTGCATCAATTCCTTCTGTGTCACAGGTTCGATCTCCCTTCCTTCGGGACTCTTCTCCAATCCACTATCCACTCCATCTACCTCGAGTAGTCTCTTCTTCTCCTTCTCCAGAGTACTCGAGGGACTCTTCGAGAACAGTTTCTTCACAGCCACTGGCACGTCGAAGTCGAGAGTAGCCTGCTTGCACTTCTTGATCATTCTCTCCATCGTCCCTTGTTCATTCACTCTCTCCGTCTCTTCCTCGATATCCTCCACTCTCACTCCGATCTCTTGTCCCTTGAAGCTGATCTTCCCTGGAAGAAGGGCTGATCGTGGTTCATCACTCGGAATGGGCTTCATTTGTGAAGGCAGATCTCCGAATGGATCACAGAAGATGGCTGAGTTCCAGAGTGCTGTCGGGGTGAATGCAGTATGGGCGAAATCCTCGTAGCCGACGGATACAATCGCAGCGAGATTCTCCCCTGGTCTCTTCAGCATGATCTCTGCCTCACCCGCCTCTTCTCCCCTAGATCGATCTTCCTCATCAGTGGCACAGAAGGACGATTCAAGGGCAGATTCGGAGAGAACTTCAGTCTCCACTACGGGAGGCACTTCAGGAGAGGGCGACTCGGGTAGGAATTGAGTCGGTTCCAATGTCTGTAGAGGAGTTTGGATCACTGTGGCAGAGGGTTCATCTGGTACTTCTTCGGGAGCTTCTTCTACTGGGGATGGAGAAGGAACGAATTGAGTTGGTTCACCAGCGAGGACCAAACTCTCAACGACAGTGGTCTTCGGAAGGGCATCCTCTTCCTCTTCAGCAGGGGAAGCTTCGGGTTCGAATTGAACTGGTTGGAATGAGAGCACAGGAGATTCCACGGTCACTGAAGCTTCGGGAGTTGGCTCTGCAAGAGCGATTTCGGGTGTTTTCTGCTCCTTCTTTCTTCTGGGACGTGGCACTGGAGCTACTGCAGGGACGGGTTCATCAAGGGGAGCATTCGATGGTTCGGGTTCGGGGGCTGATTCTCTCTGCTCAGGTTTCCTCTGCATCATCGGTGATAGTTCGTCTCCCATGCCAGCTGTCAGACTCATCAATTCGTTTCTCAGATCATCTTCAGTCTGAGTCTCTGAAGGAGCAGTCGCGAAACTAAGTTCCTCCTTGAGTCCATCGATGAAGCTGAGGACCTCGTCTACATTCGTGGTTGGGAGTGCTGCTGCTGTCGCGTGTGCTGCAGCTGCAGCCACCACTGACTGATTGGCGGCTGGTGCTTCCAGAGCGGCAGTCTCTCTCTTCAGCACCACTTCTTCCTCGACCTTAGGAGTGGTTTCCCTATCGAGATTCTCCATGGCCTTCTCCAGTATCTCAAGAGCAGTCTCTGTTCTGGGAGTGAGGGGAGTAGTGGGGGCACTCTCTGTCGAACTCCTTCTCATCAGTTCTTTCTGGTATTCCTCAATGCTCTTCTGTGTCTTGGGTGGCACTGGGGGAGCTGCTTTCTTCTTCTTGAATATCTCGGGTACATGGAAGATGGACCGCTTCTTAGGCGTGGGAGGCGCACCAGATGCGGATGGCGCGACCTCGCGGCAGGTTAAAGAGAGTCTCTCCTCTTCGTAGAGGACGCGGACGACGACCATCGTCTCTGCCGTGTCGAAGTATCTCACGAAGCAGCTGCTCTCCCTCAGATCCTGATTGTAGTCCATGATTCGACTGAGGTCGAATTCACTGTTAGAAGTGACGAGTCGACTCTTGGAAGAAGTGATGGACACTCTATCGAGGGACTTCTTAGACCCGCAGAAAGCGGGGAGATCCGTGGCAGATTCGTACTGCTCTTCGTCTCCGTAGTCAGTCTCCGCCCCTCCCTCGATTTCCTCGTCGTAGACGTCCGTCTTCAATGGAGCATGCTGCACGAATCGACGAGGAGGGGGAACGGGGGCAGGTTGAAGCAGTTGCTGCCCAATCGGAGTCAGAGGTCGAGGGGGTTCTGCAATAGAGAACACTTGGCTAACCCCTACCAGTCCACTATAGAGCTACTCGAGTCCGGAACGCATACAGTGGGAGAGACGAGAGACGACGTTTCGCGAGTGACTTAGAACTACTTTTAGATAAGAAAAATTTACACTTTTTGATAATACAGTTCTAAGTCACTCGTGTGGACGACAACCAACAGAACTCAACCGATTGAGCGACAAAAACAAACAACAATCACGAAATAATCCGGACAAGCAACGGGAAGCGGGCATTCACATCAAAGTCCAAAGATCAAAGATCGAAAGAAGAGGAGAGAGAGAAGGAATGAGTGAGTGGTTAGTGAGTTCAGGCTGAATTCTAGGATTTTCTCTCGACGAGATGCGAATTAATGCGTCACGTCACAATAACCGAGTCATTTTGTGAGAAGTCGTTTATCTGCCTACTCGTTATCGTGTGATTCGTTGTGTCTTTTGCGAAACGTCGTCTGTCCCTTTCTCTCATTGTGAACGTCACGGATCGAATGCCTAGAATCGAGGAGCGACGCGCGATCAACCGCGGATCTTTTACGATTATTGAAACATGTGTTTTACAGTTCATTTAGGCAAAATTTGCTCCACGATTCCAGAAAGCATTCGGCTCTTGTCTCGATGCGGTAGGTCGATCTTCCGATCTACCGTATCGAGGCAAGTGTGCGAGTGGTGGTGTCAGCGTTGTGTGAGAAATAGCAGACAAGACGAGGAAGAGAGTGAATGACAACTGACTGACACCACTCGAGACGCACCCACCGCATGCTTCCCGACTCGAGTTCCCACTTTGAGAATCCCCGTAGAGACTCACGTTCAACGGTGAGGAAGGCACGAGTGACTGCGTGGCCAGCATCGTTGAAGGCCTCGCACGCGTACTCTCCCTCGTCCTCGATCAAAACCTGAGAGGAGAAGATACTCTCTCCAGTTTACATGATCTCTTGCTGTTTCTGACCAAGAGAGTGAGATATAATGGAAGAAGTGACATCATCGGTTACCTGGTTGATCTTGAGAAGGCAGACCCCGTCCTCGTAGATGATCGTGTAATCGGCGTCGTTCGAGAGGTCGTCTCCATCGACTGACCATCGAACCTCAGGCATCGGCACTCCTGCAAACGTAGTCCTCTCATCTTCTGCGCTCTAATGATCTTTAAAGTTGATTTTCAATCGTCATCCTAAACACTGGATAAATTTCCCACCTCTGACAAGGCACTTGAACACCGCGGGTTCTCCTGCTCTCGCTGATGAATCAGTGAGAATTCGGATGAATTTCGGTGCCTCGAATCCAGTGCCCGATGAAGACTCGGAGATGGAGATCATGTTGGAGTGCTGCAAATTGTGAATTCTTTCATTCTTACTTTGTCATTTGCAGGAGTAACAAATTTTTATCTATTCGATATTAAACTTCTAAGAAAACATACATCATCAGTGATGGAGCTGGCGGATTCGGCAACAGATCCTCTCGGTTGGGGTAATCGATCGTTCGATGGTTCAGCAGATGTCTCTTGACCAGTGAGTGGAGTGGCGACGACCGCCACGATCTCCACGCTCTGATTATTTCATTTTAGCTTTATTTTCCTCCATGGGCAAGATATAATGCTATGTATAGTATTTGGAAAGATAGAAGCCGTCTTACTTGATCAGGACACGCAGCTTCGACCTCGACGAAGACGGCGACTACATTGGGATCTGATTGTCTCTCTGGCGACTGCATCTGCACTTGTTGCTGCAGTTGGAAGTGAGGAGAGGGAGGAGGAAGGGCAGAGATCGCCTCCATTGACTCAGAGGCAGAGAAGAGATCACGACGGGGCTGAATTACGAGTTATCAATGCGATTTCAGGGGGTAAGGAAATTACTACGACTAGATGACGAAACTAAAGTTTACGCACCTTATTCCATCGTGCCTCATCATGGCTGGAGAATCCGGGGAATACGAGCTGCTTCACTGCTAGATCGGCGTCATATTCGACGTTGGATTCGTACTCGATGACGAGCTCCTGATGGGCGACATCCCCTGCTCGAACGAGGGAGACTGTCACGTTAGACATCTGGAAGGGAAACACTGGATTGATGGACTTGCAGACACTTAACCAGGAAGGACTTGCGTAATTTCATCTCTCTGATACCTTTAGTTTGCTGGCAGAAGAAGCGATCTGGAGCAGTTCGGGGATGTACTCCTCGGGTTCGGCGATAGTCGTCACCTGCAGAGGGAGTATACAATGAGAAGTGATCAACCACATCTAATTCTTTCTCAAATGATGTACAATAAGAGTAAGGGAAATTGAGAGGGTGAGATCATTTTGTCAAAGGTGATGCTATCGACCGTGGTTCCGACTCTCCATCATCCTCTACCTGTTCTGCCGTATCTCCTGGCCTTCTAATCTCGACGAATGCATTTGTAGTGGGCGTACTTCGGCCTTCCTCCATCGCTCGCTTCACCTGCAAGTATTCCTTTAGCAGTTTATTCCTTTATTTTACCTAGAAATTTCCTTGGAACCGCAATTAAGATATCTAGTGACGCTGCTGATCCTTGTACGTATAACTTTCATTCAAATGCTATTTTGATTTTTAACATCCTTCGTAATGGCTCTCAATTGCGGAGATCTACTGGAGAGTAACGAGTTCTTAGTCTCGAAACTGGAGGCGGAGTCTATTTAGAGGCAAAAATGTATCCAAGTAATTCCAATGAATACTCTTTCCACATATCCGGACGCCTCAATTCGATCAGTAATCCTTCCGGATTGGCAACATTCGTGTCAAAACAAGGCCATATTTGCCAGGGGCCCCTCTACTTTCTCACGTAGTCAATTAGCCCGCACCGTGGGAATCTCGTCCTTGTTTTCCAGTCCTTTCTTCACATTTTGATGTTCCTTGTCTGATTCGTCCTAATTCCTTCCCTTCTTTCAGATTTCAATGGACGAGGATTCAATATTTCTCGAGGAACCGGGCAAGAAGGAATACAGACAGGAGACCATTGAGTTTTTCAGTCGATGGCTCGTTTCACAACTGGTTTGTCCCATATATTTGTCTGCCAACTTATTTATTGTTTGAGTATGGGGCACATATTATGGCAATTCATGAGAATACGAATATCATGAGTTTGAAATTGCCCTAGTACTAGGTAATGGAACAAGTTGGAACTTTAATTTCGTAAATTACCGTATTAGAATATTATTTTTGGAACTGGTTGTTTTGGAAATTTTTTTTGGAAATGGTCGTTTTGGAAAATTTTTGTTTTTTTTGGTTTTTAAAGATTTTTCGTGGAACTGGTGATAACAGTAGATCCTGAATAGGAAATATGTAAGATCTCATACAGTAAACGTTGATACAAAAGATTTGAAAGGAATAGATGAGTTTTAAGAAAATGAAAAAAAATGAAAAAAATGAAAAAATTTCCAAAACGACCACTTCCAAGAAAGATGTTCCAAAACAACCAGTCCCAAAATGCCGGTTTCTATTTTTCCGGTTCCAATTTGTACCATCACTTAGTACTATTGTGATAGCAATAACATGTTCGCAAATGGTTCGAAATTCGTGTTTACTAAGATCATTTTAGCATCGAGCGAAGGGTCTGCCACCCTCTCTGACCAGTGCGCGAGACAGGAAGATCATCCGATGGATGGAGAGGGATATCGAGGCTGATTATGAAGCAGACGAAGAGGATAATGTAGAGGAAGACGAGAAAAAAGAAAAGTAATGATACGAATATTCAATCACCATCATCACTCCATTCGCCATTCCATATCCACGTCATCTCACTTTCACAGCTCTCGGAAGCGCCCTTGTTATAAACACTGCCTATTTTACTTTAGCATGTATCCTATTGCTGTTTATCTCCCATGACTGATTCTCCATGGGAATGGGAGAAGCACGTGTGAGGGCTACAAATTTTGTCGCAATGCTTGCGATAATTGAAAGTTGCGTGCGCGAATCAGGAAATGATGAGGAAAGAGAGGAGAAATGAAAAGAGACGAAGTAATCTCATGGAATTCCGAGTTACTCAAATCGAGATCTTGGAAAAAGCACGAAAAAGAAGTCGAATAAGAGCGAGTGGTATGCCTACTTGTGCTTAGAAACCACAGCTATCGTTGAATTTAGCACTTGTATAGAAAAGTGTAGAAAAGGGCGTTCTCCATACCTTCTTGAGACTCCATGTCATGGCATCGGAGAAGTTCTGACTCGTTCCCTCCAGAACGACAATGCGATGTTCTGCATTCGCATTCCGCTTCCCGAGGTGGGAAATCGAAGTGTCGGCCGACGCTGAAAGTGACGAATCAGTCAAATGCTCTCATTCCAGCGAGTAATTCGTGTTTCTCTCTCTCATTCTTTTCTTTCTCCATTGCTCACCACTGGAAGTGCCTGGTTTCTGCAGAATCGTCTCTAGGTTGATGAATCTGTGGTGTATTCCCCCCCCGGGTGCTGAGGTGTGCAGATGCAATTCCACCTGATATCAATTTGCTTATTCCGGTTCTTTCATATTCTCGCAATCCTTGTCGTGGCTCTGAAATTCGTGCTGAACTCACCTGCTCAGGCTCCATGACAGTCACGATTTTCTCGTAGATTGCAGTAGGGCGACGGATCTGAGAGAAGAATTTCAAACTCATACTAGAATCAATCCTCACCTCGACATTTGATTCCTCGTCCGACTTCAGATCCTCCTTCACAGCCAGAGCTGCACTCATCAACTCGTTCACCTGAAATTCATCGCATTCTCTCTTATCATTCCATGCCCGAATTTCAAACATCTGGAACTACGAAATGTATTGGAAGGTAGTATTTTTACTTTCCGCGTCTTTTCCGGGGTCTCTTCTAGGGATCTCTCTGCTTGCTATGGCCTACCAATTTCCTGTTTCCAGAGGGAAGTAGAAAGGGGAGATTGGCTACCTGATCGATGACAGTTGCGTCCTTGCTGGGCGTCTTCAGTTTCTCCGATAGAGACTTCACAGTCTCGTCGTGCTTCGTCGGACTGAGAGTCCGGGCGACAGGTGCAGCAGCTGCAGCAGTCGGAGGAACTGCGAAGGTTGCTGCGACCTCGCGAGTCTCAGGGGAAGCGACTACTACTGCGTGCTGCTCCGATTGCTCGGGAGCTACGAGAGCATCAGATGATTTCTGCTGTTGAGGAGGAGATTGGATGATGAGGATAGGGTCATCATTGGGAGTGGAAGAGACACGACCAGTCGATCCATGGGGGGAGACGACGACCTTGCAGGAGAGAAGAGCCACTCCATGGCAGTTAGTGGCATGGCAGTAGTACATCCCCGTCTGATCCTCGCGGATGTTGGCCAGAGTGAGTGAAGTGACTCCCTTCTTGTACGACATCGACGTGTCCCTGCAGAGACGACATGCTTCATTAGATGAATTGGTGAAGTCATTTATAAATTGGTGAAGTCTATAGTTTCGAAAATATAGCGTGTCACTCACATAGCGACTCCCAGCTTCTGCTCTCCACAGTACCACTCGATGAAAGGAGTGGGCACTCCGCGCACCTGGAAACGGGCCATTTTAGCGAATGAGTTTACACGCTAATCCAATGACATCAATAGGGAAAATAGAGCTCGCCTTCGTCTCAATCCTGAGTGTATCTCCTACTCTCGCAGTGTACTCCTCGATCTTCGAGTCGAATCGAGGAGGTCCAGTGCTCGTGAGAGACTCAGCGCACGTCTGGTACGTCTCCGATGATGAGTCCTCGTCCTGCAACAATATCTGACTTGGCTATTGTTGTTTATGACTAATGATGGGCACATATAAAAAAAAACCAAACCACTACTTGTTTCGATTGCTCGTTAGTATCTATAAGATAAACGTTCTCTCCATTGTATTGTTTTATAATTTTCGATGATTTGATATTGAAAGCTGATTCCAACCTCATCGGCGATGAATCTGGCAGCTTCAGCGACGGCGTCGATGAAGACGACGGCCACGAGTTCATCAGCCACGCAATCGGCCACCTTCACCAGCAGTTTGAACTCCTCTGCAAAGGAAACCATTTACACTCAAAATTATTTATCATTTATTTCTGTATGATCAATTGGGTGAATTTTCCGAAAATAAAAGTGTTGACTCACCCTCCTTCTTCTTGATCTCGGCCGATTCGTCCATGTACTCAGAAGGAGCAGCGAAAGTGACGTCAGCTGAGATCTCCGATGCGACAGAGAGTTCGGGCTGCAGCGGCTGCTCCTTCTCCTCAGCGTCTTCTGGATGGAGTAACTCTCCCGATGTCTCGCACACTCCGAACTCCGATTCGGCCTTGCACGTGTACACTCCTGAGAGGAATTGCTCTTTGCATCAACTTGATATCATTATCGTCATATTTTGAAATGATCGAACTCTCACCCTCATCTTCTCTGGTGACTCCATGGATGGAAATTGATTGTGTTCCATCGGAGAGAGAGTGCATCTCATACTTCTCACTGGCAGAGATCGGGTGAGAGCCACGGTACCAAGTGATGGCAGTGGGGGCAGGAGATGAGACCTGAGGCCAATATTCGGTCATTTTACGTTTGTGTTATTCATTCGTTCCCGAGTCATCAAATAGATACTTCAATATCTAAAAGTTATTTGAAATGTTAATCGATCTAATGATGTCTCACTCTGCACACGAGATGGACACATTTCTCTTGTTCTTCTGGTTCGACGAAGAGTTGTTCGATGAACTCAGGGGGAAGTTGAACGACTTCGATGTCAGCAAGCTGAGAACGAGCAAGTTTTATATATGATACTCACTGATTATTGCTTTTCATATATATCCAAAAAATAGAAGATTGCAATTTTTTTTACCTGTTCGACATCCTCCTTCGCTTCCGGTTCCTCCTTCTCGAGTGCGTCGACAGCCACGAATGCAGATGTCTCCGCTGCAATTTATTCGCATTACAAAATCCCCGTTCAAATGGCTGATTATTTCCACTTGATTAGTCGCCCACTGACCAGTTCCATGGGCATTGGCTGCAGCGCACTTGTAGAGGCCACTGTCAACTGGTTTGGCAGAGACTCGAGTGAGGGCACATACTCCTCCAGGAAGAATCTGAGGGAAGGGATTGCATCGTATGACGAATATTCAGAACAACTCAATGAGGTCAACAAAATCAGTACAGTGAAGGGTTCTCACATTGGCCTCAACTCCTTCTCCCTCAATCTCTCTTTCGTCCTTCGACCAACTGATCATTGCAGAAGGAAGAGCATCGATCTTGCACTGAAGTTCCATCCGAGAACCTGAATATGATGTTTCGTCCGGATGAACTGAGAGAAAAGCACAGTCAAAATGAAAGATCTCCGTACCTTCAGTGATCATCTGTGAATGAAGTGGTTCGATGATCTTGGGTGGTCTCTCGTTAGGAAGAGTAGGAGGAACGATTTCGAACGAGTCCGATTCTGAAACTGACAATTATTTCTGTTTCCTTCATGTCTATACTCGGTTAGCTAAGCTACGGGAACCACTCGAAATCATAAGAAAGCGTTGTCGACAGCGTTAGCCACGCCATCTCTATTGCTATTGAGCATGATTAATCCTATGAAGTATTAAATGTCAACTGACTTTCTCTGACTCCCAACTCTGCAGCACTGCTTGCTCTTCCTGCCTCATTGATGGCCACTACCTCGATCATTCCCGCCATCTCTGGAGTGACCTTGGGAATGGTGAGCAGACTCTCGTGGGTGGTAGAATCAACGAAGACATCTCTCATCGAATCCACGTCTTCACCTCTCAACGACCACGTGAATTCGCACGCCGTCGATTCCTTCTCCACTCCAACTCCAGTAACAAGAGATGATCCTTCGTTCACTTCCATCGGAGCGAGAGCCTTCGCGAATCGAGGGGCTTTGAACTGAGCTACTGCTGCTGCAGGGACATCAGCAGCAGATGGAGGAGGAGGAGGAGGTTGGACGACTCTTGCCTTGGGGGCGACGAGGGTCGTCGAGGATCGGGCGACTCCGTGGGCATTGAAGACGTCTACGTCGAGGCGGACATCCTCGACTGGAAGGAGTTTGAGAAGGAGACTGCTCCTGTTGCCCTCTGATTGGACCGAGCACAACTCTCCCGAGTGAGCCTCAGTTCCATTGATATACCACTTGAATGCAAGGGGAGGGACACCCGCAGCAGAGACAACGAGACGAGTTTCCCTTGAGGAATCGAGGGGAAGAGAGGAGGGAAGAACCTCGGTGAAGACTGGAGCGACGAAGGAACGAGATCCGTCCGAAGCAGGAATCTCGACGATCACCTTCGTCGAAGTCGCGTCTTGGCCAAGGTCGTTGATGGCGATAGCCTCGTATCTTCCTGAGGAAGGAACGACGAATCTGGCTCGACTCGCGTTCTCTCCTGTCTTCTCGATCGAGACATTCGCATTGGGCTTGAGTTCGAAGTTGTTGAGTCTCCAAGTGAAGGATGCCTCAGGGATGGCATCAGCTGACACATTCAATTCGAGTGCCTCAGATGACTTCAGTCTGATCACAGTGGGGAGGGGATCGACGATGCGAGGTCTCTTGGGGAAGTCCTTCCTTCCCTCACTCGTCGTCTTCCTCACCAACTTGAACATCACTCCTGGTTGTTTCTCCTCTCTCTTCTCATCTCTTCTCTCTTCGTAGTAATTCTCTTCAGTGGTCACTCTCGTCATCGTCGTTACACTTCCCAGATCATTGCTGGCAGTGCATTTGTAGTGACCAGGAGAGGGACGAGAGAACGTCGCCACACTGTGATTGGGAGAGGGGCGATCGATCGAGATGTTAGCATTTGCCTTCAGTTCGAAGTTGTTGAGGTACCATCGAAGGGTCGCCTCAGGCACGGAATCAATCCTCGCCTCGAGTCTCAATTGTTCCCCTGCTCTCACGTGAATGGTCGGCTCTGGCTGAGTGGTGAATGCTGGTTGGCGAGGAAGGGAAGCAGTGGAGGAGATAGATCGACGTTGCATTCCCCCTGCGACGACGTCCCTCGCTGGAGTGCCCGTCGCAGACCGAACGGGCGTCGACTCTTCGGGGATGGGGACGGGGACGACGATGGGTCTGTCTTCAGAAGGTCTCACGACAGTCTCGACAGACGACGTCGTCGACCCGACCTCGTCGAGAGGAGGTTCGGGAGACTGTACCACAGTCACAGCAGATTCTGTGAATCCAGGGGATGGCTGGGCTTCTGGTTCAGCTCCGGGCAGATGGCGGACCTTGGTGGTGACAGTGGCAGATCCGACGTCGTTCCTGGCAGTCACTGCATATCTTCCTGCCTTCACTGGGGGTTGGGCGACGAGCGTCGATCGATTTTGCTCGTGAAGGAGAGTGAGATTCTTGGAGGAACGTAGTTCGAATCCATTGGCCGTCCAAGTGAAGGCTGCAGTGGGGAGGGCAGCTGCATCTACAGAGAGGACGAGTCTGTCCTCTGCTGCCAGAAGGACTTCAGCAGGCAGATGAGTCACGAAGACGGGAGGCTGAGGGAGGTATCGAGCTGTCTCCGACTTGCTCTTGTGAAGGGGACGAGGAGGCGCCGGCCCACTGCTCTCACTCATCGTCTCGCGTGGTTCTGCACAAGAGACGAGGATTAGTACGTGTCGCCTGACCTAGCTGCACGCGCGCGCACCACACACCACACCACACCTTCTCCATGCACGACGATATGCTACGGTAGGGGTTGATGCGATCGAGAAGACTAGAGGGGAACCGAAAGCGTTAGAAGGCAAGAGAAGAGAAGGTGGGCGAGGTGTGAGTGTGGCGAGTGAGTAAGGGGAAAGAAGGGGACTACTTCTCCCTCTCGTACCTGAGGTCTGTCTGGATCTGCCTTGAGTGGGAGTCAGAGTGGGCAATTCGACGTGTCGTTCGACGAACTGACGAGAGTAACGAGGAAGTGACGAAGATCGCTGGTAGTAGTTCATCTGCAAGGACAGCCATTTGTATGCTGATACACTGTGATACTATGCCACTATGCTATTGTACTATGTACGTACTGTTACTATTATCAAAGAAATATACAAGAATTCACTGCGCATTCTTTATTCATTAATTGTTTTTCAACTGGGAAATTGCATATAGTAAAACTCTGTTGTGGTGATCACCTCAACCTCGGTGACTTCTCTCGTGGTGATGATGGAGTCTCCCTCGGCAGTTCTCTCGCGATTACCGTCTCTGCAATTCAAGATAAATATTTTCCTAGTTGCAAGAGGATAGACTGGTTCCTCACCTTGGTGGCGCCAATCCGATTCCACTCGTGGTCATGGCAGATGCACGGGAGATTCTCTCCCCTGGGGCCACTGGAGGACGCATCGACTTCGACGGATTGGCTTCAATGGTGGAATATGGAGTCGATTATTAAAAATTTGAAGATGCTCACACGACAACGTACTCATTGCACCTATCTCGGTAGTTACCATCTCGTTTCCACACAAGCTAAGGGTAGGCTGGCTACGAGTCGGTAAGTGAAAATATATACTGTTGCTAATTTCGCATTATGGAGTAATCATTCAATTCTTCAAATAATAAAAACCTACGTTTGTAAATCTCGACGAATCCAGAGGAGATTGCGGTTCCGTGGACGTTGGAGGCGACGACCTTGTATTCCCCAGCCACGGGAATGATGAAACGAGCAACACAGCTGCAAGGATTTGGATCGTTCCTTTACAGAAATTTATAATTGAAGAAGTAAAAGTCTCACCGGTTGTTGGAGGGGTAGAAATATTCCACTCGACCCGATCCATCCACGTGCTCGAATCCGTTCACGAACCATTGGAATCTTCAATTATATCACGTTTATTATATCACGTATTATTTTCTGTTTTTATGTTTAAATGAATGATAGCTCTTGTCAATCCCTCCTTGGTAGCATACCTCGCCGGAGGATTTGCATCCACTTCCACGTCCAACACAGCCTCGCAGCCGGGTTGAAGAGTCAGATTTGGCACCTCAACTCATGTGATTCGCGATTGTCGAACAGCTGAGCATTGAATGGTCTTTTTGATGTTGTACCTGATTGAGGAATCTGGGTGCCTGGTTGATGACTACTAGACTGGATCTGGACGAGTGTTCCTCCTGTCGAGCGAGTCTCGAAGATTCGCTCCATTCCTCGTATCGAGGCGGATCTGAACATATATAGGATCTCTAATTTGCTTCCGCAGCTTTGTTTTTTTGGTGTTCGATTAACTATGAATCTGTATTCCTAAAACGTCAATCACTCGAGTTCTAATGTCACTCCAACTTCTAAGAACCCTTGTTTCCCCTCTCCTAGCTATGGCCATCTGTCAATTCTCCTCTCCGTCTCTTGCAATGAGCTAAGATCTGTCACCAGCAACCTCGACTTATTACAACCTAAGAAAGAGGAGAGAAGTGAGAGGGGGAAGGGGATGCGGGGGACCCCTACGAGTCTCTAGCTGACCCGGAGATAAAAAGTGAGGCTGTGCTAGGGAAAATAGACCATGAAATGTGAGATGTGCACTTAGTGAGAACTAAAACAATCAGCCTGATTTATGCGGAAAACAGGACCTGTTCAAATCCAAACTATTATCGCATTATTTTGAATAACGCAATAAAATACCTCAAAGAAGAAATAGCACAAATTCGCACAATCGCATGAAGATAAAAATAGACGAGCGTGTTTTGCAGAGATAAGAACAGCGTCAATAGATCCATCAAGTAGTTACGCAATAACAGGGCTCGCATGCTCAAGTGAATAACTGACCACTGATGTTGACGTATCCGTAACTGGTGGATAGTCCGGCGGGATTCCTCGCAGTGCACTTGTACACTCCTCCCTCAGGGGAATGCACAGTCAGAGAGGTGATGTTCAAACCTGAGAAGAGATCAGTCACTCAGTTGGAGTATGAGGATGAAGTTGGGAGGGGAAGCTGACCGTGTCTGGCTGAGAATCTCCTTCTATCGGCGAGTACTGGTCTGTCGTTGACGAACCACTCGAAGATCGCCGGAGGATCAGAGACGACCTGAGAGGGGAGAACTCAGTTACACCTTTCATAATAATGCAGTGATCGATTATCGATCATTGCTCTTCTCACCTCGACTACTAATGTGAGAGTGTCGGAAGACAAGACGCGGTACGCCTTGATCACCTGCAATGATAACAGAGTTCGAACAGAGCTTCATTAAGTTAACAAAGTCCTTGATTTCCTTTCAAAAATAAACAAATGAAGGGATATTCTTACTTGAAGGAATTTGGGAGGAACGCAGGCGACGAACGATTTGATCTCGCTCGTCCAGTGTTCCTCTGTGAACGACTGAGACTGCATTCCAGTTGAACTGAATAATCAACTATAGGGGTATGCAGACGTCATGAAGAAGAAGTTATCGCGTGAACAATTGCGATGGACCAAGCGATAAAAACAAGTTGATCATCGCTGTGGCGCGAGGTCAAGTGATATCTATCTGTATTCTCACCGTAGAACGTGAGTCTCAGCGATGGTCGTGCTACCGGGATTCGTTCGTTGAATGATCGCTTCTCGGTCTGCAACTCGATTATCGTGCGAGAATAGAAGAGGGGCAATAGAAAGATCTGCATTCGGATTCTGCTCTCCAGAGCAGAAGAGTAGTGAGAAAACGTGTGAAATTCAACAGAAGAATGAGTTAAAAGAAGGGAAATGCGAAGGCATGATAATCGCAAAAGCAGAAAACTGCATACCCGTTGAGTAGGCGGACGATGGACTGGTGGGTGCACTGGAGCGAGCCTGTGGGCTCACCCACTGCAGAGTGTGACCTCCTGCAATGAGACACACTATTGCATGATTACCTTGTTGAGACAATCGTTCGGCACCAATTGCTATTCTCAGTTCTAATTCCTTCGCTAGTCACTCTGGAATGTCTTACCTTGTCCGGGAGGGTCGATTCTCACTTGCAGCGGGGTGGTCACAGGCTGCGACGATGGATTACTGGGCGGATCTCCACCTTCAATCGATATTTCATCCCTTTCCCATCTCCTTCCAGTTCAACCTTTGGGTGGATGGTTATTCCTGGATGGATCCATCCTCGCTCCTTCCTCTCTTCTTCTTCTCTTTCTTCCTATTCTCTCCGATGAAATTCCGCTATCGGTTGCTGCTCCGAACGAAGAATCTGAGCAATTCAACCATGTGACTTTTTTTTAAAATTGCATAATATCGATGAATCTAAATGAATTTTGAAGTACCTCAGTGGGAAAGCGCGAAGGTGGAATCGAAGAAGAATGATGCTAAAGTTCGAGAAGCTATACTGCAAACCAACATATGCTTTCAATGCGGAAATGTTTTTTTACAAGAAGATCAACGTTGAGCTAACGAAGCACGATATTTTCAGCGCTATTATTGTTTTCTGACGATAAAATACGAAGCTCTGGTTGATTGAATGCGTGTTTTTGCGTGTGTCCGATCTGTCGGGCAAATCAATAATACCCCTGAAGACTCGTCACCTCCCCTTCCTCTCTCTGCCTTCACAACACACCTGACGGAGCGCCCGAGGAGGCAAGGGCGAGAGAGGAGGAGAGAGAGAGTGGGAGAGGGGGGGAGGAGGAGAGGGAAAGAGTGTAAGGAGTCTCTCTCTGGCTAGCAGACACAACTTGAAACAGGTGCGAGAATGTGGATGGAATAGATCTGGGAAGCAAATCGAACTGAGAACGAAGGAGGGAATAACAAAAGTATCTGCACATCAGTGTGAGATAGATGATGGAATGAAGTATAGTTGGGTTATTGAAGACACGATTCAAAATAAGATTCAAGCTTTTCATGATTTACTGATATTGAAAAATGCGCATATCAAGCGAATCAGCACATTGGTACAGAGCCTGATTTCAGAACTCCAATTTTTTTGCGAGAAAAATGTAGCATTTGATTCATTTGAGAAAGGCGAATTAATCCGGAAGACCACGTAGTGAAGTTTAAATAATGCTCGCCTTCACGCTGTGAAATATGAGATATGAAAACTGATAATCACTGAATTGAGAATAAGAGATGGTTAGGACTGCGGCTGGGTGTCGAATGTGCTCGATTTCCTAGCCTCCCCCTCCCCCCCTCTCTCTCCCTCTGACTCTCTGTGACTGCTGTGATCTCTCAATCACTTCCGATTGTAAAGTGGAGAGGGATGGGATGTGATTGAGAAGTCCACGAGTGAACACACGAACAAAGCAGTCGAGATTGATCCCCCTGTCTTTCTCCTTGCTCCAATCCATCGTCAACACAATGCACGTCGATCCAAAATTAGCATTAGCATTCTCCATCACCAGATAGATTCATATTAGTACCGACCTCCAGATATGGCTTCTATGTATTAATCTCTAAAGGAAACACTGCGGTGTTAAGTTTTAATGATGCGAAAATAGCATATTACGAAAAGGCTGTAAAGCTCGACACTCCCCTTCCACAATTCACATTTTCGACGATTACAGCCATCCGAAAGTTCGTCCTCTGCATCCCAATGTGTCGAATATCTCATGACAACCAATCGTGAAACAGAGGTATGTACTATTTACAAGTATCGTATCAGATAGAATCTCTTCCATGTGCATTTTACAGGAACAATGATAAGTGTGACTAGCTCCCTCTCAGTGTGACTAGCTCCCTCTCTCTCTCTAGCCGTATTTTCGCTTCTTTATTCCTTTCTCTTCATCCTATTGTCGATCCTTGTTCTCTCCCTTCGTAATTCTGGGGACCAAACGAGGCGCTACCATGTCCTCGCCTCAGGGAGCGCTCGCAGCTAAAAAACAGGGCGGCACGTTCCAAAATATGTGCGTGTCTGCTCTTGCTTTGGCTATGGAGGATGCTCCCTCTGGTGTTGACGCGGCCAAGTGGAAAGCCATCACCGGACTGCTCCATAGCATGGCGAAAGCTCTTGAGCATGTCGCTGGACAGAACGCGACACCCCTTCCTAGTCATTCTAGTACACGTCATCAGTCACTATCTAGTCCTCGCGTAGTTAGCGTGTACTATGCTAATTCTCGCTCTATTAGATGCAAAATGCCCCAGTTATCTTTCGTATTAGCATCATTTGCATATCGATTGATCGTTCTCACCGAGACTTGGCTCACTGACTCTGACACTGACGCTTATTTGATTGGCGGCTCCCCTGATTATTTAGCTTTACGTCGTGATAGAGGCCCCCCTTACTGAGGACTCTGGCCGCGGAGGCGGCGTTGCAATAATTGCCCATTCCTCTCTTAGCCCAGTTATTATATCCACCTTTTCGTCCTCCCTCCTTGAAGCATGCGTAATTGATATCCATTTTAATTTCAGTACCTCTTTACCGTATCGTAAACTCCGGATTTTTGCAGTATATAGATCCCCGTCATCCCCTCCATCCGCATTCACCTCTTTTCTAGATTTTATCACCCCTCTTATGACGAGTCAATTTCCTTGTATTTTAATTGGTGACTTTAATTATCCTCAAGTAGATTGGATCAGTATGACGTCGTCAACCATTTCTGATCTCATAGATTTTGCATGCGACCATTATTTAAAGCAATTTGTTTGTTTTCCTACCCGACTCCAAAACTTTCTTGACCTAGTCTTTTGCAACTTCGACATTATTAGTAATATTTCGCCTTCCGTCCCACTTAGTGATCACCTTTCCCTCGTTTTTGACCTCCGCATCCCCTCTCCTCCTCTTCATTCCCCAACCCCATCACGGTTATACAAATATGCCGATTGGCTTTCTATTAATAGTGTTATTCTGTCCCACGATTGGACAGTTGCTATGAGTGCTCTTGATGCGAATTGTGCTTATGAATATTATGTCCAATTCATCAATGATTTGCTTGACTATTATGTTCCTCTATCAAAGCCGTCTCTCTTGTCTAGATATCCCCGTAATTTAAAAATTCTTTATGGCAAATGTAAGAATCTAGTTAGAAACGCCCCCAATAGCCTCGCTTGTTTAAGAATGACAGATAGATTTAACGCTGCTTTAAATAATTATCACTGTTTCATGGAGTGCAGAATTGTTGCCTCCTCCAACCCTAAGGCCTTCTATAATTTATGTAGTGATAGACTTAAGGCTCCTAAAGCAACCCCATCCGGCTTAGTTGACTCATCTGGCAACGTTCTTATAACTAATGATGAGAAATGTATCGCTTTCTCTTCTTTCTTTTCATCTGCCTTTTCCGTATCCCAACACTCTCCCCTCCCCCTTCCTTCTCCTAAATTTACTTTTGATATACCTACAGTATCTCATTTAGATATTCTTTGTGCTCTCCGTAGCGTTTTACCCAAAATTAATGTATCTCCAGATAGGATTCCTAGTATTGTGCTCACTAAGTGTAAGTATTCCCTCCTCACACCACTCTCTATTATTTTCAACAAGTCCCTCCTTACATCACAGGTCCCACTACTGTGGAAGCAAGCCTTGGTTAAGCCTATTCCCAAGAAAACTAGCAATTCTATTTCTGATTTTCGCCCAATTTCCCTTACTTCCCCTACTTGTAAGGTATTAGAAAAGATTCTCATCAGAGAAATTACATTGTTTCTTGATAATAATAATATCTTCGATCCCCAGCAGACAGGCTTTAGAAACTCCCGATCAACCTCATCAAATTTAGCCGAGACCTATGCACACTATCTGAGAATAGCTCACAAAAAATCGGCTTTTGATACTGTATACATAGATTTTCGTAAGGCCTTTGATAGTATAGACCACCGATTATTGCTCCATAAATTGTCGGAATTAGGTCTTTCAAATCACCTCGTTTCCTGGTTCAGTGCGTATCTATCGGACAGATCACAGTCAATTTTTCTTGATTCTTCTTTCCCACCCCCCTCACATGTTAAGTCAGGTGTTCCCCAAGGGTCATGCCTGGGTCCCCTATTGTTTATCCTATTTATTAATGATATTGCTTCCTCATTCCCCAAATCGATTAGATACTCTGTGTATGCCGATGATTTAAAATTGTTTACCGAAGTGCCCTTTTTTTTCGAATGATTTGCAACTGGCCTTAGACTCTGTTTCATCTTGGTCCTCCTTATGGAATCTAGGATTATCCGAGACTAAATGTACTATTGTGCACTTTGGTTCGCAAAATCCTAAACGGAAATATTTTATTAATAATGTTCCCCTCGTCCCTCCTCCCGATAAGAAAATGTTCGTTAAAGATCTAGGAGTTCTTTTTACCCCAACCTTATCCTTCTCTGACCACATTAACAAATTCATTTCCAAAGCCCGTTCCATATCCAACTTAGTATTCAAATCATTTAGAAGCACTTGCCCTTCTATTTACATTAAATCATTTACCACCTATGTATTACCCAATCTTGAATATTGCTCCATTATTTGGAATCCCGTTCATAGTGTTGATCTGACAAAAGATATTGAAAGAGTCCAACGCGATTTTACTCGACGAATATATGCGCGCTGCAACCTTCCCAGTGTTTCTTATCGCCAACGACTCATTGACCTCAATCTAACCACTCTTGAGCGACGCAGATTTGTCATAGATATTATGTTCCTTCACTCAGTTATTCATAGAAGATGTTTGCTTGATACATCTCCTCTTCTCGTTATTGCCCCTATTCCTCGTTCTCTCCGGAATTCTCACAATCTTAGAATAATATTACCATTTATACCCACCCATTGTCGGACTACAGTTGTATCGCGTACAATTGCTACATGGAACTCTTTACCTGAATCCGCAATATTCTTACACCCTGAATCATTTCGTAACTTTATCTGCTCCCAACCCCCTTCTTTCTTCCCCCAGTCTATTATTAAAGCATGGCTTGATCTATGATCTATACCCATCCCTCGCCCACTCCCTCTACAGACCCCTACCCTACCCTTGCTGCCGCAAGAAACCCGATTCGACAACGTCGACGGACATCCGTCTATTGTTTTTTCATCTCGCCTATTACTTGCATATCCCCTTTGACGGAATAAATAAATAATGAATGAATGAATGAACGGTGTCGGTCCCTCTGCCTCTCCCCTTCCTCTTCCTCTAGCCATCCTCACAACCCCATTCCCTCTCTGTTCCCCAAACCCTCTTCCTCTCTCCCTTCCACCTCATCCTCATCTCCCTCTCCCTCTCTCTCTGCTCCTCTCTCTTCTGCCGATCCCGTCGAAGCCCATTTGCGTGCGCGCTCCCTCGTGATTTCGGGTTTTCCCGAAGCCGATTCCTCGATGTCTCTCGACGAGAGATTGGCCAGCGACAGCAAGTCAGTGGGACTTCTGTTGGCTGTACTCGAGGTGGAAGCGACGCCCCAGATGGTGTTCCGAATGGGTAAGGCGGGAGAGAAGCCCCGTCTCCTCAAGGTCGTTCTTCCCTCTCGATCCCACCTCCTCACTGCACTCAAAAACGCCTCGGTTCTCCGCAAGGAGTACAGTGGCATATGAGGCCGTTTGCCTAAGAATCGAGCAGATTCGCGTGTTTCTGGCACAGGCCAAAAATCTCAATTCTCTCTAACTTCGCGATTTGGGGTAATCGAGGGTGCTGAACACGATAGGCATATTCATTTTGCTCATGTAACGTCCGTTGGCTCCAGACGGCGTCACGTTGAAATCACATCTTTTCGAGTATCTAACCTCTCGGAGGTGCTAATTTTACGCGACTAGGGTTCCCGGGGTAGAATTTGATGCTGATCACGCCTATCTATTTCATTTTTCATGAATTATTAAAATTATTTTTAAAAATAGAACTTTTCTCATTCACAAAAGTAAGTTGGGAGGCCTACGTCAAAAGAACCGGCTTGAAGAGAGGATTCAGAATCTGTGTTTACAGCCAATTTCGCTCACGGGTTCGAAAGATTGGAGTGAAATAGTGAGCCCAGATCGGCAAGAGAGGCGAGAGAGTGTGTGGATGGGAGAGTGCGAGGAGGGAGGAGAACACTGCCAGGGGGAGGAACGAGGGAGAGACGAGAGAAAGCATCGAATTTTGTCCGTCTGGGCTCGCTATTTCACTCCAATCTTTCGAACCCGTGAACGAAATTGGCTGTAAACACAGATTCTGAATCCTCTCGTCAAGCCGGTTCTTTTGATGTATGTCTCGCAACTTACTTTTGTCAATGCGAAAAGTTGTATTTTTAAAAATAATTTTAATAATTCATGAAAAATGAAATAGATATGCGTGATCAGCATCAAATTCTACCCCGGAAACCCTAGTCGCGTAAAATTAGCACCTCCGAGAGGTCATATACTCGAAAAGATGTGATTTCAACGTGACGCCGTCTGGAGCCAACGAACATTACACGAGCAAAATGAATGTGCCTATCGTGTTCAGCAACCTCGATTACCCCAAATCGCGAAGTTAGAGAGAATTGAGATTTTTGGCTTGTGCCAACACTTGCCCAATTCTTAGGCAAACAGCCTCATATACATTCGCAAGTCGCAGACCAAGGAGGAGAGAGAGAGAGGAAAGTACCTTAGAGACTCCCTCAAGGCGATGCGGGCAAGTGATTCGAACTGTCCCTTTGTGTAATATCGCGATGAGCTTTGGCACAGGGATGACATTCGTTCTCGTGTCCGCTCCCACCTCCCCCCTCAGGGAAACTGATTTGTCGTACACCACCCCTCTATTCTGACCTTTTTGTGCCTCGCTCCTTTGACACTGTGACCCCTCCACCCTCTCTTTCTCTCCCTCGCGCTGTCTCTCTCCTCTCCATTCCCAATGCTCCCTCCCTCCCCTCCCTCGCCCCTCTCATTACTCCTATCCCTCCGCCTCTTTTCCACCAACATTCTTTAAAATGCTCTCTTTTTAACTCTCGTTCACTTTGCAATAAGCTCCCCGATCTTCACGCTATTCTCTCGATTGATAAGCCCGACTTGCTCTTCGTTACTGAAACGTGGCTCTCTTCTAAGATATTAGACTCTGAGATTATCCTATCTTTCCCATATCGTCTCTTCCGTTCTGATCGCCCTCGCCGTGGGGGCGGTGTCTGTCTCCTCATCCGTGATCGTATTCCTTGTTCTCGAGCTAGTATCCCTTCCTCCGTCTCTAGTGACATTATGGCTATTGATTTGCATTCACCCACAACCCTCGTCCCCACTCGTTTCATTCTCATTTATCGTCCTCCCTGCACAACCACTGCTCAAAACACCCAGCTTTTCGATCTCATATCCTCTCTCGTTTCCGTACAGCATCAAGTGGTTGTGCTGGGTGATCTAAATTTGCATATTGATTGGTCCTCTCCTGGAGTGCTTTCATCACAGGCATCGTTCTTGTTCGGCCTCTCAAGTGATCTAGATCTCACCCAGATGGTTCCTCTACCCTCCCTCAATAATCATTTCCTTGATATCATCCTTTCACCTCCTGGCGCAGTAACAAATTGCTATCTATCCGCTCCTTTCAAATCATCCGATCACTCCACCATTATCTTTGATTTCCAATTTCCCGTTGAGCAGCCTATTATAGTGCAAACTTTTGATTTCCGTAAATCCGATTTTTCTGGCCTCAATAATGCACTACACGGGTTGAACTGGGAGGTATTGCTCTCTGATTTCATTGATATTTCTGATCTATATAACCGCTTTGTCGCCCTTGTAACTGATCTCTTTCCTCTCTTTGTTCCTCTTAAGAAGATCTCTCCCACCCCTGACCATTACCCTCCTCATATCAAGTCTCTCCTTGCTCACAAACGTGCACTCTTCAGTAAGATCCACCTCCGCCCGGTCCATTCTCAGTTTGCTCTTGTTTCACAAAAGTTAGATTCGGAAATTCGCAAATATGTTCGTTGCTATGAAAACCGATTGCTTGCCAGTAATCATAGCCGCTCCTTCGACCGCTATGTTTCCACTCTTTTCAAATCTAAAGGCCTTTCTACTCCCTCAATCATTGCACTAGATGGTACCGTTGCGACTACTAACTCGCTTAAGGCTGAAATACTTGCTGATTATTTTACCACTGTTCACACCCGTGACAATGGTTCTCTTCCATCTCGCCCTCCTGCCGTTACCCAATCCATTCCTTTATCGCTCGTTCTTCCTCATGACGTTTCCTCTATTTTGAGAAAAGTATCCTCTTCGTGCACTCTCCCCTCTGATTCCATCCCTTCTATTATTTTCAAGCATTGTTTTCGATCCCACTCCACTCGCACATATCTTCAATTTTAGTATTATGCTCGGTGATATCCCTTCCCTATGGAAATCATCCATAGTAGTCCCAATACCTAAAACCTCCTCCCCTTCGTCGGTCTCTGATTATCGCCCAATTTGTCTAACTCCCATTCGTTCCAAAATTATGGAACGGATTCTGAAGCCAAAAATTATTCGCTGGTGTAATCCATAAAATTATCCCTCCTGAACAGCATGGTTTCCTCATTAAGCGTTCTACCGTTACCCAGTTATTGGACTGTACTCAGAATTGGCGTGACTCCATTGATCGTGACTATTGTATTGATGTAGCATACATTGATCTTGCTAAGGCTTTTGATAAGGTCTCCCATCCCGAGTTACTTTACAAATTGCAACTGATAGGAATTCGTGGATGTTTGCTAAATTGGATTACAGGCTATCTCTCCGATAGAGTCTTCAGAGTGCGTATTGGGAGCTCACTCTCTTCTGAGAGACGAGTCATCTCAGGGGTGCCACAGGGCACTGTTCTCGGGCCTCTCCTCTTTTTGCTCTATACTTTCGATCTCCCACTGGTTTTCTCTCCTTATCCTAAAATCACTTGTCGGCTCTTTGCTGATGATATCAAACTCTTCACTCTTCACTACTACTTTCGACCCCCTCTCCCCTTCTGATTCCCTCTCCCAACTCCAATCTGGTATTACTAGCTTCATAGACTACTGCATAACATGGCAGTTAGAAGTTGCAGAAAAGAAATGCAACATACTCCATCTAGGCAAAAACAATCCCCGCACCACTTACTCACTATCTTCCTGCAACCTTATAGCCTCTCAATCTATTCGCGATCTAGGTGTCCATATCGATCCTCTTTTGAATTTTGACTCTCATATTCAAATTGTTTGTCATAAGGCCTCATCATTGGTCTATCTCCTCTTTCGTAGCATAGCTTGTACTATTACTGCCCCTTACATAACTGCTTTCAAGTCGTTTATTCTCCCAGTATTAGAATATGCTTCCCCGGTTTGGTCTCCCTCATCATCCGGTAGAATCCGCAAACTAGAGAAAGTACAGCATCTGTTCAGTAGACTTTTGTTCTATCGCTGTTCTCGAGTAGATTCATGTACATCTATTCCTTCCTATTCTGATAGACTAGCCCTTTACTCGCTACATTCTCTTTATTCTCGCCGCATTGTCATAGATATTATTTTAGCTCTCAAAATTTTCGCAAATCTTGTCGAATTACCAATTAGTAATTTCTACACTTATAGATCAATTAGTAGACACCATAGTGCATTTGTTCTTCATATTCCCTCCTTCCGAAAGGAAAATTTAAGATCCTCTTTCGCCCACAGAACATCTCGCTTTCTCAATAAATTACACCTGATATGTGACCCCCTTCTTTTATCTGTCGACACTGTTAAGCTCCACTTGTTAAATTCCCCTAATCTACTACATACCCTTGCTATTGAAATTAGAAATCTTTAGCTCTCTTTCCCCTCCCTCCACCCCTTCCATCTTCTCTTCCGCCAGTTCGACACTTTCCGATCTCAAGTCAACCAAGACTCCAATAAGATATATATTGGATAGCGGCCACTCTCCCGCTCTCGAGGCCCCCTCCCCTCGAATATCTCTCTCGCGCGACTCGAATCGGAAGTGATCGTCTCCTGCCCCACCCCCCCCCCCCACCCCTCTCCCCCATACGTTTCTTTTCTTCTCTTCTCTTATCTCGCTATCCCCTCTCATTCTCGCACATTTCTGTAACTGATGAAGCACCTACGTGGTGTACGATAAAAAAAAGAAAAAAAAAGTAGATGTGCAGGTTGACCCCTGATTCCAAGAGCATTTAATAATGTTAAATGATTCAAGTTGACACTAAAAAATAATTTATTCTTATAAGAGACGAAAGAACGTAACTTTTTGAGACAGGGGGCGTCTTTTCTTACAGCCCAGTCAGAAATTACGCGTGAAGTTCTCATTTCTTATATTTAGCCAGGTGTGAGTGGCTTTTGGTGCGCCTTCCAAAAGGTGCACCTTGTAAACAAATGTGGCTATAGTTGCACTGCGACTTACGTGAAACACTTATACCACTTTATCGTTCGTAACAGGGTTTTTGGTTTGAGGTACGGGTTTCGAAAAGTGACTGAAAATAACTGTGAATGTCATATATATACAATACAATATTAATGATCACAATTAATTTAGTTAGTCCAAATAGGGAGACGTATGAACTAAGCTGCATTTCGTCCAATCGAAAGGAGCGAAGATTGCCTGCAATCAAGAATTCGATGTATTAGGCTGTTGCGAAAGTCTTGTCGCGTACGTAAATACACCGATTTCGCTTCCTTGGAATTTATGTTGCCTGGCTACATACTATATGTTAGGTGCATGAATGCGCACTATAGCCATGTAGTTACCTCTAGTGAAGCTCCTATAGAAAACCGGAAAATTTCACGAATTTGATTTTGAGTCAAAAAAGAGATAAAAATGTGTTCCAAATTTATTATAGCCTTAAAACAGCTAGCAACTTCTGAAACATTTCTTGTGAAATAATAATAGAGAAAGGTTTGATTCTTCAGATAAACATAATATGTCCACCATTTAAGTCGGCTACGATCAATAATTTTGCCAAACAATGCAGTTTTCGTCATTCAAATTTGAGGATTTCTATTTTGAAAGCCGAATTTTGTCTGGGTAATATTCCGCCAACCCCAAACTTAAATAGTAAGTAAATCACCTCATGATATATGTTTTTCAGAATAATATAGATTCATAGGCACGAAGAAAAATATAGATACATCGGCACGAAAATGAGACGATAAAACATTATTTCGCAAATTCTCGTCCAAGCTTGGTTCCGAAATATTTAAAATTTTCAAGAAAGGTATTTGCGCCCGGCTATCCATTAATGTGCCCTGGTAATGTATGGGTAATACTGTTTATGAATATGATATAAGTTTGGCCATGTCACTCTTCTCCGAGTAGTAGTACACGTAGAAATGCACATATCGGTGACCGCAGTAGGCAGGGTTTAGACTTATACTGTGAATTTCTAAATGAATCGTCAGGTGTGGAGTAAACTGCGCTAGAAAGTCCATTGATTACCTCATCAATTATATTTAGTTAGATGATATTGAAATATGATACGGGCAATAGGGGCTACAATGTTCAAGAGCAAGGACGCGACAAGACTTTAGCAACAACCTGATATAATATAACTATTATAGATGAAATTCCGTTCAAATACAAACTAGTTTTTGTCATGAACAGGTTGCTCATAGCAGTTAGGATTTCATACTGTTTCCAAATTAAGAGAAAGAAAGGATGGAAACTGACGAATTGTCTCCTTCTAGTGGTTCTCACTTCGTGGATCCTCAGCAATCCCTCGTCTCTCATTTCACGGAGGAAGTCCAACCAGCTGATATCACTCTGCAATTCAGCCATTTCAATCGGGTTTGTGCATTCCAAAATGATCGATCGATGACAAAGTGACCGAATAGAATGATCCCTTACTCACCAGGGTTGGGATTTTACGGTATTAATCCGTAAAATTTATTTTTACGTTATTAATCCGTAAAATTTATTTTTTTTCCGTGAAAATTTGATCCGTAAAATCCGTAAAAAATTAGCGAAAATTTTGCAGAAAAAAAATGCAAAATTCGTTCAAAATGGAAACTTTTGAACGATTTTTTTCTGTTTTCTTGTTATCTTTTTTTCATATTGAAAAAAAAGAAAAAGTGTCGCATTTCTGATTTTTTTCCAAAAATGTACACGACATATCTTAGCTGAGATTTTGCGAACACATTTGGCCTGAGACAATGTCTAAATAAACGCTTTTAAACAAACATTTATGACTTAATTACCACTGTTCAACATTCCCTAGCTTCCGTTCACGATTATGGCACCCTACAGGGACATTTCGGTAAATTTTACGGATTTTACGGCTTTTACGGAATTTTACGGGTTTTGAATCCGTAAATTTTACGTTTTTTACGGCTCAGTAAAATAATTATTTTACGCCCAACCCTGTTACTCACCCTATATCCGAGTGCATCGATTGGCTCATTATGGTCGACTCCTTGATGACTCGTCCGACCCGTGTCGTACGACTTGAGAAGTCGAGACAGGTGATCCACCTCAAAATGAAGCCACTAGAATGTAGTCATTTAATCACCCACAGGACTCCCTGACTCCCTCCCAATGGAGCTTACTCAACTCCTACTTTGTCTTCCCAATCTCTCCTTCCACTCACCGTAATCATCTTATCTGCCTTATCTCCTTCCTGCACAGTCGAGTACGACTTCAGAATCGAGAGAATCATCTTGCGCAGCCTGAGATGAAAAATAAAGGAGCTGCCATCTCTTCCATTTTATCGAATCTACGACCAGAGACAACTTTTGATGTTTTCGAATTGATGACATTTCTATACGAATGCTCTCCCGATCATAAACTTCAACAAAAAATATCCAACTCGAAATTAAACTATCAACGCGAAATATTTTAGCCGAAATAAAAATAAAAACCAGATTGTGTCTTACATCATCCATTATTAGATTTGACTAACCACTCTTTGGTTCCTCTCTGGTGTTCATCAGCCATTGCCCAGTAGTCAGGTGAAGAAGATCGATGAGGATGGGAAGAGGAAACCCGCAGACCCGCCATTTCAGGAATCTGCAAACAAAGCGAATAAGTTAGGACAACACATTATTAACCAAGTGTTTTATTTTCATACCTACCAATTTCCATTCAGAAATGGTTTATTATGAAAAAAAGTGATGGTGGCCATCAATAACGAATAGTGATAAAATATCCCCCCAAGATCGGTCAAAGGAACATACATTTATTCGGCGATGAAATGAGAAAGATGAAGATAGAGATAGTAATAGGAAGGGAGATAGTCCTCTCACCTGTTCATCTCTCTCGTATCTCCCCCCTCTCTCCCTTCCCCTCGATGGACCACCCTCGTCGTCTCTTCTATCGAGCAGGGACAGACTGCAATCACCCTTCTTCTCTCTCTTCTCTTCTCCTCTCTCCACTCACCGGAATCTCTGCTGTTCCTCCTCTTCGTCGTCGTACTCACGGGAAACCTCTTCGTTAGTCCCCTCGTACCTTCAATTCAGATTCGAGATGTAATCGTGCAACGGGGTGCACAATAAGAAAATTCTTGCATGCTTCGACACTTGCATCACAACAATCTGGATGATCTCACCTCTCTGCTTCGTTCACTCTTTCTCTCCTTGGCTCAGCATAGATAGGCTCGGGTCGAATGGGCGGAGGTCGATGGTTTCCGATGGAGGACGAAGGGGGGATTACCCATTGTCTCTCCTCTTCATAATGCGACTGCCTTGGATGGTCGTAGGGTGCAGAGTGAGGGGCAGGAGGGGCCATCCTTCTTCCTCCTTCTCCTGCGTACTCCTGCTGCTGCACGGGCATCTGATTCCTGGGAGTGGGAGGGGTATCCATGGAAGGGAAGGCTGCTGTCCCATTCTGCAGTTGATGATGATGAGGGTGTCCTGGCTGCGAGGGGAATCCCATGGGTGGGGAGGAGTATGCGGTGGGATGGGCATATGCATTGGACGGGGGTTGGTAGCCATAAGATGGGACTGAAGGAGGACAATTCATTGGATTCTGGTATGGATTGTACTGCTGCATGATTGGCTGATCGTACATCTGGGGAGGAGGAGGATGGAGGGGAGAGACACCACTTCCTTCCTGGTACTGGGGTGCAGCACTCTGGGAGGGCTGGCGACTTTGCAGGTTTGGCCCAGAGTGAGTTGACATCTCTGAAATTTAGCTATGCAAATTTATCCACGTCATGATTCCATTCAAGATAAACTTTAAAAAAGGACAGGAAAATGAAAATAGTGTGATGATAGATTTTTAAGGCGGTTTTGAAAAGATAAAAAAAAACAGAAGTAAACATCCTGGAAATTACGGTAGAAAAATAAATATTCCTCACAAAATTACGAAATCACAGAGACAACCGACAACAGTCAAGGCGGAAAATAAGTTGAACTGCTAGATGCAATATTTAGAGGTTATTGCTTCTAACGAGGTGTTGAAACGGGCGTCCGTATCATAGGCGCGAGAGATATTTCGCAGAAGCAAACTGAGCACTATCGATAGAACTTCACGACGATGTAATGCTTCTAATATATTTATCACGTTACTTGTAATGGTTGTTAATGATCGAACATGACAAATAATGGAGCAATGGATTCTGATTGGGATATGTTCACTCCTCTACCAGGTTTTAGTTAATAATAATAAAACAAAAGATATTTCAAGAATGGAGGGTGAGATGTTTAAAAAAATCTTGAATTTATACAAGGACTGATATGTAGTTATGGATGGATAATTATATGTAACAAGAAGGAATAAGAGCTTCACAAAAAGTACATAATATGGAATGTCATTATTGCAATTATATGATACATCGGAACATATATTTCGGTTAATCTAGATCAAACTAGTATGTGAAGAACCGAATTGGTGTTTTACGTACTCGTAAATAGCAGAGATATATCTAGTTACTAACTATAGAAGTCACTATTTAAAAATTATATTTAAGTAGATCAGAGGGCGCCCGCGTGTACGGATCCATCACGTACTGAAATTAATTTTAACTATCGAACACAAATCAACAAGAAATGGATGATATGCTGAATTAGTTCTTCACCGAATTAAAGAAATATACCATGCTTTCCTGAGTGGCGTCGCTGTACTTTACTCTTCGTTGTACGTAGTACAGAAAGAGGTGTCCGTCCCTCTGAGATGAACACATTTAGGCCGGCAATAATCAACATGAAAACAATAGATAAAACTAGACGAACTTCCATGTCCTTGAGGAACTCGCGGAAGTGGTTGGGAGATTCCCCCTCGTGCTCCGTAATTGCCTGGAATCGCAGATGTTGAAAGCATATTCAGGTCACACCACCAATGGGCATTTCTATTTTAGAATGTTCAGTAAATCCAAAGAAATTAGAAGCGAAATATGTGCGTCTTTTAATCGCCTTCAACGCTTCAATTGTATTTTTTTTGACGAATTACCGCAAATAGCTCCATTTCATCCCCACATCCCTCTTCGACTATGTTGTATAGAGAATTCTCCTGAAGTGAGTAAATCATTTGATCTACTTGTACGCACAACACACGTTGAACACAAAGAGACACTCTCACCTCGACAATCTCAAACTCGGCCTTCCTTCTATTTCTCTTGTTCGCGGCATTCTTGTCCCTCACGTTCTTCAACGTGCACACGATCTGCAATATAATTAAGACGCCTGCAGGAAAACAATTAAGAACACACAATTTTCGATTAAATATTAAAAGGTAGCCACTACTAGAAAGTTTTGTTTAACTGGAAAAGTCTCGCTAACTCTTCGATCTAATTATTAAGTATTTGTCTATGGTCAACTCTCATATTTCTCATCGTATCAGCCAAAGAAGCACTGAAAGCTACCTGCCATCTGATTCTCTTCCTCGCACTGTTGAGATGATTGAACTCCCTCTCCCATAGATTTCCATTTCCTGCAACTACTGCGTTATCAATCGGCTCGTTCAACTGTAAATCAAAAGGTAAGTCAATGAGCAATCTATAAAAATAGGCCAATGGTGATAGGAGGAAGATACATTGTAGGGCAGACATATTATTTGATGGCTGTGATCTGCTCAATTCTACCGTTCATTCATCGAATAGTCAGTGTCTTCTTTCTCAACTATCGAGTATTGTTCTCGTACTCACCACGGGTTCTGTCGATAGGAGTTCTCGATCCCTGCCGACCTCCGAGTCCCGCCTCTTGTCCGCTCCTGACACGGAATAGTAAGATCTCTTTCATCGTCTACCGTAACGAAGGGATGGGATCCACTCACCTGTCTCTACCGTCATTCGAGTGTGCAACCTGATGCGGGGTTACCGCAGAGAAGGCCGATCCTTGGCGAAGCTGAGGGTGTGAAGAGTAGCCTTGATGATATCCCGCAGGTTGTTGATGATGGAATTGCGGATTGTAGCCGGGGATGAAATGAGTCTGCTGCTGTTGCTGCATCTGATTGGGCTGAGGAGCTGAAATGAAGACATTATTGAAAATGACAATCAGCCAAACCAGTAATAGCGGCGTTATTTTGGATGAGAAATCGGCCAGATTAGGATATAACTGACTCTGAGAGTTGCCCTGAGAATGGTTCTGCATTCCTCCTGCATACTGTTGCGAATGAGAAGGAGTTGAACCTGCAGAAAGCATCCAATCGGAAGAATCTCTGTTACCAAGCATCAAAAGAAAAGGTAGGAGGCGACTGCTCATCCACACTCTTCACTCTTACCTGGTGTCCAGTATCCCTGTTGCTGCTGTTGATATTGAGGAGGATAGGCTGAAAGTGGAAAATTACAGACTCATTATTAAATGTATTTATCTCCCCTATATATAATCCCTATTTTTCAGATGCTCTCATTTCTTTCAGGCAACTACGCTCGCACATTCGTGGAGTTCACTGATTCCAATCCACCCACCTGGCATTGTGTTTCCATTGTGAACGGGAAGAGAAGTAGGAGGCTGGGCGAATTGCGCGTTCTGTTGCCCATCGTATTGCTGAAATGCTTTTTAAGTCTTTAAGATTTTCCGCATTCCAGTAATAGTAGTTATCTCCGCATACATAACCGTGTAGTAGGTGGTCATGCTCGAATCTCTCCCCCTCTTTACCTGCTGCGTTGGCTGCACCGACTGCTGCATCTGGCTCGGATAGGCGGGTTGCTGTTGTGCTTGCCAACCCTGCTGCGCAGTCTGCTTCTGCTGCTGGGGATAGGACGCCATCTGCGGCTGCAACTCCTACTCATTAACAAAGGGAATGGGAGGATCAAGGGGCGAAGACTGTACTATCTAAGGATTTGGATATCGAGATAGATAAATAGTGGAAGGGGACGAACCGACTGCCGGGGAGAGTCTACTGCTTGTCGTGGCTGCTTCTGCTGTACTGATCCTCCCTTCGGAGACGCGGCTTCCTCATCCCATTTATTCATCGTCTGCAATTCAGAAGAGACCATCCATTCGTGAGACACCACAACGTACAGGTTGGAATGGAAGAGGGGTAGAACGAGAGGAGGAGGTGGCAGATGAACGACCATTAGACTGCAAGGGTGACCCATGAGGAAGGGAAGGGGAGGATACTCCGCATAGAGTGTCATCTATCACAATATCATCAGTCGTACTTAATTCAGTATGGAGAACGTAAGGTTGGGAGAGGGTAACCTTTCGAAAATTATACTTGCCTAGTCCGACTGTATTCATTATAATTTTGAGATAAAAGTCTACCGTAACTCGGTCATTCCTAACAGTGGAAATGAAAATGATAAAACAGTCGTTTGCATTCCCGTCATATATCTCGTAGCACTATGACGCGTCGGGTGTATTCTGAAGAGTACCTCTTCGCGACGAGTCGAGGAGAAGCCGCCATAGAGTGCCGCCCTCTCAAAAGAACCTATTTAGACCAACATGACATAGATACTCAACAGAGCGCATCCGTCATATCTTCAGTTCTAGCCTGAGACCAACTAATCTACGCTAAGTACTTTAGTCACCTTCTCCAGAATATTCAAATTCTCTTGAAATAACATTTCAAAACGATATTCAAATTGCACCCTCGTTCTCGTCGTGATTGCCTCTAAACTTCTCGCTGTTCTCCTATATCCTACCATTTCCTTCTCCTTCTTCTTCTTCTTCATCTCGAATGCCTTCACTCTCTTCGCATTGTTCTCCTCGTCGTCTTCGTCAGAATACATCACCTGAATAACTCATCTATATCATATTTCATAAGCAAACAAATAACGAACAAACCTCATCTGGAGACTCATCGAATTCGTTTGGCTCTGATGAAGGCAGGGCTGCAAAATGATGATCTGCCAAGTAACAAGAGCATTAAAAGCACTAGCACTGATACCCTAGTACGTGTAAACTCCATGAAAGACAACTTATGACATTTTTTAATTATTGTAAAAGACATTGTGGAAAATGAATCCATGGCGCTTGATCATATTTTGATTTTTTTTAAAGTGCATATTTTTCCAAATTTAAAATTATTTCAAAAAAATGTGACCAACCATTGACTCTGGACGTCCTCGCTAGTCCCTGATCAGCAGATGGAGGAGACCTCTGATGGAATAAATCAATGCACTTGTGTAGTGCAAAAATGTTTGAAATTGGATGTTTGAGGAGATAAGTAGTGGATACAGATCCCTCTCCTGCCTCCTAATCCCCCTCCTCAAATGATACCTTTGTTTCCTCCCTCGTCTTCTTCTTCCTCTTACTTCCCTTCTCTCTTTCATCTTCGTCGTCGGAATATCCAACCTGCAGTTTTATATTGAATGATAAGCATAGTCATACATTTTCATACCCTCGGACTCCGAGGGTACCCACTTTAACATAATTTAGTCTGCCCGATCTATGAGTAGGCTCAAAAGATGCGCTGTGGGGCGCCGATAACAAATCACCTTATTGGTAGCCACTTATATTCCCATCCTAGTGAACGGGAGCCACTTATATGCAAATACAGTAATTTTTGGCATTTTTCCAACTAAGGCCTAGAGATTCGGGAGTAGGTTCAAAAGATGCGCCGTGATGTGCAGATAACCAATCACCTCATTGGGAGCCACTTATATTGCCATCTCAGGGAATGGGAGCCACTTATATTGTTTCCCCGAGGTTAATGAAAATGTATGCTGCATAGTTAAGCCTAATGTCTTACAATAATATTAATCGATTTGTCACTGATGGTTGCTTTAAGCAAAAAGGCGAAAATACATACAAGAAAATATGAATCACTATACACTACGATGTTGCACGCCCTCCAATAAAAGGGAGGCACGAACCTCGTCGGGAGAGTCGTCAAACTCATTTCGCTCCTCCTCAGATGAACTTGGCTTTACTGCTGTAAATAATTGTTAGGTGCTGAGGTTCTCGCCAAACATTATACTTTTAGGCTCCTATCAGAAAGCCAGTCAAGAGATGAAAGTAGAGAAAATAAGTTGATAACTATTCCAAGAGAACCTCAATCGTCTCTGGCCAGACAGCTGTGATGTGAACACTAACCATTGGGAGTAGCACGGGGATCAGTCTGTCTGGTCTTCTTCTGCACTTCCCTCGTCCCCCTCCCTCCATCTTCCCCTTCACGAGCAGTGCTGCCGTAGTGCTACAAATATTATTGCCTTCACATTTTGCGAATTGTAATGTAACATGTAACATCCCCACTAACCCTTCTCTCATCTCTCTCCACCATCTGAGTTGTCCTCGTCTCTACGTTCTCCCGTACATCCACTGTCCTCTCATTCTTCTTGGACTTCCTTCGCTCCCTGATCATGATTCAATAAATTGGCATGTAAATGGCTAGTCTCACTTCTCTTCCTTGTGCATGCACTTCTTCGCATCTTCGAATATCTCTCTGTTCGACTCGTCGACGAAGGGGAAAATTCGCCCTGATTCCTCTTCCAGTCTCACCACTCCTTCCTGCAGTCAACGGAGATATCGAGGGAGCGAAGCATTCAAGGACATTTGACTCGAAATATGATAAGATAAATAAATCTTTCCATCCTGATAAAACATTGCATAATTTTCATGGACACACAATTGCCAAAATGGCCAAACATTAGTTAAACAAAACCCGTTTTTTGCTTAGTACTGTAAATGTTAACCATCCGACTACGCTTAAAACGTGCGCTTTTGATACGGTGCAGTCCAAGATATGTTGAACTTTTAGACAGGGAACTACGTAGATAATAAACAAGCTCACACTAGCGATACAGTATTGCTAATTCAACAGTGAAGTAGGCAAGGTAAAGAAATGCCACAGCGAGTGATATTATCAAGGGGGGAGTGGTATAAAAGGGAGAATCTAAATAGAAGACTCACCGTCCAATCACTCTCGATGAACTCGTGGAAGTTCTTTACATTGAAGCACTTCTCGACGTATTTGTCCACTTCACTTAATTCGTCAAAGCCGTAAGACTCCCTGTAATTGTGTTTTCCAATTAATATTGTTTTTTTGTGTAGATGTTTTTGTGGCCACGTTCGACAATGTTATTTCCATTGAACATAGAAGTGCTTAATATAAAAAAGTTTATGACAAATATTTGTACTTTTCAAATCGACGTCGTAGCACCAGCCTATGTAATCACGTAGCTATGCTCAATAATCGAACATAATAAACTGATAGCTACGCCACTTGATTACCTCATACTCCCCTTCAGATCTTGAATATCCCATCCTCTTCCACTGGATAACAGAAATCCGTGGATGAATCGCAGGAAATCTCCCTAGGAAAATCAAATCGATGCAATTGTTTATATAGATAAACTCTTCCCAATTTCTAATGAGCTCCTAAATAGCTTCTGTAGCTCACCTTATCGTCCTTCAGAAAAGTCTGCACTTCCTCGATGTACTTCACATCCTCTTGAGGGTGAAAAACAAATGGGAAGTTGCTCTGGAAAACCACATTCAGCCGTTATTGCACCACAGCGAAACATACCAGTCGTTCAATCAATTCCTCCGAAGCTCCCGGGTTTCTGCCATCCTGAAGCGCGAAATAGTATTATAAGCTTTACAAAATAGAAAATCAAACTATGCATATTTACTCACTCGGATCTCGGAATCAATTGAAGAAAATTCTCCCATTGAAAGAGTACTGAAATATAATGTAAGTAGTTATAGAATGGTATAAATAAAAACACAGACAAGGTTAGCAAGGTAGTAACGAAAAAGAACGGAAAAGGACGAGAGAACATAAACAACAACAACCAGAAAGTCGAGAAACTGTTTGCAAAACATGTTTGCGCAAACCGACGTCGGCTAGGTGTCGCTACTCTGGTTTTATCGGGTAATATTACAGTAAGTATAAAAAGTAAACTACTTCGAGTACTGCTGTAAGTTGCCTCAATTGCTACTTTTTAATTGAGTAACAATATTGTAGTGAAAAAGTAAGTAGCAGGCAAATGACTTAAAGTGATTAGTAACTTACTTTTTTTGCGCGAAAAATCGGTCCAGAAAAAGTAAGTTACTTGTTAGATTGCTCAAACCCTACCTTCAAAAAGTAATTTACATCAGTACTCGAAGTAGTTTACTTTTTCAGAAGAATACTTACTGTCCCTGTGATTGCAAAGTAATATTGCGGCAAGTAGTTTGCCCGAAAAGTAAGTTGCCAGCAGCTTTCGCGTAATTTTACTTTTTCGGTCATAAACAATAAAACTTGCTGGCAACTAACTTTTCAATTGTTTAATTTGTAACATTGAAACAATATTGTAGCAAACTGACTTTATATTTTTATGTAAGATCAAAGTAAGTTACTGGTAAGTTGCAAACGAAAAGTAACTAGAAAGTAATATTGTCGTAAGAGGTTTACAATTTTACTAGTAAGTTGCTGGCAACTAACTTTACTACTTGCCGCAATATTACTTTGCAATCACAGAGGTTATATTACCCTACATTTTCAGAGTACGGTATGTCCGTTCAGCGTAGCGGTGTGTCATCTTTAATTTTTTTCTTATCTCAATTCAATTTTCTTGCTTAAAGTTACCGGACGAGGACGAAATTGGCCCCCTATTTTTTGTCCTCCATCGAATAGCCGATGGCTGAATTAGTTGAGAATGAACATACAAAAATGCTAAAAATCAATAACAGCCTCCAGGGAAAGCGGGTAATGATCAGCGTAATCCCGCGCTCTCTCACTTTTGCATACTCTCTCGTACACGCGACGAGATCAGGGTCAGATCAGGGTTTCGTCCCCGTCCGGTAACTTTAATGATTGGCAAGCGACAAATTAGCTATTCATCTGTTATTTTTATTAGTTGGTATGACGTAAATACAGGTCAAAACGGAATTAAATAAGCAATAAAATAGCATCGTTATTCAGCCTGAAAAAGTAAATAAGCAAAAATAAGCGTAATCAGGAGAAGGAAGAAGAAAGGAAGGGACCTGTAAGAATTGAATGAAGTATGCACAAGAAGGAGCAATGAGGAATGAAGTCATGCAAGAGGAAACTGTGAATGACTATGAAAGCTGGAATAAGTGGATCCATGAGAGACCAGTGATTACATCCAAGCTCAATCTATTACACACGACAGATTTCTCGCAATTTAGAAGCGATAGATTAGGAAAAAAATGAAATAGTATCGCATTTGCGAGACAATGATTCAACAACTGAAGGATATATTAAACGGGAAGGGGGTAGATCGATAACTGATTACTGTAGTACTATAAAGTCTACTCGTCCCTTTTCTTCAACACGACCACTCTCTCAGCCATCTCAATCGATGGGATAAGAGCGAGGGGATGGAGTAGATCAGTGAAACTCTTCGGCAGACGGTACTTGAGAGACGAGAAGCCTCGGATCATCACCTGCAAGATGGAAATGGAAAGAGACAAAGAAGGTGAGAAGAGAAGAGGAACTGCATGACAATCAATTTTAAGGAATTGCACGGATTCCGTATCTTCTAATCATCAACAGAAAATGCGTGAGGACAACTGCGGTTCAAAGCTATCGCTAATTGACTTACAGACAGATCATGCACAACTACTAGTATACGATAACCAAATATGGCCAACATACCATCGGCCTATGCCCAGGGTAATCTCGATCGATGAGTGCCTTTAGAGGCTCAGAGTCCGATCCAACGATTAGGAAGTCGAAGCGAGTGAGGTCCTGAGGGGAAAGACCTTCCGTCTTGTTGTACCTGAAAGTACGGTAGTTGAAGATAGATAAGAGAGACTTTTTGACTCGGTGAACATATTTGTAGATACCCTTTTCACTAGGCCAAAAGTCGAAATCCTCCTAAATGTGCATACATGTAGTACTCGGTGAGTGTATCTCAGGCATGTCATATTTAGTGTTCTAGATCCTTCTCTGGGGAATGAAATGTACTTTTTTTCCGAAAATTTCAATTTTCGAAATTTACCATTTCGCAACCGATCAGAACGACTGATATCTCTAAAAATGCGCAATATTCAACTGATCGTATCTATAAAATTTTAGATGGATTGGCTTGAAACTGATTGAGAAAAAGTCAAATCTCGGATAAAATATTTTATAGTTCATTCGGCAATATGGAAAGGAACCATTTTTATTTGCTTGGTTTGTAGCGCTCACCGATTACTATTTACAGAAAAAATATGAGCGAAAAAAATTGGGACATGTGTATTGAAATTTTCGAAAAACTGAAATAAGTCAGTTCGTAATAAAAATTTCGGGCTACCGTATCCTGACAAGAGAATACCTCGCAAATCTGTGAACATTGATGAATTTTTTTTGAATGTTTGAGTGTGGAACCTAACTGGCACATAATAGAGAACAATCGGCGTGAATATATGCATTGATTTTAACCTCCGAACAATGCAGAATCATTGATTTTAGCATCTTCAGAGCGACGATTTTTTTTTTGAAATGCCGTGATTGGCCCTCAGAATGATTTATAATTTCCAAATAACTTCTGTTGTGAATATTAAAATGCCTTTGAGCGCATCAAAACTTATAATTTTGTCACTACGATCATGCAAAATGACCAACAGGTCAAAATTTTGAAATTGGAAAATTGGAAAAAAACTGCTTCAATTTATGCTTGTATCACCTCGTAACGTTGTAAAACACTCGAAACAATGAAATACAGTTGTGGGGAACCAGTTTGATGGTATTTATGGCTAAATTTAAAAAAAATCGGTCTTTTTCATATGACGCCGGTTGCGTAAGAATCGAGCAAACTTCTGATCGGCTTGGCACATCAATTTTTCCAAAACTTGCGCAAAATTGCCTAGTTATAATGCCGGACATAGTATACGAAAAATGATCCCCAGGTCGAGACGCATCTTTCTATCCTAATCTTGGTTTTGGTTGAGGTCTTATATTCGAGATCCAAAATTTCTTAAATTTAGCTTATTTCAAAATATGCAAATTTTGCTTCGATGCACTCACGGGTAGGTTATAGTATCACTGTACAAATTTGAAGGTGATACTTCAATTGGTTCCGGAGTTATTTACAGAAATGCACATGCAGCCTACATGTAGCCTGGCTCAACGGATGAAGTTGATGCAAAATAAAGTTGACCATGATGATTAGCACCTTTGAGAACCCCTTTCCGCAAGTATTCGAAAAATTGGTGAGCCGGACCTTGTTCGTTGCTTACGCGACCGGCGTCATATTGCCTTGAGGATGTTGACTTTTCGAAACATCCGAATGGTCACTCGGATGCTTGTTTCTACTTGCTAAGATATTGATAGTATTGTCTTAAACCAATTTTGTGTGCTATACTGACCTTTGGGAGAGTCGTTCTCAACAGTGGCCTGCGTAAAAATGGTCAGTTAGGTCTTCGAACCAGATCTCTAATGCGTAGTTTTCGGATGCGCGCTTACATGCAACATCCATGATGATCTTAAATTATATTTTTAAAAGGACAACATAAAGTTAGCGAAAATGAATAAACAACAGAGTGACATTTGGGATGTTTCGAAAAGTCAACATCCTCAATGCAACATGAAAAAAACCCATTTTTTACTGTGACCATAAATACCATTAACCTGGTACCTCACAACTGTATTTCATTATTTGCGAGTGTTCTACAACGTTACGAGGTGACACAAGCATAAATTGAAGCAGATTTTCCAGTTTGAAATTTTGACCTGTTGGACATTTTGAATGATCGTAGTGACAAAATTATAAATTTTGATGCGAAGGCATTTTTTTAAAGGCATTTTAATATTCACAACATAAGTTATTCGGAAATTATAAATCATTCTGATGGCCAATTACGGAATTTCAAAAAAAATCGTCGCTCTGAAGATGCTAAAATCAATGATTCTGCATTGTTCGGAGGTTAAAATCAATGCATATATTCACGCCGATCAAAACAAAATTTTGCATCTAGGGGTAATTTCGAACGAGGAATCGAATGAAAAAGTTTATTTTGTACCTTTCACCGGAAAATTTTCAATTTGGTCATAATTTTTTTCATAATATTTGCCATGATTTTTTCACAGATGAGCTAGCTTTTCACTTCCAACAGTAAAAATGCTTATCTCATCGAGATCTGTCAGAATTACTATACATGTAGGAGGTTTGGAGTAGCCGTTCACGATTTACAAAAATTTACCTCGCCATTGAGGCGTGCCACAGGAAATGAGGAGTCAGAGATACGGCTTTCTAAGGTCGATTTTCGAACTCTACGTGAAAAGTTACCCCTAGGGAGATCTTAAAATCAGAACTTTATTTTTCGTTGTACGGCCTATGGTGAATCCTCTCAGAGAGGCTCTCATATGTTCACTGACACAAAAAGTCTCTCATAACTTATTATTTATTAAAAGGATGCTATGGTCGACCAATCTATAAGTGATACTCTATGATAAGATACTCACTCCCATGCGGGGTACGACTCGTAGAATCGGGAGACTCCCGTCTGTGCAGCGTAAACGTCTATGTGAACAGATCGGAAACGAGCCTTGTCGTAGCGCTGTGAGTGCTAAAAAAAAGAAGACATTTTCATTTTCAGCATTACATTGCAAGCAAGAATTCACAGTAGTTATCAAACGTTCGGAGTAATGTCAATATTTAACGACCAATCACAATCAGTAATGGTCGGTAGATATCGACTAGCGAGACCAGTTAGATAGTATACCGGAAATAGCGACAATCTCGGTGAAATCACAAAATTTATCGTGAGAAAAAACTCTTTACTACTGAATCTTCTTATTTCATTCAGCTCACTAGGCTTTTTGCGTTCTATCTGTCTAGACCAAAGATCAAAGACCACATGCCTGCAGCCAGCTGAGTGCATCTCCTCCCGGGTAGTTGCCCACCGCCGCCAGAGTGAACACAGCGTTAGCAGCGAGATTTGACGCGACCAACGCGTAGAAGAACCACGCGGACACGCGGTAGAAGAGGGACTTGTGTCGGTTGAGGTACCTATAGAGAGAGTGGGAGATGGATTAACCAATCTTCACCGAATACTGATGTTGCAATCAATATTAAAGGGGCTGCATTAAATTTACAATGGGATAATGCAACACGCTTGCGGCTACCATAACTCAATCAATAATACCGTAGTCTCACTCACAATCGAGCGAAGACCACGGCCGCAGGCACACTCAGTACGGGAATGACGTACATTATGAAGCGGAGCTCCTGAATGAATAAGGGATCATCGATCTCTCCTCACTCCTCTTCCCCTCCCATTTTATACCTTATGAGGCAGCACGGAGTACATGGCCACGAAGGAGAGAGCAGGGGCGATCAGAGGGAAAACCCGGAGATCAAAGATCAATGAGAGAGGAATGAAGACGATCGATCCGAGAAGAGCACGAGGAAGAGCAGAGTAGAAGTACCAGAGGGCTGGAGACGTCTGCAAGTACTCATTCCTTTCCTAGATCGAGGAAGAGAATTTGTTTACTCTGACGGCCACAGTGGTCTTCCGCATTCTCAGGCTAAAAGTGTCTTTTAGCTAAATGCATGGCCCATCTCTACCTTCAGATTACGGTGGTTGATAGATCAGTGGACACTCACTCCATACTCGTGACTGCGGTTGTCGAGGACGTTGAAACGGATGACTTCAGCTTCAGGCCAGCACGGCCAGCGAGACCAGAAGAGAGAATCGATGGGGAGGAAGAATACTGTAGATTATGAGTCGATCGATTAATATACAGGAATTATTGACGTACACGTGCATTATTTTATGCTGAAGCACTTATCAAACAATAAACAATTTAAATCGATAGCATACCGATGAGTGGGAGTACGGTAGTAGCTGCGACCCAGATCGCGGACTGATTGAGGGGTGATAAGAGAGGAATGTGACCACGGAGAAGAGAAGGAGCGAAGAGAGGGAAGAAGAGGAGAACCAGCTCGAATCTGATACGAGATAGTGAGGGGCATACGGAAATACAATTGTACCTATTAGGTTGGAACATAAGTTCTGTCCGATTTCGTTAGCGAAGTTTGAGCTCTCTCAAAATGATTATCTCAAATCACAATTGGCTAACTCAGTAGCGTAATTATATGTAAGACTAGACCATTCCCTACATATGTTCAGACCAAATTAGTGACTCAGGGTATGCGAGAAATCGATGATCGTCATGAAACCAAATTACAGATTTTTTTCCAAAAATGTTTGAATCACTATTTTACCGGGAAGACAAATCGTGGTGCAACTTCACACATGTTATTGAGAAGGCCGTATCAAGTTCTTTCTAAAACTGGATCGAACGATAGATTTGAATGATCCCTTTCCAAATTATATGATTGACAATGAGTAAGATCGAGTGATGGAGCTGTTCAATCGATTATTATTCCTGATCCGAAATTCAAATTGATAGTACTTAGAATATGGGCGATATAATATACAACTATTGTACCTTTCATACATTGGGAAAGTCTAGCGGAACTAATCGTCATCTTTCTAAAAATTTTGATTTTTCAAAAATTTATTTTACGTGAGAACCATTCAAAATTTTGATATTTGGTGTCCAGGTTAGGGTAACTTATCTACCAAAAGTACATACCACCCAACTTTCCCAAGCCATAAATTAATAGGATAGGATAGCTGTTGCAAGTAATCACAAAATAACTAGCTTATCAACTGTATGCGAAACAGGAACTGACAAAGTATGTCGATTGTAATGCCAAATTGTGGGCATCAATATTTGAATAAATGAGGTTTGTGACAGTAGGATCGCACAATTACCAAACACAAATTATATGCTTATCAGGGCCGTATCTTTACATATTCAGTATGTGTAATCTCTATGTCAGCTAATATGAATGTACGGTAGATAAATTCATCTCTGGTCATGACCCGTGGCTCAGCATTCGCAAATTGGTACATTTTTCAAGCTGGCCTTTCGTGCTAGAATTCATTCTAAATTGCTGATGTAATACGCGACCATTGTACTTTCCAAAAATCTCATTTGATTAGCACCATCTCTCTTACCGGTAGATCGCAACTCGGAGAAATGCATATCACCCGCTATCTAATGCAATGACTTTTACCTCACACTGTGACCACAATCCCGATGTTATAGATCTACACAAATGTGCGCTAGACAGAGTGATGAAGTACTCATTATGTGAGAATAACCATTTGAAAATCGGTCGAAAAGGAATGATGTTGAATGTAAGAAAACCAAAATATTGAAATAAGACAAAACTTTTGTTCCAACCTGATAAAAAGAATTATTTGGTCATTATTCACAGTAAACCGACCGACAAAAATAAAGCTTGACCAGGGCATAAGATTTGATTTTCTCAGCAATCAATAAAATATGTTTGTTATTCCACAAATTTCTATTTTTACTCCGAATAGTTCTCAAATTAACATCCTTTGCCCTACCATCTATTAACTATTCCCCTCCATAAAATGAGATGGTCACCTGAATAAAATGGTGGCAGCGATAGCCCATCTGGCTGCCCCTTTCAGATCATCCTCCAGCCAGAGTGAGATCGAGTACAAAACTGAAACAGAAGGGATGGTGGACTCTTATCTTTTAAATTATTCGCTCTTACAACGTATTAATTTTTATAGATATTTAAAGTCGATTTTCAAATCCATCTTGAGGCAATCACAAATTTTTTTTATGGCGGTAATATCAAGAGGTGCTCAAAAATATATGTTCTTTCAGAATAAGCAAACAATCATCATAAATCAAGCTTTGATCTCGAAAAAACTCTGATAAACTCACCCAACACGAGTGCGAATGTGTTCGGAAGTGTACGAGAAGCGTAGAATGAGAAGTGGAATTGAGAGGCGACGAGAATCCTGAGGAAGTGATAGAGTAGTTGCTTGCCAACTATCGATTGACCATATCATACTCAAACACAGTAATCAATAGCATTTTTCCGCTTATCGTATTCTCACCGTAAGTTCGTGGCGACCTCTCTGCCGAGGTACCACTGAATGGCGCGGGCGAAGCGAAGGAAGGAGAGGACGACGAGGGAGCCAAGGATGCCTCTTACTTAAATTGTATAAAATTATTCGTCCATCGTCAACCGTGATTCTACCGTACCCATCAGCTGCATCCACATCTTGTTGAAGGGTTGCATTGTGGCCTGCCATGCACGCAGTGGTGAGGCTACAGTAGCCAGTACGAGTGGACCCGCGAACGTGCGCGGAACCACACCAGGAAACTCATGGTGGTCATACTGTAATCGATTATACTGTAATGAATTCATCTCAGTCGATGCTTGAGATATTAGGTTGGTGCATAAGTTTCTTTCTTTTTTCTTTTTCAAATTTCTGTTTGCGTGCCAAGACTCTCATGATTTTCTGAATACCATGTGTTATGGCCATGGCGATAGATTACTACCATACATTTGATTTGGATCTACGCATCATCGTAAGAAGTTGATAAGTCTCAGAAAATTACAATCGGAAAACGGCTATTTTGAGCGTTTTGGGATAAATTCAGGTTATCGAACACTTGTGGGATTATGATTCTACCCAATTGAGGAACACTTGGGTAGGAGTTTTTTGTTCTACTAAGCACAAAAAATTCGGATTCGAACGTGTGTGGGAGACAGGGGAATCCAAAAAGTGTTGATTTCAGTGGATGAATCAGAACATCCCCTATCCTTTCCTAAATTTGTTAGCATACTTAAAGAGGAAAGTACTTCGCAACCCATCGAAATTGAGCATTCATCAATTCTGTGTAAGGAAGTTGCGCTCAGCAATTTATGATGTGTGATATTCAAAGACAGTAGTTCTGTAATTGGACCAACATTTCTAGTAGGTTTTTCATGGCAGGTTTGGTGGGCTATGTCGTATGACATACCCAGTCAACGTACTTTGTAATAATGTGCTAAATGTAGCCTTTGTGCTATTCCCCTCGGAGCATAGAGTAATTGAAAAGTCAGATTGCTCGTCCTGGTCCGATTACTTCCGAACTAAAATGTTCTATTCTAATTGATCGAATCAACGCAATATAGTATTCGCTATAGTCTGTACCCATGTCCGTATCAACAGCAAAAACAATTATTTGATTGGCTCATTACAACTTCCTGGGGAGGTCAGAATGTTGGTGCATGAAAAAAGAAAGAAACTTTTGCACCAACCTAATATTTAATGAAGAAAAAATTGGAAGGATAGTGAAAAGAAAAAAGGAATAATTAATAACTGACTGCACTCAGATTCGTCCCGTGGTAGAGGAGATCATGCGTAGCCTGGAGGTTGAATGACTCCTCCACCTCAAAGAGAGCACTTTGGATAAATCCAGATATACAGTCGCGCCGGAAAGTCACCGGGCACTTTTTGAATGTGTTGCAACTTTTTGCCCCGGAAAGGCATCATACTGGTACTAAGGTATGATGTACCAAATTCATCGGACATTATGACCATGGTATTATGGCATGACGTCATTGCTTAGTTATTGCATAGTGATGACGCAATCAATCTGCACTTTTCAAAACGGCATTATTATTACATTGATTTTTTTCCTATTGGCCAAACTTTCTGAGGTTGGAGAGATAACCGAGGCCTACCCAGAATAAATTGTTGAAAGCGCTGCGCGGTCGCACATTGGCTGCAGCCGTGCTGCAAAAACAGGGTCCGAAATTCAGATCTCGGCTCCTAGTAAAGCTAGAGACTCGTTCGAAGCATCAAAATGATCGTAATCACAATTCCAGATAATCATGGGAATATGAAAATGGTCGGTCAACATTTGCCCTTAGGGCACCAAAAAATCACTTTTTTGGATGCTCATTTTTTGGACATTCATAACTTTGTGGGTAATTTCTGGAGAAATCTGGTTTTATGTGATAATGTTCAAAATGGGCGAGAGAGTGCAGACGACGAGAGTGCGTAAACAAGGTGTTTCCCGACCCTAGTATCCCTCCGAAAAATGATCGCCGCGGGCAGGAAAGTTATCCAAACAGTCTAAAAAGTTGGGCATCATATCTTTAATACATCTTGAACATTCTCACATAAAAACCAAATTTTTCCAGAAACTACCCACAAAGTTATGAATGATCAAAAAATGAGCATCCAAAAGAGTGATTTTTTGGTGCCCTGATTGCAAATGTTGACCGACCAATTTCATATTCTCAGAATCATCTGGAATTGTGATTACGATCATTTTGATGCTTTGAACGAGTCTCTAGCTTGACTAGGAGCCGAGATCTGAATTTCGGACCCCGTTTTTGCAGCACGGCTGCAGCCAATGTGCGACCGCGCAGCGCTTTCAAAAATTTATTCTGGGTAGGCCTCGGTTATCTCTCCAACATCAGAAAGTTTGGCCAGTAGGAAAAAAATCTTGGTAAGAATAATGCCGTTTTGAAAAAGTGCAGATTGATTGCGTCATCACTACGCAATAACTATGCAATGACGTCATGCAATAATACCATGACCATAATGTCCGATGAATTTGGTACATCATACCTCAGTCCCAGTATGATGCCTTTCCGGGGCAAAAAAGTTGCAACAAATTCAAAAAGTGCCCGGTGACTTTCCGGCGCGACTGTATGTCATAGTTTGGATATCAATACATCAATAGATGTGACATGTTTGTTGTATTAAAAATCATGAAAAACGAGCGGAAGATCATACTCATTTGTGCACAAACTATCTAAAAAAACGAGTTCTTTCACACCATGAATGAATGGTTTGAGGCAATCATAGCGTTTCAAACTAATATGGAATCTTCGATCATATTTCCTCTTCCTACAAAATGTACTAAGCATTTCATTTAGGGGTGAATTGAATGCTTCTTTCATCAATGCTCCACTCCATACCTTTGTTCCAGGGGTGAGAATGAGTTGGACGAGCATCGAGATGAAGACGACCCATTCGGATCCGTAGATGTCATCCATCTCAAGAGATTATGTATCCTCCACCACAAGGGAGATTTAAAACAGCAAACATTTCCAACCCATATCTATCATGCCAATTCTACGGCAAACGACTACCTTTAAAAAAACAGAAAGTCGGAGCAGCAAATTGGGCTATCAAAATATACGAAGAGATCATTGCACATGCTGGTTTTCAGATAGGGATTAAACAGAAGCAGGGGTTTTAAGTGCCACACAATTAAGGGATTTGCTTTAGACGATGGCCCGTCCACCTGGTGAATTTATCCGGCCTCGCTCCTTCTGAGATACGGTCGACTGACCCATCGTGATTGGAACAATTTGGAGAGGAAATTGCACTAAATGAGTAGGGGAAGACGCATATTTATCAGAAAACACGGAGAAACAGTCCTACACACATGTGTGAATAATTTACACTCCGAAGAAAGCATAACGATAACAAGAATTTATAACAACTACTATACTTCCAAGGAACTTAAATCAGATCATAACAACTAAACAAGTCGTCCTCATAATATATTCGGAAGAATAACAGAAATGCTATAGCTACAGTACTCTCTATGATTCTACGGGTCTTAGAGACGAACACTGATTAAGTTAGTCGACTATGGTAATCTCCTCCTCTCGTCAAGGGATCTCATCATGGTTCTGATCCTCTCTTCTTCCTTCTCCGCTTTCTCAGCAGAAGCTCGTGCTTTTTCCCTCTTCTTCTCGTTTTGAGCTCGTTTCCCCCAGTTGCATCTGAAGAAAGACCAAATTATAAATAGATATATTATACTAGCGAAAACCTTTGTACACGCGAACCACTAAAGCTAGCTGAGTAACCATTTTCCAAGAGGTAGTAGACCAAAAACAAAAACAGCGAATGTACTATAAAAACATTATAGTATATGATTCATAGATATTATACATAAAACAAAGTGTTATAACTTATTTTCAAAAATTGGCACCTACCGAATAGCGCATTCCAGTCTCAAAATATGTAATTGATCAGCAACTCGAATGAATAAATGAATGAATGAATGAATGAACTCGTTCTCTCACCTACTGCACCTACCAACCATGCTTTTTCATCTCTGACCTACCCCAATGAAGTAAGATCATTTTTTTAAAAAACTGAATATTCTCACTTCACATCTCTCGCGATTTCCTCAAATTGAGCCGCCTTCTGGAGGTAGAGAACCTTAAAATTTAAAAGTATTGATATTCGAAATGTAAAGAAGTTTGGATGGTCATATTCCCTATTAGAATGAGAGATATTCGAGATAAAGGGACCTTTTGATTAACTGCGTTGGTCAATTGACCATCCAGTATTCTTTTCATCTCTTCGTGATGACATTCCTGAAGGAGGAAAACGAGATTATAATGAAAAAAAATGTAAATATATATTAATATAACACATTTAAACTAAAATTAATGTGCCATCGTGCTCATATCTCTCATAACCATCTACAACCCTGTTACCTCCACTTTCAACGCGAGTCTCGCATCGTGTCCATGGACGGACGTATGCTCGTAGTCCTTCGTGTCGGGACCATCCACCGGGAGTACGGTATCAATCGATACTTTAGCGAGATGGGAGATGAGAGGTAGGAGTGGAGCGATAGCAAGAGGAGGACGAGAAGAGTAAAGGACTCCTGAGAGATGAGAATGTAGATTACGATTGATGGACTCTTCCTATTTTTTCCCAACTTTACGACAATACGGCAAATCTAACAAACGAAAACATTATCATGAAAATCGTAATATTACTGAAAATGAATGTACATCGACTGCCGTACCCTTGAATACTGATCGCTTTGGGACGCCCAGCTTTTCCTTGAGGGAACGAGCCGCGTCCACAACTGCCAGCACTTCATCTACAGTACCCTCGAGTGAAGGATCGATCCACGACGAAGAATACTGTATGAGGAAATTATTTTTTTACCATTTCGTGACTTTTTACGGCCTCATGGCGTTCCATACGTGCATTATGATTAGAAAAAATAAGTAAGAAAACAGATGATCGATAGTCTACTTACACTGAGAGGAGCTTCGTAGAGGGACTTTCCGTCAGCGACTTGACCATGGAGAAAATGAGAGACGAAGGGCATGAAGACCGAAAGCTGTCGAAAGAACTGAAAGTAAATTATTCTATTGCAAAAATGCTCCCTTGATAAGGAACGTGATCTCGAGCACAAGAAATTTCGGATCCATTTTGCGGACAAAAACGAAAAGATCAGTGAGAGACACAAGGATGTCGAATCTCCCCTCACCTCAGCCAGCACTGCATCGAGAGTGCGAGAGGTGGCCACCAACCGTCGAGTGTCCCCACTCCAGAGGGCACTCTGAAAGGAAAGCATCTACTCAATTATGAGATAGAGAAACAAGTCAACTATTGAATAAACAAAAACATAGTTTCAGTTAATATTGCTGTCTATAAGATGACAAGTCTTCCGTTTTGTCGTCTCTTTGTCACCCTCCTTCCATGACCTTCCCCCTTCTCATCCTCACCTTCGTTGACTCGACGTACACATCTGCCACTGCTGACCTCACGAACGCATGAATATTGCCTGTCAAATTGCGTCCTTTAAACGCTGCTTAATTGCGTCCTTTAAACGATACATTGATCAGTTATCAGAGGAGCTAACTTTAGTGATAAATTCTGTCTGCCACCAATGCAACCGCTGTTATGTTAATATAAATGATTGAATTCACCGAATGCGCGATGGATCTCCGTATTTTCCATGTGAGTGTCTGCAGAACGGAGAGAGGAAGCGAGACGAGAGCGCAACCAGGCATCCTGAGGGGAAGAAGCATACTGTATCATGATTAGACATCGATTAGGAATAATGTAGGCGACATTTATAAGAGCGAAATAAATAAATCAGTTGTGAGGTCAGTATTTAGCAAGATTGAAAGGACTCAGCCTTATTGAAACAACACACGATGTGAAAATGATGAAAACGAAAATTGTTCGAGTGGGTTGAACTGACCATTACATGCTCCTCCCCCTCTTCTCCCTCCTTCAGTTCCTTCTCCACTCTCTCTCGCACTTGAGCCGCGTACGCCACCAAATTCCACAGTTTGTTGCAGAATCTGAACCAGGAATTTATCGATTTATTGCTCGATGTATAGTCACATTAGCTACAGTAATTCGATCGATCTATAGCGCGTGCATGACGCCCATGAGATTTTCGATACAATTCCAGGTGTTCTTCTCCTTACCGTGATCCCTCTTCAGCCAGTTGCCCGATGTCGATGGATACTTCACCAGAGAGGACATCATGTCGCAGCAACACGAACCGCAACACATCCGCTCCACAGCGAGAGATTCCGCGAGGGAAACGAGTGCGTAGGGAGGAGAGAGAAGTGGCTCAAGAGATACTAATAATAATATTGATCTCCAATGTGCACCATAATACATTAAGAATGAAGGGTTTTCTCGATGCCATGTCTGCATCATTTGTGCGCATCTTCTCTTCCCTTTCGCTATTCAATTCTTGAATGATCATTCTCATACTCACAAATGTCGTTTTCAGGTATGCTGACAATGAAATCACGGGAACGGATAGTTTTCAGCTGATTGTGAGCTGATAGATGTCCTACCAGATCCCATCCCATCGCTGACCTTTCTCCTGTTCAGAGAGTGCACTCTCCCCCACTCTCCTCTCCATTTCTGCAAGGGAAACTCCATCGATGACGTCGAGAGGGTCGATGACGTTCCCGACCGACTTCGACATCTTCCGACCATGCAACGGGGACATTCATGTCCGTCTTTCCATTCCTCTCATTATCCGTCTGTCTGGTAGATACCATGTCAACTAGTTCGAGGCCAATTTGGCTAATTTTTATGCAAAAGGAAGAATATCCGAGACCGTGAATGGAAAATCGCTAGACATCGGAAGTAAGCGTATGTCAGTCATAATACTGCTCTAATTAGAGCGGTAACATTAAATATATCTTAAATAGTTGACCTGTCCATCCTTCACGATCCCGTGGAGAATCACCCGAGGGAAAGGTAGTTGACCTCCAGAGAGTCTACCAATTAATCGAGAATTAATTTTCAAATAACAATAGATTACACTTAAGACCGAATAAATGAAAAAAAAATTACTGCAAAAAAACTGCATAGATAGATTAAAACTTTTAATTTAAAAAAATAATGATTTTTAGCTACAGACGCTGGATTAATCATGCTAGATATGCCGTTTCAGAATAATTATGTTGAACTTGGATTTTCCGGTTCATACCGACTCTCATTTGCAACTCCAGTATCCTGCATATCAGGCCTCTCACGAGAGAATCCGGACAAAATGCCCATATCGTGGTACATTCAGAAAAATCGATTTTGAGATTTTGGCAGTTCTAGGGGTAATCAAGGGTTCTGAATCCGATTCCGGGTCGTACGACTATGTATCTCGACCCGCGGCTGCAGCACGTTGCTGCAGAAATGCGAAACTCGATCTTTAAAGCTTATAAAAGTTGCTTCAAATTAGTTCATTCAGGCCAAAAATTGGTCAATAGGCATCGTTAATGACCTAATTTGAATATCCGGGCCAATTTTTATGTAGCTCACCCCGGTCGGTCTGAGAAGTTTTTGTGCCATAACATTTTTAGTTCGAAACCGAAGCAAACCAAACTTTTGCATGTTTTAGAGCATTAAATTCTGCATCCACATTATTTTTTGTGGATTCTTACCATGGGGTCTTTCATGTTTCCCATGTGAAAAACCGCGAAAAATGCAAGGCGCTGCGGTCTGCACTGTGTGTGAAGTTTGTGTTTCAAAGATAATTGTTAGGGATTCGACTCCTCACCGCTGCAAGAGTGTTTTGCAATCATTTTAACATCATTTTAATCATACGTGATGTATTGCCATTGCTTTGTTTCGATGATACTGTCTACTTTGTGGTCATTTTCTGTGTTCTTTCTCCGTGAATTTGATCTTAGAAATGATTTTTTTAATTCACCCTCTGGAAAGTGCTCAAACGGAATTATTCACATTTAAACGTACTAAAATTAACGTAAACTTACTTGCAAAAATGTGAACGGCAATGGGAAATCGAACCCCTAACAATTATCTTTGAAACACAAACTTCACACACAGTGCAGACCGCCGCGCCTTGCATTTTTCGCGGTTTTTCGCATGGGAAACATGAAAGACCCCATGGTAAAAATCCACAAAAATAAATAGCCAATTTTTGGCCTGAATGAACTAATTTGAAGCAACTTTTATAAGCTTTAAAGATCGAGTTTCGCATTTCTGCAGCCGCGGGTCGAGATACATAGTCGTACGACCAGGAATCGGATTCAGAACCCTTGATTACCCCTAGAACTGCCAAAATCTCAAAATCGATTTTTCTAAATGTACCAGGTTTGTCCTTCCTCTCTCGTGAGAGACCTGATATATTGACCTTATCGAACAACGGTATACTCTCACACAGACGAAAGTACTCACCTCATTGTCAGGGCTACCATTCGTGCGACCCAGATCCCTGCGATGTCGGTTCCCGTCTCAAGCAGCGAGAGGGGCGGGGCCACGAAGGGGGCGGAGCCTACTATCTTGTCCATCCAACCACCACACACAAGCGGCACGAGACCCGAACTGGAGAAGGCAAAAGTATGTCCGAGGTGAGGGAGAGTGGATTGATTTCACCTGAACCACGTGTCAAGTACATCCTCGTCCCTTCTCAATGTGACTCCCTCCTCCCCTCTCCGTCCTCTCGCGTCTTCCTCCGAGTGATCCACGATCCATTCACTGCAACCAACCACTTTCGCGAACAAAGTCGAAGAGAGATCTCATTCATATTTCGACATCAGTACGACACAAATAGAAATGTGTGAAATCAAAATCCTATGAATTTAATTATACAGCTACATTTTCAATCCAAAATTCCAGGTGTGCATAAAGAGAGAGGTTCCTCGCGATAGGAAGTAAACATACTTCGTGCCCTCAATATTCCAGGCAGGAATTTGGTGTCCCCACACGAGTTGCCTGCTCAGACACCATGGTTCGGTGTACTCGAACCAGTCGAGGAGACGCTCTCCTTGAGTTGAGGGATGGATCGATAACTGAAAGGACAGCAGATCGAATAGGAAAAAACAACTAACAAGTAAATCTCTTCAAAGAGGGGGAAGGGATCAATACTAGCTACCGTACCCTTCCATCCTTGAGAGCTGCGGCAGCTTCTGCGTGCATCTCCCGACAGTCGAGGAACCATTGATGGATCTGGCGAGGCTCGATGATGTCGCCTGCGAGGGGATGAAATAAGGATATGTACTCAGAAATGGATACTACATATAATAATTAGAAAGATATCTTCTGTACGATGACATATACTATTTTGTATATGGAGAGCCGTTGATATTTATATGTATTACCTGTACGGGAGCAGAGGGATACGGAAGTTGTTGCGTCCTCAATCGATCCAACGAGGGCTCCTATTGATCGGAGCTGGTCAAGTACAGTAGCACGAGCATCAAATCGATCGATGCCATCAAGGGGTGTCCCACCACGAAGTCTGCCGTAGTCGTCGATGCATGACCTACAATATGATGCAAAAAATTAAGTTCCTTCCATTATTTTCTCACAAGTCAATGCTAAGATATTATTTTTTTAGGAATAAGATTACAGATTAGAAAAAAACGCACCTATTTATTCCTTTTCGAACACAATCTAAATTTCAATCGATAAAAAGAAAATCAACGCCGAGGTACCGATATGAATGTTGTATGAGAGGAAATATCTTGAATACTAAAATGACCTTACCTTTCCCTTACTTCTTGTCCCCCCACTCGCACGATTTCCTCCCAATGTCTGCCACAAATCTCTGCGTCCAATCGATCATGAGATGGAGTGAGCTTGAGGACGCCTCAAGGACATCTATTATTGATTTGCTATTGCTTTATCGTTAAAGCAAATGTAAAAAAAGTTGTAAAAAGTTGCTTAATATTGGTAAAAAGATCGAAACCAGCGCCCTTTTATTTTCAGAGTACTTACATTTGTCAGACTCTATTCTATGTATTGTTTGATCATCATGTGACAAGCCATAAATTAGTCATAATTTTTAAAAAAATTGACTTCTAGCTCTCAATAAGTACATATCTCACCGGTGCCCTTGTCAGCCAATACAGCCTCATCCACGACGATCGGAAGCTCTCTACAATATTTAGATTACATATTTTTCACTGCATCCATATGGAACAAAATATTAGTCAAACGCAATGCCTACGATCGCACCTGAGCTTCGGTTATGAAAATCAATAAATCATCAACTAGATTCATTATGGGCATTGACATGCTCGATTCGCAACGTGAGTGGGCACGAGAAGCATTATGAAAGATATCGGGTACCATCGTGATCTCTAGTTGAGGCATGGATGGTCTAACCTTCCATCGAGTGGATTCCTGACCCTCCTCCCCTTCAATTCGCCTGCTCTGGGATGGGATGGATGAATTGCAATGGCGACGTCTGCGAAGATCGTCTCGGGACGAGTGGTCGCCACGAGGAGGAAAGAACTGAAGAGAGGAGATGGAGAGAGAGAGAGGGGGGGGGGGTGAGGGAGGAGGAGTCATATGAATGAGTCAAGAGTCAATTGAATGAAGTCATATGGGAGGAATCGCGAGAGAAGGAATCGAAGGAATCAAGTTAGTCTATCTTGAAAAAAAGTTGGTGACAACTACTTCGGATGATGCTCTTTCAAACTGCGTCGTCAGAATTTCGATCTGCCGTCATCGTCGAGATTCAGAAGGCCAAAGATCGTTCTCTCACTTTTCGACAGATAGAGGGCAGTTCTTTTATTCAATCAAAGCTACCATCATGTGCTACAACTTTTATGTTGACGTCATCCTTCTCACCTCTTGTTTCCATAGATCATTTCGTAGCGAATCGTATGCATCACTCCGAGTTTGACTTCTGAGTTTAATTAAGTAATAAACTTAATATAATACTTATTGTTACCGTGAGAATAGAATGTGTAGCAATGTGGTGTACATGATAAGCTTGTTAAAGTACAACCCTGGAACGAGAAAATATTCACAGCTAAATATGTCCTCGTTCCGCGAATATTGTTCCACTTTAAGAAGTTTATCTTGTACACCTCACAGTATAACTATTATTGCAATGCACGAATAAAAGATAGAGAGAAGCGTTTCTCTGACCTCTCCTTCCCTTTCCGTCTGGAGATGGCAACGAGAGGAGTCCTCCCGTTGGCAGATCCACCTTTTCCACCTCCTGAAATCGATACTACTATATTTAAAATGTATCGAAAATAGGAGCTTCCAGTATCGTCTCTTGTTCCCTAGCATACATTTTATTCTACACCCCCGTGGCCCACAGCATCCGATGGAGTGATGTACCTGATCAGAGATAGAGCTGCAAATGGAGGGAGACCAGTTCACAAATCGCTTGCTTCTGGAATACATAACATTAAATATTTACTTTGAGACAGACATGAAGGATAAATGGATACAACACGAATATCAATGACCAATTATCATGCTGAGCAGTCATCAACAATTGTAATCACTCACCTCGAAATCAGTCCATCCCGATGGAGAGTAACGAAAGCACGCGTCACTGCAGAAGAGAAACGCTGCAAAAGAGGATGTTACTCCATACACCGATACGGCAAAAAAATATAAATTCAAGATATGCGGGCGTTAAAATGTAGCGGGAGCATACATTTCCCGTGTACGCTCCATCTCTGGCTACTTACCAGTAGGGATGTGCAAACGATATTCGATATATCGGAATGGATCAATTAGCTATGCGATATATCGGAAAACTTTTAAATGCTTATTGAAACTCATCGCAGAATTTTCTATTGAAACAAAGGAAGACCGATTCCGATATATCGTAATGCCAAAAATGAGAGGGAAATATCGGGAAAATATCGTTATCGTGATCGTTATACAGTAGAATAGGAGTGAGTTGATTTCTCACCTGATCCAGTGTGTAATACTCGCTGTCCCAATGGAGAGTCGCGCCCATCCTCGCCATCTGGTCGCGGATTACGGTAGCATTCCTGCAACCAGAGAAATGTTGTGGTTACAATACACCACAGCAATGAAAAAGAACATTCAGTCTTTCGAGGGTCTCGCCACATTTCAATTAGGGTACTACTGAGACAGGCGCAGAATATGCCTTAAAATGCACATGTTAAAAAGTATTAGCATGGTAGGAAATGACTGACTGGCTGGCGAACTGCTCGCAGCTCTTCAGTAATTCCTCCCTTCCCATCTCCCTCCTCGTCTTCTTCTCATTCCTCAACAAGTTCAAATTTAATATTATGAATATAATTGACAAGAATGAGAATCATGGTCTTCGTCAGGGTTTCGTGCGTTCATTGCGAGTGCTACAAAAGGAGCTTCAAATACTCAACCAACTTCTCCTAAATTAAATCGAAATTATTTATGATATACAGTCTACCTCCACAAGAACCTCTCGACGACGGATTGAGTGGCGATTCCCGCGTGGTCCATTCCCGGAATCCAAGTCGCCTGCAAACATCTCATGCTGTTCTACTCCTAAATAAGTAAATTGAGATATCGTAATTCTGTTCTCCCCGGCTCTTACAGACCACTCATTGTTCTCAGTCTGCCTACGACTATTTCATTCTGAAATTCACACTACGTCTCTACCGTATCGACTACCGTACCTCTCCTCCCTTCACTCGATGGTGTCTTGCCAAGGCATCCTCAATGGCTACGGTCAGCGCGTGGCCTGAACAAACAATCTCTCTCTTTTTAGTTTAAATCTTGTACAAATTAGAGCATACAAAACATTCTAATAAAAAAATATTTTCCGACTAACGAACTAAATAACCAATTTTAACATTCGAGCTTGTAAAAGTGGTATTAACAGCAAAAAGGGAGGTTTTGCATGATACATTATCAAGATTGGGTCCTGGACATTCACTTATTTCATACCTATGTGTAGGCGGCCAGTGACATTGGGTGGAGGGAGAACGAGACGGAGTGGATCCATCGACGAACGGCCTGCAATAGGAGAAATATTAAGCCCCCACGGTTACACTACTTGAAGATTCCCCGTTCACAATCATCACTTATAGAGGATGAACTGAGGACAAATGCAGGTTAAATTCATGAATAAGCACATCCGACTTCATCGATAGTCATATGTGTGTTGTAGGTTAATTTGTCAAATTGCATTTTAACTTGACCTACCTTCACTCCTGGGAGAGATAGCTGCCCTTCTCGTTTGCTCTTCATAGTTCGCAGTGACAAGATCGAGATCGAACGTTCTAAAAATTAAAATATTAACACAAAAAATAATCCTGTCAAAAACTAAAAAATAGAAGAGCAAAGATGATTTAAATTTCTTTAAATATTTTGGCATTTGGGCTAATAATAAAAATTCAAACTGACTTGGGCAGACTACTCTTCGAAAGAGTCCTCCTGATCGTCACGGAAAAGCATTTTCTTCCGGCATTTAACATTTGGTAGGCCCACAGACATTTCGGAGACTTTCGGAGACTGCACGGCTCATAGAGCCGGAAGTCAATCCGTCAATAAGATTCTTCCCGACATACCGTATTCGATTCAGTTTATATTTCTAATTAGAAACTAATTAGTTTTTTTTAAAATTTTATCATTTTAAATTGAAGAATTAAAGAATATCAATTATATAACGTAAAGAGGGGTTTAAATCGTACGGTATTTGATTTGCATGACTAATTCGCTAATTATGTTCTTTTCTAAAAGAACACTATTAGGTTGTTGCATACGTTTTTTCCAATTTCAGATGCGTAATTCAAAGTCTCCTAAAAAGCGTCCTTCAAATCCGATCAGTACAAAACCGTAGGATAATATAGGGGTATAGTTCACACTTATAATGATATGTTCGAATTGTGCCGTGCTTTTAAATCATTGAAGAAATCGATCGTTAACAACGATCGAATTAAGAACATTTTGAAAGAGTTGAGCTCGCTGTTTCTTTGCAGGGGAAATGGACTGGACATCTTCACATACATTATTGAGAAGCCCCTTGAATACTCTTTCAAAAATGTGGTTGAAAGCGGTGCTAGCTTACTCATTCCCAGGATTAGAGAATAGCAAATGAACCACGTAGAAAAGAAATCACACTTGAGTTGGCACCTTTCATGCCTTTCATGTTATAGTGACTGGCTGTTGTATTGGGGCGCTTTAATCTTACTTTATGGGGTAACTTTACCATTCGTGAAATTTGATACCTCGCGTCATCCCCTTTTCAAAAATGAGATTTATCGAAAAATCCGAAATATTGACCTCACCGATCAAAATTTTGACTTTTAGTGGTTATTTTTGGAGAACCATTTCTGAATTCTCAGGAATCCCATGACTATGCGAAGCTAATGGGGGATAGTTCGAGGGTAGCTGATGCTGATAAACACAAAAATGTGGGACCTCCATCTATCATCTAATCAAGAAGCTTTGAAATACACTGATTTAGATACAGTAGCGCTCATAAGTCATGGGACACTTTTTGATTTTATTGTAACTTTTTGCTCAGGAAAGGTATCATTCTGGCACTAAGGTAGGATGTACCAAATCCATTGGAGATTATGCTCATGATATTGGATTATGACGCTAGTTATTATGTAGTGATGACGCAATCAAAGTGTACTTTTTCAAAACTGCATTATTCTTACATGAATTTTTTTCTACTCGCCAAACTTTATGAGGTTGGAGATATGGCTGAGGACTACCCAGAAATTTTTTTTGACTTTGCTGCACGACCGCATATTTGCTGCAGCCTTGCTGCAAAAACATGGTCGCAAATTCAGAACTCGGCTTCTAGATAAGCTAGAGACCTGTTCAAAGCATCAAAATGATCGTTATCATGAGAACATATGATCCTGAGAATGAGAAAACAATATCTCGAAATTTGCCCTCAGGGCATGCAAAAATCTCTTTTTTGCATGACCATTTTTTGAACATTCATAACTATGTGGAGAATGTAGCTAAAAATCTGATTTTTGCATAGGAATGTTCACAATGTATTATAGATCTGATTCCCAACTTTTTAGAGCGATAGGGTATATTTCCTGTCCGCAGCGATCGTTTTCCCGAGGTATACTCGGATCGGAAAACACCCTGTTTACCACTATGGACGAGAGAGTGCAGACGACGAAAGTGCGTAAACAGGGCGTTTCCCGACCCTAGTATACCTCCGGAAAACGATCGCTGCGGGCAGGAAAGATATCCTATCGCTCTAAAAAGTTGGGAATAAGATCTTTAATACATTGTGAACATTCCTGTGCAAAAATCAGATTTTTAGCTAGATTCTCCACATAGATATGAATGTTCAAACAATGGTCATGCAAAAAAAGTGATTTTTTCATGCCCTGAGGGCAAATTTCGATATATTGCTTTCTCATTATCAGGATCATATGTTCTCATGATAGCGATCATTTTGATGCTTTGAACAGGTCTCTAGCTCATCTAGAAGCCGAGTTCTGAATTTGCGACCCCGTTTTTGCAGCAAGGCTGCAGCAAATATGCGGTCGTGCAGCAACGTCAAAAAAAATTTCTGGGTAGTCCTCAGCCATATCTCCAACCTCATAAAGTTTGGCGAGTAGAAAAAAATTCATGTAAGAATAATGCAGTTTTGAAAAAGTACACTTTGATTGCGTCATCACTACGTAATAACTAGGCTATTGCGTCATAATCCAATATCATGAGCATAATCTCCAATGGATTTGGTACATCCTACCTTAGTGCCAGAATGATACCTTTCCTGAGCAAAAAGTTACAATAAAAGCAAAAAGTGTCCCATGACTTATGAGCGCTACTGTATGTAAATTTCATCATATTAGGTTGTTGCGAAAGTCTTGCTCGCTTTTATCATTTTAATACTTCTGTCTGTATTGGCATTCGAATTCATTTCAGACTTTCATAGTTTTTCTTATACTACGAGGGTATCAATGTTCATTCTTGCGCACCTTAGATCAGACCTCTCATTTCATTTAGGAATGCGTACTTATAGTTCAAATCTTGGGATATGAGTTAATCAAGATGACTTTTCCTTCTATCATAATTTTATGGAGAATAAAGATATGGTCATACCTGAAGTACAAGCGTACACAGCTATGTTAATACATCACTTATGATCACTTACTATAAGTCAGTGCTAAAATCCCTTCTTTAGACGTGTCCCTTTTTGGGAATTTATAGTGAACACATTTTAGCTAAATACGATTTTGTCTTCACGTTTTTGGGTAAGGAGACGCAGGGATCAATATCGATCGAAATTATAATTATCTTATTCTGCTCTTCTTAAAAATGAAGTACCGGAATTATTCATAATTACATTGACTAGATATGGCTATTTAAAGAAGGAGTGTCAGCAAAGTTAAATTTTTGACGCTGTCATAACCATGACCTAGACAATCATCCAACGATCATAGCGCGAACTAAGTGGATAGGCAAAGGTCAATCGCATAGCTCAGTGGTAAAGCAGTCGCCGCGTATTCGGAAGGTTGCGGGTTCGAATCCCACCAGTTTTTGAAAAATCTTCTAGATATTTGAATTCCCGCACGTCCCTTCCCTTCAAGCCCTCCTTGGCATTCTGCCAACTAATGATAACTCGGTTCAAAATAGAGATACGCTTTTGAAATTTTCAGAATCTCTTATGGTTGTACAAAGGTCGGTCATGGTTATGACAACGTCAAAATTTCAACTTTGCTGACAGTCCTTCTTTAAATCATTGAAAGGGTTCTTGAAATGCTGAATTTGATATTTCTATCAAGTTTTCATTTCTTGCGCAGCTTGAATGATCGATCTGTGACGCTGGTATTAACGAGCACACTATTCTCTTCCAAAATATACATAGATATTATTTGGACTTCGATCTCTTGTATCTGACAGATCAGAATTCACACCAAATTTTGTTGCAAAATTTCGCAAAATTTTTGCTAATTTATGAAATCTCAAATTTCATGGCATGTATTCTGAACACGAATGAAATCAATTATGCTCGTGAAACAACGGTTCACCCTCTTCAACAATTCTGAGATATCAGAGACTGGAGTTCAGAAGGGAGAAAATCGGAAAGATCAAACACCGAGCAAGATTTTCGCAACAACCTAATATTAGTGTTGATAACTGCAGCTTGTGATTGTAATGATGAAAGCCCACCATAAAGCAAATATAAGCCCCTCATCTAGGAAGCTTTATGAAGAGATAGGTTTGGTTTCGATAGGACAATGTGTGCGGATGCGCAGTAAACGAAACCCATTTTGGTCATGGCGAACTGAACACCACTCTGAAATTTTCACCTTATTTGAACAGGTCTTCTGTGCCAAATCCGAATCACATGAATTATTGTGATGTACGTTCATCACTCTTCACGATAGTGTTTATTATTTTGCCCAATCACAACTCACTGGAAAGATCTAATCTGAGAAAGTCGCAGCTACATTCGTAGCTGCGGCTACTTTGACTTCACATTATGGCAACTAGGCGCTCTCAAGAGGTCTGGACTAAAGTGCGCTAAAGAGAGCATCCATGCACTAATAATATGTAACGATCAAAATGATAATCAATTAGAACCAAAGACCAGAATATGCGAAACATTTAAAAGTAAAAATTGGAAAAAACTTATGCAACAGCCTAATATTTCTGTCATATGAATAATTGGAGTAGCTCAGTAGCAGTCAAGGGCAACAGGAAAGTTCTAGAGATATTACTCTGGGTATGGATCATTGTATTAGTGGGAGTAGGAAAACGATATCGAGGATCTCGGAGAGTTGTGGTAACTGGGAGGGGCCACTTTGTAGGACTTTCTCTGACTTCCTCACATAGAGATTTCGAGGGATTTTAATTAAAAATATCAGACCTTTTGCTTCGGTCCTTTAAAGTTACCGGACGAGGACAAAATTGACTCCCTATTTTTTGTCCTCCATCGAATAGCCGATGGCTGAATTAATTAATTGAGAATGAATATACAAAAATGCTAAAAATCAATAATAGCTTCAAGGGACAGCCGGAAATGATCAGCGTAATTCCGCGCTCTCTCACTTTTGCTTACTCTCTCTCGTACACGCGACCAGATTAGGGTTTCGTCCTCGTCCGGTAACTTTAATGGGACCAAAGGAAGGGAAGGAGCACTACAGCTCTCTCTACGTAGCAAGTTGAAATACGAATATCAATTATTTAGAAAAAAAAATTTATCTTTTAGAAATGACATTTCCCTGCCATGTTTGGCACCAGATTTTGATAAGCCGCGTCATGTAAAGGTATGAGATGAAGGAACACGTGAAGAATTAATTTCATGGAACTTAGAAGGTAGAATCAATACTCAATGCAGTCGCCCAGTCGAATTTAAATGAATCGGAAATAGGTGATTCATTGAGGGTGAATGGTTGAGTGGGAATTTCAGAAGGAGGCGCTGTCGTCCAAGTTATAGAGGGTGGAATGCATGGAGGAGGAGGATAGTCGTTAGTTCCCATGTTGTACTCATTGAAAGGACGATATATAGGGAAAGGAAAAGGTGGATTTCCTTGAATTGGAGGGCATTCCATAGCAGGAATGGGACGAGTGGGTGCATCGGAGGGAGGAAGAGGAGTGGAAGATGGACGTTTGCGAGAAGAAGAAGATGAAGGAGGAGGAGGAGGGGAAGAAGGAAGAGAGGTAGAACCAATCTTCCCGTTGTGACCCTTCGCATACGGATTGTATTGAACCTGAAAGGAGGCATTACTTTAGGGGAGATAGGTTGTGATGATACCTTCAGTTTCTTGATCGCTTCGTTGTTGTAAGCAGTGACAGTTATGAATGACGCGACGTCGACGCAATGCTGAAAACAAGTAGAATTATTCCTAAACATGCAGAAAAATATATTCAAATTATGGTATCACAGTGAACCTGAGAACTGAATTTCCTCAAATTTTAGAGTGTGAATTTGTAATTTTATTAAAGAAATTAAATTGAAGGCTGAAAAATGATGAATACCGATAGAATGACTTTTCCACTGTCGTTCAATATCTCAACGTAAGGAACCATCTTACGAAGAGATTCCACGACGATCTGCAACAATCGATTACTTGGGCCGATACAGATATTTCCCTGACTGGAAACACAATGATAATTAATGCTTACCACGTGACGCTTATTCGCTAATTCATTATTGCTAGTCAACTTGAAATGGCTGAAATCGACGTCTCTCCTCATCCATTCTCTTCCACTTGCAACAGAACCATCTGCAAATGGGGCATCAAAAAATGCATCACTGTAACATCCATACCGATGTGGTAAACAATGTACTTGAAGGGGTCCTTGATTGATTCCGAGCTCGTCTGACTTTGTAACCATCGATCTCCCTTGAATCGGTATCTGGAACATAATCATTGTCAGTAAGTGGAAAAAATTGAAGAAGACTGAAGAATATGGTGTGAAACTAATGTCTCGTACATTTATCCACTAAATACATTCCATTTAAATCTCACTTGTATTCATCAGCGTATTTCAGAAACACTCTGATTACGTAATCCCTGAGTGGATCGAGTCCTTTGACTCTGAACGTCAGCTTCGGAAAGAGCTTTCTGAAATAAACAATAATCAAACTACCAAATTTGTACAAATCAATCAGAGATGGAATACAAATTTTCTACATTGTTCATGAAAGTTAAATCAAACTACAAATTGAAAAAAAATTTTTAAACAAACAGACCTTCCCACTTTGGTGATAATCATTTCAGTCGTGCGAATGTTGAAATCATTCCACATAGATTCATCCACTAGTTCAATGGAGACTGACGGGGCATCATTACAAGAAGACTGCATATCTAAATGAATGATCTGTTGATAGGAGAGATCTGTTGATAGGAGAGAGAGTGAAGATACAAATGGAGAACTGAGCGAGGAAAGTGTTTAGCCAACGTAAATATCATGACATCTTATTATGGACCAATTGGGTAAAGCGAAGGATTAAAGAGGAGGATAAGACACGACTGCACAATGGAACAGAGATTATGTGAATGAATTAATAATCTCATCGGAAGTCTCCCTCCATCGTGAGATCGGATGGACGGAAAGAATGATGAGCAGTCCTCTTTTCAAGAGGATCTCCCTCTGGCAATGCCTCACTTTATATAATGTTCATGGAGCTTCCAGTATGCGAAGACTGGAAACCGTATATTTATGATTAACGATTAATTACAACCTAAGGTTCGATAATTGGTTTCGAAAATTGCTATACCTTACACTTCATCAATCCAGAGGATTTTTCGAATTCAAATCGCTTCGCCATTCGAATTCGAAACAAATTAACTACAATTGACAACCCAATTGAAGGTGCTTGAACTTTTGATGTATGAGAAAATCAAAACTCGGTATTCCAAAAAAATCTGACCCACTGGGAGAAACATGCCATCAATGAGAAGTTTGACATTACTACGTCATGATAGATAAATGCAACTTTTTTTATGGTCTTCTATAAAATTTTGGTAACAAAAATTGGATCCTGTTCCAGATCTCATAATTCAGCGTGGATTGGTCATTATGTCGTTTGGGATGATGTGGCTATCGCAGATATATCAACTGATGCCGAAGGATGCAATAAGCGTACATCGACATAATTTTACATTGATTTCTTTACTAATTGATTACTGCTCTGACAGTCGTAACAGTCCGACCCTCTGGCACAATTTATTACGAAGGTATCATTTCAATAGCCGACAGGGTCTTTCTCGCTCTCATCGGATTCTTCCATTGATTCAGCCATAAATTCGTTCTCGATTAGTTAGTGCTCTGACTCCGCTCCATCTCTGCTCCCAATACTACTCTTTTACAATCTATGTTTTTTTCTCCTATTACATTTGTGTAAGATCAAGATTTGAAATATCAGGTCAATCGAATTTCTCTCCAAATATATGTAAATTTGGATTGCGGCTTATTGTACTATCATAGTTATCCAACACAATTCAAGTTTTAGTATGCCTGAGAATCGTCGTTCATCTCGCCTCTCCAAGATGAGAACCGACAAAGATAAGGAGAGAATGTCAAGAGTCATCCAGAATAAGACAAGAATAACCAAGGAGGTTGCGAAAGGTCCTAGGAAAGGTTCAAGAATGGAGGAGAAGGAGGACGAAATGTGTGCTATCTGCATGGATGTGATGAGCACTAAAGTGAGTCACACCTTCCTCTTTTCTCACTCGAATGACCATTATATTGCAGCGATTGGTCTCATTCTTCCCTTGTCTTCACATCTTCCATCGCACTTGCGGAATTCACTGGCTCGAGACTCGTGATGTGAGTAATTCAGATCGGAATAACTATCTCATTTCACAGGGCCTTGGAATACAGGGCTGCGTTAGCTTTAAAAAATAGATGATGTTTCGCGAATTATGATAAGACTCCCGAACCTAGCTTGGTGAATCCCTCCTTGTGCCCAGTCGAACGAGCAGTTACCCGGAACCACCCATCCCCCACTTCTAAATTAAATTTGTATGCTTTCGCCAGTACATTTTCAATGGTCTTGTTTTCAGCTGAAATCGCAGCAGTTGTGTCCTCTCTGTCGCACTCGAGTCGACTCTGTTCACGACAAGAGTGGACATCAGAAGAAGGGAAGCGAAATGGTTGATATACTTCCTCATGGTGCAAGTGGACAGGTACTTCCAATGCAAAATATTATGAATACTGATAAATTACAGCCTACCAAGTTCAGCATGGTACTATGTGCAAATGTGGGCTCACGCGATGAGTTTGGACTGTTCCTGATCAGGAGAATCACCAACACGAAGTGAGTATTCCCACTTCATTTTATAACTCCAGCACGATTTTTCAGAGTAAATTGTTCATCAAATCAATTTTCATTCTATTCAGGAAACAAATAGCAGATTTGAAGAAGTCGTTGAATAAATCGAAACTCCATTCGAAAGAATATGTTTCTGATATTGAGAATGAGATTGAGAAGTTGGAGCAACGCCAAGTTATTCTCAGTGAAATGGTAGAATTGTTCGAGAAAGGAGGGGTGAGCGAATATACTAATAGAGAAAACTAATAGATGCTATATTCATGGCTTACATCAAAAGAAAATTTCAAAGATTTTATCCAGTTAATATTACTGTTTCGCAAAAAAATAATATCCTTATCGAGACGCATTTCAGTGGCAATCGGGAGATGTTTTAGGGAACGACGCCGAATGGAATCTGGAAACAGAGTTGACAGCTCTCCAATCTTCATAGTAGAATCGCATCAATGCACATTCTCTTCATTCTCTTGAATCAACTTAACAATTTTTTTGTAAATAAATGGAGCATTTTGTGAATAGCCCTTTCTGAATTGATACGCTGACATATGACGGCGGTCGCGTAAGAATCGAGCAATGTCTGGCACATCGATTTTTCGAAAATTTGTGGAAAGGTATTCTCGAGGGTGCTGATCATCATGGTCAACTTCATTTTGCTCCAACTCGATCGATAGAGCCAGGCTGCACGAAGGCTGAATCTACCTTTCCCTACATAACTCAACAATCGATTGAGGAATCAACTTGAAATTTTCACAGTACTAAAATAAGCTACCTACGACTCTGTTAACACCAAATTAGCATATGTTGTCTTATAGTAATATTTGGAAAAAACGGTTCAAGAATATAAGGCCGAAACCAAAAACGTGAACTATACAAGAGCATGCGCCTTGTGTCGAGCATCATTTTTCGTATACAGGATAAGAGGTTTGAGTTCCGCGTTTCTATGTTACATGTCTTTTTCTACGTTATTTATGGACATTTCACCGCGCTCTCTGCACAAAGAGTGATGTTTCACTCTCAAATGTACTCACCACGTCCCTCGCACGGCAATAATTGGATCTGAGGTATAGATCAGAGTGAAACATATCCTCATTTGTCACTCTTTGTGGAGAAAGCGCTGTACAATTTCCATAAATGACGAAGAAAAAGACACGTAACATAAAAACGCGGAATTCAAACCTCTTATCCTGTATACGAAAAATTATGCTCGACACAAGGCGCATGCCCTTGTATAGTTCACGTTTTTGGTTTCGGCCTTATATTCTTGAACCGTTTTTTCCAAATATTACTATAAGACAACATATGCTAATTTAGTGTTAACAGAGTCGTAGGTATCTTATTTTACTACTGTGAAAATTTCAAGTTGATTCCTCAATCGGTTGTTGAGTTATGTAGGGAAAGGTAGATGCAGCCTTCGTGCAGCCTGGCTATATCGATCGAGTTGGAGCAAAATGAAGTTGACCATGATGATCAGCACCCTCGAGAATACCTTTCCACAAATTTTCGAAAAATCGATGAACCAGGTCCTTCAGGTCATTGCTCGATTCTTACGCGACCGCCGTCATATATCTTGACAAACGCAAGAAAAGTATTTCAAACTCAATTCAGATATTGAAAGTTTGTCAGTCCGATGAACGTCTGCCCAAACTTGAGCATTCAGATGACTTGACTTACCGAAGAAATTCGAACTGTCCGAATTATCCGAGTATTCAAGCGCCGATTGCTCTACCTTCCCTTACTGACCATACTATAATCACCCCCCCCCCCCCCAATAATCATTGAGAGTCAATGCCCTTTTCGATCAGTCACGTATCTCATTGTTTCGTAGCGCCTCAGACATAGATATTATATAATTATATAATAGCAACCACTTGTCTTGGAGTATTTTTATAGTTTTGTTTCATAGCACACCACATCTCGTGAGTCCTTCTAAATTTGTTGTTCGATTGCTTCTCTCACTCATTCTGCACTTCCTAAGTGCATCACAGTGCACGGGAGTGTGATCGAGAAAGGACGTAAGGTCACTCGATTATCACGATGGAATGGATCGAGAAAACAGAGCAATCACGGAAATTTTACTTATTTCCTCGCCGTTCTGCTTCTCGGTTCCTCACTGTGCTCCATTGTTGACAACTAAACGACAGAGCAGTGATCAGCCTTGATTAGGAGAGAGACACCGTTTGGGCCCCACTGAACTGTTGACGTCAGAAGAGAACGTCACTGTGCATTAGCGGCTGAAACTATTCACCCTTCCTCCTCCCTTCACTTCCTTCTGTTTTCTCTCGCTGGTCAGATACTGAACAGGAGAAGAGGCATAGGAGAGAGCAGGAGATCATTGCTTGAAGAGGAGATCGTAAGGGAATTCTCGTCCCTTGCTGATCACTCCACCCTCTCAATCAGAGATTGGATGGTCTCTCTGTCTAATCTATCAACTTCCTCTCTCAACTTTCCCTTCCTCTTCCTCCAACTCTTTTTTCTTGTTCCTCCTTAGCGTGAGGACACCGCCCTGTTGTTTCGATTACGGTTGCAGAGACAGCTCAAGGGAGGAAATGAGAAGGAATTATCTATCTCTCTGCAATTGACATTGGCATTTATCTATTAAACAGAGGAAGAGAATTCGCAAAGCCTAGAGAGTCTGTCTGATCGACTGTGTGTTGAGGGGGTGGGAGTGGAAGGGTGGAAGTTGAACGGTACGGTGGAGTGATCTCGATCTGGTCTTTCGTTCCATAATTAGATTAGGGTGGAAATGGAATTCCGATTGAAATGGACCATTAAGTGAGTCTGAAGAGTAGTTGATGGGATGCAAATGGAAGAGCAGAGGAGCAGAGAGGAGGAAGGAGATACAGTGCAGAAGTTCGAACCACGAGGAAGATCTGTGAAGCGAGATTTGTATAGGAATTGGCCCTCTGGCAGTAAAAATTAGAGAAACAATAACGCACTCACGTTCATCCTTGCGAAAGCAGGCGTACTCTGAACGAAAGAGAGTAATCCAAGTGTGATTTGTTCAGTTTGGCGAAAACTCAAAAAGGGGCGCGACCCTTGCTTTGAAAGGCGAAAATATTTACTGAATCTTTGATGCACAAGTTATTTTTTTGGGAACTGACCTTCTTTCCTGAAAACCGAGCGATAAGAAGCAAGAGATGGTAAGAAGACGGGCAGCGAAATGGAAAGAGTCACGAAATTGTCGTTCCAAGTCAACGGCAGAATATTTCAGGTGGAGAGGTGTCTATGTTAGCTCCTGGAGCAAATGATAGAGTGAATTCATTCTTCTTGAAATCGTCATTCTTGAAATCTCACCCCAAACGGAGTAAATGAATGAATGAATGAATGAATGAATGAATTTCAAATAGTGCACGTGAACGATGCACACCCCACTGCAAACCCTCCTAATCTCCTTTAGGTGCGCGTGATTGGCGGCCAAGCGATGATTTCGCTCTCTTTATTTCTCATGCTCTATAGTTTTGTCGATTATACGAGATCACAACCCTTAGCCACGTTTGAAAGTGGCAATGGACTCGATTTGGTCTCAAGCGAATTCACTTCCCTCATACGTGCACTGCTATTATGGTAAGTGGAGGAAAGATCAGTTGTAGATCACAATCAAACTACTAAGCTGGCAATGGGGTGCACTTGAATATCTACTGCTCGACAACTCTTCGGGTACGCGTGGGCATTCTTGACGACAAGTGAACGTTGAACTGTCTGATAATACAGAGAATATTCGACGGTATCTTATCTTTCTACAATACATCTACGTAGAAAAATTTCCTTCTCGAGAAACAGTAGTCGATGACTACGGTCGGATAAAGGTATGACCTCTACAGACACTCGACTTCTACAAGTGGATATTCGAGGCTCACCCGATTCATCTTGTTCCTTTCCCGAAATGATGCTATTTCTTCACGAGTGAGATCAAAGTGACGAATACTCGAACTCTTCACGCCTCTCTGGGTCATTAATCCCAATTGATTTATCGACGGCTTGCGATCGTTCCAACTCGTCGTTCATGCCGATTCCTTAGTTGTGCCAAGCTGCATCCTTCATCCATCTTAAGTATACTGTACGCGAATTCCTGCAGCAATATCCATTTATCAAGCAGCTCTTAGGCTGAGCTCCTTTGAATGACATCATACTCTTATCTTCTTTCGAATTAGCGCGGGTGGGAACCAAGGTTGGTTTCACTCTATCCCCCAATTACTCGTTTTTAAAGGAGAATAAGTGCCAAATACTTCCTCCGAAGAGTTTTCTCTCTCGCAGGTCAGATGAAGAGAGAAGGATTCTCAACATACTTACATGAGAGCTCAGCCCCTGAGGGGAGATTTCGTAATACGGGATAGCAATGAGACGCTCGATTTGTAGAGTACTGTAGCTGCAGAGGCTGCAAAATCGACTGTGACAGTTATCTCAGCTGATCGTCCTTCCCTGTCCCCGTGAGAAAGAGAGAGGGGAGAGGAAGGAGAGGGGGGGGGGAGGCGCGCGTCTCTCAACTGGGGGTGCATATGTGCTTGACTCTGGGTGCATCTGCCACTTTTCGGTGCACATCACTCATTCGAAGGGGACGAAAGAGGGGTGGTCCACACTGCGTGGGTGGCCCACTGTGAACGAAGGAATGGCTGAGGGAAAACCGAAAATTTCCACCGAAAAAATTAGCTTTCACGAAGTATCCCCCAAGGGATGTACTCTCCCTTTCGATCTCTTTTAGGGAGAAATCAGCCACGCACCCGGTTCAACCTCGCCAAGGAGATCAAGAGAGATATGCGATTGAAATCTTTGAAGCGAGGGCAGCTTATGGCTAGACTGTACCTCCTCTTCCTTTGAACCATTCTCACTATTGCAGAGACTGTCATCGAGCGAATTTGGATGAGAAATCGACAAGAATTCAGAGGAAATCAAATGGAAAAATTATACTAAATTTCACTGTAAATTTTCGATCATATTTATTTTAAAGGTCTAATGGTAGTGCATTCTCATTCAATAGCTTATCACAATTCTCCACTTAGCGATAATTTGTAACCCTTCTACGAATTCAATGTCCAAAGCCGTAACCTGTGCGTTCCTTTCTATCTAGTTTAGTTTTAAATGCATTACTAAAAATGTTCGGTTCGGTGAAAAAAGAATATCTTCTGCGAGTATATTTTTGCCCGAGATTAAAGTTTATGTTGTGTTTTTTTAAGAATAAAGACTGATTTTGCAAATGCAGAAGGAGGATGTTGACCATTGAAAAGGAGAGGGGGGGAACATGCGATTTGGGTTGATACTTGATAGGGAGAGGGGAGGAGAGGGGGGGGGGAGGGGGAAGAGAGGGGGGAGGAGAGGGGGAGGAGACAGGGTTAGCTCCTCTACCGATTTCCTGCTCGTGACGTCGTCAGCCCTAAACACAAAAATGTGTAGATCAGAAGGAGGGAATATTCGAGAGGCGACTCGAAGGGGATGAGATGCCCCTCCCCCTCCGAGTGGTATAACCATCCCCCCCCTTTCCTCCACCCTACGATCTCCCTCCACTCTTGATCTACGCTCAAGATCAGCCATGAGATTGTCTCAATTTGGTCGCTTTAGACGTTGCAAAGTCTAGCCTGATTTCGAGTGCTTTGGGTCATTATTTTTGCTGGTATCTCTTTCGCTTCCCCTCACGTCGGTTCCCTTCACTAGTCCTCTCGATGAGCAGAGAAGAGAGAAGGAAAGGACGGTGATTGAGTGAATCCTTGGAAGACGAGGAAGAATCTCTGCTTTCGCAAGTGAAGATCATCACCATTACTCCCTTCATTGCAACTGTCTCTTCTTCTGAATCAGCAGCTTCTCTCGCTCTCTCAATTAGTTCCTGGTCACAAGAAGATTCTGCTTCCTGGTTGCTTCTTTCACTTTTTTCGAAACTATTTGTTCTGCAACATTTTATAAAAAATCTGGACATGAGATATTTTGGACTTCCGACCATTCTCTCTATATTTCTACGACTTTCCCATGAAATCGTGGCGTTCTTCCATTTGTTTCTACTTTAATTGAGAAAAAGATAGAAGAGTGGTTCTATGCATCATGATAGAATTGCCGATTCAACTTGCCTTCTGACATCTTCAAGTCTCCGTCCTATCTTATTCTTACAACGAGCCGGTCTTTTTCAATTGTTTAAACTCCGATTCCGAGTTATAATAGCTCATTGTTCAATAAATGAATTCTCAATTTCAGAATCCGATGTATCATTAAAATGGAGATGATATTCTACGCGGTTCTTCTCGTCCTGTTCTCATTTTTCAATGCTCTTTTCTCAGCTAAAAAGGACTGCAAGAGGAAAAAGCTTCCTCCTGGTATGCCATTTTCCTATCCACCAAAGTGTACAATACCTTTCGTTCATGATTCCAGAATGACAGAATGAGAAAGTGCACTAATTGAAGAGAGTCAGTCAATAGCACACAAAAAACTACACAATTCGCATTCCAAGTTATTGTTTCCTCCTTATCAGTGCATCGTGCGAATTGTATTCCATCCTCTCCTTGTGGATTATTTGCCCGACTGGGGAACACATTTTTGGCATTTCCGGCATCCCAACCACTCCTTGAATACCGAAGGGGTCCAAAGTGAAGGGGCACTACCTTATCGCGCATTCAATTTAATTCCAAAGAATAACATTTTGACCTGTTTAAGACTCGAACTAAAGGTTGGAGTCGAGAAGGTGCGGAATGTGTGGAAGTCCAGAATTAGGATATATTTTTGTAATGATAACATAAGTTCCAATCGCACAGTGCGGTCTAGAACACCTATTTTTCAGTCTTGCTTAGGCGTTCACCGTAATCGCGGCGATCCTGATCATTTATGGATGTGCATTGATTCTATGACAATTCTCAGAATTCTGACCCTAATAATAATAATTAATAACCCCTAATAATAATTAAGAAACAAACTATGATCAGTCACAAACTATCAACAGTCACAATCTACTTTAGAGCGAAGAGCGAGCGGATTTAGATAAAGCCTGTAGATGGTGTGTGGGCAGCATTCAAGCGGCATAGACCCACACCTTCGGAATACGTTGACTAGAAAACGATGAATTGAAGTAATTATGTCAAAAAAATTGAAGTAATTATATCGAAACGTATCAAAAGCGGCTCTCTTCAGCTCCGAGTGGTCGTCTTCCCATAATCGGGCACGCAGCATATCTCGACAAGGACAAACCATTCGAGCAGGTCGGTCCAGATCAACTGGTTTTTGATTTTGGTTAAATTCCTGATTTGATTCGTACTCTTCCAGAGAGCGCTAAAATAACCGTGGGTTTCAAACAGTGAGAGCTATTGCACATAATCGGCCGAAATAAAAATTATATTAAATTACAGTCTGCTTTAATCTTTCCTATCGTCAGTACTAAAGCTGAGCCTGCTATCTAGGTCCGAATTATTGAGAAGCAAATCAAGAGCGTATATTTATCTTAGCATCGCTAGCTACGAATTCGCACATACATCACAATTTCGCACAGTTCTCCTCTCTTCTCGCGATCATCGATCGAGATTAGCAAAGATCTCGAACTTTTCCTTGATGCAATCCGCTGTCTGAGCAGTGAGATAGAACGCGAAAGAGAGAGGGGAGCAGCTTCTCTGATCTCCACCACAACATTCCACCCTAGTGTAGTGTGAGACCGGAAGAGAAAAGAGGGCAAAGTGAAGAAGAAAACAAGAATTGTGTGCAAACTGTCTACCATATCTAAGAAATATGCAGAGATCGTCATTCGGGAGGGCGAGGAAAGGACGAGTGTGAAAAACACGGGGGTTCTATCTCTCTCCCACTAAGATTCCGAGAATAGCGAATGGGATGGCTGATGGACAGCACATAAGTCTTATTTGACTATCCATGTTCTCTCTTTGATCTATCAAGTGAGGGAAGAGCGGAATGATTTTCGAAGGCGGCATGGATACTTGTGATCATCATGGGGTTGTGTTTACGGAATATGAGCAACTCGTTCACTGAATGGGGGGGGGGGGGGAATTTTTCATTACTAACGCCGGAAACGTATTTTCAAGTTACACACATTCAATTATTAGATGGAGTGAAATTTTTTTGCTTTCCATGATTTTTTCAATCGCTGCTACGAGAAAAAGTAGCAAATGATATTTCTATTAGCGAACAAGGAAGTAATCACTCGAGGGAAACATATCAATCACTAGGGAAAAAGTGGAAGTCAGTCGGCAAATGAATCAGAGGGATGGACGAAAAGAGAGACGAAGCTACATTCTTCGAACATTCGCAACCCAGAGAACAACTCTTCTGAAATGACTAGAAATAATTCAATAAATTTCAGATCGACAAATGGAGCAAAGAACTCGGGGACGTGATGACAGTCCACTTCGGGATGGATCCAGTCATTGTCGTGTCACGGTGAAGATGATCTTTTATCTTTAGAATACGCGCGAGAGGGTGTGTAAAATTAATAGGAAGAAACGTGATGTTCAGTGAGCGTCTTCTCAACGAGGCTTTCCTTAAACAGTCCTCCAATTTCTCCGGTCGTCCTTCACTTTTCGTTCACGAATCCTGCTGGGGAAAGGGTTGGTTTTTTTTGTGTATTCCAGGAACATACTAAGTAGTCTACGATGGTCATATTATACAAGGTCATATTATGACATTTACATGGCCTCTTTTCTCTCTAGGTCTGGTGATCCGGGACGGTAAGGAGGCACTTGCTCTTCGCTCCTTCATTATGTCGACAATCAGACAGAGTGAGTAATCGGTTCTACTTAGCGAAAGTTTCCATAGAATTACTGTCGGAACGGAATAATATTTGAGGAATCATCTCTTCTGCGGACTGCATTCAATCATTGGTTTCTACCGAGACTGGCCATCTCGTCGATCGACTCTCCGCGAGAATCAGAGATTCAACTTCTTCGATGACGTCATCTCCCGATTCCTTCGCCGTCACTTCCATCGAAGACGACCTCTTCTACGTCGTTGGCAACGTGATGACGCAGCTTGCTTTCGGACGGAGATACGACCACGGATCCACCCAATTCAAGTGAGTGAAATATTATGTGAAGGACAAAGTCCGGAATACACTCCATGATGTGGATTAGAAGGAGTAGAAGATCATTGTTTTCCTCAGGAACAATGCCTCATGGCTGACTACGACCACTGAGTTGATGGAACGAACGGCAATGATCACTTTCCTTCCATGGCTACGATGGATTCCCTACTTCAAGTGAGTCCATGGGATAGCAGACGATGAGATGATTCGACCGTGTAGACAACACTTATTGCTTGATCTTTTGCGAAGAGTAGCATTTTGAGGTACTTCGAGATCAAAAGAAAGGCTGCCGAAGTTCATGAAACGATGATGGGAGATATCAAAAGCAGAAGAAAGAACGGAGGTGGGGAGCTCATTTCCTTGATACATAGCGAAATGCCATGTTAGAATTTCCAACAGCTCAAACTTTTTCTGATATGGTTTGGATTTTCTAAAACACAAATACTTACATTTATGAAGTTGAATTTTCTCGTGGGAGGAGAGACTTGCGCTTTTTAGTGCCAATCTTGTAGATTATCTTGACCACTCGAACCATGATCTCATGTCTGTCTTCATGAGGAGAGTCGACGAGGAGACGAAGCGGATTGTAAGTGGCCTTCTTTCGAACGTGAAAATATAAAATGGAAATAAATTTGATGCTCCCTCAAACATCTGTGCAGAATTTGCAACACATCGTTAAGAGTAATAGTTACTAAATTAACGAAAGATAAGATAGAACAGCCGCCCGAATCGGAAAGGTTTGCAGAAGTCGGGTGAGGAGAGTCTCTTCACTGACGATATGCTGGCACGGATCATGACCGAGTTGTTCTTCGCGGGAATCCAGGTACACCTCTTTCGTTGTTCACCGATTTGAGCCCCTCTCTAGACTTGTGCTGGTTCGCAATGGTATGATTCAGACCGAGTGCAACACTTTCGGTTGGGCATTCCTCTATCTTGCTATCCACCAGGACATCCAGGAGAAGGCGAGGCAGCACATCTGGGAAGAGGTAGGAAGATGAAAGTATAGAATAGTGCATAGAGGAAGGAGGAAACACTCCTTTGTAATTCCGGAATTGAATATGAAAATAGTGCTAAAAAATCGACGCTACAAATGGACGCTACAAATACAAAAGGTACAAATGGACAATGTTTTCAGATCGGTCAAGACGGTGAGATTCGGTTCGAGAATCGACGAAATCTCCCTTACATCGAGGCTCTCGTAGCTGAAGTGCAGAGAATCGCAAATGTCGCGCCTTTCGGACTCTTCCATAAGGTTTGATCTTTGATCTCTAATAGTAAAAGGACGAGAAAGAAAAATACGAGTATGTTGCTCCGCATATGTTATGCGCGAACAAATCAAAAGACTAAACACTATAAAAGACTTTTCCTGAATCTTATTTCATTCATGAAGCAGTGACGGAAGAAGATCACTGTTCAGAATCACGAGGAAACGACTCTCGATGGGTACACGATTCCCGCGGAATCGATTGTCATGATGAATCTCTACAGTACGCTACTCGATGAGAGCATCTTCGAAGGTACTGATTTAGCGTTATTCTATTCATAATTAGTCTTACATTGCTGAATTCGGGCAAATCAGATACGACCGTGAAGTACATAGGTCGATAAATTTGAGAGCGAATAATCTTTCAGACTATTACTAAAAATTTTTGCATTGTTATTTTTAAAACAACGATCAAAATTTCCCTAAATATTGCAACTTCTCTCGTTTCAGACCCTTCATCTTTCCGTCCCGAACGGTTCCTGACTCCATCTGGGGAACTGGATCGAAGTGCCATGAAGAGATCCGTTCCCTATGGGGTTGGATCACGCATCTGCATGGGAGAAATTATCGCACGGTAAGTTAAGAGATCAATAGTAGATAAATAAACACCGTTTTTTCGTATTGGGTTATGAGACGGGCATAGATAAGAGACAGTACTCCAGGGGTGGTTTTGCGCAATTGTGGAACGTGCATCAATTCAAATGATCTTCTCTTTGCAGCACGGAGCTCTTCACGGTCATCGGAAGTTTGCTGCAGAAATTCCGTTTCTCTCTCATCGAGGGTCAGGAATATTCGACAGAGAAGAAGATGCAGTTGACTGTGCAAGCGAAAAAGTACACCCTTCGAATCGACTTCGCCTAGTCACCGGCCCTGGTTGCGAATTCGTCATTAATACCTCTATATCCTGTCTGACTTCAACATTCCTTTCTCCCTTACCAGATAGATTCTCGCGATCTCAACGTTTTCCCTCCTCTAGTTTGGAATCAAGGATATGTGCTGAATTCAAACGAGTAATATCTCCAGATAGTACGGGTTATCCTTTAGATTCGATGCATTCAGAATTCCGCTGATGAAATCTCGTATTTGTCATAATTTATGAGTGAGCTAATGTTAATTGTTGCATAGCAGAGTAAATCAGAGTAGATAGTTTTATCGCTAATGTCAATAATTATGAGCCGGTGCCACACTCAGTGATCCCGTAAAATATGCGCTTATTCTCTGCCAATAAAATATTACAGTTGTAGTTTCTTCGTGATCTAAATCATGACATCTTGAGAAATCCAATGCTTCTGGAACTAGATGTGGCAGTGAACTCAACACATTATGTCTTATGCATGACTTATGCCTCTTATGCAGCTTGTAATGAGGGTTTGCCTCAGTTTAATTTTACAAGTTTAATTTTTTTGTGTGTTTCATTGTTGACGTGTCTTGTAGTCACATGTGGAAGAACTCGCACGAAATGTTGTAATTGAGAGTAAATTTTAGTACTTTTCAGAAACGAACTTTCTGCGGATTGAATTTCTTTCCTGCACGTATCGTGAACTAGTGAGGGGTATTCCCAACAGAGTGGTCTCATTATAGACGACGTCATCTTTCGTTCCAAGCCCATGAGTTGTCCTCTTCCCTCCTTGACCACTCACTCTGAAACGTCGTCAAATGACATGAGCAGGCTTCTTTCTGCAGGAGGGGCCACCATAATTTCCCCCGGGATGAAAATGACATTTGAGAATGCAAAGAAAGCACAGAGTACAGAATACACTTAAATACCCGTCGCATTCTTCCAAATAACCATGTAGATTTCTGGTATACATCCACCATATTCATCATTATACTCCCACGTAATTTATTTTAGACTACTCGTTACCAGACTTAAAGGGCGCAATTAAAATGACTACGTTTTCGGTTAGGGCACAAAGCATAACTATTACGAATAATACGAATATTAGCATTAAATTCAAGTTGGAAATCAAAGAGCTTCTGTTATTTGATCTTTTGACAGTATTTTATTAGACTACGGTATTTCAGGAATCTTCGTAATCTCCGACCATCGTGAAATCGCTATTCAGTTACTGCTGCTTGTTCGTTATAAATATGTGACTCGAGAAGTAAACAAAACGACTTAATTTTGGTGAAATTTGCTACATTAGCTCTTCAACCGGATAAATTGTGTACCAGACTATTCTCGAGTTCCACATCACTCATCAATGAATAATGCACTAGAGCATTCGGCGAGTAATGCCATTTTCACGGGTGTGTTCTGACCGGAGAAGAAGGAGTTTGAGAAGGGGAAATGTGTTGTGAGTTCGTCGTTGCCGTTGAAGAGAGAGATCGGGAGAAGGGGAGAGGAAGGAGAGATAAGGGGGGGGGGGGGAGAAGAGGGGAAAGTTTGCTGGCGGTTTTCACCGCCCACAAGGTTATAAAAAGAGCAAGCCCCGTCTGCAGCTCACTTTCAAGTCTTGACTCAGTCCTCGATAATGGCCTCCTACAGTATTCCTCTTCTTGCTCTTCTGGTCGCAGCATCAGCATCTTCTGAATCTCTGCACGGCCCATTCACTGACGATTTCGTGGACTTCTTGCAGAGGTTAGCTAATCGAATGATCAATTTGACCAAGCGAACGACCGTATTCTGCACAGGAGTCCACAGCGCAACGAGTATGCGTTGAGTGCCTACACGAAGTACGATGCAGATGGGACATTCGGAGGGCGAATGATGAACGAGAGTGGAAAGGTTTGTCGTTTAAGAAGGAAATTTATTTGATTGAGGAATGAATTGTTTCAGATCTCACTTCATCCCGTCCTCTTCGTTCATGGGAATTCAGACTCAGCTCTCTTCCATTCTGACTCTGCGACGGGGTGGTCTGAGTCAGTGCGTCACTTCAAGGTACAGAAGATCGCTACTCCTATTCCCAAGTTCCCCTTCGATGCAGTATATTCTCAGGAGAATGGCCACATGGGATCCTCACTCTATGGTCTAACTTACGGGACACGTAATATCAATCACTCCATGACGAAGTGATTGATCCTATTGATGAATTTCCTAAACTCTCTTTCCAGCTCAATCTCGTGCACGAATCTCCTCGGTCTTCGAAGCTTCGTTGAGGCGATTCTGGAGTACACTCAGGTGATCGGATAGATCAGATCCAGTTGATCTTTGATCTCCAGGCAGAGAAGATCGATATCGTCGCCCATTCGATGGGGGTCTCTCTTGCAAGAAAGGCCATTCAAGGAGGAAAGGTGGGTCTTTGTTTGCTGACATATTTGTAGGATGAATAATCTCAGATATGTTGCCACTGTGAATTTAACCAATTACGTAAGAAGCTGCAACGTAGACAGAATATACCCTAAACTATATATTCTTTAGGTGAAGTTGGATGATGCTGACTGTGATCTCGGAGAGCCCATCACGGAGAAGGTCAGTCTCCATACCTACATTCTCATTTACCTACCATAATCTCTCAGGTGGATGCTTTCGTTGCCATCGCAGGTGCCAACTACGGGATGTGTCTGTGTCTCATGGATGGTCTCCAGGAGCAACCTGCTTGTGGACAGGTACCCTCATTGAGTGGAGGCACCGGAAATCTCTTACAATTAGCTAGACAAAACTTTTTTGTATGGTAAAATGTTTCAGTCGGGCTTCGCCCCTGGGTCGTGTGGGAATTCATCAGGGACGATGAGCCAGTGCAGTGATGAGAACTCAGAGTGCGAAAAGGTAATGGATATTGATTCGTCCAAGGTTATAACCGAACAATCACTCATCACTCCAGGACGACTATTCTTCGATCCTCCGACAGATAAATGATGGCCCTAAGGAAGCTTCCTTCCTAGCTTCTCTCTGGTCGAAAGGTTTGCTGACCTTTTTTCCACTAGGTTCCTATCCTTCACTTCAAGGGGACGTCATAATTGGGGTGAACAATATTGCGTGGGGAAGGAAGACCTCGGAAGTGCGTCGTTCAGACTACACTCATGCATACTCCCACTATTCCCATTTCCAGGTAAAATATGTAAGGAAATATTAGCGTTCCACTAAGAACACGAATGAGAACTATATGTATATCGCGAGAGTTGTAATTTTTTTGCACTGTCTATATGAAATCGTATATCCCGAAATTGTAGATGAAGGACGAGACTGCTGCAGATCAATTCAATCTGGTCACTCTCCACTCAATACACTCCGTACGCGCAAAGAGACACTACTGATAGTAGAATCCCCTTGCCAACCGAAACTAAAGATGATTCCCATCCTTTTAGCGTCATTCTGTTAGTTGTTTAGCTACCTCACAATCAAATATTCACATACTTGTACTCGACCAAATGTTATGATCTCGGAACATATAAATTTTGTTTTTGTTGTTGTAAAGTATGCAGTACAAGCGATGACCAGAGTTGGAAAAGTTCCACCTGAAAAAAAATGATTTAAAAGATTAGAGAGAGGGAGAATTCAATGGAATACAAACGATGTGGAGTGCGATTTATTTGAAAATCGGGAATGGATTGAATTCCATAAGTCCGAAATCGGAAACCAAAGAATTCATTAATCATAGATTGTGAGCTCATTGAAGTAGATTCGCATACTGGCTACAAAGACAATTTTAGTGTTTGAAGAAAATTTGCCTTCCTTTCTCGTGAAAAAATAAGAAATAGAAGAGCCTCCCTTCTCGTACATCTTCTGTGATACATTCATAAATGGATAAAGTCTAGTGCTGATCCCTCTGTAAGCAAAAAAATTGAGAGTGATTGAAAAATTCACGTTGATAGGGCTGCTTAGCACCGGACTTCCGTGCATTTTAATGATTTTAAATACTTTTAGTTTTCATGTGTATGGTCGTTCTCGCAAGAAATTTTCCAAACATGACGTTTCCGTGCATATTAATGCTCGGAAGTTTAAAAACTCAATTTATCCCGTGCATTCTAAAATGTCGCATTGTATTCCCATGAAATTAGAGCTCCTCTGCCTGCAAAACTCATCCTACACATGACATTTATCATGAGGTCAAATGAGAAGCCAATGAAAGAGGATGTTACTCGATATGAATGAATATCAATGATCTAAAGAGAATAAATGATAACAAGTAAGTTTCTCGACACCATCTGCCGAAAATATGTTACGGCATTTCCAATATGTAAATCGAATGGATTCAATAAATATGCAGAGAACCTTTATGAAGCCCACTGGCAAAGCTCATTCAGAAGGATTAGAGCCCACCACTTCCGATGTCAGAGACTACCTGTGAAGATAGGATGTTACCGATACCAGACTACATAAAAATGATTCTCTCTCCTTCGTTAGTCAGTTTTTCCTCGATTAATGACGACGTCCGTCAATTTTTCTCCCCTGTTCATAGAGGATAACACAGACCCATGGGATTCTTTTTCTCGACCTCAGCTCTCAATCCATACAGAATGCCACTTAGTACCCGGAAACCCTCAGCATCAAGCAAACTTCACTTCCATTATCGTTGTTGGTAAGTTTAAGTCCATCTATTATTTTCCCCAGTGAATAAATTGCTACTAAACATCCTTAAATCAGTGAGTTCTAGTTTATTCTGCAAAAATAGGTGCCTTATTTCAACAGGTCATGGGATCGATGATCAGGAAGGACTCCTTGATGCTGTTTCAAGTGCTTCTTTCGATTATCACGATTCACTGGAAAAGATAAGCGACGAGGAAAGAAAGGCGAATATCGAAAAGTTGAAGGAGAACGACAAAATGAGGTTCGTATCCAAAAATTTAGTTTTCATGTGCATTGTCATTTCGCAAGAAATTTTCCAAAACATGACGCTTCCAACACTCCAAGATTTTCTCTAAATATACATTTTCCTAATTGCAGTATCACCGATGTGTACTCTCGCGAGTGCTCCATCTGTTTCCATCCCAACCCTGGAGATCGGGCGATTCTCACTTCCTGCGGTCACTTTCTCTGCTTGGCGTGCATACTCACTATGGAAGTTAGTCTAACTTCCTTTCCTTATGTGGACTTTTTAAAAGCAAGCGCACGAATTTGTTCCTTCTTTTCTTTCTGAAGTGACACGTTTAAACCATCGTATTATTCCTTCCATTGCAGAAGAATGGACGACTAGAGTGTCCCTTCTGTAGAAGGAATACTGGATTCGTGAAAGTGATAGAGAAGAAAGTGGAGAGTCCTCCTACTTCTCTTCATCCCTCCACCGCTTCTCCACACTCTCAGTCCACACACAACGAATACATTGTGAAAACAAATATTAATTGTATTTCAAGTAGCCCGGATCTGAACGACATTACAGTTGTTTCCTAATGTTTTTTAGTCGTGCAGTGTTAATACAATTGTTTTTGCTTTTCTAAAAATTTTGGTCGTTTGAAGATAGTTTAAATAAATTCGCTCTAATTATTCAGACTCGTTCATAACGCTAACGGGCTATTTCCACAACAAAACACTTGTGAGAGAAATTTAAACTTCCTGAATGGGCGCACGAATTCCTCAGAAACCATTGAGACTGGCAGAATAATATCTGCTATGAGAAATCCTCCCAGAGGGGATGCTTTTGCAATCTCAGCTATTGATAATGCCCATTAGGGATGCCTTTACGTCTATCTTCCGCGCAAAAGTTTAGGGTGAAAATTTGTTTTTTGAGGAAGGAGACATTTTCCCTCCCTCTTTGTGCACTCGCTTTTGGCGCGCAATCGTTATCTTCTCACAGAGAGTAGCAGTGACTGTCTTGTAAGTGCCTTTAACGAGTCAGTTGTGAAGGGATGGGTAGAATGGAAATTGGAGAGGGAGAAGTGAATGGTTTCCCTCTACCTCCACTTTTCACTTTTCTATAGTTCCCATTTGACCGCAGAATCTCATCACGTTATTGAATGAAAATGTCGATAATATTTTCGCCGCCGCTGAATTAATAATACCTAGTGATTTAAATCGTTCTTTTCAAGGCACATCAGTTATATTCTGAAGAATGGAGGGCTCAAGCAATAACACACAGGATGTGATGATTCATTCCTCCGATTCCAATCCTCACGATCGAATGAATAGCATCTTCATGAGAAGCATGGGTCGCATGCATTCACTGATCAATGGAGATTATTGCGAGGTTTTCAAAATATCACTAGCTGAAAAGTGCGCAATCATTGTGCAAATTCATTTTGCAGGATGAAAATCTGATGCGTCAATCAGTTGAAGATTCCGATGAACATTGGTCAGTGGACAATGTTTCTAAATGTTAAATATTTCTACTCCAGGTCTCTTCATGGGAAATTTGTTAATTTCCTTTCTGAATCAATAGAACTTGCGATAAATTGGGTGTATGAGATGGAAGAAAGCGAATCAACTCGAATAGACGTACATAATGTGAGTACAAAATTTGTAAAATCCCTATGTATTTCCTGCATTTTTAATCGAGACATAATAGTCGCTGTCAAATAGCAGGAATTCGACAGGGACGAAGAGTGGGAAGAAGAGAATAAACTCGATCTCCTTCACAATCGAGGTCAACAGGACAATGTGCAGGACATTCCTAAATCGAAGGCAGGCAAATATGATGTAAATATCAGAGTAATTTAATGAATAATTATCAAATCTCGAACGGAAAATGCAGCGCTCTAATAAGAAGAAAATTCGGGCAAATTGCAAAATCTGTGGGGCCAATCTACGAAGAGACTCACTCAGAACACACATGAGAATCCATTGCAGTGAAGATTTGAATTTATATTTGTAGGAAGAAATTCATTCAGAAATGATGGAGCAATTTGATTGCAGATGATGACAGTGGGAAGAAACCTCACGAGTGTTCAGTCTGTGGCAAGATGTTCTCTCAATCGGGAGTTCTCTATAGACACGCGAAGAGCCATTTACGTGCGTCTCTTTCCACTTTGTTTATGCTCACTTTTTGTATTTCAGCAGCAGACGATCCCAGAAGGGGAGAATTCGAGTGCGATGTCTGTGGAAAGAAATTTATCGGCCAATTCAAACTGAAAAGACATAAAGAGATTCATTTGGGTAAGTTTACACTTTAATATTACTATAGTCTATAGATGATAATTACATATTTTTATTTACCCTACTTTAGATATTTTCAATATTTTAATCCCCAAATAAGAACGAGTAAATACATCATTCAATGGAGTGTAAATGAGAGTGAATTAATTGAGATGAAAACGATCCGGAAGAGGCGAAGAGGAAGAGGCCGTATCAATGTGAAGAGTGTGGGGAAAGGTTCCGAGCTCCGCAAAATCTCAAGATCCACATGGAAATCCACGATGGTTTGAATACTCTCAGGTTGTCAATATAAATGAAGATGAACAATTATTTGCAGAGGATCCAAGTAAGAGAAAAGTGCACGAGTGCGATATTTGTGGCAAGAAGTACACTCAATTGGGAGGAATGAAGACTCATAGAAGAAACCATTTTCGTAAGCGTTTCGGGTATAATTTCGACGATCTGCGAATCATACAGATGAATACCCTAAAATAATATTTTTCAGCTGAAATTTACAAGACAAATTGGGAATGCAAATTATGTGGAAAGACTCTTTCTATTGGATATGATGAAGCAAGTCATATGCGGACGCACTTAGGTTAGTGCAAACAATATTTTAAACGTTAATTTATAATCTGCGAAGCATGATTTCACTTGTAGACGATAATAATCCGGAGGAAGCAGAGAAAAAGAAACCGTTCAAGTGTGATCACTGCGAAAAGAGATTCTTCAAGAACTCGCTGTTGAAGAAGCACATGAAAACTCATTCTCGTCAGTTTCCTTCATTTCTACAATCTTAAAATTTCTGAAAATCAGTTGTGTGTTATATGCGTATTCTATCATTGCAGAACCGCACAATTGTGACTCTGCTGATTTTATCCCGATTAAAAGGAAGAGTCAACGAGCAACTGTAAATGAAAGGCAACCACCTTATTCACGCAATCAGGAGAACGAAGAGGAAGATTCCGAAGAGTCTGAATATGAAGATAATTGGTGTTCAGGCAGTGATGATGAGTCGAAATGCTCATAATAATCCTCAAAATAATACTCAATTATTCTTTGTTATGCTCCAAGCTAAAGTAATATGCAATAAAACTGCAACACCAGCAACAAGCAAACTATGATATGACTGATAAAAAATCGATAATTTTACGCTATCACAGATATTTTCAATTATGGAATGAGAAAATTTCTTAGCGGCTTATGGACCTGCACACACTATCTGTCGAGTGGTCCCTTCATTAGTCACTTTCACCATCTCAATGCGTGATATGGTAGTATTTGCCCCGTATCTGCATATTTGGAATTGGAAGTTTGCATCTTTCATCGAATCTAATTCTTCAGAAATATCTTTCAGCTTATGGCGCGTTTATCCCAAAACAGTCAACACTAAACTGTCAGTTTTAGGAGCAAATAATTCCTCACAATACAGGGTGGGATTAGTCCCCTCAGCTCACGATTATCGTGAGCGCTTATCGCTTATCGGGAGACAACGCGAGATCGCACCATTCTCAAAGTATTTTCGCCTTGCCCCTCGTTTTTTGCCATACAACACCTATTATAATAGAATTGCGTGAGCACTCCAAGAAAATATTATTATGACATCGTTCTATTTTTCAAGATTAGAGTCCGCGTGATTGTTTTTCATTCCCTCCACTTAATCCTCTAGGGGCGCAAAACACAGAACTATGATCAGAAATGAACTCCAGAGGTCATCCAAATGAGCATCCGAACTGCATCGGAGGGAATTCTAAAGACGCACGTCACTTGGGAGGAATTGGAAGAGAATCTAACGAAGGCACTGAAGACGACGGCCAGATTCGGGAAGAACAAGAACGCCATCGATATCGGAGAAGGAAATGTAAGCCGGTTTATTTATTGTGAAGTTGCATTCCAATACTGTTAGCGCATTGAATTTTGGTCGGTTAGTGGCATAATTTGACAAATGTACAAAAGGCAGAAAATGGCTGATGATGCAGGGTTTTGCCTCTCGTTGCGCCCTCGTTGACTGTGATTGGGAAGGAGAAGCAGCAGAGAAACTGCCGAAGAGAGTCGTGCTAAAGGTAGACTCCATGCACTGCTGATAAGGACGAAGGAATGGATCAAAATTATTTGGTAGCAATGGGAGCAAACTAGAATGATCTCAAAGCTCGACTGAAAATAAAAATGTTGATTGAGATGGGTTCTTGTCTGGCACTGATGCAGCTGAGTGATATGCTTCCCGAAGAGCAGAATATGTTCAAAGATGCTACAGAAGATCTCTGGGCGATGGCGGAAATGAGCATCAAATCGGTATGTTGGAAGAGATTATCCATCAATTTATGGAACTGAGTGAAGAAAGGAATTTGATAATATTTTACTCAAATGGGGAGAACCAATAAAGGAACATTTAGGTGCACAACATTGAGTGCGACACATACGATTTCATGGAGCAATTCGGAGAGGGGCATACCATTCCGAAGAGATACTATGCTAAGAGATTCGATGAGGAGGTCAGGAATATAACAAATATCTCCCCTGGACGATGTCGCGTCGTAGCAAATAGATGGTCCTTTGGGAAATACAGATTATTTAGTTCTATGGTCAAGGAATTCATGAAATTGGTCGAGATAATTATCTCTCAGGAGCAGTTACCTGCATTCGTTGTACATAATGGTATTGCACGAATGAGCATGACCCTGTATTCAGAACGTGGCGCGGGGGCAAATCTGCATGGAGTATGTGGAAGGAAGTCGAATGATGAACTTCCACGAGAAGGCCTCCATCAATCTCATGAAGCAGGCACGCACTTCATAATTCCTCAATTCAGAATGAGTAAACAGCATATCCAGATGCAGCTGAGATATTTCAATCTGCAAGTTTGGGCATAATTTCCTCTACTCAGGACGAAGTAGTGAGTGAATCACTCAAGACGAAGGACGTCTTCGGAGAGTTCACAAGGAGTACACCCAAGGAAGTGAGCAACTCATATCTTGAATTTAACTGAAGAGGGACGCGTCAGCTGTATTATCATTTGCAATATATTATACTTTTATTTTCAAGAAGTACATGACCATGTTCGGAGCAATAAAGATGATCGAGCCATCTCTTACTGAGGTTTTCGCTGCCTGTTTTTATTATCAAATTCGTCCAATTGCAGGCGGTGGAGAAGATGGAGGCTCTTCTGGGAGAGTACTACGGGGCAAATCTTCCCTCCACCATTCACAAACAACTTGGACTCGCGCCTGTTCTCGTTAATGGAGGTGAGCTTTCAGATGACACTGAATTCACATCTACAAGAAGATTAACAATCTGTATCCTATAAGGTATGTTGAGCACAGTGTAGCATCGGAGAGCCACTAAAATCGTAATATAGTGTCCCAATATTAAATAATATTTGTAGATATGCGAACGGAGAACATCCTAATCGACAGGGAGACTTCTGACCTACGAGCACTCATTGACTGGCAGGTAAACACGCCTTATTTACTAGAGAATAAACTACTCGTAGCTACATGTCTGTCGGCATTACTGATAAAATTTTTGCTGCCCTCTGCTTCTCTAGTCGTTATCGCGAAGCTCGAGTGGGGGGTATTGTGTAGCCTTCGAGTTTTTGTTTGCCTCGTTGGGGATTAGCCAGGACGGCGTGAACTGTGAGAGATTCTGTGGTGAAGTGAGAACCACTCCGAACTTAGAAATGAAAAATACGCAACTATCAGATACTTTCAAAAATTAAATACAGAAGGTATGCACTCATCTGGGAGTTGGAGTGGAGGATCTCTTGAGGATCTCTTTCTTCGCCCAGACCACAGAGGAAAGGTGAGTCGAATGGTGATGAAAGGAATTGAAATCATTGAACTAACATTATCAACTATGGAAGATAAATCGAAGGGGCGATCACTCCGTTTGCTAATGACTGATGCAATGATCCCCCCCCCCCTATTCTGTCTCTTCTGAAGAGGGTGAAAAATGATGAACACTAAATGATCTTCCTCTGATTTCACTCTGCTAGACGTGCCTCTGCCGATCTCCTCATCGAGGAAATGTATAACTCATTCGTGGAGAACCTCGGAGATACTCCCGTCCCATACACACTCAAACAGGTTTACTCCTTTCCAATTACTTCTCCTTATAATTTAATTAGTTAAACGAATGTGACTGTTTCTGATGGTAGAAATATTCATTAGCATCTCAATTACTTTGTGGTATATTTTGAAGTTTTACTCACCACACGTGCCGCAACTAGATTTCGATGGTTAGACGAATGTCATTTTCTGATTTTCAATTCAGTTTCATATTGTAGCTGAAGGAAGTGTATGCCCTGCTGTTCCCTCACTGCGCCCTTTTCTTCGCCACAGGATTGGGAGTGCTCATGCCGGTAAGTAAGAACGAATGAATTATTTTACATATTAAACTAAGCTATTCTAGTCGAACATTCCGAGGGCGGAGGACAGTGATGAGAAGAAGGAGAGATGGGAAGTAGTCGTCGATAAGGTGAACAATCATTCACTCTCGTAATGTTGCATTAAAGATTTAGAGACTGCGCGAAATACATTTAGAGACTGCGCGAAATACTGATAAAATACAAATGCAGGCCCGGGGAGTTTTGGAGGACATCGTTACCTACCACGAGAAGAACAAGTCGAGCACACTCGCCGTTTCCTGGAATTACCCAGCTGCTTAGATATTCCATCCATCGCTATGGTATTCATCTGTACGTTAGAGTGCTATTCCTATGTGAATTTTCTTTTTTATATTTGCTATGTTAACGAAATGAATCGTTCTGCTATATTCCGCGTTGATTGACAAGAAATTTTGATTTTAAGCCTATTGAACGTCGCCTACACACTAACTAAAGTATCTAGCCGATATATTCACTGTGCCCAGAACTGTAAGATTATATTTACTCGAATATCCATGAACAGTTTCTTAGTTAACATGTAATGTTCGGCAAATATTTGGACCTGTTGATACGTGCCAATGTGGATCACGTTAAAAAACATAACAGTTTATCTATTAACAAAGAACAACTAAAGGAACTACTACTTCTAATCAACATAGATTAAAAGTCATTAGCAAGAGTTTAGCCAACGAATATTAATCTAAACAAGGAGAATCTGCTCTATAAGGCTGAATAGTCAATGATGGTTCGGAAATAAAAACAACAAAGATGGAAGCGAAAATGTCGTGAATGTATAATACATCAGTTTCTTGTCGTCGTCTTCTTCTTAGGGAATGAAGCCACTCTTGGCCAGTTCTCTGCAAGTTTGTATTCAACTCAGCACATCCTCACAAACACTTTTGTACCAACCACTCACCCACCACAAGAAAGATTCGAAAGCACAAGTCGCAAGTTGAAGTGTTCACTGACTCTCTGATGATTCCCTGTGTCTCTTGAGTGCTCATTCCGATCTCTCGTCGTTGTGCAGCCCTCCCCCCTCGATTGATGAAGACGTTGAGCACCTGAGAAGGGTCATCTCGCATCTTCCCAATGAGTAAATACTTTCATTTATTTTTTCCATCAGGTGAGCTCATAGGAAAAATATTCCGCGTTGGTTTATTGTTTTCTGGTTTCTTCCAACACTGGTTACAGGGCACTGGTTACCAACTGGTTAGGGAACTAGTTAACCAGTGGTTAGCTGTTTTTGACCAGTCGTTAACCAGTTAGAGTGGACGGGGTTTAGGCCAACCACTGGTTAACCAGTGCCCTGACCAGGGGGTGGGGAGTTGCCCACGGGAGTTGGAAGAAACCAGAGTGATCAAAGATAAGAGATGGCACCTGTCTGTCAGTGATTCCGAATGCCTTGGCGATGGTCGCTCTCTCAGATGGCCACAAGTGACTCACTCCCCGTGCAATGATGCCACTCAACAATCAATTATTCAGAATGAAAAACACACATCAAAAATGGATGAAAAATATGTCACTCCCAAAACAACTAGCTGGAAAGAGAAGGATGAACCTGAATACGTTCCTCTGTCTCCTCGAGAGAACCAATCGAGGCTGTCGCTGCTTCTTCGCCCCCTTCGAGAAACTGAAGAGATAGCTCCCATTTAGTTAGTAAAAATCTCTCATGTCTCAACTCTTGCAATGTAATCGACACGTTAAATATCCTCGTGTAATTTCCGGGACAGTTGATACATGTGACAATCACGAACCTGTGAGTCTTATTCGAGTAAGAATCGAAGATTTTCTGGACTCTTTCACGGACAGTCTCTTCGGTTTTGATGGCGTCATCTTCCGGAATCTTCTCAGCGACGGGCGAAGGAGGAAGAACGGGAGTGTACTCGTGTCTAGAAGATCAAATATCATCAGTAGTAGCCGATTCCCCTTAGAACTAATAATATCAGTAACAGCTCTGACAACTGTTTTCAGCGGAGTTGTTGTTTCTATTCCAACCAACAATTTTTATCCATTAGCAAGGTAAGTGATATCTGCTCTCCCTCACTCACCCGTCATCCCCTCCATTGACCACATCGATTTCCTCTTCTCCATTCTCACTCAGATCATGGGCCAGTTCCTCTCGTGCTCTCTGCAGAGGATGCAACAGAAGGGGAGGATGCACACCGAACCATTGCTGCAGAGGAATTCACTCTTCACGGCACGATCAGGAAATGCACTGCATCCTAGCTGAACGAACCTCGATCTGCAGCATGGGATTGAAGAGAGTCATGTGCTGCAGCTGCTGCATTGCAGCAAACTCACGCTGCTGCTGCATCAACTCCGATAGACCTGCGAGGTTCTTGGTTAATATGTGGAGGAAGACTCTCGAAAGAATGTGGAGAACGGAGAGTATCAGGGATAAACAGTGGCTGACCGATCAATTGCTGCAATCCATCGGGAAGTTGAAGCAATGGAGGAAAAGGAGGAAGGACAGGGAAGAGAGTGGAGATGGGAGGAAGAAGGGAGAAGCCTCAATTGGGGAGATTACTGTAGATGAGGGCTTATTTAACGATTATTCGCAAAGAATAAATTACCCTTGAAGTTCTCATAATTGTGAGTCCTAGAGAGATTATTCGAAATGGTTACTAAATGGTTCGCTCTCTTTGACTGACCTCTCTGATCTCCTTGGTCAATCGTCGTCGTCGATCTCTCCCCGTGAGGATTCTGGAGGAAGACGTCGTTGTCGAACGAAAGCGAGGGGGCAGAGAGAGCCGGACTGAAAACATTGATCAAAACTGAACGCGAGTCATGCAGAATTTATCGAATCAGTGACAAATGAAAGTTGTGTAGTGCTCAGCAGCAAAAAATTTCCTGAGCCAGTGGAAGCCGAATGAGAAAAGGGAGAATGGACCTACCTCTGATCCTCCTCCTCTATAACTTCTTCCTCTTCCTTCATCTCCCTCTCATCTCCATACTCGAATCCTTGCTCGTCACTGACGTCATGTGGATTCTCGTCGTAGTCGAGGAGCAGCGAGGAGGGACAGAAGGAGGAAGAAGTGACGTCATCGTCGAGACTCTCCTCGTCCTGAAATAATACCTTTTTTTACATTTTCCAGTATTTCTTGTACTAATGGATACCAGAAATTAAAAACATCGAGCTAGAGAACAGTTGACTGCATAAAGGGAAAGGTGAAAGAAGAGAAGAGATGGATGCTTCTCACCTCGTATCCGACTACGATTTCCTCCTTGACGACGTGGAGAGATCTGGCAGTAGTGAGGAGATGGAGAGGGAAGATATGAGCATTCGGACGAGAGAGAACCCTCAATCAGAAGGACTGTGTTAAACAACGGTTCATCCATCAACAAATATCGACCAGACTGATCGTATTTATTACCGAAGCATTACTTAATGTGATGTACACCGTGATTCATCTTTCACAGGCGAAAGATTTACACCGTAGAATCCAGTAAAAACACAGTTGATACAAAATGAAGTAGCCTACTGCACAAATTGAAAGAATGCAGTGACTGACCACTTGAGTATGGGCGTTCCGTTGTCTTCGACGGGCGGGGGCAGAGGGATGAAGATGTCGTTGTCTGATGGGACAGACATGGGGCAGAGATCAAAGGTCACGATTCACTGGACGAGGAAAACTGAAAGAAGGGAAGTATAAGAAAGGAAGGCATGGAAAGGAATGAAAAGTATCAAAATAGGTGTGGAATATCTCGAGCGATGAGAACGCGAAAGAAAGGAAGAGGGGAAGACTGAAAGCGAAGGAGGAGAAGGAAGGAAGACCGTGACCTCGATCAATCAATTCGAGTTGTGAGAAAGTAAGGAAGAGCGAGAGAGAGAAGATCGACATTAGGGAAGGGACCTGACCTCAAGAGACGAGGTAGATCAAGAGAGGAAGCGTGAAGAGGAATGAAAACATCCCCAATAACAGTCTCTATTTTGATATGTAAATTCAAGTGTGATGCCTCATAATTAGGGATGACAATTCAAGGATGAGAGGGAGCGCTCCCTCTCGATTCTCCACAGGATGCAAATCGCATCATTCCTTGGAGGAGGGCGAGAGAGAGCGGTCATCCTCCTTCAAGGATTGCAATCCTTGAAGGAGGATCACGGGTAAAAATGTGCTTAACGTTGATCAAAACGTTCGAAATTTTAGGATTTGCATAATACCAATGAGTGCAACGTGATTAGAGCAGTTTAGATTGATTTCTCTTACCTGACGTTCCCAGACGATTCTGATGAAAACAAGCTTGTTTTACCTATTATTGCTATTTCTTTGTCAATAATCTGGTATGATGCATCCTGTGCCATAGAGTAGAGTACATCAGAAGTATTAGGGCTATCTCCAGAAATACTAGGGCTATCAACAGGTAGTCGAAACAATACGGAAGTTAGTCGCTTTCCCACTTCATTCCGCTCATTCCCGTAACTTCTTACTAAAAGAGATGAGATGAGACCTTACAATGTATAAAATGTCTTTTCCTAGCACTGAGTATGACCAATTCAATATGTTTGATTGGAAACCAGCACGAAAGCGCGCTAGAATAAGGCACGTGCATTCAAAAGTCCCATCGATGACCTCACAAATATAGAAAACCAATGTAAAGTGACCTAATTGCATAGTACCTAATTGCATAGTAGTTCTCGTTATGATTATTCAAATCCTCAAGTTTAATGTCTTTTTGTCAACTCAAAGCACTGTTTCATCCGCAATCCTCCTTCAAGGATCGCCATCCTTGAAGGAGGATCGCCGCTCTCTCCCATCCTCCTCCAAGGAATAATGAGGCGATTTGCATCAGCCGCCCTGCCTTGTCCCTTGAATCATTGAATTGTCATCCCTACTCATAATTGAAGCCAACTTATTTTTCGAACAATTTTATTATAATTGGATACGCGAAATTGATTTGATACTCTATCTACTGCATTTGTTAGCATAAGAACAAGAGATGAATACTATATTAGCTAAATTTCATACTGTAATTCATTACAGTACATGCTAATCGCCTTGCCCATATGCGGCCGCGGCGGCCCGCGGATTCCGCGGATCGATTTTGCGGGAAGCTTGCAATTTTTCACCATGCGATTTTTTGATTTTGAAATTCTCCATAAAATTTCGCCTCGGATGGACTATTCATTCATATTTAAAAAAAATACATAAATCGATATTTTGAATGCCGCAATCCTTCAACCTACCGTAATCACAGTTTGCGATTTTACTTTGCCAGTGGCTTTCGCAACTGAGATTTAGGATGAGGCATTGCGGCATTCAAAATATCGATTAATGTATTTTTTAGAATATGAACGAATAGTCCATCCGATGCGAAATTTTATGGAGAATGTGAAAATTAAAAAATCGAATGGTGAAAAAGTGCATGCTTCCCGCAAAATCGATCCGCGGAATCCGCGGGCCGCCGCGGGCCGCCGCGGCTGCATATGGACAAGGCGATTAGCATGTACTGTACTATTGCCAAGTAAACATAATGTGATCACAACCTTCCGAGTATGGTATCGATTGAAAATGGAAGAAGAGAGACGGATGAGGGAGAAGGAGGGAGAGGAGACTGCGACCGGATGACAGCAGGAGAGGGAGGGGAATTGATGGGAGGAGAAGATTCAGGTGGAGGAGAGGGAAGAGAGGGGGTGGAGGCAGTCAAGAGTCGTGGTGATGAAGGGCGATTCTGGAATAAGGAATGACGATTATGGGAGAATCAATGATAACCTCACCGTCTGATGAGCTGCGATGTATTCCGTGAGAGCCTTCTTCGTCCATCGGAGATGCACTGAAGGCTGCAAAGGGACTGATGACATTTAACAATTTATAGATCGTCAGACTATAGGAATACAATGACAACAAAGTTTACGAACGGACCTCAGTGATGAATGCGAATTTGTAGACTCTTGCATTGACAGAGACGAAGATTCTTTTCTTGTATCCAGTTCGGAAGTTGCGAAGGAGACTGTCCCATCGATGCTGAAGAGGAGACCATTCCCACTCCTCACCTTATCAATAACACTCACATTCTCCGATTTTTGCTGTTCCACAGCCCAGAGATTCATGAGTTCATCAGGAGAGTTGACGCTGAAAATTGAACATTTAGATTTGGCTAGTTTGACCAGTCAGAATGGAGATGGATTCCCTCGGAAATTATTGGTTTCTCACACAAATTCGTATCCTCTTCCCGTCCATGAAACGGCTGCTTTATTCGAGGGATCAGTGAGAAGACAGAGAATGAAGTACCAGAACGACTTCCTTCCCGCTGAATTATTCACGATGAATTGAAATAAATCGAGTCATAAATGCAAATCGCTGTAAAAAATTGTTATAAAACTTGCATGTAAGGTGTTTCTCGAGTGAGGAGTCAACAGGAACTTCAGCGTCTGGGTCATATCTACCGTATTGACCCTGATATCGGGGCTGCAAAGGTTGGGATGTTGCCAATAATAAAAAAAGTATGCACTCACTTTTGCAGTCCTTCTTTTGGTAGCTATTTCATTGAGTTTTCTCTTTCCATTATTTGATTGCACGTTCAAAATTGCATCCAAATATTGGGGTGAAAAAAATAATTGATTGGCCATTGAGGCAAACGAGAGAAGAGCAGAAGAATCCATTGCGACGATTGAAAGTAATGAGTGAGATCCATGGAATTATGGCGGAGTCTCGTAATTGTAGCTTGAATAGTCCTATTATTGTATATTATCTGCCAGAAGGAAACCATAGGATACTAAAATTTAAGAGGACTTCCGATCAGAGTAAGAAGAGCCAGAGGGAGAAGATAAGGAGAGGAGCCGATTGAGAACGGAAGTGGATAGTGAGAGAGGAGAAATCCATCGAATAAGTAATGATCGATCATTAATTTTACATCAATCGAATTAACCAATGTGTGAATTCAATTTTATAATTGGACGATCAATAGATTATTAAAGTTTTGAAAATGATAGACTATTCTCGGAAAATAAAATTTTCTTCCTAAAATAGAAAATTCCGCTTTGAACTGCCCAAAATAGCCGCAAATTTCCCGTCCCGAGAATTATCCTTCTGGGCAGGTAGGCTTTTAACACCAGTACTTATTGGATCAGGCGCCTAAGTGTCTTTGACTGACTCTCCTGCGACCGTTGAGTCATCTGCATTATTTTTGAGGTTTTCATCATTTCGCTTTAAAAATCTGAAAAAATTCGCATTTGCGTTGATTGCATTTATAGACATCGGACTATTCCGATTCTCTGCCTTTTTTTATTTCAGCTTTTGGAACGACAAAAATTCTTTGAGGTTGTCTGGATATCTTTTATTTACTACATCATTGACATTCACTGAGCTCTCAGTTTCATCAGTTGCTGCTTCACCGACTCGGGGATGTTGTTGAAGGCCTTGACCACCTGCCAATATTCTCTCCTTAAGTTATTCTAGATATCGTTAACGGTGACAAATGTAAAGGGGCAAAGAACAATCGTAAATGTAACTTACAGCGGCTTTGAATGCTTCTGGGTTCTCCTCTGATGCTTTCTTGATCGAATCGAGCAGTTGATGAGCCGCGTCCTGCTGTTCTGAATCAACCATTCGAGGAAGGTTCTGACGAGTGGGGGAACTCACCCTGAGGCAACTCGGCCAGTTTCTTCTCGACTGCAGTGTTTATCGCTGCCTTCTGCTCATCGGAGAGGGGAGGAATTGTGAAGTCGACCTGAACAGAGGAGAATACCATAGTGATAAAGAGCAATTGGAAGTGAAGGAAGGATGGACAGACGGGGAAGGCGAACGAGGCAACAGTGAAGAGGGCGACGACAATCAGGAGTCTCATCGTGACTGAAAGGAATGGTCATTCGATGATTTGAATTGGAGGAAGAACGAAATTATTCTAGTTATTACGGAAGAATGTGTTAAGCAAATCAAACATTTGAATTTTTATAAACAGAAAACGAAGGGAGGATAGCAATGAAAGGAAGGATTTCCGAACCTGTGTTAAAGAGAAGCGAGAATCGGGTTGTTCTGAACTAAAGTAGAGCTCAAACCCTTTATACCAATCAGGGAATCCGCTTAGTGATCGGTCTCCCACTAATTGAACGTGTAGAGAGAAGGCTGATTGAAGAGGAATCCACTCTACGATCCTTTTCGAAAGGATTAAACACTTGTAATCTATTTTGTTCCGTGAGTTTCTTGATGCGTGCGAGCTCTGTCATTGGTAGATTCTCTCACTTGCATGCTTTCTCTTCGGTGGGAATCGACCAAAAGACTTCGAGCACAACAAAACAATATGTCCATTTCATTTTTGTGTGCGTTCCCTCATGACGGAACAATATTAAATTCACATTAATAAATAAAAATTGGAATTTTGACATGTTTTCAAGTCAAGTCAATAGCTTACCGTGACTCAGAACTATGCATGGAGGAATGATACAATGTATCTTCCCGTCTATCGATTTTCTTCTCAAAATTCAGCCACTTCAACAAATCATCTTTTCAAGAACAGTCCTTCAGAATATTTCTCTGTCATACGTTCAAGCTCGATCAATAGTTCAGACAAGGTCAAAGATGAGCTTTTCACCCCCTAATCACCAGTTTACGATCTGCCATGAGGTCTAGTCTAGGTGTAGACTGATTGGAAGCCCTAAAAGTGTCTCTGCCTTAAAAGGACTCGTCTAATCATTCCCTCCTCATTCGATTCATTCGACTATTCACTCTCTCCTTCTCTCCAATGGCTCTCAACTACGATAGCGATGATGTCTTTCGTCAACAGCTCCACTACTATGAAGAGACTCCCTCCGCTCCACAGCATTCCTCCCAATCTGTGCATGAGACTGACAGCATCGGGCATTACTCAATGCATGGTGAGTTAACTATTCAATCTCTTCTTCATTCATCTATTCTTCATTCAGACAATAATCACGTCGATCGTCTCGTCTCTCCTCAACCTGTGCATGACATATACAAGGATATCCCGTCTCTCCCTTCCCAATCCGTCGCTATGAAAGAGCTCCCTCCTATTCCTGGTTAGTTACATATCAATCCTATTCTTAGAAGTCTTGTCTATAATCACATTGATTACACATGTATTTCCAGAAGCCCCACTTCCTTCCCAACCACTCCCAACCACCTGTGCACAGTACAAGAAAGTGAAGGGAAAGTCGAGTCAGCAATGCAGAAGATTCCCCGATGTTCTCCCCGACGATTACAAGAGAATCACAACTCAGGCAAATGGTGAGTATCTAGCCAATCGATATCGATTGATTATCAATTCAATCACAGGCAAACATCAAATTTGGTACTTTATTCTCACTCAACTCAACGATCCCACGAAGAAGTCGGTTATCGTCTGGACTGGACATCAACGCCACTTCAGAGTCAGAGATAAGGCGATGCTGTGTCATCTCTGGTCGAGACACAACGGAAAGACACAGGATGTGAGTTTTCCTAGATCATCCTTACTTCTCTCCCAATAGATTCATTCTCATTATCGCTCTCTTTGCAGGTCAAATGGGATTCTGTCTGTCGCCTTATGCGAACCACTGGTGAACATGGGCTCATGATGGCCGTCTCGTCTGAAGAGCACAGAGGGAGGAACAAAGATGGCGAATTTGGATTCGTTATCGAGCCTGCCTTTTATCTGAAGATGACCAGAGAGGCTCTCGATAAGCAGATTCGACTCCACTGTGAAGTGAGTGAATCTCCCGTTTTTCTTTCAATCGGGAGATCCTTATTACTCGATTCAATCTATTTCTCTTCAGAATGGACCTCTCACTGTGGGATCTCCGATTGATTCATCATGGGGATATCCAGAGGGAACTCAACTTCAAGTCGTCCCAATGATGCCACTGGACCAGGAAGGCAATGTGATTGCATCCTCCGTTCCTGAGCCCTCTTACATCACTGTTCTCCCCATTTCTCCCAACCAATTCATTCAACCACAGTTTGAATCCATCCATTCATGTCTTCCTTCTTCCTATTCCCCGACTATGTCTATCCCCTCTTCGTCTTCCCCCTCTTCCTATTCCCAGACCATGCCTATCTCCTCGTCCCCCTCTCCCTCTTCCCCGCACATTCCTGTCCCTTCTTGTAACTTAGACATTCCCAATCTCAATTATATTGATTGGAATCAAGTCAACATTACCTACAGCACTGATTATTATGCCCACCATGGCCAATTCGTCGATTACAATCCCGGCCAATATGTCAATGATTATAGATATTTGCCTTATTGATTTAATGTTCTTCCGATAGTACGATGCATTATGCTTTATCTCCCATTGATCTCCGGCCAACTAATTCGTTTATAATTAACTGTAGTAATATTGTTATTCCAAACATATTCATATCCTTTTGCTTACAACTATGAGAAATGGATAAATATAATATAATAATAAAGATATTGTTGCATTTGATAAAAAATGGAATCGTCCTTGCTCTCCATACACAGAGCCAGTAAATGCAAACAATCATGGGCATTGGAAGATACGAGTAGAGTATTAGGTTGATGCAAAAGTCTTGCGGTTTTTTGATATTTTGGATTCAATCTTCCTTTCAGTTTGACCGATGACCTTCCGTATATTAATTACTAATGAGGCCTTGAATACTCTTTCATATGCGCACTCTATCAGCATTGCCCAATCGGAGAGGCGAGAGCAGAAAAAGTTAAAATTGCGAAAATTTATCCATCGAAAACGACACATTTCTCAATATTCTGTTTCCTCTGAAGCATGAATGCTCAATTCCTGGTGGTTATATGAAGCTCCCATCTTTACCCTATACATACTTTTTCTCATGGATGATGGAAGTTACATCCTTTTGAGAAAGACATTGATCTGTAAATGACTACATATTGCATTTTTTATGTTGATTTCGCATATTTTTGGAAAATGAGAAATTCAAATTTTCTCAAACGAGAAAGGTGCATGCGCCAATACTTTTCCAGAGAATAAAACCTCTTGGTGGGTGAATATAGCGCACTCATAGTGAAGCCTATATGCTTGGTCTTCGATGCAAAAAATCCGAAAAAGTTTCATGTAGCCATCGTCGACAGTATATTTTCAACAGCATGTAATTCGATCCAAACTTAATCGATACACAGTTGAAACATATATGCCTCTCACGAGAGAATGATGACAATCGTGGTACAATCTGAAAAAGTGAATTTGGGATTTTAGCTGATCTAGGGGTAATCCACGCTTCTGAATCCGAATCCGGGCAAAGCGACTTCCCACCTCGATCAGCGGCTGCAGCAACTTGCTGCAGAAATTTCAGACTCTCACATTGGATGCTCTGATAATGGGTTCTTTTTTATGAATCACCTGATCGATTTTTTGGTAGATCAAAAGTTGACCTCTGAGCAGTTTTCGCTCCATAACTTTAACAGTTCGGAGTGGACACAAGCCAAACTTTTGCATCTTTTAGAGAATTAAATTCTGCATCGATATGATTTTTTTCAGATTTTTCCCATCTGGTGAAAGTTGGTTTATAAGCGAAAAATAGTGAAAATGTGCAGGATTCTCTCGTTTGCACGTCATGCAAAGGCGGTAAGCTGTTTCATTTCGAATCGCGTCGACCAGGGTTCGACTCCCGGTCGGTGCAAAAGTTTTTGACTGATTTTAACCATCATTTAACAGTGTTCACATTCTCAAATATTTCTTCCAACGGCCCAGTTTTATACACTCACTCATAAAACCACAAAACCGCCCTCACCGTCCATGCTGCACGAGCATATATTCGTCGAGAAGGCATACAGAAATGTAAAATATCATGAAAAAAGATGATTAAAATCAGGCAAAAACTTTTGCACCGACCGGGAGTCGAACCCTGGTCGACGCGATTCGAAATGAAACAGCTTACCGCCTTTGCATGCAAACAAGAGAATCCTGCACATTTTCACTATTTTTCGCTTATAAACCAACTTTCACCAGATGGGAAAAATCTGAAAAAAATCATATCGATGCAGAATTTAATTCTCTAAAAGATGCAAAAGTTTGGTTTGTGTCCACTCCGAACTGTTAAAGTTATGGAGCGAAAACTGCTCAGAGGTCAACTTTTGATCTACCAAAAAATCGATCAGGTGATTCATAAAAGGACATAATTGATGCCTACAGGCTAAATTTCAGCTCAAAAGAAGTATTTTGAACCCATTATCAGAGCATCCAATGTGAGAGTCTGAAATTTCTGCAGCAAGTTGCTGCAGCCGCTGATCGAGATGGGAAGTCGCTTTGCCCGGATTCGGATTCAGAAGCGTGGATTACCCCTAGATCAGCTAAAATCCCAAATTCACTTTTTCAGATTGTACCACGATATCACCGATTTGTCCTAAATCTCTCGTGAGAGGCGTGATATTTTCTGAAAGGGTATACATGCTGCTTCTTAGACATCAGTATGGGCAGGTTTCGTGAATTTTGCCTACAAAAATATGCATGTAAAGTACAAGCATACCTCTAAACACTGCTATGTTTGTTAGTCATTGTGATTTGGGACCAGAAAATTATGATAGTTCAAATTACGGACACAAAAAACCGCAAGACTTTTGCATCAACCTAATATTAATGATACGCACCGTCCTCTGTGGGTTATCTTTCTGCTCTTTGGTTTCTGAGCATATCAAGACAACCGAAGATGCATTGGATTCTCTCAAAATGAAACAGTAATCGCAATTATGCATCGAAGCTATGTTTCTGAGCTCGTGGAGACACTTTAGAATTTATCGATTGAAGACATGAGATCAACTCGGTTTGGAATATCAATGTGGCCCTAAAGAGAGCCGTTGGGTTCTGGGTGGTCACTATCGACGCAAGGTCATCTGTTTCCAGATTTACTTGGAGGAAGTGTACTTGGTGACGGCCTTGGTGCCCTCAGAGACGGCGTGCTTGGCAAGCTCTCCAGGAAGGATCAGACGGACGGCGGTCTGGATTTCGCGAGAGGAGATGGTCGATCGCTTGTTGTAGTGAGCGAGACGGGAGGCCTCACCGGCGATTCTCTCGAAGACGTCGTTCACGAACGAGTTCATGATCGACATTGCCTTGGAGGAAACTCCAGTGTCAGGGTGGACCTGCTTGAGCACACGGTAGATGTACACCGAGTACGACTCCTTTCTCGACTTTCTTCTCTTCTTGTCTCCAGTACGGACGGCCTTCTGGGACTTGGCGGCCTTCTTGGCTCCCTTAGCGGACGGCTTGGGCGGCATGTTGACTACGAGGTTGTCACAAAGTATGTGTAGAGAATCCCTTCCACAGGGCTCTGCTTATATTGGGGCAGATGAGGACAAGCTCCGCCCCTCTTTGGGCGGGAAAGTGCGCATCTCTCGTGTCTGCTCACGCTCTAACGTCTAAATTCATGTGCTAGAGCGATTGCTTTCATTGGTCAATTCGAACGTAAGATTGATGGATTATAGAGTGAATCAGTTCGAGAATATAATTTTAAAAAACATTCAACATAAGAATTGACAAAATCTAGGAATGATTAATTGTATTCTTAAAAATTCATTAAATCAAAATGAAGACAAGTGGACTTGATAATCGGGATTTCACAGATACTTTCGCTCAATCAGCCCAGCATCAGTCGATAATGTCTCAGAATTGGGCAGTTCAACGAGCATCATTTGTTGGATCAATAATGAGAGTTAATGATTGTCAGACAGTGCTCATTCACAGTAACGTACATGTTTATCATCGAAGATCATCTCATCTTTAACCATCCACACAAATCCCCTGCGATTCGACCAACTTGGTTTGGAATTGAATTGTGGCCCTAAAGAGGGCCGTTGGGTTCAGGGTAGCTGTTCAAGCACAGGATGGCCGTTCAAGCACAAAAAACGCTTAAGCACGCTCTCCGCGGATACGGCGGGCCAGCTGGATGTCCTTGGGCATGATGGTGACTCGCTTGGCGTGGATGGCGCACAGGTTGGTGTCCTCGAAGAGTCCGACGAGGTAAGCCTCGGCGGCCTCCTGGAGGGCCATCACGGCGGACGACTGGAAGCGGAGGTCGGTCTTGAAGTCCTGGGCGATCTCGCGGACCAGACGCTGGAAGGGGAGCTTGCGGATGAGCAGCTCCGTCGACTTCTGGTAGCGACGGATCTCACGGAGAGCGACGGTACCGGGACGGTAACGGTGGGGCTTCTTGACTCCTCCCGAGGCGGGGGCCGACTTGCGAGCTGCCTTGGTGGCGAGCTGCTTGCGGGGAGCCTTTCCTCCAGTGGACTTGCGAGCGGTCTGCTTGGTACGGGCCATGGCTAGTGTGGAACTGAGCGATAAGAGAGATTCGCACTCTCTCTCCTTTTATATCAGATGTACGCGGGAGTAGGAAGGGGTGAGGGCAAGCTCCGCCTCCATTTGGGCGCCAAAAATAGCGTCGCTTTCGAATACGAGTCAATTCCGAATTCTACCCAATTTTCAAAAAATAACAAACAAAGAAATGTTTCCGAGAATAGCGCCTGCTGTTGATAGCCCTATCTCAACTATGGATCACTGATAACACTCTATCTGTCGAATGAACACACAAAAAATCATCCAAATCATAATTTGTGGTTTCAGATACACTGGATACTGTCTACACTCTAGCCTTTCCTCATTTCAGATCTATACACTCATCCATTTTGTTCACCTACTTTGATACACTCGCTGAGACGAATGAGAATTGATCAATCAACTTGATTTGGAATGTGAATGTGGCCCTAAAGAGGGCCGTTGGGTTCTGGGGTTTGCACTCATGTGAGCATTCATCGGGGACTTATCCACCGAATCCGTAGAGAGTGCGGCCCTGACGCTTCAGAGCATAGACGACGTCCATGGCGGTGACGGTCTTTCTCTTGGCGTGCTCGCAGTAGGTGACAGCGTCACGGATGACGTTCTCAAGGAAGACCTTGAGGACACCACGGGTCTCCTCATAGATGAGTCCAGAGATACGCTTGACTCCACCACGACGGGCAAGACGGCGGATAGCCGGCTTGGTGATTCCCTGGATGTTGTCGCGAAGGACCTTGCGATGGCGCTTGGCTCCTCCCTTTCCGAGTCCTTTGCCTCCCTTTCCACGTCCGGACATGATGACTACACTTGCTAGAGTGATGACCACTCTACCCAACACCCCGCTTATATGCACTATTCGAGAGGGCCATCGAGAGCAAGCTCCGCCCCCTTTTACGCGCCAAAAGTAAGCGTCGCTTTCGAAACGATCTAACATGGTCTTTGAGTTGAGTAGAAATTGGCGGCGAGAACATGCGAATTATTCTGGCATCGGGACTGGCGACTATTTGTATAGTATCTCTTCAATCTTAGATACTTTCGGCTGTTCAATGCCAAGACGTAGATTGGAATGAATGGTATGAAAGAAGAGATAAACTCGGTTTGGAATGTGTATGTGGCCCTAAAGAGGGCCGTTGGGTTCAGATTAGCCGTGTTGAGCAGCCATGGAGGGTTTACTCCTTGTCTCCGGCGGTCTTCTTGGGAAGAAGCACGGAGTTGATGTTGGGGAGAACTCCTCCTTGGGCGATGGTGACTCCAGCCATGAGCTTGTTCAGCTCCTCGTCGTTTCTGACGGCGAGCTGGAGATGGCGAGGGTTGATTCTCGTCTTCTTGTTGTCACGGGCAGCGTTGCCAGCGAGCTCAAGAACCTCAGCAGCGAGGTACTCGAGGACGGCAGCGAGGTACACCGGGGCTCCGGCTCCGACACGCTGGGCGTAGTTGCCCTTGCGCAGCATGCGGTGGAGACGTCCCACGGGGAACTGCAGACCAGCACGAGAAGAACGAGACTTGGCCTTTCCTCCGCTCTTCGCCTTTCCTCCCTTTCCACGTCCAGACATGATGACTATTGGTTGCTCGTTTGCACGAATGGAGAAAGACCCCACTATCTCCTCTTAAGTACACCCACGGAGACTCATCCAAGGACACGCTCCGCCCCCATTTGGGCGCCAAACTGGCGTCTATTTTGTGTTCTCACGATCTAGCGTATTACTGTAGTCTCTATGGTATATATTTCTATTTTTTGTTCTCTGGGCATATCAGGACATTCGAAGATGCATTGAATTGTCTTAAAAGGAAATTGTTATCGAAATTATGTTGCGAAACTACTAGTGGAGAAACTTTAGAATTTATCGATTGAAGACATGAGATCAACTCGGTTTGGAATATCAATGTGGCCCTAAAGAGAGCCGTTGGGTTCTGGGTGGTCACTATCGACGCAAGGTCATCTGTTTCCAGATTTACTTGGAGGAAGTGTACTTGGTGACGGCCTTGGTGCCCTCAGAGACGGCGTGCTTGGCAAGCTCTCCAGGAAGGATCAGACGGACGGCGGTCTGGATTTCGCGAGAGGAGATGGTCGATCGCTTGTTGTAGTGAGCGAGACGGGAGGCCTCACCGGCGATTCTCTCGAAGACGTCGTTCACGAACGAGTTCATGATCGACATTGCCTTGGAGGAAACTCCAGTGTCAGGGTGGACCTGCTTGAGCACACGGTAGATGTACACCGAGTACGACTCCTTTCTCGACTTTCTTCTCTTCTTGTCTCCAGTACGGACGGCCTTCTGGGACTTGGCGGCCTTCTTGGCTCCCTTAGCGGACGGCTTGGGCGGCATGTTGACTACGAGGTTGTCACAAAGTATGTGTAGAGAATCCCTTCCACAGGGCTCTGCTTATATTGGGGCAGATGAGGACAAGCTCCGCCCCTCTTTGGGCGGGAAAGTGCGCATCTCTCGTGTCTGCTCACGCTCTAACGTCTAAATTCATGTGCTAGAGCGATTGCTTTCATTGGTCAATTCGAACGTAAGATTGATGGATTATAGAGTGAATCAGTTCGAGAATGTACGATTGTATTCAGTGTCATCATCAGTTTATCCTTCCCAATGCTTTTCCTTTCCAAAGTTAACGACAGGTTAACATGAATCTAATAGAGATCCTACGGTTTCCGTTGGACATTGAACATTGAACAGAAGAGATACATTGAAGAGATTCCGTAGGTTGTTCCGTGCGGAACTTAAAGAAGCACAATTGTTGGCACTTTGTCAAGTTACTATCGACCATTCAACTACAGCAAAGTTTTAAAAATCCATGATTCTAGCAACACATCTTATTTTTATTGCTGTTATTTCACTGATAATGAGTGCCTTATCTTTATCATCAAATGTTTTGTCATTTATATTTTCACTACTGTTCCCCACGAAATCGTTTTCTGTCTGTTATATTTTCCTTGTACGGCCTCGACTTGTTTCACTTCCAACTTTCCAGCTCGTCCTTTTCTTCTCAAATGGAAGTTCGAAGACAATACCAACAGTCCTGCACCAACTCTCACTGTAAATTTCTCGCCCTTCTATTTATTCTCACCAATATCCTTCTACCCAATGATGAGTTCTTCCTTTAGAGGATGTCAGAAGATGAAGATCCCCTCATGACCATCTACAAATCAGCTCCCTCTCGCATTCCCTCGTGAGTCTTATATGCCTTTTGCCAACATTAAATAAAAAAACAAACTCTCAATTTTCAATGTTTAATATCTTAAGTTTTTGGTGAACTAGGTGCCCCTTTTTTAATAAGCAAGTAAATCATCGATGGAAGTGCGATAGCAAAAATCGAATGACTACAATTGGAGTGGGAACATTGTAGCCATACCTCGAAGCAATGGGAGGAAAGTGAGGACGATGGAGGAAGTGGCAGCAAGAATCTCATCGTCCCTCTCCCTTCTTCTCAGAGGTGAGCTCTTCCCCCCCCCCTCTCTCACTATTCCTGTCGTAAACATTTCTCCTACAATTTGATGCTGAACCTACAATGCATAATTTGTTTTAATTGTGCATCATCACTACTAGCGGGTGACGGATTTTCCCTATCTCAGTTCGACGGGAAAATGCAATTAGTATTCGTAAATAAAATGGTAGAGATACTGTCGCAATGAGGGGAGTATTTTTATTATATTTCCTTTTACTGTTTGTGCTACAACTAATATTGAAGGCATATTATTCTCAATCCTTCGCGAAAATACCTAAACGAATAATTGGGTGAATGATATTGATGGTGCAATAATCATAATTCAAGAGAGTCTCCACGGCCCAATAAGTGGAATACCCAGCGGGATCTAGGACTCAAGAAGTATACATCTGCAGCACCCAAGTCAAAACTGGCTACCATGTTAATCAGGTAAGCACGCCAATCACGTATTCAATTATCTCGACATGTTACCTTACATGTTTTCTTGCATATGAAGGGTTTTCTCAATAATAAGCCGTCTTCTCACAGAGTTGCACCAGAGAGTTATCCGAATGAAGAAGAGGAGGATGAGATATCTTCGGAAAGGTAAGTGATGATCAGAAATTGTGTACTGTCCAGAAATTTTAATAGTAATCTTAAAGAAGGAGTGTCAGCAAAGTTAAATTTTTGACGCTGTCATAACCATTACCTAGACAATCATCCAACGATCATAGCGCGAACTAATAGAATAGGCAAAGGTCAATCGCATAGCTCAGTGGTAAAGCAGTCGCCGCGTAATCGGAAGGTTGCGGGTTCGAATCCCACCAGTTTTTGAAAAATATTCTTGATATTTGAATTCCCGCACGTCCCTTCCCTTCAAGCCCTCCTTGGCATTCTGCCAACTAATGATAACTCGGTTCAAAATAGAGATACGCTTTTGAAATTTTCAGAATCTCTTATGGTTGTACAAAGGTCGGTCATGGTTATGACAACGTCAAAATTTCAACTTTGCTGACAGTCCTTCTTTAATCTCACATAAAATCGTGCGGTTATTTTCTATATGAAGAGTAGCAGTCATCGAATTTTATAATACACTTGCTTGCGATATCAACTACATAATACCTTGGAGGAATCATTTCTGAAATATCCATTTTTGAAGAAGAGTGACTAAGTAGCTGCATTATCACTGAACAAATGTAAGTTTTTGCAGTGATGGTGATGATGTCAATACCTACGAAGGAAAAAACGAGATGGAGAAGGAGCAAGAGAAAGAGGAGAAGCCCCGAGAAGACCACCAGAGCAAGTATGTTCGAGCACCCAATTATAAATTGACGAAATAATAATATGAGTTGATTGAACAAGTTCTTTATTAATATTTATCACGATTCGATGAGGTAGACGCCATTTACCTCCAAGGCGTGCAATAATGTTATTTTAATCTTCAGAGATAAGGAGTCGATGAAATGGGGGAGGCAGGATATCTACGACGATGATACCCCTTCCTGCTCGAGGTTCGGTACTCCGACTATTCGTGCAGAAAGAACAAAAGAATGCATATTCGCGTGACCAGCCGCGTAGACTAAGGCTACATTCATGTCGTACTTCATTGTCGTATCCCTTTAACTTGAATAATTGAGGATTATACTGATTATTTAAAGACGAAAGCTATATAGTAATTTCAGGCACTACACGAGCCAAAGGGAAGAGAGGAATGGAGATGCAGTTCCTCAAAGCAAAGCAACCCCATTCGCTCCTCACACCACGCAGAGGTGCATTATCTCTTTATCTAAATCTTTTTTCTCACAATCAGTCGAAACTGCATTTCGGAATCAAGATTTGTATTGTCACCAGAAAACAGATTCAACTTGTCTGAAATCAATGCTCATTCAGCATGCTTATAGGGGTAGCATCTCTGTTTTTCTTTGCAATTTTGAATTATCTCTGGAGATAATAAACAACTGATTATTTTAAAAAGTTGGCTCGTTACAGCAGCGGCGAAGGAAGTAGAGAAGAGGGAGGAAGAACTGCCCCTCCGGAATGTTATCGACAGGACAACCGGGATCGATCTTATCAGCATAGGCAACACAATCCCACGGCACCCTTGTGTAGACCCATTACAGGTTCCATTTTTTAAGTATTCAAATTCATTAAGCGATACAGTCATGAGTGGGAGCTGAAATAGTAGGAAAGTTCAAGCTGATGTGTCATACAGTGAATAAATCCATTTGAGGGAGAGTTCAACAGCGACCCGTGGTCGAAACATTCACTACTCTTGAACAGGAGTACGAGCAATGGGGAAGGTACGGTCATGTATACTTTAGAACAGTCAAAGAACTGAACTTGTCAGGATGTTTTCAATGTTGTAAAATGTGTTTTATCACAATCATATTCCACGAACTTATTGAAAATGTTGTTATGCTCTGTCAAAGTTCAAAGGATGGATCAATAATTGCAGAGGAGACTTGGCCAAGGAACTAGAAAGACTGAATGTCAGGCTGGGAACAGTACGACGATTGATGGAGGTGATTAGAGTTTCATTTTCGATTGATTGAGTAATTCACTATTATCCATTGCTTTGCTCTCATAACGTGCATATTTAGAGATTTGAGTGTATGCAGCTACTGTAAAATCGACTTTATTGTGAACAATAGAGAGAAGCCATAGGATTTACATAAGGGACAAGAAGAGGAAAAGAAATTATCTACGATCGGTTATGCAAAGCTCTCATCACGGCCATCATATCTATACAAAATAGGATAATTTATGTTTTCAGAATCGCGATCGACTCCCGCAGTACAACTCGCAGTCATATCAACCATCTCCATGTGAAAGAAGGGAAGGGCGAGGGAGACACGTGGGAGAGGAGAGACGAGGGATAGGTTAGCAGCTCCTTCTTCAAGATTACTCAAAATAAAAATTCGCATACAAGTAGCATGCATTATGTTAGACTCTTGATGCCTTATGAGTGACGATCATTATTGTGGATACTTTGAGATTCAATGGGATCTGGATCGGAGAAGACGAAGATGAGAGGGAAGAAGATGCAGTAGAGATTTCTCGAAAAACATTTCCATTATTTCTTTCCATTGCTCCAGAATCATTGCATTCTAAATCTATATTGCCTCACTTTCCCAAATGCTTAGGGATATATTGATTATCTAGACGTTGTGTCAACAGTCACTAGTATATTCTTACAATTCGACTTCAAATGAGCTTTTACTCTGTACATTTCAATGTTCACTCGCCGTGTTCATACATCTCCCTGTACTCCTGCCCAGTGTTCTCTGATCTCAAGTTGTTCCTCCTCCTCGTCCCTTTCTCTTCCGATCTGTCAAAAAGTTCACTACCTCTACACTTGATTCAACAATGATGAACTTTGAATAATATCTCCATTTAAAATGTCATACATTCACGACGCATAAACAATTTATTTTTATAATAATGAGTACCTGCGGAACCACTCTCCAACTCCCCCTCTCACTCGGTGGTAGTGCGGGAATATCGATATCGTTTGTCCGACTTCTGAACTGGTTTGTTGTGGAATGAATGGCCAGTTGGTTCCTTTCCCCTCTCTCCTCTGTTCCCACTTATGCTCATTATGCTCAGGCATTCGAATTTAGAAGGAACACACAATTTTAAATTCATTTGGCACATCATTTGATAAAGATAGGGGCGCTTTCAAAACAAAAAAAGAGCGTTATGAGACAGACAATATGGTTCAAAGGCCCTCTTTGGAGCAATGAGGCATGACCACTGGGCATGACAGACTGGGTATAGCGGAACCATAAATGAGCTATGGGGGACGAGATATGCACAGTCAAAGGGGAAGATCTCAGCCTCTGGGGAGTGTTCATACTGTTTACTCCGTAGTTTTCCCGCGCGCGTGATGAAACATGAGTGAGAGAGGAAAGAGATCGGAAGGAAGAGTATTCACTCAAGCATCTGGTCACAACCTCTCAATCATTCTTGTGTCTTTCACTGCTGGCAGTCTCCTTTGCTTATTAACTTAGACACCGCAAGCTCCGCCCACTCGGCTCTGACACTTTCCCCCTCGAAAGCGAGATCAGGGGGCACAGGCTTCATTCGCAACCAAATCACTAGTTCAAAAATGAATTTGGAAGCTCTTTTCATCCTCTATCGAATGAGCCTCCGTGACCCTGGAAAATCCATCTCTAAGTAGGTCAGCATACAAGTTTTATAGAGCGACTTAGCCTAGAAAACTATAAAACTCGTATGCTGACCTACTGAGAAAAGGATTTTCCAGGGTCACGGAGGCTCATTCGATGGAGAATGAAAAGAGCTTCCAAATTCATTTTTGAACTAGTGATTTGGTGGCGAACTCATCATGTGTCTCTTCGATTTCGAAACGCGCATGGCTCGTGACTCTCTCCGCTTCCTCTCCTCCCTCTCCCTCCCCTCCCTCCACCCGTCTCTCACCCGGCGTGACTAGAGAGCACCCTAAATACGAGAAAGCCCCGTTTCTTTCTCCCTAGAGATCGGCGAAGCCCTATCCGATCGTTTCGAGAATTGAAAAGACAATGTAGAAATAGGCTCCGCCCCTCTTTCTCTCGTCTCGCTTTTTGGACCTTTCACGTTATGCTCGATTCACCCAGATTTTGGCCCATATCTTGACTCAAACATTAGATATCGACCTAATTCAAAAAGTATGATCCTATTCAGTCCCATAGGGACACATTAACCCCAGAAATAGGCCTGTGTGATGATTTCTGTCAACCACCTTGCGGACCCTATATTAACTCACTAATCTTTTCTCTACTAATTGACGATATTGTTACTATGCAGAATCTAAACTTGATTACCCCGTGCATTGAATCTTTTTTCTTGAGCGAATCCTTCGCTAATTTTCAGGTGCATTTGTCACTTCATCTTTTTACGAACCTTTGACGAACATGGAGAATGTTGCCATTGAGGTGAGTTAAAACGCATTGCTTCCTGTTTGCCCATTAACGATAAACGTCGTTATATTTATACTATTCGCGCATTGGTGTTATCTTAATCATCGGAAGATCCAGTTCAGGGAATTTCCCGATTCTGATGACAGATTCTCGGGGATAACTCAAGGATGAGATAGACAATGAGAATTGCAGAGAGTCGAAGAAGGAGAAGAAGCAGAGGGAGGAATCATGAAGAGAATGGAGAACCAATTGATGAAGAGATTGCAGACAAGGTTATTCAAATACCGAGAGTAGTGAGACAATGTCAATGATACAATGCAGATATATTAATGATTTTATTGTAGGAGAATTTCGCCGGTCCATGAATCAAGTGCTCAAGATTCGGTGAAGGACAATGATGAATATCAGGTCAATTAAGAGAAGCAGGCCATAATATTGTAATGGATCTCATCTGGAACCTGTCACATGACAATTGTTTAGCTATTTGGTCATGATAAGATACTTTACCATTCCTCTACGGATAGAAAGATCAACCGGGAATTTTTGTAGAAAAACGAAGCGAAGGACGACGAAGATGCGAAAGTGACGAGTGGAGATGAAGAGAGGAAGGAAGAAGATGATCGAGTGAGTGACCAGCTGAGTAGTGAGTGGAAAATGATGATCTGCCTGAATGCAAATCGATTTAGCATGACAATATTCAAGTTGTTTCAGATCGCTGCTGCAGACATATCGTTGCCAAGCACTTCTTCCCTTCAGGATACTACTCTCCCCTCCACAACTGTGAGTGAGAGGATCCTCCCTGGATACGTGACGGGACAATCGAGAACATCGATCGCTAGTGAAACTGAAATCATAGAAATGTTGATTTGTCACTAAAAAAATATGAAATCTAATTTACGGGAAATATTGTATAATTTTCTTTGAGACTTTATGTATGAGAGAGTTGAAACTGCAGGGAGACAAGGCAATGGACGAATCCATGGGGGAGATGAATGAACTGGGAAGAATCACGCCTCTTGAAGATGAAGAAGCAACTGATGGAAAGGAAGAGGAAGGGATAAGGAAAGGATCAGGGAGAATTATAGAGGTTAGTCTTATCGCACTTTCTTATTGCTCTGCTTATCGGTAAATTAGAAGGAAACACAGGTCGTATGTGTTGAACATGGATACGTGTTAGGAGAAGGAGGGGAGAAGGAGGGTGAGATAGTGGGAGAGGAAGATGATGGAGGGAAAGAAGTGAGGGAAGATATAGACGTAGAGTGAAACGTAGTGCTTCAGGAATCTACCGGCTTTGTCGATGAAGGAATAGATGATACCACTGAGGGAATGGTTGATAAGGACAAAGATGACGCCGGGACCTCGAGCAGCGTCGAAGTCGTCGTGGAGGAAATTGTGGATGAGGCGATAGAGGAGGAGAAAGAGGATGAGGTCAGTTGAGATTAATCAACCTTTTCCTGCACGAATTCATCACAGAAAGAAGATGATGATACCAGTGAAGAGAAAGATAAGAAGATGGACGAGACTACGGATGCGATAGAAGAGGTACTATTCGTAGTTTGAAAAGGGTGGGATTCGGAGTCGGAAAATGAATTACAGTTACAGTCGTATATTTTCCTTGGGCCTAGATATTCTTTCGAATAATTTCAAATTGTTTGGCAGAAAATCGAGAGTCGAGTTGATGAAGTAATGAGACTCCTCAAAGCAGGCTGGGTTGAGAAAGGCAACAAGGTAGACGAGGAGGTGAATTGAATAAGTCCTTTTTATTCTTTTGATATCTTTGAACGAATAATATGACCATTGATTCCAGCGGGAATTGGACGAGATCGATAGAGAGGCTGAAGAATTAGCGAATACTATGAGAGGAGAAGGAGGCGCAGATTTCCGAATAGTATGTGGAAGTTCATTTATTTTCTATTTTTCAAACGACGGATGTATTGGTAATCTTCTCCATCCAGGATGAGGAAGAGATGATGGAAAAGGAGGGAAATCGCGAGGAAGACAAGGGAACAATGGAGGGAGAGGCTAATGATAAGGTAAAGTACTCACGAATCTGTCGAAACATTGCTTAAAGAAGGAGTGTCAGCAAAGTTAAATTTTTGACGCTGTCATAACCATGACTTAGACAATCATCCAACGATCATAGCGCGAACTAAGTGTATAGGCAAAGGTCAATCGCATAGCTCAGTGGTAAAGCAGTCGCCGCGTATTCGGAAGGTTGCGGGTTCGAATCGAACAAGCTTTTGAAAAATCTTCTAAATATTTGAATTCCCGCACGTCCCTTCCCTTCAAGCCCTCCTTGGCATTCTGCCAACTAATGATAACTCGGTTCAAAATAGAGATACGCTTTTGAAATTTTCAGAATCTCTTATGGTTGTACAAAGGTCGGTCATGGTTATGACAACGTCAAAATTTCAACTTTGCTGACAGTCCTTCTTTAATAAACATCATCCAGGCAGTAATTGATGATCTGAATGATGAAGTGCTCGAAGGAAGTGAGAAAGTCGACCCGCCCGTGGAACAGAAAGAAGAGACGGTATGTGCAACAGAAGAATTCAGAAAATAACGCAAATTGGGGATAACGCAAATTTTTGTAGATGCAAGCTGAGGAAGAGGAGATTGAGACGGAGATGCCAATGAGTGAGACGGGAGGAGGAATCACAACTGGGAATGAAGAGACTGATGATGTTAGCAATTAAATCACCCACTTGATGAATTCCCTAGTTTCCTATTAATAACAACTACTGTGGGGTATGTCAATTGTCGACAATCATTAATTGTTCATGCTAGAATCTCATCGACCAACCCGAGGAGATCGTAGACGATGGCGGTGAAAAGAAAGGAGACGATAAGAGTCCAGAAGAGATCGAGACTCCTGAAGAAGTCGTAGAGAAGGAACAAGAAATGGTATGAGATACCAATCAAAGCCAATGTTTCAGTCATAATAATACTATTTTAAATGTGCTCTGAAGAGCAATGGAAACGTGATCTGTTCATTTTGTAGAAGCAGGAATCGACCCTTGCCGATGCACAATCAGATGGAATCCCAATCGCAGAAGTCGCTGATAATGATGCTACCTTGAAGGTGAGAAGGATAAGCGAACAAATAGCATTGTTTCCTAAGATTCATCTGCATATCTCATTTTCTGTGTACCATCAAATTGTGATCTTCAGAAAACCGGTGACGATGAGAAGAGCGATCCAATGATGGAAACAACTGAGGATTCGAGCGTGAAGACGGATGAGAAAGAGGTGAGAGAGATGAATGGAGAATGAAGGCAATGCACGTAAAATGACATTGAATGCATCCTTTGCCAATTTCAGAAGAATGAGGCAAACAACGACAACTCGACGAAGACAGTGAATGAGAGTACCATTCCAGCCAAGGAAGAGGGGCAGAATGAGGTTGGAAGAAATAAACAGAGTTATGAAAACCGCAGGTGTATGTAATTGACAAATTTCAGAAGTCTGAGAGTGCAGTGAAGGATTCGAATCCGATTGTGGAGAGTGAAGAGATAGCGTGGACGATGTCGTGTATCTGTGGAGTGAAGGAAGACAACGGAGAGAAAATGATCATGTGTGATATGTGCGAACTGTAAGTGCACATTAGTTCTATTTCTAAAAAATTTCAAACAGCTTTTAAAACTCGTGAAATTATCAGGCGATGGGAGCACGTGGATTGCATGTTCCCTCGAACGAAGAAAGCACCCAAGGGACGATATTACTGCCATATCTGCAAGCCACGACCGACGGAGCTCACTCCCAAAGAGGTAATCGGCCATTCTCCCTAGATCCTTGGGATACAAGAGACACGGAGGAATGTCCATTTTAAGGCGCGAGAGTATCAACATAAAATGATGAAGAAGAAGGAGAAGTGTGGATTAACGGAATGGAAGAAGAAGGAAATCAAAAAGACGGAAGAGGTATCCACTTGCATAATAAACTCCATAAATGATGTAAATCATTTCCAGAGAAGTCGGCGTGCTAAATCCAACACTGTGGACTCGAATTCGGAGGTGTCCACGCCGTATCTCAGAAGCACTAAGAAGGTGAGAAAGCAGACGATTGTACACTGGGGGGATGGCGCTCTTACAGTTTTCTTCACCATTCTTTCAACCGAGGGAATGGTGTCCAACGGAAAGGACGGGGGGGGGGGGGGTACGGAGAGACAGGCTTCGCTATTTTTCGTGTCTCTCCAGTTGCACTTTTCGCTGTCAATATATCTATTGATCTGTTTGCTACTTAAAAAATCGACCATCTACCCTTTCCTATGTCTATTTCCTTTATATTCATCTAATGAGATGAAATTGCTCCACCAAGCGTAGTCGACTGTAAAATCGCTTGACGTGGCTGCACCTTTTTTTTACTTTTTGAAAATGAGATGGATGAATTTAGGAAGATCACGAGAAGACGAGCAATGATGTCATCGAAGAAGTGAAGTCAATTGCTGACGATTCGAAGAAGGTAAATATTCAGAGAATGTTCAGATACTTTGATTTTCGTAATTGGACCTTTGGACCGTATTACTGCATCGATGTGATGTATTCATGTTTCAATTGTAGCAAAGCATAGCCAAAGAATATTTTCATATTTACATATGCTGTGATTTTTAGGGAAACATTGACTCGGGAATCGATGAGAGTACAAGGGATGACGTGGCTACCGAAGACGAAGGACCTAAGGTAAGTAATGGAAAACAACTGGATTAGAACATTATAGGAAGGGAGTTGTGATCACAACTTATTAATGGTTGAAGATGCAACTGTGGTAATGTATTGAATTATGTAAAATTGGATATCAACATATGATGAGCTGATAGGAATTTCTGTATTTCCACTCGAATAATTCTTATCTGATTAGTTTAAGATGCAAGGGAGAGTGACCAGAAGAAGCGTAAGATGTAGTAAGAGAGAAGAGAAGAAGAAGATCACCGAAGCTGCCAAGGAGACGGTCTGTAATAACATTTCGCTGTCAAAATGGAAATATGGGAGATTTTAGTCGAAAGAATGACACGAAAACTGATTCACGATAAACCGATAAATGAAAGAAACAGGATGCCGATCGAGCAATAAATGATTTTAGACGAGTGCTGCGACGAAAGATGATAAGAACACAGAAAGTGTGGCTGTAATTGAAGGAAATGGAGATGTGCGAAAAAAATTGAGAAATAAGGTGAGATACAGTTGATGAGTCATATGCACTCAATTATCTTCATAACCGAAATTTTCCAAACCATAAATGCAATTTAGTGTTGCTGTCATGACAGACGGTAAATACTTGTTATTGTAGAGCAAGGCGAAAGAGAAGAAGGAAACAATTTCTCCCCGAGAAGAATCGGAAGAGAGTGGTGGCAAAGATAATGGAAAGGTAAAATTACAGTGATTAGGTTGATGAATGACAACGTTTTAAGAAATTTCTTAAAAGCTTGGGTACTTATAATCGCTATCGGAATGTTTTGCAGATCACAATCTCGGCCAATAAAGATGAGGACAAATCTGGGTATGTGTTTGACCTCCAACTACAAATATTGCAATATTCATCGCAGAATGCATACCCAATAGCAGATTACTTAGGCGTCTCCAACGACAAATGACATTTATATCGATTCAGGAAGGTCGTAGTGAAGAGCTGTGAAGAGAGCGAAAATGAAGAAGAGGAAGATGAAGAGGAGGAGGAAAATGAAGAGAAAGAAGAGGATCTCAGTGCAGAACCAGTGAAAGAGAGAGAAGATAAAATTACTGCTGTGAGTTTAAATTAACTTATTCAAACAAGAGATAATGTGATTCTGTGGAATTGGATCATAATAAAATTAATCATTAAATATGCCATAATTGACCGATCACGGAATCAGTAATTTTAAATTTTCATGCGAGTCATCAATTTCAGACCGATCTGAAAAAAATCAAGAAATTCGGCGGGGAAGACGCAGATCTCATTCTGATGGCCAATCAACTCATGAAGTAAGTGATGCCAAATAGATAAACAATAGTTCAACCTCGAAAATTGAACGTGTGTTATTTCAGGGGCACGACACCTAGAAACAAGCGGGCCATCGAATCGAAGGAGGATCACGCCTCGGTGAGTGAAATTGGAATTAGAAGCATTAGGAGTTTGTGATGCAAACAACTATTTGGTCTAAAAGCGTCATGGATGAATTGCAGCCCGTGAAGTCAGAAGAACCCCCGAAGAAGATGACTCGCCTTTCTGCTTCTGCCTCTTCTGCAACCAAGGAGAATCCCCCATCTGAGGCTCAATCCTCAGCTGACAATTCCCAAGCCAGTACGAGCACTGCTAGAGGAGAGGAGAGTCAGCCAACGAGCACAGTAAACACGAGGAGGTCGACGAGAGCGAAGATGAGCACTCCAAGCAAGACTCTCTCAAGCACTCCATCGAAAGTGCAGCCAGTGAAAGAAGAATCGTCGAAGAAGTCGACTGTGAACACAACTCAGTCTACTCCATCTAACAGTGGGAGAGTGACTAGAAGCAGGAAGAATGGAGGAGGAACACCAAGACCAGATCGAACTGTTGTGGAGAAGGAAGTAACTGCACCATCTGCTAGTGAGAAGCCATCTACGAGTCAGCAGGCTAAGCCTCCCTTGGACACTTCCTCCCCTTCGACTTCGTCTGTAGAGAAGACACGCAAGAGACCCGTGAGAACACACTTCACTTACATTCTGCTTTTTCATCAATTTAAAACTTTTTCTATCAGAATACAACCTAATTGCAAAGTTCAAAAATGGAACACTAGATGCAGAACAATGTTTTGCTGCTTACAGATTTCGGAAGCGGGCTATGCAATCGCTCCGCTCGAAATGGATAAGAACTTCGCGATTCCTCCTAAGGTATCTTGCATGAGACTGCAGTATTGCTCACATAGAAATACATTGAGGGATGGGGAAAGTAGCGCGCTTAGATTAGCGACCTTGGACGAAACAGAAAACGACATGATCAATTTTCTCAATGATAATATTCTTTAATTAATTGACATTGAAGGGTGCATTCTGCTCGAAGATTATAGTGGCCGTACCCCAGTTCAAGGCTCTTCCGATCAGACTCCGCCCTTCTCTCGATCTTCCTCTTCCCGGCATCCCTTCCGTCTCTGCGGGTGAGTACACTGGGTAGAGGAGTGCGAAAAATACACATATCATGGTACCATTAGAAGTATTTCATAATTTTACAACTTTTGTGTATATCAAAATTGTATTGTAGCGGATGACTCCCTCTTCGTTGAAATGAACCAACTGGAGGTGGACGGTGAGTAATTATATTAAAATCAATATTATTGATGGAAAATACTAGAAACAGAATTTGTTTCGGGAAATCCATTTTTGAGAGTTATTTGGAAGATTTAAATAATAATATTCACTCGTGCAATTGCTATACTGGAATTGATACAATCATAATTAATACATCTGTAGATTTCTCCATGGTTGGCAAGCTCTCGGGTGCCATTTACTTCACTCCGCGGGAAGCTATTCAGGAGGTGGGGGATATGTGCTATGTGGTATTTATGATATCTATGAGCTGTCTGAGCTAAATACTTGAACACATTTCTGAGGAGAGGAGCGTACAACTATTGTATCGTCTGTAGACAAGGGTTGGCTATTCGATGTTGAGTTGTGATCTCGGAATCGATCTCCCTTCGCATCTTGCGAAATCCCAGGAGGGAAGAATTGCGATATCGCACTTCAATATCGAATAGCCAATCATACTGTACTACATACTGTTTATCATGACTGGATGATCCATTTTTGTTGCTTTAAATCGATATCTTTCGAACCTATCAACGATTAGTTAAATATCTAGAAGACGAGCGGGTGAACAGTACGATAGTATTCAAGATTACCAATGAATTCAATTCATGACTAAATTGCAGTCGATCGTTCAAATAGGATTCTACTATTATGTGTGGACGTCGAATTCTGGTCGATGGACGAGGTCTCATTTCGTGAGTGCGAAGGCAGAGAAGGGAAAACAGACCAGAATGCGATTTGTACTACAAATCGACAAATGTAAGCCATTCTCAATTCCATTACATCAATCAAGAAATCGAATTAGCCTCTAAGCCCTAAATATTGTTGTGCGCAGTTGATGGAAATTGCATTTCCCTTAGAGTATGAATATCATTCGTGTCTCACTCATTTAAATTCTTAAATAATTTCAGTTGTCTATTGCGAGGAATCCGGCAATTCTTTTGTTCTCAAGAACAATTCGCCCATTTTCGAGGAGAAAATCTCGGTTGTCGCAGTTGCGAGAGTAGATGAAAGACTGATGAGGAGCCAAGAATCCATTCTAGACTTCGACAAAAAGGTTTAGTTACTTCACATTCGATGCTCATCCAGAGCTAATATTGTTCTGACAAGGTCGATAAGTGTGAATACGTTTTCTCTTTCTAATCAATAATTCATTCCAGAATGCTTCTGATCAGACCAAGAGAAGTAGACAATGAGGTCAGGGGGAGTTGAAGGGCACGGAGAAGAAATGAGAGGGTAAGAGGGTGAGAATGAGGCAGCAGGATCTTCTCTATTTCTCCCCTCGAATGACGAAAATCCATTTTGTAAAAGTCATATTTTTGCATCTATCGGTACAAGATTAGATTTACTTAGCGTTATCTACATATTAGTTACATTTCCGAATATTACGGCTTCTTGAACTCGCAATAGATTTTTTTTATTTTTGTTCATAGTTGTTATTCCTGATAAAACGTTGTTTTTTGCTCTTTTAAAGTTGACACATACAATGATAAAAATATATACAATAGCATGTACATGCAAAGTTATGTCGTGGAGAGTTCCTTCTCCGAGAGTTTACAAAATCGTTGGCAAATGTTTACAAATGAGTATGATCAGACTTGCATCCATCCCTGTCCATTCGGAAAGTGAATTATTGATCCATACTTATCCCCGATCAATAGTTCAATTTCAGAAGGGATTCCATCTCTTCGCTGTCGAGATTCCATCTGAATACACTGATTGGATACAGTCACACTATCGAATTGACCTGATCGATGTGGTATTGCAGGATTAGATCGCTGTCGATTCGAATCAATGAGCCGTTTGCGTCTGTGGAAAATGTAAAGTGCATTACGAGAATTCACGACGTACCTCTCATCAGCAGAGTTTTCGCCTTTACTTTAACTGCTTTTTTGATAAGCTTACGAATTGATTTTTCCCGTATGTCACCTCGAGGCATGGTGAACCTGGAAAGAGTAAAATCTTTCTTCCTGTTTGTTTATAAATTGTAACCTGTACACAGTGGGTAGATTGGTAACTTTGAAGGAAATGAATGAGGGAGTGTAGATCAAGTAGCTGGGAGATCTAGATCTCGGATGGTTCTGGCTCTCGAATCCTAGAGGTTGAGCAGAAGGAAAGCCAAGATTACAAGGTCGTTGGTCTGACAAAGAGAGTAACTTCATGGAAAGGAAAAAATAAAACCTGTTCGCGCAAAATTTGAGTTTCCATACGGGAAGTTTGACATGGCGGAGGATGGAAGAAGTGATGGAGAATGGAAGGGAAGAATGCTGGTGCAATCAGAGCAAAAAGGAATAGAAACTCTGAATCATCAAGCATTCTAGCGACATTTTCCCGAATTCCACAATCAAAGAACGTCACTCAGAAAGAGGAAAGACAGCGCAAGGAAAGCACACTAATATTAATGAATATGCCGATAATAAAAAATCAATTAGTGAAAAATCACGTCTCCATAACATTCGAAGGAGTGTCCCTTCTCTTCCCTTCCTTCATTCATTCTCCTTCTTCTTCCCTCGCTCGGTCGAATGGTCTCTCTCGCCTCGACTCTCATCGAATACCACGAGGAGATCAAGAAGGGAAAGAAATGGGACTGGCGACCCACAGGAGGATTCGAACCCCACAAGCACAGGAAACTTCCCAAGGGACACCCTCTCTCGTGAGTCACCCTACCCTCATCCACATCACTCCTTCTGAATGTAGTGAAGAAGTCTATCAACAGTTGTGGGCCTACTACACCTATCTACTCGATCGATACAGGGAGCGTAAGGAGGTACCGTACCTCGGAGAAACTGAGCTCAGTTCACGATTACAGAATCGCTGGTTCCTCTACCCAGGGTGGATACTGTATGTGCTCGATGCAGCAAAGAAGGTAAGGGTTGTGGGAAGCTGCTGAGAACAAAACGGTGTTTGTATCACGCATTTGCTGAACTTGCAGGTATCCTACTGCTGATCCTACTCTGGTGGAGATCGAACTGGAGAAAGAGCCTATCAAGTTCTTCGGAAACATCTACGCCTCTGTGAGAATCGCAGTCTGCTCCATTCTCTATTCCTCTTCTCTCTCAGTTCTCTGATCTCGTGGTCAAGCAAGTTTCCTTCTCTGGGGAAGGGAAGACACTCAAGATGCATCATTGGCCTGAGAAGGGAAGGTCTGTCTATCTGGGAAACATCGTCAATCGGTGAGTTATCCTCCTTCTCGTAGTCTATGATTCTGGGTATGCAGGGGATTCCACAACGTCGAGACACTGCTTCGTTCTACTGCAGAAGTGCCTGTGGCCTGACAAGGTTTGGGTTGTATCTATGCTAGATGAAAACTCACATCATAATTTTACCCGGTGCATTACCCTCTACTTGCACTCTTAGGTGACGATCTTGCGTGGTCAGGAAGAGACTCGAACATTCAATCGGAACGGAGAATTCATGGATGAATTGATCGAGAGATGGAGACCCCACAGTAAGAATCAGGCGAGTATTCCATCCATCGATCCAATAACCCTTCTCCCTTCAGATGGAATCTTTCTTCTGCAAGGACGTCAAGTCGATCGATGATCTTCGCATCAACTCTCAGCTCAATAAATTCACCGATAACTTCCCCAGTGAGCTTTCCTTTCCTATGTCCTCATTCGAAATCTTGAGTGCCCTTCTTTCAGATCCCTGCATTTCCATCTACAATCTCGCAAACGAAGTCTTCGATCTCCTTCCTCTCGCTGCTCTCTACGGGAAGAATCCAACTGATCGTCAGTCCTTCTCACCCTTCTCCCAAGGAAGAAAAGGGTTATCAGATCTCCGCGTGTTGTGTGTCTCTTCAGGAATCTCCGAACAACTTCGTTCTCTAGACGACATCTGTCTTTTCTTGAGACGATATTAAATTCCTACAGACATTCTCCATCGGTCTTCTTCCCTTTCCTTCAATCGACGATCCCTTGCTAATCACCATAAATTCCTGCCATCAGATCTACAGAACAACCGAAGTCGACCCGGGAAATGTCAGTGACATTCATGATTATACTGACTATTTTGATTTCATAAAGCCTATGGTGTTTTCTTCTCCTCCAACTAATATTCTCCCTCTCAGCCTGTATTGGCGGTGGTCGTATTTGGAGATTTCGTAATGGACAAGGAGACTGGCAAGAAGATATTCGAGTACAAGAGAAACGTCAGTTCAGTATGTCTGTTCTCATGCCAGTATTTGATGTTCAGATCTATGGTCAGATGCCCAATAACGTCAACGAGAAGAGATACAACGAGGTGCATAGACTACGGAATAATACATACTGCCCCAATCTGCGGTTTTTTTATCTACGATAATCATGGCGTTTCAGAAGATCGGAGCGGAGGAAGTGTTGATGGAGAGGAAGAAGAGTGCGGATGATTACGTGCCCCAGATATGGCAGAGTCCATGAGAAGATCAGAAGATCCCATCCTGTCGTCCAATCACACAAAACAAACTTCTACGGTGCACAACTATGATAAATTCGAATGATGTGTTTGAGTCGTCTTCCACCACACACCAAAACAGCGAAACAATGATGATTCACCCTTGGGGGCTTGAAGATAGGACCATATTTTGGTTGCTGAGCTATTCTTGACTCATCCGATTGTCTTCTTCTCTTCGACTGAAAGTGAGAGATCACTCTGGATTGAGAGACTCTTCTGAGCATTTGGCGTAGTCTCACTTCTCTTCTCGTATCCAGGGACCATCACGAAATCGGCAGAATTTCCCCTACAAAAAGAGGCGAATCTCAAGAGACCGCCCCTTATTTTCGAGTGAGAAGACACTGTGGAAGGAATGGTTACCTCGTCTAACTACTGGCTCCTTGCGGGTGAGAAATACGGTTTACCAGTTGATAGATGAACTTTTACTCAATCGAACTGATAGGAGTAACCTGAATGTGATCATATCATTCTCAGCCCTCGTGTTCTCCTCTCTCTGTCTCGTCCATGGCAAAGACGACAAAGACAAGACGATCTCCATCAAGTATGAGTACATGGTAGGTTAATCTGAGTCCATCTCGCTCCTCGGTATTCCTCCCTCTCTCTCTCTCATCTCAGAAACACTCCGTCAATCCAACTCGCAACGAGAACGACCTCCAGAAGTGCGCCCTCGACACTAACAAGAACAACGACAAACTCGCCAGCACTTTCACGTATGATAATACCGTATTCATCCGTTTCTACTGACAATTAACTTTCCAGATGCAAAGAGGTCACGTACACCCTCACGGACACCCCTCCCTGCAATGGACGCGAGTCCGAGAATGACCCCGGGGTTCGTTACCTTCAATTTACCGTAACTTTGGTGTACGGTATGATTGCAGAAGCCGAAGGCGCAGCAGTGCTCCCCATCGACTCCCCAGCAGTGCTACCAGCCTGCATCCGGCTCATTCGTCAATGCATTCTCTCGATGGACGAACCTCAAGTAGGGGAGGATTTGCCGATATGGCTAGATTCAAGGCAACTATTGTTCCGAGAAAGACTGCTCGGTATGAAGAGTTCACTGATTCTCTGGATATCACAACGATCGATACTATGAATAAGGGCATGAAAGTCTCGGGATTCTGGGGTCCTAGTCGCCCATGGGTACGCTTTCGAGTGGGACGTTTCACTTAAGGGGATTGAGTGATATTGGAAGAGAAGTATCCAGGGTGATGGGGAAAGTCGCGCAAACAGATTTACTCGATCCGTAGAAGTCCGTACCACCAAAACACGAGACGAAAAAGAGCCTGCCACGGGATGGAATACTGTGCTTGAACGAGCAATTCCCAAGTCTTCTAATTGAGGCCGTACGATATCTCGTGGAAGTGCGATGGGAAAGACGAATTCTGCTGTGGATTCGAATGCTGCAAGAAGAGAAGCACGAAACACATCTGGATGTGAGTGGAAAGAGATGATCTTTTCCCTGTATTCTCCCCCCCCCTGTTCCTTCATCTCCCTCCCTCTTCAGCATCGTCCTCGTCGTTCTGGCCGTCCTCATCGGCATTCCCTGTCTCGTTCTGGGCATCTGCTGCTGCTTCTGCGGTCTCTTCGCCAAGGTGACCACCATGTGTTGTCCCTGAATGCTCTCCACCCATCTCAACTATCATACAGTTGTCTTATCGTAACCTCTTCACATAATATTGGCTGCCACAAGTGCCTTGAAGTGGATGGATATAGTCTCCAATCAGTGATACTCGCTTCTTCTGTATTCAATTTGGCTAGTGTATCAATAAAATGTCCTTGGAAGATGACTTGATCGTTGCAAAAGATCTAAGGCCTATCATGGGTGGGAAGAACGAGAATCCGTTGCAGTGCATGTCTGCTGCGGGCAAGGGAGGAGATGGACAGAGCAGAACTGCTGTCCAAGACTACAAACCAGACCCCGTAAGTGGAGGGCAAGCACCAGGGTTATCTTCTCTTCACTTCATACCATCAGAGTGTGCAGTGCTGAGGAGTTCGAATGAGAGGAGTAATTCTCTTCATTCCAGAATATCGCTCAGTCTCAGTCGTCCTTCAACGCCCCTCCTCATCCCTACTACTAATGCCTGCAGATACTCGACAACAAACGAATCGTGATCCAGATGCAATTTACTTCCTGTTGATAAATCCTTTCTGCTCATTGATCCTCTCTTCCCTTGACTCACATCTCCTTTACCCGAAACTCCGTTTCCCTCTATTGTTTCTCCCTCGGTTGTCAATGGCATTTGAAGTAGGAGCTGATCATAGCTTCACCATGTCTCCCCTCTCCACGCACTATCTCGTCGACTGATGAGAGTGAGAGAGAGGGATGAACTGAGAGACTTTTCTAGTGGGAGGTAAATTCCGCCCGGTTCAACCGTGGTTACAGAAACTGGGGGAGGGGGCCATAAAAGACTTTTCCTCATTCGAGTGCCTCTCACTTATCCCGACATGTTGTCTACAAGCCTCTTTCTTATGCTGGGTGAGATCATCTAATCATGATTATTCGGTAGGCCATGATTATTCGGCAACTCCTGTCTTTCCAGCCTTGATCTCTGCCGTATCGTGCAAAGTGACTGTGAATGGGAAGGAGACGACTGCGACGTTCAAATACGAGTACCTGGTGTGTACTGACTCTCAAGTAGAGTAATAATTTTCCCTCCAGAACCATTCAGTGACCCCCACTCGCAACGAAGGAGACATCCAGACGTGTCTGAAGAATGGAATGAAGGACGGAACTACATTCATCAATTCCATCAAGTAAGCTCATTCCTGTTCATCTGGGATGAAACAAGTAGTGATTAGCAAGTGAAGCTCTAGAGAAAGGCGCCCGATGATGATACGATATTGTACTTATTCTATTCAGCTGCAAGCAGGTCACGTACTCATTCGGTGCCACTGCTCCATGTGCTAATGGGCAAGCTTCGACCAAGGACCCCGGGGTGAGAATCCCACCATTCATTCAGTTCTCACTCCGCCAACCAAGTTCTTTATCTTGTAACTGAGAAATCCCTCTTTCAGAGCCCTCAGGCGATGAGTTGCTCCTCCACTGGGAAGAGTCAGACATGCTATCAGATGTCCTCGTCGACCTTCACCAACGCCTTCAGCACCTACACTGGCGCCACGAAGTAAGCCACGCACTGCGAGACCTCTTTGAGTCCGATGAACCCAAAGAGGACGTATCCTTTTCTTGTCTTATTTTCCCTCTTTCTCCTCGTCGGGCATTATACCGTTGCCTGGCAGTTGTGAGTCAGAATGAAGGGAAGGGAGAAAGGAAGGCAGTGGTGGGTGATCCCAAGGAGGGACCGAATAGAAAAGAGGGGGGGGGGGGTGAAACACGATGGACCTTGTAAACTGCCGGTGCCTGATAGGAAGAGATCCATGCTGATCCCATATCAATCTCTCAGGCCGAATTCGATCTCCTGGCAGTGCACGGGGAAGGACGAGTTCTGCTGTGGATTCGAATGCTGCAAGAAGAGAAGCACCAAGTGGATCTGGATGTGAGTGACGAGCATGAAGATAGAGTTATGCCATCTACAACCACATGATCTCCATCTACCTAAATGATATCCCTATCCTTCCCCATTGCAGTCTGGTGGTGGTTCTCCTTCTCGTCTTCGTGGGTCTTCCCTGCATTGGACTCGCCATCTGCTGCTGCTTCTGTGGACTATTCGCCAAGGTTGATCCCAGTGAAGAGCAACGATTCCCCCCTCAGTTTCCATAATGGACGAAAAATAGCGCCATACTTTACTTTCTATCAGAACGAATAACTGAATTCAGTGCATGTCGATGGTGTGCAAGAAGGGTTCTTCCCCTCCTCCTCAGAACAATCAAGTCCAAGACTACAGGATCGAACCGGTAGAGAATTATGTTCGTGCATAATTATCATACTTGAGAGTAAGGCAATTCCAAATGACTCCTTTCAGCGCTTCAACAACGGATCGTACAACACCCCTCCCCGTGCCATGTACTGAGCACCATGCATCCAGATACACATGCACCTACTCTCCTCTCCTGTCCCAGTCTACTATACTCCCTTCCAAGACATTGTAGCGCATCTGTTCCTGTGATAAAGAAATGTATTCCATAGAAATGTCGATTATCAGTGAGATTGAGGGGGAGGAGGAGATGCACCTCGAATTCCTTTCCCTTCGGAAAGCCAATCTAGTTGCTATAGTCTATAGATCACACTAGTTTTTTGGGCGCCTGATTTTTTTAGAGCCGGCTTCTCAAAAGTATGTGATAATTCGAAAGAAAAAACCCCGAAAATCGGTACAAATAAATATGATAAATATGGAGACCCTAGATGATACATTCGATTTCCCTTTATGAGCACTACACAATACTCAATTTGATTCCAGATTTGGTACATTGTTCACTATGACGTGAGTTCTTTGGCCTCTCATTATTCCCGCCTTGCTAGATATTTCTCCCCTCATCTCGTATGTAGCATGTTTGTTGCGTCCACTATTCTCTAACCATGGGTCAATTTATTCTCTCGCGAGAAGTCTCCCCAATTCTCTCTTTTTCTGCAATTTTTGTTTGCGTTTCAAGCGGACTGCGTAAACAATATTCAACTCATAGGAGAAAAAATAGCCTTTTTCATGCACGTCATATTTATTTTAATGTTGATTGCGATCGGAAATGCCTGTCCTGTAGACTCTTATTGTGAAGCTTTTGCAATATTCGTAGTGAAAATTGAGTGAGAAGAGGAATACAGGGAAGATTCCATTCACTTTCCCTTTCGAAAGCAATTCTGAATAACAGATCATTGCCCAATCATTGTGAGCTTTGCCATCTCGAATTCCCCCTCTTCCGTTCCCCTCCTCCACCCATCTAGCATCTTCACGAGTTCAACAAACATACAGTTTCAAAACAGTTTCTTTCCATTCTCTTCGACTGCTTGTTCGTATTCTCCACTGGCTATTTAACCAGGAAGCTTCTCCACCCGTTCGTTCACTCATCTTCATTTTCCCCCCATCCTCCCCTCGATCGTCGATGAATCTCCGACTGCTCCTTCTCCTCCTTCTCTTCGTCATATATTCAATCGATGCAAAGGCAAGTCTCAACTGTGTTCATGTCTCAATAAAGTGTACAGGAAAAGAAGAAGATTCTGATTATCAATCCGCACATCGGCCACTTCCACGTCAGATTCATGACGGAGATGGCCAACACGCTGCACGCTGCCGGATACGATGTTGTGAGTCGATGAATAGTTATTCTCAATCCATTACGCTGAAGATGCTGATTGTACGATCGGCGTAGCATAAACAACGATCCGTGCCATTCAGACGATGGTTGATTCCCTGGCCTTTACCAACTTCAACGTCGTCGAGAAGTCAGCTGGTATCAAGGTGAGAGAGGGGAGAATGGGATACGATCTGATCCTCCCCTTGTAGTCCACCATCGGACAGAATCCCGCTGCTCTCACTATCCAGGAGAACGGAGATTCGTCCGAATCTGGTCTCGCTGCTTTCTGGGATGATCTCCCTGGAAAGAAACAGGTAAGTAAATGGAGGAATCCACGAGAATGAGTTTATTGCAATTCGAAGGTCTCTTTGGCTTCTATCGCCAAACCATTTCCTATAGCCGAGTGATGTCAGTGCAATGTGAAGGTGAATGAGTACCCAGTGAGCAGCCCTTTCATTCAATTCGTTTAGCTACTCTCAACGCCACTAACCTACTGAATCAGTTGAACGAAGCGAAATTTGATCTCGCCATCACTGAGTTGTTCGACTTCTGCGGTGTGGGTAGGCCACTCCCCCCCCCCCCCAGCCTCCTTAGTTCTTCTTCAGGACTCCTCCATCTATTGAAGCCATCGAGGACGATTCTTGCCAGCTCCATCCCACTCCATGAATCTCTGGCGGAATTACTCGGTCTCCCCAAGACATTCGATGTCGTCCCCAGTACGTTCATCATAGATTGATTCTATCTCAATCCCCTCTTCAGCCAAGTTCTCCATGTCGACTCTCCCCGTGCATCGAGATGCCTTCAGTCCCTTCGATCTCCGTTCTTTTATCCAGAATACTCTTTCATCTGCTCTCTTCGGCCAGTTAGTCTTTCTTCTCTCTTCTTCTCATCATGGTGATTATCAGAACGATGTTCGGATTCCTTGAATCGAATGAAACGGCGATTTTCGAGAGATTCTATAGGGAAAAGAACTACACCGATTCATTCCCTGGCATCAAGGTTAGATAGATTCCAAAAGGCTTTAATTTAATTCAGAGTTGCAGGAACTGCTGAAGAACGCCCACTCTTTGCTGGAAAACGTGCATCCTCTGTTAGATTTAAATAAACCCACGTTATCTTCGATCATTCCAATCGGAGGAGCCGCTGTTCCGAATAAGAACTCTCCTCTCAGCAAAGAGGTAGACAACTATTGGTAGACAACTTGACATTGGTAGACAGGTGGGCAACTACACTTATTGTGATGCTTTCGAGTGGATTGGTTGCCTCACTTTCGATAATTCGATGGATTCAGGAAAGAGGAGTGTATGAATCGATAATCTCGATAATGGAAGAGGAGAAGGTCAAGGGGAAGAAGATCGTTCTCGTGTCTTTCGGGACTGTGATGGATCCAAAGACGATGAAGGAAGAGACGAAGAAGTGAGATTAGCCATATTCCATCCCTGACATTTTCCTTCAGGAATTTGATGAGTGCATTCGAATCAGTGGATGAGGCAGTCTTCTTCTGGAAAGTCAACTCATCTCGCTTTTTCTCTTCTGATTTCCTTCCTCCAGTCAACGTGAAGAACTACTCTTGGTTGCCTCAGAACTCTCTTCTGGGTGAGATGCATCTTCCTTTCGATTTTTCATTGTTCTTCTTCAGCATCAGGTAAAGTGGATCTCTTCATCTCCCATATGGGAATCGGCTCGATGACAGAAGCGGCGTACAGGCAAGTCCCTTCTTCAATCTCCTCTATTCCTTCCATTCCAGTGGAGTCTCTCTCGTGTCCATACCGATCTTTGTGGATCAACATTACAATTATGTTTGTGCAAGAAGGCTGGTTAGTCCATATTTCGTTCCCTCTCCCATTGGGCGACGTGCACAGGGCATTGCGAGATTCGTGGACAAGACGAGCCTGAGAACTTCCCCTGACTCCCTCATCGAAGCTGTCCGAGAAGCACTGACCGATAAGTAAGATATTTATGTAATATGTAGTAGTATTGCCTACTTTCAGCGATGAAATGAAGAAGAATTCAATGCGACTGAAGAAAAAACTGGAAGCTCATGGAAATCAGACCCAAGTCATGCTGAACCATGTGAGATCAATTGAACGTTTCCGCTCTCATTATTGGCAATAATAATGTCATAAACAGGTGAAGTTTATTCTCTCCCTGGATGAAGATGAGACTCCATTGGCATTCGGCCATCATCACAGTGGATTCAGTCTACCCCTCAGCCTCAAATCACTCGCCCACCTTGCACCCTATTTCATGGTATTTCCATTCCACGCAATGACCACGAGAGATGCATTGCAGGTTCCCATTTGTCTCGTCTTCTCCTTCATCTTCATCGGAATCCTCGTCTCTCTCTGGTCTCTATTCCGTCTTTCTTTCTCTTCTGAGTATCGTCGAGGATTCGAATTCGATCGACCTTGCCTCTACTTCATTTCCATCTCATGGTCTTCTATCTTTTTCTACTACTTCTTCTTCGCTTTTGGTTATCCCTCTCTTCTCAATCAAATCGATCTTCTCTCAAAGAGTCTTCCTTTCCTTATCTCTCTCCTCGTAGTACTGACTTCCCTATTCATTTATACTCCCATTTCGTCTGTCTTCTCTTTCCTTCTTCGATGTTCTCGATGGATTCTCTTCTATATTTTTGTCTTCACTTCTTCTCTTCTTATCGCTTTCTCTCTTGTCTGCCTCGGCATCCATTTTAACTGGTATAACCTTCATGAGCACGATTGGTAAACATGAATGCTAAAAGTTGTCTCTTGATTTTGTAATTGTAATAAAAATGCACCATCAAAACGTTCAATATTTTATAAGTTCACGATAGACCTGTTATTTCGAGTAACTCGTCACTCACGAGTGAAAATGATTAAATTACTCGCGAAACAATAGCACTCGCGAGCGTCTTTGCTCAAAATACTCGAGAGCAAAAACAACTCGCGAGTGTTTTCGTTCAAAACACTCGCGATCAAAACAACAACTCGCGAGTGTCACTCGCGAGTTAATTTATCCCCTTTTTCGCTTGTCCTGAGTGTTGATCGGTATCTTCTCAATGATAGAGTGGGTTCAATAACACTTTCGAACAATGACACTCGCGAGTGTCCCCTCAGAACAAAGGCACTCGCGAGTGCCTTTCATTCGCGAGTCATTTTCCACTTTTCACTCGCGAGTCGCCGGTCAAAACGAGTGTGGACGAAAATGACTCATCGAGTGCGAGTGCTCGACGAGTGAAACTCGAGCAAACAGGACTAGTTCACGAGAAGGAGCCATACGCATACCGTATCTCAACGTAGCAAACGAAAGAAAAGACACTATCACTCATATGTCGAAAACGGTGAATACCGCTGATAACTTCTTTTCGCGAAACAATTTTCCTCAAAAAAACACTATCCGAACTGCAAATTTAATTTGCGACCCTGAATATCAAGCAAGGTTACGATACAGCTCGAGAATGCCTCCGGACGTTTTCCTTTTCCTTATGTCGTACACTCTTCTCTCTCTCTTCTCCTTGATAGGTGCTTCCCATCTCTCTCTCTCTCTTTCACCGACCCAATCGGTACTTAGCTACTTTCTCACTAACTTTACTGTCCCTTGTTTTTCTTATTCACATTTGAATTCATCTGTTATCCATAATGACCAATCCCCGCCCCCCTCCACCTAAGCGTTCGCTTGTTGAATTGTCCCCGTCTTCCTCCCGAGACGAGACTGAGCCTGCGGCTGCCCTCGATCCGAGTGCTCTCATCCATGATATTGGCAAGTACATGGAACCTCTCGATGCCTCGCAGAAGGATGGTTCCCTCTACTGTCTGTTGGGCACTTGTGTCCTCCACCTGCGAGACATCTTGGCTAGATCGACTCAGTTGTTCGAGGATGCCATAGAGAGAGACAAGAGAGAGCGCTCGGTCGTTGTGCAGGGACTCCCCGAGTCCAGTGCGTCGAAGGCCAGTGAGAGAGTAGCGGATGACTTGGCCAATGTCACCGCTATGCTTGATCAGCTGGAGCATGCCCCGGCTACGGTCTTCCGAATGGGTGTGAAGTCGGCCTCTCGCCCTCGCCTCCTTAAGGTTATGTTCCATTGTCGCACAGCCCAGATGTCCTTCCTCGCTAAGTCTCGTTCCATCCGCCCCCAATTCCCCACTGTCCATGTCCGCCCCTCCCTCACGAAGGAAGAACGAGAGCACTCCTACCAACTGCGGCAGAAGAGACGGGAACTCAATAGTCAAGGAAATGATTACGTCATCTATGCGGGAAAGCTGATCATGAGAAGTGAATTGGATGCCACGAAGAGACAGCTCCGCCCCGCTCGTTCCCAGTCCAGACCCAATCACTCTCACACTTCCGTTGCCACTTCCTCTGATAAGTCCTTCTTCCCCTCCGTTCCCTCCCTCCTCGGTCCCCAGTCTACTCCCCTCACTACCCGTACCCCAAACTAGTTCAGCCCGAGTTAGCGACGACCACCCTATCATGCCACTATTATAATATCCGATCACTCGTCAATAAGCTCGATGCTTTCCGTTCTTTCCTTATGATCACCCAGCCAGATGTCGTTTTCCTGACTGAGACTTGGTTATCCAACAAAATCCCATCGTCTCTTATTATTGGATCCCTACCGTATACCATTACTCGACGTGATAGATCCTCCCGCGGTGGCGGTACCTGTGTCATACTCCGTGATTACCTCTCGTTCTCTACAATATCACTTCCCTCTGCCGAACACGAGATTACATGTATCGATCTATTTCACTCGAGTGCCTACATTAGACTATGTCTAGTCTACCGTCCTCCCAGCTACTCCCCTTTCATGACCGATTCTCTAATTACTTGCCTATCCGATATTCACGCATCGTCCCCACACCCAATCGTTATTTCCGGTGATTTCAACTCTGACTCCCTTTCTGCCATTCCTACTCCCATTGATCGTCTATTCCGTGACGTCATCATTTCTGCTGACTTGTGTCATTTTAACATGTTACCTACGCGCGGCTCTAAATGTATCGATTGGGTCTTAGGTAGTGATCCCACCTTAGTCTCGGCCATTTCTGTCATTCCTCCTTTTCCTTCATGCGATCACTCTGGTCTGTCCTTCTCTCTTTCATCCTCTCAACTCCCCTCTCATCCTCCTTTGATTCATGACTTCTCCCGCGTCGACTATACTGCTTTATCCAACCATCTCCTATCTATTGACTGGCTATCCTTATTCCGTGACTGTCCTGATATCGATTCCTTATATCATCAATTCTCCTCCACTATTCGCTCAGCTATCGATATATTTGTCCCTTACCGTACCCCTCGTCCTCCCTCTCTCTCTTATCCAAGCCACATTGTCCGCCTAATTAAACATCGTGATCAGTTATTTGCTAAGATTCATATCCCAACTGTGAGAACCCTTTTTGACCAATGTAGTAAGAAATTACTTTCCGAGATAGACAAATGGACGCGTTACTCCACCCGTAAAATATTAGCTCGTTCCAAAGATTTGTATCGCCACATTTCTTCCCTCACTAAACCTAAGCTATCCATTCCTGAAATAGTCTCACCTGATAATGTACCAGTATTTGACAGTCTCTCTAAGTCTAATTTACTTGCCTCTGAAGTCGCTTCTCATTTCACCATAGATGATGGTCTTCTCCCCCCTCTCTCCTCCTTACCCATCCCTCCCTCACTCTCTCTATTCACTCTCTTCCCTCATGAAGTTTATAAATCATTACGCAAACTGTCACCCTCTTGTTCCACCGGTTATGATGGTATTCCTCAGATTATATTTTCTAGATGTGCGTATGCTCTCTCCACCCCCTTAGCGGATATCTATAATCTCAGTCTTATTTCCGGGACTGTCCCATCAGCCTGGAAACACTCCCTTATTACTCCCATTCCTAAACCAGGAAAAGATAGCAAACTACCCTCCTCATACAGACCCATCTCTATCATTTCCCCTGCTTTCAAGACTATGGAGCGTCTCATCAAAGACCACCTCAATAGTCACCTTTCTCGCTTCAATATCCTCCCTTCTAACCAACATGGCTTCCGTTCTGGTGCTAGTGTTATCACAAATCTACTTACTTGTCAAAATGATTGGACCACTTCTCATTCACGTAAGCTCATAACTGACGTAGTATATATTGATTTCACTCGTGCTTTCGATGTTGTTCCTTACCCTAAATTGCTCTCCCGATTATCTCATTACGGTATTCATGGTAATCTATTATCTTGGCTTTCTTCATTTCTATCCGACCGCACTTTCTCCGTTCGATTGTCCTCCGTGACTAGTGACCCCTTCCAAATTATATCCGGTGTACCACAAGGCAGTGTGCTAGGACCCATCCTATTCTCCATCTATCTAGCTGATCTCTCTCGAACCTTACCCAAATTTCATAACGTATCCGTTCAATGTTATGCTGATGATGTCAAATTATATGTATCATATAATAAGTCAACCAAATCGGCCATCACATCTGAATTTCAATCAGCACTTGACTGTCTCTTTGAATGGACCCAACTCAACCAATTGTCTCTATCTGCTTCTAAATGCTCTCATCTTCGTATAGGCTCCAAACAATCCTCCCCTCGCTACAATATTAACTCCAATCAGTTACCCCTCGAGAATAACGTTCGTGATCTAGGAGTGCAAGTCCGCTCTGACCTCAAAAATTCTTGTTCTATTAAAACCCGTGCCCAGAAAGCGACCTCTAAGTTATTCCTTCTCCTCAAAGCCCTCCCTTTCAACTGTCCCACCATCCTTATTCGCAGTTACAAAGCCTATGTCCTCCCCCTCCTTGACTTTGCATCTCCCTTTTGGAATCCTCACTATATATCTGACATTGAGACTCTTGAAAAGGTACAACATATTTTTACCCGACAAGTATTTTATCGTTGTTTCCCCTCCCCTTCATATCCTCTTTCTCTTCCGTCTTATTCTGATCGCATGAAAACTCTTGGCCTGCGCTCGCTTACTGAGAGGAGAGTCATAGGAGATCTTTGTATGACTCATATGATTATGACTGGTTCCAATATCATTCCTCGTTCTTCCTTCTATGTTTACAAACCCCAACGAGACCGAACCTCTTCCTTCGGTATCAACATTGAACTGACAACGAGCTCCGCCAGATTCCATTCTTTTCCTGTAAGAACCTCCCGATGGTATTCTCAACTTCCCGATGTCATTCGCACTGCCCCTAACATCCGAGTATTTAAGAATCGATTGGAGAACCACCCCATAGTTGCTGACCTCTCTCACCCTCAATGACTCAGGAGAGTCCCCCCACCTGCAATCGCTAATTACAGTACGTGCTAATCGCCTTGGCAATGTGCGTGCGCCGCGCTGCGCGGCGGCGCGCGGCTTACGCGGATTGATTTTGCGGGATGAATATTATTTTTCACGATTCGAACCTATTATTTTCGAATTCTCCGTTAAATTTCCCATCGGAAGGAGTATTCATTCATATTTTTAAAGATATATTTATATTTATAAATCAATATTTTGAATGCGGAATTTCTGCAACCTACCGTAATCTCACTTTACGATAGCGACAGTATCGCAAATTGGGATTATGGTAGGTTGCAGCATTACAGAATTCAAAATATTGATTTCTTTTTCTAAAAATATGAATGAATAGTCCTTCCGATGCGAAATTTTACGGAGAATTCGAAAATAATAGGTTCGAATCGTGAAAACAATATTCTTTCCGCAAAATCAATCCGTGCAAGCCGCGCTCCGCCGCGCAGCGCCGCGCACGCACATGACCAAGGCGATTAGCACGTACTGTATTTATGTCTTCATGGTATCGTCGCGCCCCGGGCGTAGATAAATTATTAATTATTATTATGTCGATGCTCCGGGGGCCGTGCGGTGGCCTATTTTTAGTGTGACCACAATTATTCTGGTTGCTATGTTCTGTCAATTCCGAGAAGCCGGCTAAAAGACGGACGGGGTGACGGCTGTCTGCCACAGACTATATTGTTGATTCATGCAATCGCCTATGGGCTTACATGTAGGTATTAACAAGTGTAGTCAACGCAAGTGACGTCCCCTTATCACAAGACGCGCCAAACTCAATTTCGTGTTCATTTGTGCAGTAAACCCAACATGTACGCTAATGCTACTCAGTGCTCTTCCGTTTTCCTCGTGTGAGATAAAGGCAACGTATTTATAACAATGAATTTAGACAACCACTCACGTAAATGTTCCGAAATGTTTCGTTATTTCCGCATCTCGGTTCTTCTCTGATATCAGAATACAGTATTCATAACTATTATTCATTGTGATCTAACAGATTTAAATTGTAAGCGAATCTTTCCTTGTAACCTTCAAAAATTTATCCAATTTTTAAATGGATGTTTTCCAATTGCTCTGTGATAATGGTTTACTTCATTATGTCTCTTTTATACATTTTTTTCAAGTATATGTTCGATGCCGATAAACTTCCGAACTCATAACATTCTAAAGATGGGCGATGGACAAGGGAAATCGAATGAAAGCGATCAATTGAAGAGACGACACGAAGAAGGAAGAAAACATGGAGATGATCGGAGAGAGGAAAGGAGAAGCGATGGCAGCAGGTGAGTCAGTTGATTCCTCCCTCTCTTCATCCCACATGGCCTGATTGTACAGTATATTGTAGAGACGACCACTCTTCCTCTCGCCACCATCACAGTTCACACCGAAAGAGATCAATCGATAATCAAGAGGACGAGAACAGAGAGGGAAAAGAGAAGAAACACTCGAAGAGATCCAAAAAGGAGAGGTACGGTAGATGAAATGGTACTATGCAAATAGTGAGAAAGACTGACTCTGTTTACAAAATGAGCGGACTACGACGGCGAAATGCACTTAATACGATGAAAAAAGGTTCATTGTAAAATAGTTGGATCATCTTGTGTTATTGCAGCGAGGAGAAAGAGCATAAGAAGAAGAGGAAGAAGAAGAGATCGAGGTCGAAAAGCCACCGTGATTCCCCTGCCAATCCTCCCACTCACTTGCCCCTCTCCACCAATCAACCTACTGACTCAATTTCATCCAACAATCAACCCTCTGAATCGAAACCCTCCGTCGAAGGAAACATCGAAGATAGACTCGCCAATTACGGATACATAGCTACGGCCAATATTGGAAAGGGTAGGATTTGTTAGTTCCCATGTTTTTCATATTCACGCGAAGTGTTGTATTCAAAGGAGGGACAATAGTTGCATAGCAACAGCTACTGAACCGTTCTCATAACCCATATAATCCTATGATATTTAAAAATACAATATACTTTTTGGAAATTCATCGAAATTTTTGATATCGATGAGACTGATATAACTCGATTTCAGAAGCTCCTTCTGCTTCTCATCAACACACTCATCACAGAATGGGAAGAGGAGAGGAACGCTACTTCAAGTGAGTAGTCATCTTTGATCTTTGATCCTTCATTTGTATTTCTTCAGTATCATTTTTTGGTTGTCCGGGTGAAGAACTAGTTAAATCCCACTAATGTCGTACATTCACAACATGAGAATTCGAATTCCTTTCAATTAGATATTTTCTGCTCTTTCCCTTTTTCACGCTTCCTCTGTTACAGTACCCCCGACGGAAGAGTACTTGCTCAGCCAATCGATCCGTCAACTGAGCATCGTCGCACATTCCCCTCGAAGAACACTGGATCGGGGGTTAAGAAGCGAGTCGAGGGGCCGCCAGGAAAGCGAAGGCGCAGTGATAAATATTGTAGTGAGTTCCATTGAGGATATCGTATAAGAGTAATATTTATGTTTTGGTCGCACTGGAACTAGAGTAGCTGATTGTAGTTGGAGGTTCGTCGTCTGAGGACGAAGGCAACAACTACCCGATCATGGGATTCGTACCAATGAAGAAAGAAAGGTACGGGATCTCCAGTGGATTTATCATTCTTTCTTGTTTCATCTCAACATAACTCAATCATCATCAACCCTTCCTTTTCAGATCTCCTTCTCGTTCCCCGATGCCAGATGGAACTGAGAGAGAAGCAACTCCTCCTCCTCCCCATTCCCGTCTCTTCGTCCCTCCTCCTTTCGCTACTTCAGTCGCCCCTCTCTTCCCACTCCCCTCCTCATCCTCCTCACTCCTTCCTGCTCATATTCCCTCGCTCCTCTCTCTTCACTTCCCCACTGCTCCTTCAATCCTTGGGAAGACTAAGGTCCACCATGATCGTCCTCCTCCTCCGAAGGTCGATGAAATCATTGCTGCGATGAAGGATGATCAATATATCCTTCGCAATACGATTAAGAAGAAGGTACGATGGTTCAATCGTGAACTTTTTGTGCACAGTTTAGCGAGTCGAAAATGTCGAAACGGTATAGTATCTCTGCGAGTCGAATGCGCGCAATTTAAAAAAAAAGTGCGCCTTATCACAATCAAAAAAGATAGACTACGCTAATGAAACGCATCCTTAGGTGTCCGACGAAGTGATTACGATTTCTGATGATGAGGAGGAAAAGAAAAGGATCGCAGAAGAAAAGAATCAGCCGAAGGTATGCAGTTGAATAGCTATTCATTCAATTGCAGTTGCCAGGATTCTTTTTTAATTTGTATTTTGAAGTCTCCCAATAAGAGAAGAATCGAATTCGCCGTTGGAACTCCCGGGTATTCTTTGGAGAAGAGTATGGCGTCCACCACTGGAGAAGTTGCACATGAAGAGGAAGAGGGACAGGATGCAGTTCCGACTCCTCATGATGATGACCTACCCGATGAGAGGGAGGAGGAGGCAGCAGTCGAGGAAGAGGAGCGACAAGTGAGAAAATCTATATCTCTCAATCTCTTTATTTTAAAATTTCACTCTCATTTACATATAAGAGAAAGTTCAGATTTAAAAACCCTACATAAAGTCCTTACGACGTTTCCAAATCAGAACCCATCTACGTTCGCAGAGTGCATTGCTCGCTGTTCCTTATTTCGCAATAAAAGGTGCCCACATATTCTTTTCCAGGTGAACATCTCTACGTCGATAACTCGACACTCCAACGAAAATATTAACCATCTCGGTGAACCCAGGTACGGTAATAATGTTTTATGCGTTGGTTGGAAAACATTACAAATTATGACAATACTCCTATTAATTAAACAAAATTATGAAATTGATTAATTTAACTAGTAGATAATGCATGCGTTTTTCATCTTATTGATTCTCCCGTATTCACAGGGTACGTAATGCTGTCCGTAACTCCGTTGCTGATGTGCGCCACGAGTCGTACGATAGGACAAATATGTGTTCAGTGAGCAAATTATTTTTTCTTAACTAGTGTATCACTTATGTGAGGGCGCGAGCAGATCAGAATGGTCGGGATCGGCACAGTAAAACATTGTCGATTCTCTATTATATGTGTTTTGGGGTAATTGAATGTTCTGAAAACGATGGAGACACTCATTGCGTCGAGAGCGAGTCTCGACAGATTCTTAGGCAAACGCCCTCATATTCAATTAGATGACATCATTGTTTTGGTGTATCTGTAGCAATAATTTGGTACTTTTAACGCGTTCGCTTGCAGTTCTCTTCTCTTTTCAACCGATTCATCTCAACTCGATCTGAAATGAACAATCAGACTCTCCCCAAGTGAGTAGTCTCCCCATTTGGATAGACCTACTTTTGAGAGTTGCCGTAGAATCTGTAGAATGAAGTTGTAGAATGTGTAGTCCGTGGATCTTTTTTCTCCTATTACTGGGAAGTTACGATAATATTTGTTTAGCTTTTATTCCTAATTATTCATTTCTTCCATCATAGATTGTTTTTCAGTCGCCCCACTTTGCTGCATCCAGGTGTCCAAGGATCGAAGCTGGTCATCGATCTCTGTGAGTAGTTTAGTTCTTCGATCCACCTCTTCCCCTACCCTAATCTCGTACTCACGGTATAATTATCCCAATCAAAAACTGAAATTTGTCTTTAAATTTGCGATTTCACAGTTCTTGATATAAAATTCTCGCAGGGAGTGGGGAGACTGTGGTGGAGGGGCAGGATGGCAGGGAGACGGGATTCACGTTCCTCAGCGGTCAGAGAGAATCTATTTTAATATTTCGCTCCATCTCTCTCTCTCTATATAATGAAGCATGGGATTGGAAGAGAATCATAAGTAATCTAATGATCATCGAAATTGAATACTTATTTTTTTGAGATCTCACCTTCACTCAGCGGTGTGATACGTCCTTCCGAGTGTGCTTTGGTGGAGAGAGCAGACTCCCTCCTGCCGTGTACTACGATACTCAATCGAGAAGTGAGTGATAGAGGTAGATCTGAACTGGGAAAGGTTAAAGTCACACGATTGCTCAAACATGCATCATATTGTCTGGCGAAAGAGTTCGCGAGATGGTTAGACCAATATATCACAGCCAATCAATAATTGTTGCAGCATCCGGCGAGGAGCCTGATTTCGGTGGAGCGAGTAAGTTCTTTTAAAAATTCATAGTGTCTTGATTGTTCATATTTTAATTCGCATTTTCGAAGCGCGATTAAAGTCTAAAAAGCGGTGTTTATCCCAATTGTCGGTTTCCCCATGTAGTCAGATTTCAAATGTCTCGGGCATCTCTGCCGACGAAGTAGAATGGAAGATATACAGATGCAATCATCGACGCAGTCGAGAGAGATTGGCAGCGATCCAAGAGATTCCACGAGTGGGAGAGAGAGGGAAACGGTGAGTGTTACTGATCAATTTTTCTCATCATCTCTTTATAGAAACTTAAAAAATATAATACTCGGATTTTTTCCATATATGGTTGTAGCAATTGTAATATATTGTAAGATTGTAGCAAGATAATCTGACCTAAAATACGGAATAGTAAGAACATTAATTTTGTCGTTGATTGCTATACGAACAAAACGAAACAAAAGGTAAGCAAATCCCGTTGTTTGGGCTATAATGTAGCCAGTACTGAATAATTCAGAGCGATCAATTGATGTCTCTACATCTCGAGCATTAATTGATGGGACAATTCAAATGTCCTAACTTCAGCCATCAATCACGACGTGCCTTGTACTTCGGATTCCTCGGAGTGGAGGGAGGAACGAAAGAAAAAGAGGAGGGAACAGAAGGAGAAGTCAGGAGAATGGGAGGATAGGGAATGGGAAGGAGAGGAGAAGGAGAAGAAGAGGGAGGAGCAAAGGGTGAGTGGATACGAGATGAGGATAGAAGTATGGGGTTAGAATGAGAAACATCATTTTTGATTTTTTTATAGAAAGAAGAGTCTGACAGAGAGTTGTTCGATCTCTTGGAGAAGCACATGAAGAAGAAAGGAAGAGAGGAGGAACAATCCAATGGTACGGTAGAACATCGATTGTCTATTTGTGAATTGATATATCGTTCTTTCTCTCTCTTTTGGTATAGATTAAGAAATTGAGATTCCGTGCTATCTAGATTAATCGCTCTCTAATTGCGTGTTACCGTACTCCGGTTACAGGCCTTCGGAATATGGCTGCTGCCCTGCTGAAGAAAGCGGACGAGATGGAGGCGGAGGAGGCAAGGAGAGCAAAGATGGAGCAGAGAAAGAGTCAGAACCTGTTTGAGTCAAGTAAAGCTTCTGTGCAGTTCCAGTCATATTTGTATGAGCCATACGACATTTAAAAAACTTTTTCAATCGCATTTCAGACGAGCGACGAGCTTTCTATGAGAAGAGAGAAAAGAGAAGAAGAGCTGAGGATGAGGGAGAGAAAAAGAATATCGAGGAGGAGCAGAGGAAAGTAGAAGAGCACTTGGGAAAAGAAGAGGAGCAGAGGGCAAATGAGAAGAGAGTGGTTAGTAACCATCATACTCCAATTCAATCTCGATAACCAATTCGGTATTTTTACCAAAATTGATGTTATTTACATTTGTTTTGTAAGAAGAAATAATGATTGTTTCAGGAAGTAAAACACGGGAGTGAATTACGACCCGAACCTTTCGTTAGATCACCGGAGTGGCCAAAGGTTAGCTTTCGTCAGTTATGAAATAAGATGCAATCATTGTTTTCGATACATTAATTTATCATCTCTATATATTATCTCTTACAACTCAGACGACATTCGAGCAGAACTGCCGGACGATTATCTGTGTGAGGAAGACCAAGGATCAGAATGGGAAAGAAGGAGGACTCACGGAAAGAACTCTCAAGCTGTACTTCGAACGGTGCGTGGTCCCCACAGTCGGTAAACGTACGAAGATCTAGTTGTTGAATATATTTGTCGAATGTAGTTTGTTGATTTTCCTTGTTTACATTACGGAGTCGCATGCAGACGTCTGTGATCTTGAAGTTCTCTAATACTTTCGATCACAATTTATTTGCAGTCACGCGGAGCTCGATGAGATTAGAATGAAGACGACTCAACTCCGCCAAATTGCTTTTATTCGACTGAAAAAACGCGCTGAGGTTAGATTAAATGTAGTTACACTTATTAGTTAATAGTAGTGCGAAATGTGCCCTCCTAGATCTGTTTGCTGGTTTTTGTGATTGCCTTCAGGGGGACTTTTTAAAAATAGTAATTTAGCTTCCTTCTTGCTCGAGTACGAACTGTTTAGGTGTCGCCATTACTGCAGATGACTCACTTTGTCGATGGAATGGAATTGGCTCTCACGACGTACCTCAGAAAACCTAAAGTCCCTTCATAACGAATATCGCACATGTGATCTGTTATTCATCTTTCATACGTAAAAACAAATCACACCTAATATATTAGTTTTTCATAATCTTATATTAGTATTTTTCTAATTGCAGTCTCGATCATTGTTTGCTTAGAAGGGAAAGAATCTAGACTTCGTATGTCACTTTTGTTGTCCTTCCTTTTGCAGTCCTCTACTTCATTTAGGCGACATGTCTACCGAATCACAATTCCAGATAACGACCTTCGTTGTGCTGTATTATATTGCTCCTTTGCAGTGTGTCTTCTATCTACAGGGTCAATAATTTTCCTTTCTAACCACTTTACCGGTTATGTCCAACGCTTTACACCTTGCACTGTTAACTTTGCTGTTTTGAACTCAATAAATAGTTGCAATTAAAGGTATTCTCGTTTCACCATTTTAATTTAGATTTCAATGGCGATTTAATAAATTGAGTACACACAATATTTTGAGGAAGGAAGGAAAGGGCCAAAAAAAGAAGAGTGCACAACAAAGAGTATGTTCGAGAGTTCAAGTCAACTCAAATCTTGGATTTCCCGAGTAAAATAATTTCAACCGTTGTGATGGGCATGCAGATGATCAGCGACCAATGGATTCTCCCCCAACTACACTCTGGCACAGTGATATCCATCGGTGAACCCGAAGAGTCGAGCATTTCGAGGAAATGAGAGGGACAAAGGGAACCGTGGTTACTGCAGCTTAGGCCGAAAGAGGAAGCTCTTCCTCCTTATTCTCTTGAGATCTGATCATTCATCTCGAAAGTTTCCTTCCATGAAGTATCTCTTCATTTCACTCGGTAAGATCATTTCGTGTGCACATGCTGTACAATATCACGCCTTTCACGAGAGATTCGAGCTGAGACACGGAATGGGAAGACAATCTGAAATTTGGTTCTGACCAGTTTTGAGCACCTTGAAGCATGCCTGACAGTGTTCCAAAGTATTATTTTGCATACCTCAGTTTCAAGCTCCCGGCATCAGGTCGAAGATCGGCACCTCCTCCTTTCACTGCGATTATCTCATTTGTCGTGCAAGATAATCGAAATTTGCACTCTGAGAGACCTCCACTCATTTTTCGAGCTCTATCGATCCATGTAAACCATTTTCCCTGGAAGTCAATTTTAACCGTGCTACATTCATTGTTGATTTTCTCGAAAATGTAGGCAAAGGTGCAGCTCAAAATTTCACATCGCATGCAGCGTATCAAGAGCTCTCGAATGAATGGCTTGCGCAAAAAATACCATCTCATTGGTGTGACTTAGGCCCATTTTACTTTTCCTTATCATTTGAACTTTATTTTCAACAGAATAATTCACTCTCACACCGCTCTCATTGGAGAATGCGGTCAAGAATGATCAATTACTCTTAAATTGTCTGTTGAAAATAAAGTTCAAATGATAAGGAAAATTAAAATGGGCCTAAGTCACACCAATGAGATGGTATTTTTTGCGCAAGCTATTCATTCGAGAGCTCTTGATACACTGCATGCGATGTGAAATTTTGAGCTGCGCCTACATTTTCGAGAAAATCAACAATGAATGTAGCACAATTAAAATTGACTTTCAGAGAAAATGGTTTAGATGAATCGATAGAGCTCGAAAAATGAGTGGGGGTCACTCAGAGTGCAAATTTCGATTATCTTACACGACAAATGAGATAATCGCAGTGAAAGGAGGAAGTGCCGATCTCCGACCTGATGCTGGGTGCTTGAAAATGAAGTATGCAAAATAAGACTTTGGGGGACTACTAGGAATACCTCAAGGTGCCCAAAACTAGTCAGAACCAATTTCAAGATTTGCTTTCCATTCCCAAGAATTGCGATTCTAGCTCGATTCTCTCATGAAAGGCGTGATATGGTGTTCAGTCCTCGTCTCTCCCGTTTCGTGCACCGTTCGCAGCAGGAGTGGGGGAAGTAGAGGAGGAGGAGGAGGAAGTGGAGGATGGGGACCACCCATTCTATACTTGGTAGGGTCATATTCATCTATATGTATACGTAGTGGATGTTCGAAATCCGTAACACGTGCAGTAATCCTTTTAAACGGAGAAAAAATAGAGGTATCTTCTTAAACAATCTCTCAGAACAACTCTGCTTCTCCAACTCGGAATGAGTCAGACGTGCAGAATTGCCTGCAGAATGCGAAGAGGAATGCAGAAGAACTCGCCTCTTCCATCCTGTGATACTAAATTACTCACTTTTATTCGCATACAAAAATGTCGAAAAGAGAATCAGTAGTTAGAGTTTTAATCCTTGGAATGGGTATTACTTTTGAATTATCTGAGGTGCAAGGAAGTGTCGTACTCGTTCGCCTTATCTTCTCTCTGCAGTTCTCCCCTGATGGAGAGCAGAGATCGCAGTGTGAGACCATTGATTTCATCCATTAAGAGATGGGAAGAGTGACGCATTTGTTATCGACCAACTTCCTTCGTTCAGAGCCCGCAGGCAATGGTGTGCGGGTCGAACAGTTCCGCTGTCTGCTATCAGACCACTTCCGAGACATTCGTCAATGCATTCGCCCAGTACACGAGCCTTCTCAAGTTAATTATTGGGGATATCTAGTATCTTCATAGAGGTATAGAAAGTAGAATGATAGGAAAAAAGTTGCAGTTCCTCTCTAGTCATCATGAGACACCGATTTTGACAATAATGAGCAGGGATTGAATAACATTCGAATTCTGTTGAAATGTTTATGAAATAGGTAAATCAGTGTCTCTTCTCAGACCGTATGTGATGACGTGGAAGTGCACGGGGAAGAATCAGTTCTGCTGTGGATTCGAATGCTGCACGACGAAGAAAGAGACGAAGTGGATTTGGATGTCAGTTTTCATCCTCATTCTTCACTGATTCTCTCTTTCATTCAGTCTCGTCATCGTCCTCGTCTTCATCGTCGTTCTCCCCACTCTCGCCATTCTCTTCTACTGCGTGTACACTAAGGTACGATGAGAAAGATACCGTGCCCCTCATCTAATCATAACGGCATTAAGAACAAGGCGAAGCATGGCCCCTCGCAGACTCGTCAGAACACCTTTTGATTTGCCAGTTTCCTCAGCCAACAATTCATTGCATTCTTATCGGGAATATATTGAATGCAATTTTCACTCTAATTTTCCTTCTTTTATTTCCTTCCATTCCTTTCGTTCAAAACTTCACCAATGCCTCTCCTCTTCTAGTCAAATTCGGATTTTGTAGGATTGATATCTGAAAGGACGAACGATCCTCCTGTTGAATAAAAAATATTTAAAAAAAGCTATTTGCAGTAACATAATTATTCTCTCCTTGAAATTATTACAAAATCGTTTTATTTCGATCCAGATCACATTTACAATCGTCGGTCCAGAGTAGAAATCGATTGAGAGAAAGTAGGGGATGAATATTTGAGTGTTCACTGGTGATATGACCGGGTCGTAAGCTTTTCTGTGATGGGTATAACAGGAAATCGAACTGAGAAAGAAGAAAATCGATAGAGAAATCAATGATCGAAAGACGGAGAGAAACTGAGGCAGCGAATTGAGTGAAAGGGCTTGAGAAGAAGGGGAAAATGGCATAAAGTGAGACCTAAAACGAACTCGTGAGTGAACCCATTGAGAATCTAGCGAGTAGAGAGATAATGAGATACGAGCAGTGAAATCACTCTCCAGTTCACATTCACTCTCGATAGGAGATTTGAGAGGAAATGAGGAAGGGAGGAGGGAGGGGGGAGGGAGGGGGGAGGGAGGGGAGGAGGTATTCTATCCCTCGTCGATCTCAAGGAAGGCATCGTCAGGCTGCATCTGCTTGCAGTATTGGAATAGGATCCTCTGATAGTATTCTCGAGGAGTGAGAGTCCGAGCTGTCGAACACCTCAAGAGAAACGTCCAATTTTGCTTCTAGGATATTTGCAATAGCCTTTGATCAATAGAATATCATCCCGAAAATTAATTAGTTACCTGCTGGTGTTCAGATCAAGTGACTCCATACTCGCGAGAGCCCTTTCTGATGCTATCGAGAGAGTTCGAGGATGCTCGATCCACTACAATTATAGAGATAGTCTGGTTAAAAAGCGTTTCATGAAATATCAAATATCATTACGCGTATGTGCATGCTTTTTATTACAATCTCGTTGGACTCTACTGTACTCGTACTCGTTGGACTGAACCTTGAAGTAGTAGATGTCAGGAGGGACGAAGGGACGACCGCCGATCCAGTTGAGATCTGGCTGACGACCATTGATGAGACAGTCGAGTAGATACTCCTGAGAGAATGTTTTAGTAGAAATAAAATATATAACAGTGCGTAATGTTGATGATAAGCAGAAAAAGGGTAAACCTCTGGTAATTGGGCGAGTTTGTTCAGTTGTTCTGGTGTGAGCCCGTAGTTCTTCTGGAGGAATGCGACGTATCCGAAGACCTCCCCCAGATGAACCACCTGAGACTTTATCCATTAATTTACTTACTTCATGATTATTACTAAACAATTTGGTATCTTGTAATTAAAGAAGTCGGAATTGGGCTAAACAGATAGTCAAACGCACCTTTCCACCGATTGTCATGAACCTCCTGCCCAGTGTTCGCCCGTAGAAGTGAATATCACGAATGTACTCACTACCGACCAGATCTGAAGAAAATTCATTCATTCCGTACACGAATGACAGTAATGTCAAGCAAGCTATTAATGTGCACGTCAATTTCCCTTCTTGCCCATCATGAAATCATCTTTTCTTGTAAGGCAGAATTGATTAATTCCTTCGTTCAGTCGTAACAACGGATGGTCAAGTATTGAAGTTATCCATACTCTTCTTCCCTCAACTCACCGATGCACATGGTGGTGATGATCAATCCGAGGACGATATACGCGAGAGTTGCAGGGAAGAAATCGACGTTCATCGGGACGATGTCGCCAAATCCTGCAGAGAGAGGCTTATTACGATGGAAGAAGCCACAAGAGTTCATGAACTTCCATACCCTATCAAAAACAACAGGATATTGAAGGATAGGTTGTCTGAATCTTTCTTAATTGTTAAGTTGCCCAATATTGCAAAATATGATTGGTTTTCCATTCATTTGGGAGAGGAAAGAGTACCGATGGTAGTGACAGTGACGAAGCAGAAGTAGAAAGCATCGAAGAACGTCCACGAATCCTCCCAATATCGGATGAAGTATGCACCACCAGCCACGTACCCTCAAGAGAGAGGATTGCATTAGTCATTGTTTACTCGTGTCCCATTCGACTTATCCTTGTGAATATATTAATGATTGGGAAATGTATTTTTTCTAGGATGTGTCTGAGAAACTACCGTACCGAGCATGATGAAGAGCACGAAAAGGACGGATACTCTCTTCTCGTTGTGTTCTCGATCCGCCGCCTCCGATTCAGTCTCCTCCTCCTGCACAATCAACTTTTGATATCATTTCCATTTTTTGCAACTTCATACTTCACCAATGAAGCAAATTAGGCCATGAATGTTTCTATTCCCTAATCTCATCACTCATATTTTCTCTTCTTCTCACTTCATCATCATCGTCATCATCATAATTGATGTCATCCTCTCTCCTCTCTTCTCCATGGGACAATCGATCTCCATTCGGGAGGCCTGTCTCGGAGGGGGCGACTGTGTGGATCTCGGAGATGTCTGCAAACATTCTCATATTACGATTGCTTCTTCTACCACATTCTCATCTGATTGTGCATGTTATAGATAGCACTACTCTATCATACAACCAACCATCGTTAGTGAATCTGAAAGATAAAGCAAAGGATACCGTCGAAAGTGCCTGCATCGCTGGAGTTCTCGTGTGGAATATTGGCTGCAGCTGCCTGTGCTGCAGCTCGTTTTGCAGCCTGAGTACAATGAATCGGATCATTCTAACAGCATCCCAATCTCGTTTCCGACCCACTCTCACCTTCTTATACAATTTCTGCTGCTTCTTCAGAATGTCGATCGTCTTGATCGGATCCTGAAAAATAGTCCTAAATAACAGCACATCACAGGATCACAGGGTTAAATGTGCATTAGGTTTTATTAGATCGCAAACAGTACTTAGTCGATATCAACCATTCTTTGATAGCTACAGTTAATGCAGTGGGGTATTAGAGGGTGACCACGACAGTGTTAAGTACAGTAAGCCGCACCTTCTCAGCCTTCTCCTTCTTAACCTTGATTCCTTCGTTCTTCAATCGACGACGACGCCACCAACAACAGCAGCAGAAGAAGGCCTGAGAGAGAAGGGAGATCACTCTATCCACTAGAAAGTTTTTAAATTCAATTAAAGATCGAATTTGCTATGGTGTCTGCCTAATATTCTCAAAACTGATTATTCAAGAGCCAAATACGAATATAAAACTATGGGATATAATGGGAAGTGTGATACCTTGATGCACTTGCCAGTCTTCCTCCAGCACGCAGTCATCATTCGTCTGTACACATTGTGTACGAAGATGATCCCACCTAAGAAGTCATCATCATTCATTTCAATGACTGTAAAAGAGCTCGTTTTCAACACCGCTATTTCAAACGTTCTCATCTGTAAATGGAAGTGCGCACCCCGGTGCTCACTCTTCGAATTGATGTTTATCTTTAGGATAATTTCATTGATGCAGGCGATAATATACGACCAAAAAATGAATTTTATATGATAGAAAGTAAATAAGCACGATGTAAAGGGGACTGACCCGAAAGGAATCTGCCCATATCTGCGATAGTGACGAGAATTAGAGGAATTCCGAAGAGAGCATAGAAGATTATTACTATTCGCCCCTCATCAGTACGAGGAACGATGTGACCGTAACCTGAAATGGAATTGAGAACTGATGATGATGCACGAAGTCTAGTCAGATAGACAATACGAGGGAGTATTCAGAACTTTGAGATAATTATCTCGAGAATAATTTCATGCGAAGGAGACTCAATCATGAATGTGCCGCATTTCGCGCAGAGCCGAATCACTTCGAATTGGATTTGTTTTAAGCATATTTTTGTGGTTCTTCGAATAGGTGATGAGGCACCCTTTCCTGTCTACTCTATCTCGATTTCTCATCTGCCTTCTTTATCTATCCTCTTTCTTTTTTGTTCCCGAGGGAGGGCCAAGAAACGGAAAGTGATGAAGAAAAGTGGAGAGAGGCAAGGGCCAATTGAGTGTGTGAACGAGATTGAGAAGAGCAAGAGAGAGAAAAAGAGGAAGAGGAAGAGCTGCAAGTGGCATAGATCAGAAGCCCGATTAAGTGCATTTTATCGATTCACCGAGGACTTTGAGGGTCTCAAAGAAGAAGAACGAACACCGTATGTCAACCGAATAAAGTTCAACATTTTTTTGGTGCAGTCGAATTACGAAACACTCTTCCTATAGAATTACGTTTCTATGGCATCATAAATTCTTACAATTAGAGGATTGCCGCGGGGGTTGATTGCACTCCTGCGTAGTCACAGAGCAACTACAGAGCCTACACTCTACTCCTATTTTGTTTGTATGATAGATGAGTTCATACGAGAAATGGTAATTGAATTTTGAAATATCATCTGGTATCTGTGACCAATTAACCTCTGATTGAGTGCCATTTCATCCCGAAATCCCCATATAACCCGTTTACATAAGTATTCCTTACCGATGGTAGTGATTGCAGTCCAGGAGAAAAAGATACTACTGCCGAAGGACCACTTCACAGGACCGTCCCCTTCAATTGATCAATTCTCAATTTTTGAGATATCAAGCCGTTAGTTCCATTCGATTTTTTACATTTATCTAGAAAAAAGATAACGAGAATCTTCAACTAGTCTACCATCGATGATGTCATCAGGAGTCATGTAGTTCTTGGTGTAATCGAAGAAGACTCCTCGGATCACATCATTCATACTGAAAGAGTCACTTGTTTAATATCGATTTTCATCGATTCACCGGATAGTCTGAATTACCGTGCATGGACTATGTTCGAACCTGTTGTGCGCAACGGCTGAAAATTCCTCCGCAGAAGACCCGTTCTGCGTCATATTCCAGAGGATCGAAATTGCGTCCTCCTGCAAGAGTGATGTTCACTAGAATCGAAACTGCTTTGAGAAGAGGCCCACCTTAGTCTGGAACATCTTCATATGGGATTGATTGCGAAGATCTAACTCATTCGGTTTCTCGTACTGAAATGAATGTCAAATCTCCCGAGATTAATGTTAAGTAATTATTTGTGATAATCAGTAATTTATCAATCTTCACGTCATAGCTTGAATGGACAGCTGAATTAGTTCTTGCTAATTATAGATTGAGAGTAGCTTACATGGTGGAATATGGCAGCTCCTAGAATAGTGTAGGCAGCGGAGAGAAGAACGAGACCGACGTGAGGAACAACGATGCGCACATTCTGAGAAGATCAATGATTTCTTATTTAGAGACACAATATTTTCAGTTTTTCACTTGAAGCACAACGAGCTCTTCCCAATTGGATATTCTTGTTTGCTTTCTTCTTTCTTCTTGCTCTCTTACGAACAACGTGGGCACGTGAGCTTTTTCTAATAAGTTCCCTACAGATTCTCTCCTATCCAATCCATCCTTCCCGCATGCCTCCTTCCTCTTTCTTGTTTTTGCTTGGACCACTCATCATTCCCTCTGGCCTCAGCATATCTTTCAACACCCTTTATCTGGGGGCGCGTCTGCCGACCCTTCTCCCCCTCCCCTCCCCCCTCTCCCCCTCTCTCCCCTGCCTTTCTCTTCCCCTTGCCCCTCATTCACGAGTTGAGCAGTTCGGTTCCCAGGAGAAAAGTGAGTATGGGAATCAAGAGGGCGTCTCTTCTTCGAGTAGGAGAGAAGATTTCGAGAGGGTCAGCATTTTGGTGCAAAAGGGATGGTTAGGGGGAGAGACGGTAAACGTACCTTCTTGATCTTATCGATGAGTCTCTTCTTGTTCTCCTTCGGAATCTCTCCATCTTCTCCTCCTTCTGCTGCCGAACCTCGAGCCGGATCTACAAATGCTTCAACTAATTGTTTCATACATATTTACCAACCATAATACTATGTTTTCTAATCTAATCGAGCTCCGTACCTGCATCGTGTCGATCGAGGTAGAGATTGAGTCGCTCCGCGCTGCAATTTATCATTGGAAAATCAAGCAGATCAATCAATAAGTTGAATGTAAAACTTACAAGTCCTTCTCAAAAGTGACCCCCATTCAGGAGACCATAACAGAGAGGGGAGAGCAGAAACAGTGGGGAGTTTCTCCCAGAAACGAAGTGGATTCGAATGATGACTTGGTGGTGTTTATTCGGCCCCATCCTCCCTTCATCCATCTCTAATTGTATGTCTAACGACGGCATCTAACGATTATTGGCCACTCTATCACAGTGGGCGAGGGGAGCGAAAGGACTTCGTTTGATGGAGAAACTCCCACTGGCCAGTCACTCACGTCCTTTACCCAATTCCCAATGTTTCACTCTTGATCAGAACAATACCGACATTCGTAAAAAAGTATGAATAATCAATGCTTTTTACTCATGTACAGTTTCAACGAACCTGAAAGAAAAATGCCGGCTATTTTTATCAAAAAATTAATTTTCACTACATTTTTTAGAACCATTCTAGTAATATGGGATGCCCTTCCATAATTTGAATACCTAAAATTAATAAATTTCTCAAGACTGAAGAACTGAGCTGTGTAAAGCTCAAGATTTGTTATTCCTGACCCCCTTAGGTGTGATTCCACTCACGTGTCTCTGTTTCGGGAGAATAACTGCCAGGAATACGCACTTGCACTCAGAATCGGACGAATTCGAATCATGAGAAGAGAAGGCAAAAAGTAACTGGGAGAAAAGTGGAGAGGCTAGCCGAGGGGAGGAAAGATATGCCCCGACTCTCGGTAATTTAATCAGAACTGACCCTGACTGGAGCTGTCTATTTGGGGTTTCTCCAACATTTTCCTAGAATAATCAGTGGTTGGTGGGGGAACAGAATGGATCAGTCTCGTTCTCTTCTTCGTGTTCCCTCTCTCCCTTCCTTCTTCCCACTCCTTCTGAGTGATGCACGGGATTAGCAACAAATTCAGACAAGTGAAGCATCGATGCTTCCAAAATAGTTCTCAACCGCACCACTCACATTCCTACTCTCTCTCTCTCTCATTCCTCTTCTCCACCGGGAATCATCGAATCAAAGGGAGAGCATAGGTCGAATCTTCTCCTACCCTGAACTTTCCCCATCTTCTCACTCTGCATTTTTCATGCGCTCGATCCGCGGGATTTGGCCCATAAATATCTCGTCGAGAATGGGCTGAGATTAGATAGTCTGTGGAGTGAAGTGAGAGACTGAAGAGAAGAGGAGCAAGGAGGCAAATACTGTTTGTTCCCTCGTATGATTATCCCTCCATAAGTTGGAAATGGACGGAAAAGAAGCGAATAGCGAACACTAAATATGAAAGAAAACGAAGGAAAAGTGTTCAGAGAGAGAGATCAACAGTCCACTAAACCACTTCAGAATAGAAGTATTGAAACAATCGTACCTGAGTTCGTGGATGCCATTGAGTGATGGAGGGGAGGAGGGGGGCGAAAGGGAGTCGCCACCCGGGGAAGGTGGCCTCCCTACACAGAGTAACTGTTACACTTCCCCATTCTCAGCTACAGTCCACAAAATATTATTGTGCCTTTCACGTATTCAGTCTCATAATTAGAATATCTTCTTTCGCCGTTCCGAGAGAACGATTACGAGTCAATAGAAAAGGCCTACGCTTCGCTGACCATCCAAAGAGAGTGCGCGTGCCATTCCGTAATTAGAGATTCATAAGGAAGCTCGCACTCGTCAATTCTCCCCCTCTCTCTCTCTCCCTATTCACTCACACTAATGCTGCACTTTTTCAGCAAGATATACGCCCAATTATGCGAAAAAAAAGCGAAAATTGGAAGTTGTGTTTGATGTTTTTGCTTGACTAGACGTGATCAGTATATTCCCTTGGACTATGAATCGGTTTTCTTCGTAACTCACCGATATACAGCCGATTGAGTATTGTGGAGGCTGTGTGTTCCACTCAACTGCTGCAGTCTCAGTCTCCCATAGAGATAGTGAGTACGATCGACGTCGATCACTCGACTGCAGATCAGATGGAGAAGGTCGAAGATGACGTCATCCGATGGAGAATCAACTGGATTGGAGTCTCGAGTCGAGAGTTGCTGCGAGATGGAAGGAGCAGCGGGGTGGAGTTATGGAAGGACGAAGAGAGAAAGGAGAGGATGGAGAAGAGAGAGGAGGAGGGAATGAGTTCAAGGGGCGAGATTCAAGAGGGAAAGGAAAGGAAACGAAGTGTTGAGTGATACTCCACGATGGAAGCAGTTCGTTGTCGGAGGGGAAGGAGGAGGAAGGAATGGAGGGGGAGGAGGGTCAGCAATCTGCCTTCGCCCTTCGAGATCCTTCCGATTCGCGGTGTTTCTTGTGATGTGGATGAAGAATGAAAGATCTCCTCAATCAATCATCAATTCATCTCCTCTCAGGAGTGTTCCCCTTCCTTCTATGACGATTCAACTCAATTCTCCTCTTGAGACTCCATTCCCACTTCTCTTCATATCTCGCCCTTAGTCATAGATAATGAGCCAAAGTGTGGAAAGGAGAGAGTAGTGACGAGGAAGGAAGAAGAGAGGATTCTTCCCCTTCAAGGCTATAGACTCAATGGCCGAAAAGGTGGGAGGTAGTCCATTCTCTTCTTCTCCTTCACTCGTTCCTTCCGTGGGTAATACACTCAGTGGAGGGGGAAGAACACTTCTTGAATGAGATAAGCACCCAGACAGGGAGGGGACTTGAGCATCTTCTCGAGATTCCTTTGAACAGCCCTTCTCGAGAGACCATTGTTCGAGGTGAATGATTGGGAGAATGAGGAACAATGAGGCCAAAAGATTCCTTGATTGACGTAGCGTTCGAAGATTCAGAGGAAAGCATTAAGCATTCAGTCCTAATTTAATATTCTTCGAGGGATCTCTCCTATCGAAAGGTCGCAAAACATGCAACTGGTCTTTTTGAGAATTCCCGCTCTAGAGATCAGCTCTTCCTGTTTCATAACGTGCATTATTGCTGGTCTCGAATTCGTGACTGATAGCATCTCCTCTTTTTTGCCTTTTCTCTCTAACTTCCTCCCTAGAGCAATGACCTAATCTGAAGAGGGGAGAGGGAGGAGGAGGAGGAGGAGGAGGAGGAGGAGCTCTGCTTCACTCTTCCCATCTCAAGAATGAGGGTTGTGTGTGATATAGACGGGCGCGTAGTTCGAAGATGCGAGTGTTGCAAATCTCTGGTGAGGGAGAGATAGACATCCCAGTTATAGATGCGAGAGAGGAGAGGGGGTGAAGGGGCAGAGCATCGCATCGAGAAACTGGGGGTGAAAGGAGACAAGCAGCGTGAATTATGGTGATCTCTCCAGTATTACTGCACAAGGAGAGTTAAAAGGGTGCAGCGGGAAATGAAGAGGATTCAGAAACTTCTGGTTTCACGAATGTAGGTGGTGCAATTGACACTAGCCTAGAAGTGTTGTCCCGTGAGCCCAGTCTCGAAGACGGGGTGTACCTTTACCTCCTCCTTGTATTTAGGAACTACCGAAAAAAATTATGACCTAGCAAAACCACGAAAAGGGCGCCCTCCCCCTCTGATTACCCCATGTAGTAGAAAGATCTACGCTCACTTTAGACAAAACCTATCAAGGGGACTATTGGCAAACGTAGAAAAAATGCACATTTTTTTGTTAATCATCTACAATGTTTTTAAAATTAATTTTCGCTGCGATATTTTCATGAGTCGGATAGCTATGAAAAAGTTCAGGGAACGAGGAGAGAGCGCTTTCATTCCATGTTCCTCTTGCGCAATCACTCTGTTACCGACACGCCTCGTATGTTAATTGTTTTACGATAATAATTGAACAAGTTAAATCGATTACTTCGATGTTCCTTCGTTAAAAGAGTAAAGAATGTTACCGTTCTCTATCGAGTCTCTTCGCGATTTTCGCCGTGTATCGAGCACGAGCGAACATTGTGAGAAGAGAGAATCATTCCATCTAGAAGAATGGGAAGATACCGATGATGGTGCTTTACAGGTAGTGAAGGGTAGCGTTGTGAGAGGTGCAATGCGGATAGTTAATATCAATATTAGAGTTCGGTAAGGAAAACAGCGTGGAAGGAAGATCTCTAAGAGAAGGGAAGAGTCAGACTTAACCGGAGAGAGGACCTCCGTGAGAGAGAGGACCTCCGAAGAAAATCTAATAGAATAAGTGCAAAATATACTAAAAAAACAGAAGAAAGTGTCTGGAAAGTCGTTAAACTTTGAGTGGCGAAGACACGATCGAAAACAAAAGGACCTACTGCAGAAAGTGACCATCAGAGTTGAGATTATCCAAATAACATCGATTATTGATTTATCTACTGTTCTATTTTACGGTTTTGCCCTACTAATTTACTCTACGCTACTAGGATACAACTGGAAAAGAGGGCGTACTGCGTTGTGAGACTCCATGGTGAGTGATCTCTTTGCTTGGAGTGGAAGAGTGAACATCCCTCACAGACCTAGCAAGTCTGGTGGAAAAGGACAAAAGACAGGAAAGGAAGGATGAGAAAGGGAGTCCCTCTTTATGGTGTGCCACACTCTGAATATCCGATGATCTCTAGCACTAGATGGGAAGACCATTCCGAGAATCAGGAAACACTCGAAAGGAAAGAATATGGCATATTGATAAAAAGGAAAGGTCTGAACGACCCGTTCGCCTGAAATAATGAACAGATTATGATTGTTTCGCTCGTGAACGCCCATGCATATTTGAGAGTAGAATTCGCGTTTCCCTACATGTATTCATGAGTGATTGAATGGAATTTGGAAGAGAATGGAGTGAAAAAAGAGGAGCTCGGGAAGTGGCGTGAATCGATGATCGTACAGGGAAAGAAGAGGGGAACTGCGAGTAGTGAGGCAACCTATGAATAATTGGTCACTCTAGAAGACAATCAGAGGAGAAAAGAGAAGCATCGACAATTGAACTCGCGAATCGAGAAGAGAACTGAAAGCAGAAGAAGTTGCCTTTGAAAGGAATAGAACACCGGAAATTCAATTGAACCGAGGTTCGAATTCAAAGATCTAAGAAAAAGGATGAGAATAGAGACAAAATCGCTCAGGGTGTGATCGCGAAAGAAAAACGAAGGAGAGAGGGCTTAATCTAAAGATCAGTGTGATTCTCACGCGATAATGCAACTGAGTGATCGCCCATTCGAACAAGTGACTCAAAGAGAAGACGGAGATTTATTTGAATTGACTGAGGAGACTGAAGCTTTGACCTGAGCCGACGAAAGAGAAGAAGAGGAAGAAGAGAAGAGTATGAACGATTCTGCCCTATCCAGGAAATAGGAGAGACTGTGAAAAACAGAAGACTTCTATAGGCAAATACTCAAAATTTCCACAAAAGTGAACATTTCGAGAGATCAGGGAATCTAAGGAAGCGAAGTTAGAGTGCATTGAAAGAGGGGAGGAACTGCGTGATAAAGGGAAGGAATCAAGGGCCTTCCTCAGTGGTCATTGCAGATGCATCAGAATGGAGAGGACGAATATTGGAGGGATGAAGGAAGGGAAGGCGCACGCTTCTCACAAGAAGAGAAAGTGATCGGATGGGCTAGTCAAGACTGATTTATTGCTAACGACCTGAGGACTCTCACGGGGAAAGAGACACGAGATAGGAAAGATGATCGGATGACGGGAGGAGGTCATCCCGAGGATCCACTTACATTAACACTGAGGAGTACCCAGTGTTGCGAACTGGCAAGGCGAGAAGTTTGGTCATTGGAAATATTAGAAATCGGCATTCTTAGAAATTTCCCTGATTATCACAGAGTTTGACCGTAAAAAAACGATTTCAAAGATTTTTTAACACAAGAGCGCGAACACTCAAATATCGTTTTTCGTACGGCTGGAAAACTGCAAATTTTTTCTTTGCGCTCTCCCACCTCTCGCCTTGAAGAATCTCGTGATCACAGAAAGAAACCGTAAAACTTGATATTTTTAGGCCATTCCTAATCACGTGGAGAGTGATTCAGATGGAGGAATAAGAGGAAGATGGGAGAAGAGCTCGATTACACGAAGAAGAGTGACTGCTCATGTCCATCACTCCCTCCTAATCCCTCCCTTCTGAGCCACTGGAGAACACGTCGGACTCCCTTTTCAGAAATTAGTCATCCACCTAACTTTTTTCACACTTGACTTTCTTCGAAAACAATGATTCTGGAACCACCATGCTTTCATAAATCTCGTTTGGAGAACTTTCGAAGTCTTCTCCAATATCATGGAATGCAACGATACTCCGATTCTCTCCTAATGGGTGATTGTGTACCTCCTGGAGTGCAGACTAGCAGTGAGTGCTTCCTGCACGTGTCCTCCGTGGTACGAGACGTAGTTCGACGATGACGTCGTCTGGGAGAGACCGTGCCGACTGAAATCACACATTCAGCTATGGTTTCCATCCCAGAATCGTCCATTGTTGTTTTTGTTCGTGTTATACGCATTCAATCTGTCCGAGTGCCCGTCTGTTTCTCCTTCCTCGTTACCGTTTCTTGTTGTTCACTCCATACTTGAGGGAGTAGGCTGAAGAATGACGACGAGCAGCATCGAATGAACGAGAGTACCTGAGAGGAGAGAGAGAGAGGAAGGGAGTATCCACTCTCTCGTTGGTTAGAGCGAAAGAAAGACAGAGGGAAATATCGTACGTGATGGAAATTTAGGAACGAAAACCGTACAATTTCCAAAAATATCACGTTTCGTGGATTATGGTGAATTTTCAATTTTATTACTTTTGCTTTTTTGCTTTCTTTTTTTCGTATGCGTTTTCATAAAACGGATGGGATTTTACACGAAAATATGGCTAGAAATGCAATAAAATCACGTGAAAAAACATGTAATATTGACGAAATGGCCATAACCGGGTTTTAGCACTATTTCATCAATATTGCGTGTTTTAAACGAGCTTTTATTGCATTTCTAGCCATATTTCCGTGTAAAATCCCATACGTTTTATGAAAACGCACATGAAAAAAAGAATGCAAAAAAGCAAAACTCATAAAAATGAAAATTCACCATAATCCCCGAAACGTGATATTTTTGGAAATTGCACGGTTTTCGTTCCTAAATTTCCATCACGTACGATAGGGAGAAGCTTCCTTTGCCGACACACTCTGTGAGGGGGGAGGTGAGGGAGAGCCACACTTTTTATACCGATGTCTACAGTGAGAAATATTCTAGAGAACATTTCGACTGTTGTCAAATGTAAAAATAATGCGAAATGATATTTCACACGGTTGCTAGCGAACAACTCTGATGATTTTTAAATGGGGCCTACCTGTCTCGTGGCGGAATGTACGCCCCCAGGAGAGGGCCTGCGCCACCAGTGGAGAGACGATGAGAGGAGAGCATTCCATACAGAGATCAAAGATCAACTGATCATCCCGTGTCCATCGACTGCATTCTACTGCAAGGGGAAGAGAGTAGAAGAGGAAGAGGAAAGGGGCAGAGGAGAAGAAGTAAGCACTCCGTGAGGGAGATCAGCTAGGAATGGGAGAACAAACATGGGTCGGAATCAGATGGGACTTCGTCTCCCTCCACTTATTCATTCTAATCGAAGGCTGAGAAAGTACAAGGGGAAGGTGATACTCGAGGAGGAGGGGAGGAATGCATTATGAGGAAGGCGGACAATGAGATCAGCCACGAGAAGGGATACGAAGGAGACTACACATATCAGTTCCTCCTGCCCTCCATCGAATGAAATGCAGCAGTGACTGTGGAATATATGTAACAGCGACAAATGTTGGTCAATTTTAGAGAATGCGATTATTGCAAAAATACAGGACTTTGAAACACGAGGTGATCTGTAATTTCAGTACAGCAGAGATCGGTGGGTGGAACGAGGAAAAGACATAGTGGAAGAAACGATCGTTGGAGAGGGGATTCGTGGGGGAGGAGAAGGGGTGAAATTGGAAGGACGACGTCTCAAAGGTGCGAATTTTCCTTATGGAGTCTGCTGAGCAGCAGGTCCCCATTGTGTGATGAATTTGAATGGGTTAGAAGAGGAGATGGGAGAAGGTCAATTTGGAGATGCGGGAGTGGCCAGTTGTAGAGATTCGCCAAGAGTAGTCATCATTCCAGGCATAGTTTTCAGTGCTAGGGCGCCGTTGTATTCGATGGTTTGAGTAAACAGCCATAGGTTAGAGTGATGTAGACCATAACTAGCGTAGCAGGAGATGGAGAGAACGAGGTGCCTTGCATGGGGATGATTGATTATATCCGTCCTTTGCGGGCCATTCAGAGGGAGGCAATCGAGAAGGAACGCCCGATTTCCCCTCTGTCTCAAAGATTCCTTGACGACGATGGAAACTGTGAGGAAAGAGAAGTGAAAGAATGAGATGGAGAAGATCGAGGAATGAGACTTCGATGAACTTTAGAAGATCAGCCAGGGAAACAGCAGAATGCAAAATGTCTCGAACGAAGGAGAAAGATGAGGGACGGGGGAAGGAATGAACTCCACTAATCTGATATGATTACTTCAATTCCATTATTTCCGATCCTTGATATGCGACTGAAAAGTTCGTCTCCTCCATTAGATCATCCGTATGGAGATCAAACCAAAGGAATCCGAATGAGATCGCGAAGTGGAGGATAGTCAAAGGTTAGACTTCCTCTCTTCGTACTAAGTGAATGAAAGTGCAAGGGGGCTAAATCAAGGCCTGCTAAGGGAACAGACAACTCTCACTCACACGAGACCGAAAGAGAGAGGACGAACAATTACGTTTAACCTCTCCACTCTTTCTCTTCTCGCTCTCAGTTTCGAGACTCTCGAGGGTTGTTAGGAGAAGGGAAAGAAGAAGAGACGAAAAAAGACTGACCAGGAAGGAATTACAGAGAGGATTCACACCTCAATCAATTGTACAATCTGAAGGGGAAGTGGAATGTCCACGTGTGTGTAAGTGTCACTACTTCCATCCACCCAATTTTCGCCTCGTGTGGTTGTTGCCATTGACAGTGGAGGGGAGAAGGTCCGAGGAAGAACAATGGCCACTTTCTCGACCATTTCCTTTCTCAATGGTACAGAGAACGATACCAGCACGAAAAAAATATGAAACGAAGGTGCAACGAGTCGATTGTGTGATCCCATACAGTTTTGATAAAAATTACGTGTCAATCGTGTTAAAATGTAGGCGTTCTCCGTGCTTTAAAGTGTTTTTAGTATTTTTTAAAAGTACATGGCATATTGAATGAATAATCGCCATGATAAAACTCGACTAGAAAACGTTCTTCACGATCTTTCTAACCCCTCTAGCACAGATCATTGAATTGTAAAGAGATATCCAAAAGCGAGATCGGAAGCATGCATCCAAGTACTCCCGATTATATGCAATAAAAGGCAAGTCTACGACGGTGATCTCTTCATTAACCTCACTGTCTCACTTTTATGATCATCATGTTCACTCTGTCATCGGTCGCATCCGATCTTGCTTACTCGATCACTCAGTCACATGACTCATCCATTCATTCCTTCAATCCTTCGAGTTGTTTTTTTCATTCTCCCACTCTAATTTTCAATAATGCACAACATTTTTCTTTTGAACATTGCATAATTTTAGGAATGGAACACACCACCTCCTCCCCCATCATCTCTCATAATCTGCAGCGACAGAACGAGCACTTCAATTACGAGAATCTTCACCCGCTTCAAATAGATCAGCAACAGTCCATCATGCATACTAAGATGCAATCTCCCCTCCAGTCGCCTCAATATCAACAGTCAAATGAGTAAGATTTGATTATTCAGCTTTTTATAAATATTATTATAGTAGCAATGAAATCATCAATGAAGTTAATCTTTTTCAGTTTCCACGATATTCCGACGTACGATGAGCCCTCAATTGACTACGCTGGTTCTCCTCACTGGTATCCCCCTCCTCCGAATGAATTCCCCTCTTTCGCCGTTCGACATACGGCACCCAATCCCTACTGTGAACGTCCGAGAGAAGAATATGAGCAGCAGACGATGCAAGAATCAACCATCGGAGGGGAGAAGTTAGTATTTACGATACTCATTAGAGAATGGAAAATGATGGGCTCAGACATGCAGTTCCTCATTCTTATTCAAAGCAATCTCAGCACATTTGGTCATCAAATATAACACATGTATCATGAGTCAGTGGATGAAAAATCCACCTCCTGGGAACAATTTCCAAATTTTATTTTTTGTTTTCGTTCATATTATGGTGCTAGGATATACTAGAGTCAACTTCTCGAAAAATCTAGGTCACAGGTCCCAGAACCGGCTTTTAGGAATTTTCCGGTTTTGCATCCCGCTCTACCGTATATCAGCTCCCAGATGTGCTACGGAGGTAGCACTTGGCTCAAAATGTGCGAAAAAATCTGGCAAACAACTTTTATGTTGAAAGTGAAACCGTAGGACTGCAACCTCGGGAAATATGAACGAAAAACTGAAACTTCCTGTACAAATAAAATCATACCATCTCGTTAAGGGACAAACCCTGTGAATTTTTTTGCAGATTATGGAAGTTTAACTTCATAGGCATACATAAAAAAATATAAATCGGCACTTTTAGGGTGGCCTTTTTGAGCAATGTAGCTCCGAAGGTCAGACAAATGAGAAGTCAAGTTTTGGAAAATTTTCATCTCGCAGATTTAACATTCCAATCCATCAGTTCAATCAATTTCTAACATTTCTCGATCAATGAAGTTAGATACCGTTGAAAGATCACGAAAGTTCAGCACTTCAAAAAATTCGATTTCCAACCCTTCTGAGATGCCATGTTCGTGTCCATCAAACTCAGGATTTACCTTTGACTGGAAATAAACTTAACTCGATTTCAATAGATGACACAATCATGATTACAGTCTATCATTCTTGGTTCTCCAGCGGTTTCCATTCCCTTGATTTATATGCTCGAACTTGCAAAATCGAGATGGTCGAAATTCAACAAAATTATATTTTGACTAAATTTTAAACTCTCCCATCTATTTTCAATCACGAAAAATCATTTTCAGAGCAGCGGTGATAGAAAACATCGATAATGTCAACATAGTACTCGCTTAAAAATATATGAAATTTTTGCAGTTCGAAATTTTGAAATTTTGGACAATCTGGAAAATGGCCTCAATTATAACATATTTCATCTACTCAACCCTCAAAATGATTTTTCGTGATTGAAAATAGATGGGAGAGTTTAAAATTTAGTCAAAATATAATTTTGTTGAATTTCGACCATCTCGATTTTGCAAGTTCGATCATATAAATCAAGGGAATGGAAACCGCTGGAGAACCAAGAATGATAGACTGTAATCATGATTGTGTCATCTATTGAAATCGAGTTAAGTTTATTTCCAGTCAAAGGTAAATCCTGAGTTCCATGGACACGAACATGCCATCTCAGAAGGGTTGGAAATCGAATTTTTTGAAGTGCTGAACTTTCGTGATCTTTCAACGGTATCTAACTTCATTGATCGAGAAATGTTAGAAATTGATTGAACTGATGGATTGGAATGTTAAATCTGCGAGGTGAAAATTTTTCAAAACTTGACTTCTCATTTGTCTGACCTTCGGAGCTACATTGCTCAAAAAGGCCACCCTAAAAGTGCCGATTTATATTTTTTTATGTATGCCTATGAAGTTAAACTTCCATAATCTGCAAAAAAATTCACAGGGTTTGTCCCTTAACGAGATGGTATGATTTTATTTGTACAGAAAGTTTCAGTTTTTCGTTCATATTTCCCGAGGTTGCAGTCCTACGGTTTCACTTTCAACATAAAAGTTGTTTGCCAGATTTTTCCGCACATTTTGCGCCAAGTGCCACCTCCGTAGCACATCTGAGAGCTGATATACGGTAGAGCCTGATGCAAAACCGGAAATTCCTAAAAGCCGGTTCTGGGACCTGTGACCTAGATTTTTCGAGAAGTTGACTCTAGTATATCCTAGCACCATAATATGAACGAAAACAAAAAAAAAATTTGGAAATTGTTCTCACACACCTCCACTGACTCGTGATCCTGTGATAATTATCACACGTATCATGATAATTATCACACGTATCGAGTCAGTGGAGGTGAGCGGGAACATTTTGAAAATTTGTCCCACAAATTTGGCCCATACTATACCCTGGAGTGATGATTTCCAAAAATATAGGTCATTTGTCCCAGAGCCGGCTTTTAGAAATTTTCCGGTTTTGTACCGTATCTCTGCTCTCAGTTGAGCTAGAAAGGTGGCAATGGGCTTAAAAAGTGTGGAAAATTATTTTGAACAACTTTTATGTTGACAGCTTTTGTGTGCGATGCCAATTGAAAATGTTATGGTAAAAAGTCCATTTTTCAAGCAAAAAATAAATTTTTTCGACATCACGCAGGAAACTTGCAGCGGATTTTCTTTGTATATTTCGAAAGAAGAAGTAAACCTGCATTATATAAAAAAATTAGCAAAGAAATTGAAGGGTAGATTTGCATTGTAATTTTGGGCCAAATGTGGAACTGGCAAAATCGCAAAAATCATTATTTTCAAATTCTTTCAAAACTTATTTCTTTAACTTAAAACGATCTTTGGACACCGTAAATATATGCATTTCGAATTTAAAAGTTCATAAAAATTTCAAGGTGTACATTTGGAAAGAATTTGAAAATAATGATTTTTGCGATTTTGCCAAAGTTCCACATTTGGCTTAAAATTACAATGCAAATCTACCTTTGAATTTCTTTGCTAACTTTTTAATATAATGCAGGTTGACTTCTTCTTTCGAAATATGCAAAGAAAATCCGCTGCAAGTTTCTGCTGCAAGTTTTTGATGTCGAAAAAATTTATTTTTTGCTTGAAAAAATGGACTTTTTACCATAACATTTTCAATTGGCATCGCACACAAAAGCTGTCAACATAAAAGTTGTTCAAAATAATTTTCCACACATTTTAAGTCCACTGCCACCTTTCTAGCTCAACTGGGAGCAGAGATACGGTACAAAACCGGAAAATTTCTAAAAGCCGGCTCTGGGACAAATGACCTATATTTTTCGAAATCATCACTCCAGGGTATTATACTACCATAGCAAATTCGTGACACAAATTTTCAAAATGTTCCCGAGGGGACTATTTTTCACCCACTGACTCGTGGTACACGTGTTATAGGTTCGATTCGCGTGAGATGTACCATCCTCCCCAGCAAGTGGCAAATCCATACACTGGAAATACTTGGAACCGAGAGATTCAGCAGAACCGTAAGAGGAAGATTGGGGATATTGATCGGTGAGCTGTTATATTTGGCCTTTTTGCTTCTCTCCGCGAATTCCAAGGGAGTGAAATCAAATGGTCGTTCAGTCCGAAGCGTCCGATGAACGCCTTCCTCGTGTACAGCATTAAAGCAAGGAGGAGACTCTCCAAGGAGAATCCCACCATGCACATGTCTGAAGTATCCAAGCTGTAAGTTGAATTGAGATTGTGTTTGCAAGAGATTTTGTAGTGCAATTTGTAAGCAATGCATGAAAAACGAAAAGATAAAATATAAATCTTATTAATCAGGTTATCCGCCGAATGGAAGGAACTGAAGAAAAGTAAAGGAGATAAAGTATTCGTGGAGAAGGCAAAAGAGATCATGAAGGAACATCTGAGGGTAAGTGAACAGTCACGATAACTATTGTACATCATTATAACCTTCGAAATAGCGACAGTAACGAAATGTAGGTATTCGTTACAGGCCTATCCCGATTACAAGTACCGTCCAAGAAAGAAGAATGGGCAGCAGAAGGAAATAATCAAATCACCAAAACGGCTCGGATTGGACTGCGCTCTCGAACATGTACTTATTTAGATACTTTGTACTAGTGTTATGCTCTAGGGGTGGGAGGAATAATACACCGTTCGCAATCATAAGACTTACAAGACTTGTGAGTTATCGCTAATATTTGTAGATTGAGAATCCCGTCCTCGATCACAGCGACGACGACAATCACTTCTACGAGTGAGTGCACACAAAATAGATGGACGTATTTTTAAATGTCTGACTATTCTCATTGCAGGCCCCACTACTCTATTCCCTTCGGAAATATTGCGGTCTACAGTCATGGAGTAGTTGCAGACGCCGAATCCGTTGAACTGTGTCTTTGATATAACTTATTCATTCTACCATTGTCTATGATCTCATCCTACTAAAAGGCAATTTCGCTTCAGCTAGAAAACCTAAATGTGTTTAGCTGAGTTCATAATTCCACATCATCTCGTAGTGTAATAATATTTATCGAAGCCTGATCTTCGACACTTACGACCAAAGAAATAAGGGCCTGCTATTTTGAATATGAAGTTTCGGCACATATTGCGAATTACAGTGCCGCTCAATCGCCGCCCTAACGGGCGAGTCGGGACGACTCGCCGCGTGTCACCTCATGTCGCCTCAACTTTGAGACGGCCTAAACCACCTTCAACGTGTATATTTTTGGGGCAATTTTTGGCTGCTGGTTTCTCTCATCAGTGCGAATCAATCTGCGAAATCTGCTTTCGAAAATATTGATTTTAAGCTGTGTCGTGAGGGGTTATCATTCGAGACTCTCTCCCCCCCTCCTTTCCCTACATTTCCTCATTCCCAATCTGCATCTCACGAAGGAGCGGCGTTGTAGGGAAATGAGGGGAGGAGAGGAGGGATAGAGTGGAATGATGACCTCACGGCACATGGCTCAAAATCAATATTTTTGAAAGCAAATTTCGCAGATTAATTAGCACTAACGAGAGAAACCCACCTCCAAAAATTGCACAAAAAGGTAGCACCCCGAGTTGTAAATTTATTTTCAGAAATCCACATTTCAGAAAAAAATTTCAGAAAAAACAAATCAGAAAGAAAAATTTAGAAAGAAAAATACTGTAAAAACTAATTTCGTAAATTCATTTTTCAGAAATCCATTTTCAGAAATTTTGTTTCGTAAGCTACCGTAATCGCGGAATATTCGCCACCTTCACTTTGGTTATTTAATGTTAAATTATCATTTCTAATATTTTTTCTTGTTCGCATTAGGCTTTTGATTGTCGTGCCCATCCATTAAAGATCATAAAAATTTTAAATAATGCGAATTTTATGTTTTTTATGAGCAGTTCTATTTCCCGGCTACAGTACTCAGCAATTTACGGCTAAATATTTCTGAAAAACGACTTTCTCAAAAAAGTTTTCGCAAACTGGTTTTTTTCAAAAAAAATTTCTCAATTTGATTTTCTGAAATTTTTTTTCTAAAATATATTTTTCTGAAAATTAAATTTCTTAAACGAAATTTCCCAAAATAAATTTACAAAATGGGGTACTACCCACAAAAATATACACTTTGAAGGTCATTTAGGCCGTCTCAAAGTTGAGGCGACATGAGGCGACACGTGGCGAGTCGCCCCGACTCGCCCGTTAGGGGGGCGATTGAGCGACTCCGTATTAAGGTCTTTGCCTTTTATGTATGCCCGAGGAGCATCTTGAACAGGCAAAAGGTTAATTTTGTACTCGAAGGTCAGGAATCCCAAATATTTGTTTGAATAAAAGTGTTTCATTTTTGAGCGGATGCCACTTCCATCTTCCACCATTCCCCGCTTCAAACCATTTCTTTTGTACTTATTTACTTCCTCCTTCCCCTCTCTTGCCCCCCTCGATTATGTAAAACTCTAAAGAACGGGCAAAGGACCACACATAACTCAAAGGTTTCTCCCGTTTTTATCCCTCACCTTCTCTCCCTCTCTAACCCTATAATTTCCACACCAAGTCTCCTTTCCTAAACATAGCTGACGGGGATTGCGAGAGCTCTCGTTTGCGCTGAAAAAATAGTTTTCAGTCCTTTATCTTTTCCATTTCCTCTCTCTGCTCCTGCCTTCCTTTTACCTCTGAAGTCGTGTTCTGCGTTTTGTTAATTTTTAAAACTAAATTGGTTGTCCGTAAAAATTTCCATCATTTCGTTAAAAACTTGATAAAATATATTACACACAATTAATCTTCCGATCAGTTGTTACGTGTTCATTCTTACAATTTTAAATTGTGTTTATCGATTGGCCAAACGATGCACACAAGGAAGGGGAAGGGAGGTTAGTAAGGGGATAGGGATCACATCTGATCTTTGATCTTTGCTATGATCATGAATGAGCATAGATTAGAAGCACACGACGTGAAGGCAAACACACAAAAATCAATAATTGAAAAAAAACGAAAGGCAAACATCACTCAGAGATATGATAGAAGTAGAAGTAAGTGAATTCGTGTTGATAATCTTTGATCTAAGATATGCCTGTTCTAGAAGTGGAAACTAATCGAAGAATTAGTGATAGGCAGTGCAGATATTTACAATAATCAAAGAGAGCGAGATGCTGGAGTCGATCGATAACTGGCTGTTCTACTCTTCAATAGTGTCCGTGTTCAGGTTACGACTGAAGTGGCGAGAGGAACTCCGGGCAAAATTGATTGTTGTTGATGAGGCCTGCGAAGTTCAAAGATTAATCAGTTGAAAGGTGCTGCATTGTAAATCATGAGAGTGACCTACCGATCGACCGAAGAATCCCGATCCCGATCTCTGCTGTGTGCGTGCCTTGTGAAGGGCATTCTCAGCAGCATCCGCACGCTCTTGAGCCTCCTGCAAAGACCAAACATCAATTCTAGCCCTGAGGAAAGGAGGACTCCTCTCTCTCATTCGTACCTCCAATTGGTGCTGCAGTTGTCTGTACTTGGTTAGGTTGTTCGTTGCCAATTCCTCCTGAAGGATACAATCTCACTTATCATTTTCACAAACATCGTTGTTTTCCCAGTGAACTCTCTTCTGCAGTAGTCAGTCTAATGACTCACAGCTTCCTCCAGTTGTCTCTTGTATGTCTTGATCTTCCCGTTCAACTTCTCCATCAGATCGTACATTCTCTCCTGCGATTTCTTGTCCTCGTCCACCTGCAAGAAGGATGATAAGGATCAAGAAGACATGAGAATTACTCCGTACTAGAGTAAAATAGTACCTGGAAAGTCAGTTCTCGCACTCTTCTGTCCTTGTTCCTCAGGTATTTCTGCGTCTCCGTGTGACTGACATTCAGTTAATGTCGATTTGCACAAACAACAGGATCCTTCTCACCGTCTCTGCTCCGAGTCGATCTCCTGCTCCAATTCATGCACGCGCGCCTCCAGTTTAGACAGCTAAATCAAGGAAATTTAAATATTTGTATCGAAACTTTTGAGATAACTTTGAATTTTTACATTTCTAGAGTGATTAACCTGTCTCTTCGTTCCCTTTCCTCCATTGGCCTCTGCTTCCTCCACTCGCAATTGCAGAGACTGAGAACGGTCATGGTAATTCTAATCCCTACTCGATCTCTCACTCTGATCTGGGCGTCTGCTGCCTTGGCTGCCTTCGCGTGATTCGCCTTCTCGTCCGTCGCCTGCCACACATTTAGGGAATGCTAACCTTTCCATCTTTGTATGCATACTTTCTTTAGTTACAACCCGGCTGTCTAAAGTGTTATTCCTATCAATCTACTCTGCTTCCTCACCTGTTTCAGGTCATCAGTCAGTTTGGCAGCTTCGCTCTGAGCCTTTCTCGCTCGATCTTCAGATTCTCTCTGTTCGGTGAGGGCCTCCTCGAGATCCGATTGAAGTTGCTGAAGAGGGAAAGCCATTGTTCACTATTTCCTCGTACGATTCGCGTTCTTCGTGCAAACGCGACTCTACTGCTATCACGTCTTATGATAAATTATGAGAAGGGAAACCCATTAAAGATTCCGAAAAATTTTCTCTTCAATCTACCCAGAAGCAATAATTGTGAGAATAACGCACAGCGATTTCTCCATCCAGCTTCCTCCTCAGTCCGGTGAGGGAGATATTCTGTTCATTGAGTGAATTCGTCGTCTCTCTCAGATCTATATTCTCTGTCTCGGCCTGGCGACGAGATCTCTCCGACTGCAAAGAACAATGAGTATGGAAGTTGAAGACTATGGCTAACTAATGCAGAGCACGAGCCGAGGAGGTCCTACTGTTCTAATCTAACCTGATCGTAGTTCATCACAAGCTCTTCCTTCTCAGTCTGGAGTGCTTGTGCTCTTCTCTCGATGCTCATCAGCTGCTCTCTTGCTTCCTCTCGTGCACGATGCTCGTCGTCCACTGAAGTCTGCAAGGAAAAAGAAAGTTAAGACCATTAGAGAGTTATTCCGACACAGAATACTTGATCCTTTGCCGTCGCTTATTAAAAATTATGTCTAAAAGACAAATTCCACTCGAAATGTCCCATTTCCCATTCATACCTGGAGTTCTCTGATCGTCTCAAGGTGTTTCTTCACTGCTCTCTGTGCATCGATGTTCTGCTTGTTCGAATGATCGAGTGCAACTTCGAGCTCCTGAATGGATTATTCTGATACAGTATCCCGACCACAGTGTAAGCAAATCGACAACTGAACGTACGTTGATATCAGTCTCCAGCTTCTTCTTCATTCTCAGCAACTCAGCGCGTTGTCTCGTCTCGGATTCAAGTGTAGCCTCAAATGATGATTCGGATATACCATCAGTATGGAAGTCAATCTAACCTGGAGAGATTCGAAGGCGCGGGCGTGGTTCTTGCGGGTGTTCTCGAATTCCTCCTCCTGCAATCATATTCATCAGAGAGAAAACTTTTGGCTGGAAAAAACTAATAGCCAAGTCAACTGACCTTCTCCGCGAGTCTCTTGTCGATCTCTGATCTCACTTGGGAGATCTCAATCTGGGCTCTCATCACCTTGGACTCTTCTGCCTCGAGAGCCACCTCGGCCTCTTCCAGGGCTTGCTACAAATTTGACATATTTTTTGTTTTTTCCTTTTAAAAGCTATACTTCGTGAGAAACTTTTGATAAAATTGAATATGTTTCCTTTCCTCCTTCCCTCCTCCCTCACCTGAGTCTCCTGCAGTTCACACTCGAGTCTCCTTCTCGTCTTCTGCAGTTCATGGACGTTCTTCCCTCCATCTCCCAATTGATCAGTGACGTCCTTCAATTCCTGAGCCAGTGACTTGTTCTCACGACGAAGTTGCTCCATCTGAAATTTGAATGTAATTATAATTTATAAATCCATTCCACACTGATAACATAATTATTGATTTATTATAGATTTTTACTGATCGGGCGCAACCCTCATGTGCACTGTTCGGGTACCGAACTATTGCGTATCTACAGTAACCCTACAGTACCTGGTCATGTGCCTCCTCCAGATGGTTCTTCGCCCTGGCTGTCTCAGTCGAATAGGCTCGCGTGTCTCTCTGAGCTGCCTCCAATTCAGAGACCAGACCCTGAAGAAGAAAATCCGTTTTACAACATTTTTCGTCATTATTACAGAACATTGAGATATAGTTGATAGCTTAGATTACAACTAGAATGTGAATATTCTAGACATTCCCTCACCGTAATTCACCCTCTCTTCTTGTTGTCTCACCTCGCACTTGCTCCTCCATTCATCAACCACTCGATCGAATCCCTTCTGCTTCTTCTCGAGAGAGGCTGCCAACGAGTGCGCCTGCAACAGATTTACACCATTATTTTTGGCTTATAATCAAATAATACTATATAATTGACTGCATTAATGCCCACCCTCTCTGCGTCGACCTGGGCGTCCTCTAGCTCCTGAGCCACTCTCTGCTTCGCCTTCTCTACACTCGCCACCTGTTCATGTGACATTTTATATGGAAGCAAGACAACTAAATAACTTTCTGGTTTGCCTGATCGCACTGCTCTTGCATCTCCTGCAGCTTCTGAGCCAGACGACGTCTAAATATTTTATTCCACTATTCGTTTACGATAAAAAGTAAAATGGAATGTCAAAAGAGATCAAATGGACGTTGTTACCTCGCTTCCTCGATCTCTTCTGCTCTGACCATTCCCTCGCCTTCGAATCGAGCTCGCCATTGAGCAGTCTCAGCATTCGCCTGAAAGGAGAAGAAAGCATTCGAAGTATCAAGATTCTGAATGTTTATGAGGCAAGTCTACCTTTGAGAGTAGTCTGGCCAGTTCCGTCTTTGATTCTGCCTCGTCGTCCATTTGATCACGCAGTTGCTGGCATTCCAACTGGTAGTTTTGAGCCTGGAGAGGAGACGTTTCTTCTATTCTCATCTCTTCCCTTGCCTGAGTATGTGCAGCGTGTCTCTCTCTCGACTCCTGCTCCAATGCCCTTCTGCTCTCTTCCAACTGAGAATTCAGCTGTGATTTGATTCTGTTCAATGCTCCCAGTTGAGATTCCGCGTCCTCCAATTGACTGCAAATGAACTTTTATACACTCGGTGCGATAACTAATCTAAAAAATACCATGCGAATTTACCATATGTCATGCACAGAAAGTTGTGTTTGCCGACTGGAGAAGAAAAGAAGAGCCAATTTGGCAATTGATCAGCTGGTCGAGTCTCTCACCGATTGAGTTCTGTGTTCTCCTGTTGAGTCTTGCTCCTCGCCAGCATCAACTCCTGGTTGTTCCTCTGCAGTTCGTCTGAACGGAGCTGCAGTTCAGTCAACTGAGCCTGCAATAGACAATTATTTGATAATCATAGAGAAGGGCGGTGTACTGGCCTCCAGTTGCTTGGCGAGTCTCTCAGCATTCTGTCTCATCTTCGCATCGGCATCTCCTCCTGCCTGCAGATCTTCGATCTCCCTCTGCAGTGATCCCTTCTCCTTCTCCAGTCTGCAATCATTCATTGGCTGGCAATATCAAATTATTTCCTTTTTTTTCAGTTTTTCGGTGGAGTAAATTAAATGATCTTATGACTAGGGATGTCTATACGGAATTGAATCCGGTTTGACGTTTTGATTTTCCTATCATTTCTCCAAAACGGAGTTGCCGTAATCGGTGTCATTTCTCGACGGCGCGCCGGGTCAAAACGGAGTTGCCGTAATCAATTTCGATTTTAATTTGTAAAGAGAACAATAGACCGCTCGCCGCGCGCGAAAACGGAGGAATGGCAAAACGGAGTCGCCGTTTTGACGCGTCATTACGCATACGAAATGAGGCAGATCGGCCGATAACGGAATGGAGTGAGAGGGAAATGAGGAAAACGGAGTCGCCGTATTCCGTTTAGACATCCCTACTTATGACTTATTAGTGAAAGCTCGAGTCTCGAACAAGCGCAGTGATAACAAACCACTTCAGAATCTCACATGAGTCTGTGTCAGATCTCCTTGCCCCTCCTATTCTCCCTTTCCCCTCGACCATCATCTCACTTTACTCCCCCCAGCGCGAACGAACACTTTATCGTGAAATCATTCGAATCTCGCGTCCTAACAACACCTCGACTCGAGGTGCCATGACAAGTTTCTAGGTAGTACTTATTCCTCCTGTCCCTCATTACATTCACTCCCTTTCTACTTCGCTCACAGTTCTTTCGATTTTTTTCGTATTTTTTGTGTCCACGTTTGTTATTCAGCTTATTAAAGTTATTGAAATTTAGCCGTCTAAATCGGCTCCATCGGAATAGATTATTTCACTGTCTACGCCGATGGAAAAGGTGAGTAGTTTGTTAGACCATTTCAAGTTTGGATTTGAATAAACAGTAAACTCTAAATTACTGATGGATATTTGAGGCTTCATGAAGAATCTTCTAGAGGAAAGTGGAGAGAAGGCAAAAATGGTTGCGAAGGGCGAGAAGGAAGATGCACTCAAGATTTTACATATCGTCAGTTTCCCATCTCATGATAGGTTGAATTTCATGTGTCCTACTAGTAGCCTTTTCGGAATAATCGTGGTTTAAATCGAAGGAAATAGTTTGACTGTTCTGCACCAACCGCATGAATTCCTCCTGCTTCACCTCAAATATACTCATTTGCAGTTGTGTCAATCACAGCCTACTTGCGATCTCGTCTTCTACGTCAAAATACACACCATTAATGCTGTATGTACCGCAATGCATATCCATCTACACTCATTTGTGGTCAAATAGATTTGCGCACTTCAAATGTATTGTTTAATAATAACGTCACATTCTAAAGTCTTTCGTATTCGTTTTGCTCTGCCTAATAGCTTGACAGAGGGAAAGTAGCATTGACAAATATATCTATCGATAAACAGATTAAGTGAGAAAAGAATAAACGTTCCTGACACTGTGCATATGAGTGACTATCTGAGAGAACTGAGCAGAGGCCGTACAGTGAAAAATAAAGTGCCGATTTTAAGATCCCTTAGGCGTAACTTTTCACGTAGAATTCGAAAATCGACCTTAGGAAGCCGTATCTCAGACCCCCTCATTTCGTGTTATGCGCTGAAGTTGGGAGGTCGGTTTTTGCATCTTTTGAACGGCGCTTCCAAACCCTATAAATGTATGGTAATTCTGAAAGATCTCGACGAGATAAGCATTTTCACTGTTGAAAGTGAAGTGCTAGCTCATCTTTGAAAAAAGTTGCGGCCATTTGAAATCAAAAATTTGTCTAAAAATTGCCGTCCTGGAAAATTTTTTGTGGGCTGTCGTTTTTTAATTAGTCGCATTAAAACCGCCACGATAAAGTACCCCTGATGCCAAATTTTCAGCGAAAAAGTCGTTCCCCTAAAAGGTTTCCTGGTTCTCGCAACATGCCGCAGTGCAGATTTCCCGATATTTCAAATCAACAACATTCAACAGCAAAACCTGGCATTCACTCTCATTGAGAGTAATTGATGTTTTTAGTTTATTTTTAATATATTTTAAACATTTTGAGCTGTTGAAACCGTATCTAAGTGAACATCAGCTCGATTGACAGTGTTTCAATGTGATTTGAGCCTGTGGAATACGTTTGGCCTTTGTTTTGACAATGATATCTCTACAACCAAAGGTACTACAGTTAACAGATCTGAAATATAAAGTCTACGTGATCGTATAATTAATACTAATGTGTGTCGGAACCATTCCTATGCATTCCAAGTTTCTAATGGTGCGTAATTTACGAATTCCGGGTTCCTGCCGCATCAATTCCTGCTCGAAGCGGGCTCAAACTTAGTTTTTAAGCGCTCTAATGTCAAAATTCATATTCTACAAGTGAAAATGTTCCAGAAAAATGTTACAAAAGTAAAATTAAAGGAAAAATATTTTTTTCACATTTTTGTCCCTGATGTAGTAAGGGATGAAAATGTCGAAATCATGGATACGTATGAAAACGTAATATCTTGGTGTATTTTCACTCGTAGAATATGAATTTTGACATTAGAACGCTTAAAAATTAAGTTTGAGCCCGCTTCGAGCAGGAATTGATGCGGCAGGAATCCTGAATTGGTAAATTACGCACTACTATATACTTAGAATGAACAGGAATGGTTCCGAAACAAGTTATTATTAATTATATTATCACAAATGCTTTATATTTCAGATCTGTTAACTGTAGTACTTTTGGTTGTAGAGATATCATTGTCAAAACAAAGGCCAAACGTGTACCGCAGGCTCAAATCACATTGATGAAACACTGTCAATCGAGCTGATGTTCACGTAGATACGGTTTCAACTGCTCAAAATGTTTAAAATATATTAAAAATAAACTAAAAACATCAATTACTCTCAATGAGAGTGAATGCCATGTTTTGCTGTTGAATGTTGTTGATTTGAAATATCGGGAAATCTGCACTGCGGCAACTTGCGAGAACCAGGAAACATCTTAGGGGAATGACTTTTTCGCTGAAAATTTGGCATTAGGGGTACTTTTTCATGGCGGTTTTAATGCGACTAATTAAAAAACGACAGCCCCCAAAAGAATTTCCAGGACGGCAATTTTTGTACAAATTTTTGATTTCAAACGGCCGCAACTTTTTTCAAAGATGAGCTAGCCCTTCACTTTCAACAGTGAAAATGCTTATCTCGTCGAGATCTTTCAGAATTACCATACATTTATGGGGTTTGGAAGTGCCGTTCAAAAGATGCAAAAACCGACCTCCCAACTACACATAACACGAAATGAGGGGTCAGAGATACGGCTTCCTAAGGTCGATTTTCGAACTCTACGTGAAAAGTTACCCATAGGAGGATCTTAAAATCGACACTTTATTTTTCACTGTACGGCTCATAGGTAGATTTGCTAAATTCTCTCAGATAGTCACTCATATGTCCTCACTAAATCTCATTTTAAAATATTCTCAATTTTAAAACCTCTTTTCAACAAGGATGTAAAAGTAGCTGAACTCTTGGCTTGTTTTCGCGCCTCGAAGTAGCGCATTGATAACAAGCTACTTGACATTCTCACACGTGCCTCCTCTCCTCTCTCCTTAACTTTACTACTATCTACTCTTAGTACTCATCCACACCTTCCCCTTTACTCTCGCTCCAAAACTCTCAAATATTACCAATCTCCTCTCTTTCTAGCGCAATCATTCAATGGCATTGAAATTTTGTCAAAAGGGATGTTTTTCTCATTTTGTTCTCTAGTGGCATGTCCTTAGAAGATTTCATTCGAGTTGCGAGGCGGAGTTCTCCCCTATTTCCCTATTATTTTCTCTCATATCTCCTTTTCCTGCTCTTGTCTTCGGACGCTCTCTCTGATAGATTATTGCATTAATTCAATTTTAATATAATTTTCAGCTGCTTAAATCATCTCAATCGTGATGACATCGAAGAAAATACATGAATATCGATATACAAATTCGGCGATAACGAGGTTATTCGAGATCTCATTGTTCTGTTTTAACATTTAAAAATGCTTATTTTGATTCGGAATACCAAAATAATATGTACAGATGGGAGAAAGGGAGAGAGATTATTCAACCCAGCTATTCAGCTTCACTACAATCATCAGTCCCATGAAGATATGATGATGCGCTGGTGCCAATGATATTAGTTTAGGTAAATCAAGGAAGGGGAGAGAGAAAGAGAAAAGAAGCGTGCTTCCTATCAATTTCAGCGTATATTACCCAATGCAATTCACTCCCCCCCTCCACATTTCGCTCTAGATCCCATCTGCTCATGTACGCTCAGTGATATTCTTGTGATACATTCGGAACTATTTTGCTGGATTCATCAGTTCAATTGTAAATTCAATTTGCTTCGACACTATCATAAAATTGAAAATAAAAATTCGTATTTTCAATCACTAAAATGTTAAAATAATGAAAGCAAATACTCCATTATTCATTCTGTAATTTATCGACTTTATCAAAGACTTCTGGAACAGATTTTTTTCAATAGGATTCTCACAAGGATTCTGTCAGTCACTCGTCCTTATCAAGATTCCCCCATCCCACTCAATTCACTCTATGATAAATAAGAAATGCCCCCACGTTCAGGTTACTCGAAATGTAATAAATAAGTATGTTTCGGATAAGGAATGGGCAAAAGAGATATTTTCTTTTCACATGTGCAGTTGAAATTCGCTTTCAATTCTCTCCATATCATTGAGCTCATTTTTGAACACGGTTGATTATAAGATTTTCAATCTCCTATCTCACATATTGTTCACACTCAATGAATTGACTCACTTGGCACGATGCTTCTGGAGGGTATCCAGTTGGTCGGAGAGTTCTGCGATGGCGTCGTTGTGCTTCTTGCGAAGGGCGCCGATCGCAGACTGCGAGGATAGAAGAACGATAATAAGTAAAGACAATGCGCTATTGTATCTATGAAGGCTTCGTTACAAAGAGTACGCCCTATCTGTCGATTCTCTTCGTACCTCATGGGAGATGGCAGCCTCCTCCAGATCTCTCCTCAACTTGCTCAACTCTGCTTCTCTCTTCTTATTCAATTCCATCTGTGCTTGTGTCGCTCCTCCAGCCTCATCCAGTCTGTCACCCAACTCCTCCAGTTCCTAAAGGAATTCACGTGTCGGTAGAGTTGAACGGGCATTCACTAGTGAGGGCAAGTAGCGAGTTATTCTCACCAGTTGCATATCAGCCCTTGCCTTCTCTGCCTTTGCTCGACTCGCTCTCTCTGCCTCCAACTCCTCTTCCAATTCCTGTGAATGCTTATGTTATGATGCTGAATCTTTCTAGAGGAGCGAAGAAGTTAATGCCAACTGAAGAAAATGAATTGCTCACGGCTATTCTGGCGAGTAGTTCCTTGATCTGCTTCTGCAGTTTCGCCACGAGAGACTGCTCGTCCTCGAGCTTAGCCGTGATCGAGGCGATCTCCATGTCTTTCCTGAATCACATCTTTGATTCATAAGATTAGGCTTGAAGCACAAATGGTAAAGACATGAATGTATTTCAAAGTTCATTGACTCGGAAAATATTGCTGCTCTCCTTCTGCTCACCTCTTGACGATCTGTTCTGCATCGTGTCTCAACTTGTTCAGTTCTTCGATGGTCTCTTGGGCGACCTTCAGCTCGCCCTCGACCTGCCATCGCAAATATTGATTCCGAATCAGATGATTCTCCCTCACCTTCCTCCTCTGCTTCTCAATATCCTGCTTGCTTCTTCTTTCTCTCTCCAGATTATCTTCCAACTCATCGAGTGTCTGCTCCAGCTTCGTCTTGATCTTATTCAGGTGATTCACCTTATCCTCCTCCGCCTGATAACAAGGCATTACGTACAGATCTTTCATTTTGTGCTCTTTCTTCCTTTCTCATCCAGCGATAAACCATTTGCATTATATAATTATCGTCTTGCGTGGATAGCACTCATTGTCCAATGCATTCCCTTCTCTTCGTCCCTCTAACCTGGATATCCTCGAGAAGTTTCCTATTCGCCTCCTCCTGTTGTTTCTTCTCCTTCGAAATCTTAGCGATCACTTCATCTTGAGCTCCGATTTCGTCCTGATATTGGTTGTTCGTTGAATTCATATTGATATCATTCAGTATTTCCACCAATACTGCACGGTACTCCTCCACCCTTTTCCCCTTTCTCTCACCTGCAGCGATCTGATCTGGTGGTCTTTGCTCTGCTTTTCACTCTCTTGTTTCTTGATCGTCGACTCCAATTCTCCGATGTTCTTCTTCAGAGTTTCTTTGTCAGACTCCGCCTGAGATGCACGAATAGTTAATAATTATTAATTATCAAGTGACCTTCTTCTTCTGCTTCTGCAGAGTTGAGCTCTTATCCTCTATATCGGCGATTTGCTCAGACAGATCCTCGTTCTGCAACGCTCAGTCCTCGATCGTCATCTTCGTCAACTACCGTATACCTGTTTCTCGAGGTCGCTCTTGAGTGCGAGCAGTTTGGCAGATCTCTCCTCTCCTTCAGCAGAAGTATCTCTCTCCTGCTCCAGTTGAAGGGCCAATGCCTGAGGGAGAAATAAGTTATTTGACCTCGTTACCATCAAACATTTAGTGCGCTATTCTGAAAGGAAGAGTAAATACGAGGCTCACAGCCTTCTCAGCGGATACTCTGGCCAGTTCAGCCTCCAGTTCCTTCCTCGCTCGTTCCTCACGAGCGTGAGCCTCTTCCAGCTCCTGCGAATATATTATGAATATTCCCTATCAATATAGTGAAAATAAGGAAACTGCTGAACTCTTGAAGTATGTAACTTTACCTTCATCTTCTTCTCTGCTTCTTCGCTTGCCTTGCTTCCCTTGATGAGTGGTTTGACCTGCAGATGATCTCATTCTCATCCCTTCTCCTCCTCCTCCATTCCCACCTGTCCGAGCAGTTTGAACCACGACCAAGTACGGAGAGTACACCAGGCACGGACATTACGTTGCACAACGAGGATTCCCACTCTGAAGAGGAAAGACTCTTTCTTAACTCTCTCCTTTTCAACCGAAAAAAAAGTATTCCTCTCACCGCGAGTTGAGTCTCCTCTTGTACTCGCACTGGGCAAGGTGATGACGAACTGCGCATTGGAACTTCACCACGAATCTGAAATACTTTCTCCGCGATGAGTGTATTGATAGAGTTGAACTGACTCAGTGAGAGCTGCGTCTCTGAGCTCCTCGAGGTGAGCGAGTACTCCCGCCTTGAAAAACACCTGCAGAGAGAGATCAGTTAGGACTAATTTGTTTGCGCTCCAATTCCAGACTGCGCATTCTGCTCCTAATGGTCGGATGCTTTACCTTGGTCACTCCGCACTGGTACTCCTCTGGCTTGAGCTGGCTCTTATTGGAGAGAACTCCGCAGATCTTCTTGCCTGCTTCCTGATAGATCAGAAGTGAATGGATGCTATCTCTCTCTCCACTCACAGCTTCATCCTTGGATGCCTTGGCCTCATCGGCAGCGAGCAGTGCGTAACTGAATGATGCATGATTATTTACTTCTTACCGAAAAAATGACCATAACTGCATCATCTACATACCGTTGTTTGAATTCCAAGTAAGGCAATCGATTGGGGAATCCCTTTCTGCAGATTCGAATTCCCTCCAGTACTCCGTTGCACGTGAGCTGGTTGAGAACCAGATTCGCCTCGATCATACCTTAATTTTGGTTTTAGAGTCGATTTTGGAAATCGTCACTCACCGGCCTTCTTCTGTTCGTTGGGAATGATGCAACGGATGAAGTGAGGATGGGTCTGGAATTTGGAAAGATCGAGGAATGAGCAGTCCAGAAATATTCGAAACCAATTCTTCTTGCAAGACTTTCCTGAACCACAAACGATCTCACCTGGTGTAGCATGTTCATGAGCTTGTTGAGCGACTCTCTGTACATCATGGAGACCGTCATGAAGGAGGCGGATTTGCCCTGAATATTTATTGATCGGTCTTCTACTAGCTACCGTATCCTCACCTTCTTCTTTCCGGGAGCGGCCTTGGCCGTTCCTCTCGCAGCAGCTGCAGCAACGTCCTCCTGAATATCATCGATTGATCTACTCCCATTCCTTTTGTTTTGTATGATGAGTAGCGCTTGAAAATGCCTTCAAACTCAAGGAACACAAAGACATGATTGTGAACTCCATTGATCTCCCTCACCTGTGTCTGGTAGTCTGCCCAGAGATCGCTCACTAGCTGGTTTCCACTGTTCGCCTTCAGCACAGTGACTGCCGTGTCGTTCAGAGGATCCTGCAGTACGGTCAATTCTCATTCTCAAGTGAGATAACGATGGAGATGGTGAAACGTTAAAGATAATACACTCGCGAAATTTGAGTCCTTTGCCTTCCTGCGCTCACCTTGTTCTTCTCCAGCCATGCATTCACATTGTACTGCACTGTTCCTGCGTAGTGCACGAGAGCGAAATGAGCTGGAGCCTGAGAGATTCCATTCTTTTATTTTCTCATTTCCAGTCACTCTCTAAGTAATATATTTGCTCTTTCAGATGAGTTCAATTCCGATTAATGCATTTGCCAACCTGTTTTCCCTTGGGAGGTTTCGGCTTCTGGAAGTTGGGGTGCTTTCCTTGGTGTTGATCGTTGAGTTTCTGAGCGAGAGTCGCGTCAGTTGCCTTGGGAACGATGCACTCCTCGTCCAACATCGAGATGATTCCCAGTGGCTGAAGATTATCGATTGATCGCCCATTGCTTAGGGAGACGGTACCTTCTCGATGAGTTCGATGCAAGCCTGCAGATCGAGTCCGAAGTCGATGAACTCCCATTTGATTCCCTCGCGCTTGTACTCCTGCAGGTAGGGTCACATAGGGAATATTGGCAATATGGTATGGGAAATGCGCTTACGTACCTCCTGTTCGAGGACGAACATGTGGTGGTTGAAGAACTGCTGTAGTCGCTCGTTAACGAAGTTGATCCACAGCTGCTCGAAGGAATTCAGCTGAATGAGAGAGTTACAAACGAGGGAGTTTCATGTTCTTTTGCGTTTATGTGGTTTTCTGCGTCAATGATTAGTCGACTTTTCTCTGAACCCACATCGAAGATCTCGAATCCTGCAATGTCCAGAACGCCGATGAAGCAGTCTCTGAAAGATATTCAATATGGCTTCAATATCCTCTTCTCAATACCTCGCCAGATCCTGTGCATCGAGAGTCTTGTTGCACCTCTTGATGAGCCAGTGGAACATACGGGCATACAGAGCCTTAGCGAGGGCTCCCACCGCCCAATTCACCTGAACCACTACTTTCGTTATCGAATTTTTATCCTCGAAAATGTAAAGATAAATTCGTCTCAGACGAAGAAAATACTGACCTGCTCGAGGTTCTGTCCCTTGTTGACCCACTCCGTGCCAACTTTCACGCGGGGCTTCAGAAGAGCCTGCAAATTAAAAATTGTTTTCGAAAATAATATGATTACGATTATTACCTGCACGAATTTCTCCTGATCGCATTGGAAGAGTTTGCAGGCGATGTTTCCTTCTGAAAGATATTAAAGGTGAATTTATTATGAGCACGTTTGCGTAAGAGTCGGACAAAGCCTGGCACCATCGAAAAATGGTCATTCTCTGAAACTTTTTGTTTTTGTGTTTTCGAGTATTGCGATGACGAAGGGCACACTAATTTGATGATCATCCGTTGATCATCCGTTGATGCCAGATGACGTCACGCCTAAACCAGATATTTGATCATTTCCCAAGCCAGCATTCCCCTAAAATTAAGTGAATTGGTTTCCGGGGTCAATATTTTATCGCGAATGCGATTATGTATTTCATTTTTCACGATTATTAAAAATAACCGAGAAATCATAACTTCTCGTAGAGCCAAGGGCAATCGGCGAGAGTAGAACCAATCTGACCGGAATAATGAGAAAAAATTTATTCTGCTTTTGAATTTTCGAACATCCATCTGGATAAGGATTTATGCAAAATAAAGTAAGCGCTCTTGTAGATAAATTCGAGGATTCCCTTTCCCTTGATCCCTTGATCTCTCCATACCTCCTCTGACTGTCTGCCCTCTCTCCTCTTCCCATTATCTCCACCATCCCCACTGGCAGGAGACAAAGACGAGGGGCAGGGGAGGGAAGAGGGGTCAAACCGAGGCAGAGACGAGGGTACATCAAGGGATCAAGGCAAAGAGAATCCTCGAATTTATCTACAAGAGCGCTCACTTTATTTTGCATAAATCCTTATCCAGATGGATTTTCGAAAATTCAAAAGCAAAATAATTTTTCTCTCATCATTCCGGTCAGATTGGTTCCACTCTCCCCGATTGCCCTTGTCTCTACGAGAAGTTATGATTTCTCGGTTATTTTTAATAATCGTAAAAAATGAAATACATATTCGGATTCGACATAAAATATTGACCCAGAAAACAAATTCTCTTAATTTTAGGGGAATGCTGGCTTGGGAAATGATCAAATATCTGGTTTAGGCGTGACGTCGTCTGGCATCAACGGGTGATCAACGATCAAACTTAGTGTTCCCTTCGTCATCGCCATATTCGAAAACACAAAAACACAAAGTTTCAGAGAATCACCATTTTTCGATGGTGCCAACTATTGTCGGAATTTATCTGGTTCTTACGCGAACGGGCTCTTATGGAAAGACTCATGGAACCATTATATGTACAGCATGCAATAGAGGCGCAAGAATGAAAGAAATATAGACTATTTCAACAGATTTTGCTTTTAACTTTGATCTCTCTCACCTTCGATATTATCGACCTCAGCCTGCTCTTCTCTCGGGCGTTGCTTGAACTTCATCTCTCCCATGTGCATTATAGCTGCAATTGAGTAATTTTGTACATTGTTTTTCTTTTAATAAATTCGAAATTACCAGCAGTGACTGCGAACAGCTCGCTCTTCTCTTGGGCTGTGAACTTCATGATGTCGAAGGCTTCCTGGAAAGTGATCTTTGATTACTGGCTACTTTTTGTTGAATGAACTCTGAATTCTCCAAGTTGAATATGGTTACCGTTGTAAATGATCTGTAGAATATTACCCTCAGGTCTAGTTCAGATATGGTTCACTCTAGATGATAATTCATCACTCACATCAGTCAGTTTCATCTCCTCCACGTCATCGATTCCGTCGATCGTCAGCTCAGCCTGCAATGAAGACATTTTGAATGGCGAAGAATAAATGTGATTTGAGTTGTGAATTCTGATATCGCCCACCTGTGCCACGAAGTGATACTCTTTGAGAGGACGAGTCAGGAACAGCTTCTCTGTAGTTACCATCATTTTGATATCAGTTTGAGTTAGACGTACCCTTTAGTCCAGCGATGGCTCCCGAGTAAAGTTGGTAGAAAATGTGATAGCATCGCTCTCCCGGGGCCTGAGATCGAGTAATATCTTTTGAAGAAAGATTATGGATCGTCAATCAATTTTTAATGTGTATCAACTGCAGACAAGTCTCGGAATGTTACATCAAATGCTAAATGATCGTACCTGTTTGATGACTCTCGATTTCTCGAGTAGGTAGTGCTCAATGTCTGCTCCAGCCAGTTTTCCCGCATGGTTGAAGTGAATGCGGATGAACTTTCCGAAACGAGACGAATTGTTGTTACGAACAGTCTTCGCGTTTCCTAAACAGTGCTTCCTTTGCAATCTCTACTCACAATATTGTCATTCTAGGCACGAAACGTGGGATCTCCCACAGAGTTGTTTGTTAGTCCTAACTGAATTGTTTGCAGAGATGTTCCCAATCTTTCTCGCTCCTTCCCGTTGTTTACTACGCCCATCCTCGATTTCCGAACACGTTTCTCAGTATCTCACTGGGAGTGAAAGAGGCAGAACAATCAGCACGATGATTTCCCCATCCCACGCTTTTGAACGGGATCTTTCAACTGGGTCAATCGACAACTGATTACCGTAAGCCTCGAGAACGGGGTTAGTCTGGACGATCTGGTCCTCGATCGATGCATCCGACTTGGACACAACCTTCTTCGATTGAGAAGCTCCCACCATAGCGAAGTAGGAGATAACCTGATAGGAAGAGAGGCTAGAGATCAAAGTTCATAGATTGTACCATCCTACCTTCTTGGTGTTCTCAGTCTTTCCGGCTCCCGACTCTCCAGTGATCAGCATCGATTGGTTCTCCTTGTCTGAACAGCCTTTTTAAATGGTGATATAGATTGCAGGTGATTTTAATTGGATAAAACGTCCTACATCGTCGTCAATGCACATATGTATGATGCAGATTAAAGAATGCAGTATCTGCAGATTAATTTGTGAAAATAATGTCATTATGAAATGGGAATTACACTCCAAACTCCTTCCCATTCTCACTTCTTCACTCACCGTTCACCATGTTGCGATAAGCTTCGTCTGCCACTGCGAAGAGATGAGGAGGAACTTCGTTGCGACTGCAACACAATCACAATTTAGTTCGAAGATAGATTGAGATGTTCTCGGATTTCGACGCAATTGTAGACTCAAATTAACAAGTCGGTACAACAACAAATGCTATCCTACTCCATCGACTGACCGTCTTCCCTGGTACATCTTGCAGATGCTCTCCGTGTAGATGGGAAGACGCTTGTAGGGATTGATGACGACGCAGAAGAGACCAGAATACGTCTGCAATCACTTCTTCCTTTATTTCCAATCCATGAGTTCCATGGTGACTTCAGTTATATTTGCATGCGAATTCATCGCACCTCTGCATCTGTTAATGCTCATACTCACGTAGATCATCATGGCGTAGTATCTCTGTCTCAGATTGTGCAGCACACTCGCGTCATTCAGGAAGGTGAGGTTGGCCATATCCTCAGTCTTCTCGAACTTCGGTGGGTTCATCTGCTGCGTGTCGTCCTTCTTCAGCGATTTCTGCAGAAGAAAATGGTCAGTTGTCCAATAAAAGAGACGGGCACGGTAGTCGAGGATACGGTACCTCTCCCTTGGCAGTGACGACGGTAAGAACATCTCCCTTCGTCGACTTGATCTCAGCCTGCAATGGATTAGAGTAGAGTTTCGTAAGAATGGGTAGTTAGTACTACTTGAATGAAATGCTCCTTAATCAATCAATATTGTCAAATGAAAGCGAGAATCAAAGTTTCTCGTGAATCGCGGGTAGGCGGGCTAGTAGCACTTGGTAGGCGGCCGCGTAGCATGTAGTAGCCGCCTAGTAGCAAGTAGTAGGCGACTAGTAGCAAATGGTAGGCGGCTAGTAGCAAATAGTAGGCGACTAGTAGCAAGTAGTAGGCGGTCGTAGCAAGTTGTGGTCGGCCTACTGGTATGTTGTGGTCGGACTAGTGGACAGGAGGATTCTGCCTTGCGCGAGTATGCGGACTACTAGTCACTAGTAGGCGGCTACTAGCCAATGGACCGACCAGTGGTCTAGCGGTAGCCGGCTAGTAGCCGGTAGCCGGACCAGTAGTCCGTTTTGGTATAAGACAATGGGAGACTACATTTAAACCGTTTTCAAGTGGGTTCCAGTCGGTACCACGCTGGTTCCGGGTTGGTTCAAGCATTGTGCAATATTGGTTCTAACCTGTAACAAGCGTGGTGCCCACATAGTACTAGTGCGGAATCAGCGTGATAAGCCTAGTGCCATTGTGGAATCACTGTGGAACCAAAATGGGATCAATGTGGTACCAACGTGGTACCACATGGGTACCACGTTGTTACCAATTTGGTTCCACGATGGGTACCAGTGTGCTATCTGCGTGATGCCCATGTGGTACCACGATGATACCACATGGGAATTAGTGTGGTACCACCGTGGTACCACATGGGAATCAGTGTGGTACCACGATGGTACCACGTGGGAATCAGTGTGGTACCACGATGGTACCACGATGGTATCCATCGTGGTACCACACTAATTCCCATGTGGTACCATGATGGTACCATCATGGTACACATCGTGGTTCCATCGTGGTACCGCGTTGGTACTACACTGGTGTCAACATGGTACCACGATAGATACCAGTGAGGTACCACCCCTGCGTCGTTGGAACACTGGTAACGCGCTGGATCCGAGCAGGTACCAGGATAGGCAATATAAATGTGACTTTACGGATAAACACTCGTGTAGCATACACGAGTGGATAAAATGGTACAACGCAGATAGGTCACTGGTTTTGGGTGTTCAATGTGCTGGTACCACGAAGGCTTAGGGATTTTACTATAACCACGTTGGCGTGGCAACCAGACTGGCCTATATTTCGATTTAAGAACATTGTGTTAATATGTGTCGGACTCTGGTTTGAGGAAAGAAATACATTAATGAGTTTGAATGGATCGCACAGGATCACTTGTCATTCAATTGCTGGCGGATTGAATTGTCGGAGTACGGTAGTTGTGCCATTCATGCTAATTTAATTAATATTTAACTTTAAGAAGGCTAGCAATTAAAGTCTTGCTTATCTATGCTACACGAGTGTTTATATAAATGTGAATAGTACAAAATATTGCATTAACAATATTTCAAAAATAGTCATCTCGAAAATACGCAGTTCGTGATACAGCAGTTTGAGTTTTTTTCTTACAGTACACCTCTCACCTTTTGAACATGAACTTCGGCGCCTTTGACTTGTGCCGTTGTTCCTCTTCGAATTTTGATGCTATTTCGCCCGAATCTTTGTTTGATTGATGGAAATAACCTTCGCCGACACGCGTGGGGCGGTTTCGACATTATTTTTGCCTTATTTGGTCGTGATTTTCATCGAATTTACGAGTTGTGTTCCTATTTCATGATTGCGTCAATCTTTTGAATATTTTCAGGCCTGTTTAATGCTCAAGACGTCTTTTTCAATGTTGTATTGAAGGAGGGAGATATAAGAAGAAAAGTGAGTATTATAATCCACCTTTTTTAAACGGGAACATTGACTTAACGTTGTTTCGAAGCGCAATCTCGCCATCTTTACCAAATGTTACGTTCTTTGCAATAATTCGTACTTTTTCAGGTTTATTTTATATCAAGAGCGATATTATCAATTGTTATTTAATGGAGGATTGTTTCTAACAATAAAGTGAGTATTTAAATATATTATTTTTTAAACGGGAACATTTAAAATGTAGTTTGTTGAGCCTAGTTTTGTTTTGGCTCGATGTTTACCGAATTTATTACGATATACTGAGTGATTTGGCTACATATGAAGTAATATGTATATAAATCAGTCGTTATTAATTATTATTACTTCATTAGCATCGGGATTGGCGGGGCGAACAAAAGCAAAACGTTTGAGCGTTTGAGCGTTGCGTTTGGGCGCACAGGCTTGATTTCTCCCCGACTTTTGTTCTAGTTTTAATATTTCCTTCTTTTGCAGGTTTGATCTATATTTGATTCACAAGGATTATCAGAGGAAGAAAGGAGATTAAGGTGAGTATTTAAATTTATATGTTTACTCGGCAAAGTTGGTCCAAGTGTGTTTGAGCGTGCAGGCTTGATTTCACTCGTGACTCATTCTTGTTTAGTATTTCCTACTTTTGCAGGATTGTTGTATATTTTATTCAAGTTTAATTATATCAAGGAGTATCAGAAGAAGGAAGGAGGGATAAAGTGAGTATTATTATCAATACTTTTATACAAACATTAGTTTAACTTTGCTCCAAAGCTTAATCACAGCGGAGTAACTCTAACGCGTTGGCGTTATGTATGACTATAACAAGTTTGTGTTCTACTGCATCACTCTGAATATATATTCTGACTAGTTATTAATGAGTTTCACTCTTTGCCTACGGTTCAAAATTGCATGGCTTTATGCAAATATAATTATGAGAGCCTGGAGTGTGTTTTAGAGTGTAAGCGTGACCTCTTTCCCGACTTTCATTCGCATGTAAATAATATTTTGTAGTTTTGCAGGCTTATTTTATATTCGACTTGAGTTTAATTATATCAAGAATTATCTAACGAGGACGGAGACTCGAAGTGAGTATTTTTTAAATATATTTACAATTAAAAAAACAATATTATTTGGGTTAGTTTTGTTTGATTGTGGCACTGCATTATTATTGTTATATTTTACGCGATATATTGAGACAGTAATTTTGGTACAGTTTGTACAGTATACAGTAGCATCACAGTTGATCATACTCTACTCATTATGGAATATGTATTGAATAGGCAGCGCTAGGGAGCACAAGGTGTCTGAGATGGTATAATGGAAAAAAAACGTCTAGAAGGACGGCGTCCGACGTCCTTTTCAGCCCGAGAGTGGAGGCAGGTGGAGTGATGACGTCTCATAGGAAAAGTATTCTGAGGACGAATATTAGAAAAGCAGGGGGGGCACGTATGGATGAAAATATATTAAATGAAAGTGTTGGTAATAGGTTAGAATCGTGTTTGGTTTACCGTAGCAAGGGAACTGTTCAACTACCACCATAGTTGAATCGTTCGGCTATGTGTAGTTTGCACAATATAATCTAGTTAATCGGATGACTATTGATATTTCCTTCAGGAAAGGACTTGTTCTCCACAAGTAGTGAAGTTTATCGTCGATTTTTTCTCGAATTTATTGTCTTCAACTTACACAGGTACGCTGCCATTTATATTTATAAAAATGGATTGTTTGTATTTACATTTCGAAAAAGTCAAAACTAAAGAGTAATTGGTAGTTTATAAACCAAGTTGTGGTTCCGACGAAGTACCATCTCCCTAGTACCCTAGAGAGCGCATTTAGTTTGCGACGTTTGGTCTCTCCTGAGTACTGTAGATCGACTATCCATCTCAGCCGTGACGTTTGGTCTCTCCTGAGTACTGTAGATCGACTATCAATCTCAGCCGTGTTTACCACTCCATCCCTATCGTGATGGGGGCACGTTGCCCGAATGTTAGAGTTGAGTCAACTAAATTTGGACCGATATTTGTTTTAAAATTGATGACAATTTTTTTGCGGATACAATGTGTACACAAATTATCAGGGCAATAGCGTGTATAGTTACCAGTGCAAGGCGAGAGAATGGAATTGTATTGGTCGTGATTTCTTTGGGTTTAATTTTAAAAAATGTTAGTAGGCCATGCAATGTCTAGAATGTTACCATTATTTACCGTACATAGTCGATCATACAGTAACATCAGATTTCGAAATACACACCCACTTTGTCTCATTTAAAATTAGACATTTTAGCTCTGTGATGCAATCCCGTGTGCGCCCGCGCGTTCCTACGTGCATAGCGCTTGGTGGGCGTGTGCTATCCGCCTTCTGAAAAATATCTTGGTGTATGAAAAAACTTTTTCGATACCGTATCCTTCCGAAATCTATTTTGGTTTTTTAACCCAAATCTTTCAACTGGGTTACTTATCAATATATGCTGTGCTCGTTGAACAGTACCGTGCTACCGTAATCCACACGATGCAGTCGATCACTAACATTTTAAAATAATTTGTTTATCTGATAATGGTAGCTATGTAGCACAGATTTTATACGGTAGTGGACACAATGTTTTTACTAGTTACGGTATGTCTTAACATACCGTAACTAGTAAAAACATGTTGACCGTCACCGCCTATATTTTGTGTATTACTTGCTATGAATTGATTTCATTACTGTTTTATTTATTGTGTTTTTTATACTAATTTCAGATGAATTGTGACTGCAATGAACTTCATTGTTCCAAGCGTGTGCTCTTCCAACAAGGTAAGTGATGTCGATACACCAAGTCTCATCATTTGAGATTAGAACATCAGTTTCCTCCTCGCTCGGTGATCGACAACTGACGAATGAAGAGTTCACGGGCAACTGTTCCGATAATGAAATGGACGGTGATCTCGAAGACGACCAATGTGTACACAGGTGTGCCTACTTTTGCATGTAGAGTAAATATTGGTGCAATAATTCCCGTTCATGTGCAACAATTATAGTGATGGTCCATCTGCTATGGATTACTCGCTTGCGAGTGAACACGGAGAAAGTGAGCCGGATGCTCAAACGGAAACTAAATGTTTGTGTATTCCGTACGGTTGTACATGAACATGTTTCGTATAGTGTCGGCTGCCGATAGAATTCTATGTGCATCGGCATTCTATCTCGCACATAACATGAGCAAAGACGCATTCGTTGATCTCCAACGATTGAGCCCGTCTCCTATTCTATTTTCTACGGTATACTTTTGCATGGTTTACTTTTTTTTCATTGATTCCTTCTATTTTATCGACGTACACATCTTTAAGGTTTCCAAAATTCTGAAAAACGCGAATGCAGAGTGTGAAAAAATCATTCGCTGCTTCGGATGTGGTGCATCTCTCGACAGCAGTCGATCAGTTTGCTGCTCGTAAGCTCTCACATTTGTGAGTGTACATTTTGTTATAGGTCTCAGCAGCTAGCTGCATTATCGAAGGTATCTATCCGCGAGGTATACTCACGAATTGTAAGGAGGAACCTGGATGAAATTATCGCTACTCACGATTTGTTCCATCAGGGGTTTGTCTCAATAGTATACTTGAAGTTCAAAATGTTTAGGCTGCCTACCAGCGGTCTTTCAAGAACTGATCGCTACAAGCAAGTGATTGAAACGAAAAATGAATTCGCTGCTCGTATTATTCGAACACCCATCCTGCTGAATGCTGATGGTTTCAGCAAGAGTGGATGCAGGTGTGTGTGCTCAATTTCTTATGTCATACCCTCTGGTAAACCAACAATCTTTTAGAGGCGAAGTATGGCCCGTGTTCTTCGCTCTTGTTGACTTACCTGATCGGGTGCGATGGAGGGCTTCCTCGTACGGTCTGCCGAGATGTGCAACTCTACTGAGCTGCCGATTCAGTCACTCAGTCGCAAATGCGCTCTTTCACGGTATACAACACTTTTTGTGTCTGTTTACCTTGAAGTGACTACATTATAGGATTGCACGAAGAGTTTGTCGACCTGTGCACGAATCCTGTTAGATTACACCACAACGGACAAGAATTCAGCGTTTGCCCCACTCATTTGTGTCTGACATCGCAGTTAGTCATTGCAGTGCATGATGATGTTAAACTATTATTTAAGGCGACCGTGAAGATTTTCGATCTCGATCACTGGGCTCTCTCCAACGCCGAGGGATGCTCAATGTGCACCACGCGAGCAACACGCGACGGGTCGAGGAATGTTTGGGAGTTACGCCCTTGCACTACGCGAGAGTTGACGGACCACTGTAAGTAGTTGAATGATGCGCCTTAAGCTAATGTTTCCTTCAATGCTAGCTCCTGGGGAGGCATCCAAACTGGCACCTCTTTCACTCGTTCGCGCCGAGTTTTTACACAATGACGCTTTCGGCTATATCAAGAGCATCGTGAGAAGTTTGTTTAATGCTTTTTGCTTGAAGGTTAAGAACACTATATCAGGGATATTTGGTGCTCCTGATTCAAGTGCATTCGGCAAGATGCTTTTGCGACGAGGGTCGACACTTATGTGCTCCGATAGTGTATCAAGCGCACGCCTACCAACCTCCAGGTGCAGTTCCTGACACATTGGATCGTTTCATTGATTACCATCTTCAGAGTACGAGATCTCCGCGTACCTACGGAGAATGGGAGATCATTGTGCGGTTCGGAATATGCAGTGTTGAGGCAACACTGCTATCACCAAATAGTGTTTGTTTTAGCTGGCAATGACAATTTTGCCCGTGGCCTGCCTCAATAGAGTCTTCGAAAACGATGTTGTAAACTCACTCTGTATCCTTCTCTCGATGAAAATGCGATTTGATCACGACCCGGATACTCTACAGGTAATGTATTTTGTCTCTGTGTTTATTTAGTTAAAATTTGTTACAGAGAGCGTCTGCTGTCTATGACCAAATGATTAATGTGATCATAGAAATGTGGGATCAAGGATTCGGAGCTGCCTGCCGTACACTCAAGTGTCATGTTCGCCATCAAATCATTATATAACACATTATATAACTCAACTACTTATAGCTGTCCCTCGTCCACGGCGCGCGGGACTATAACATGTGGGGAACATGTGTTGAGCTTAGTGCGAATTCATTTGAAAGTGCTAATAGAATCTTGAAGACGAATATGCCCATGACGCTACAGCACGATCTACTTCACCGTCGGTATTTAAATATATGCTATTTATTTAAGTTAATAGTTTTTTTTATAGATTTCTCCAATCCCAGTACGTTCTCGATCTCCTGTATTGCCGTCTCGACGATGAATCGTGTGATGATGTCAAGGAGGAACTGTTTCGATCCATCGACGCACTCTCACATACGTCTACTGTTGTGCGCGGAGATTCGGTATGTGTTGCATTCGACAGTAAATTTAGTTATAATCTTTGTTTTATTGTTTAGCTTTCGAGCCGTTTCAAGAATATAACTGGTATCAATCGGACAATTATGAGCTCTGCAACGAGTGTGTGGTAAATGTATGAAGAATAAACGAAATCATTTCAAATGATTGCAGGCACCGGTGCGTGTTCAGGAACGTGATGTACTGCTCTGAGGAGAGCCAGAATTCCACCAAGAGTGATCATTCGATCGTCTTGTATCGAAGAGGCTGTTCAGTGAAGGTTGGGGTATGCCAGTTCTTCCATAGATGCTACATCAGGTACAGTTTTCCACTGATATTTAAAATCCATCCTTTCTAGGAGAATTTCGCGCAGTGCTCAAACAGTTGATAGTTGCGTCACCGTTTGGATCCATTTTGGCAGTGACGAGAGCAAACCCGCTCTACCAATGTTTGGCTCAAATCGATAAACTCGACTGGATTTGGCGGTGCAATGGAGTGATGAATCAGTATGACAACATTTCTACTCGAGATGTTATCACTCATTGCATTCGCATTTCTTTCGATGGAAATGATTTTATTGTTGCGCTGCCTCGCATGAATGTACATATTTAATGTGATGTTTGCTAAAGAATTCGTCTTTATTCCCTTGTTTCATCGTCGTTACCTGTTTTTTTCGGTAGTACTCCGATGATATGTACCTCTATTCAAATTCGCGTTAACTAGAAAAAATAGTATTTAGAATGACTTCTATGGATCTAAAGTCTGCGATCAAGATACTTGCGGACAATGGGATATCCGCCGATGAAATCATTAAGATGACTCGAAAGAACTCTGTCTTTGTAAGTGCACAGATTAAGAGGATCGAAAAGTAAAAACCAAGTTCCACTACTTTTAGAATGCGTTGTGGGGAGTCGAGGGGTCCTCGAACACCAGTTCTTCAAGAGGCTCGCCTACCTATTCCCCAATTTCTGCAAGTCCTGCAGCGAATGAGATCCCGAGTAACTCATGCCTGATCGCTCCACGATCCGTAAGTGTTTAGCAAAAATTGATTGGTATCGCGTTGTGAATACTTCGATGTCCATTGTAATATACTACAGATCCGCCAGTATCTAGAGTCACCTCTTTCCTTCGAAACTCTTACGAAAATATCGAAGATGTCTGCGAATGACGTGAAGGTGAACCACAGTAGAAACACCATAGTTACTCATTACTTCCATTTTTTAGGAGATTGGAAGTTCGTTAACAATCGCCCCCATTCTCGACATGAGCTCTTTTAATCAGCAATTAAGCGAAGTATCCGAATCCCCGATCAGATCTCTTCTTGAGAGTATAATCACTGCTGTATGTTTGTTTTTTCCTCGATTATTTGACGGTTCCGGGCTAGATCGTAATATATATAGTTCCAGCATCAGCTAGGCGCACTTTTTCAAGAAGATGTGATGGAACGTCTCAAAGGAAAAGTGGACGCGCTAGAGAAGAGAACCGATACGCAGTTGGTTAGTAAAGAAGTCAACGTATCCCTAAGTATTACACTATACTTTGCAGTCCCGAACGAAAGCGAGAATTTCTGTTCTGGAAACTGCCTCCATCAAGGATCCCATAGTTAACGTCCTCGGATCCGTGAAGAACAGATCAATAAATGTTCTACAGTTACTGAAGAATCGATTTCATGAGTTTAGTACGCTATGCACTCCTAAACTCGTTGAATGTCTACTGGACGTAATCATAATTGAGGCAAGCTTGTTCATGTCAAACGGTTACAATAAATATTTCTCAGTGTACAACGGACGATTACGCTTCAACGATCTCGATGGAAAGGAAAGGGATGTGTGGAGGCTTCGGTGGGACAAAACTATTCTCAATTCTTGAAGGTTATGATTTTGTGGGACTGGGGAAGGTTATCGTTTTCTCTTCCAGAGATCTTTAGCGTTCTCCTAGGAGTTTCCTCATCCGATCATCTTCAATACCGTGAATTTCAAGCGGACTTTCGCGATGCTACAAAAATTGTTCTGTATGTTGTCCATCGGAATTAACTCAATTTAGAAGATTGTTTAGAAAGCGAATTCGTTAACGATATCAAGCCAGGAAGTACAAGATCCGAGTGTGCAGTGGAGATGTGACGGAGAGAACGCAATTCAGACCATTGAAAAGGTGAACGCGTTTTACTCTTTTTTTAAAGTTTTAAATTTACACATCGGGTCTTCTCATCATCTTTCGATCTCCGATGAAGAAGGAGAGGATGTATCGATGGAAAGGCGAGTTTGGGAGATTAGGACAACCAGAATGTTTTTGGTGCACCCTTTGCATATTTTTTTTTCGGATGGCAAACCATTTGTACTTTCATATTAAATATAATTTTCCCAGATCCAATTCACTTGCGAGGGAAGCCGACGAGTGCAGTGGAGGATCGCCTTCCAGGAGAAGGCGAGTTTAGGAGGGGAAACATGATCATTAGGGGTGGGGGTAGGATGAAGTTAGTGCAAAATCTCGTATTATTCTGTGGGTTGGCCCGAAAATGTATTTTAGTGGCTAACCGTTTGTGCTTTTATTATATATATTCTTCCCAGTTCCACGCCAATCTCGACAGATTCAGACGAGTACAGTGCGGAACATGGATCTTCTCCCAGCTGCAGGCGAGTTTGGAAGGGAACATGATCATGGGGGTTGGGATAAAATTAGTTAAATTAATCATTCTTTCGTCTGTGTGTTGATGCGAAAAAGTATTTTAGTCGCAAAACATTGAGAGTACTTTCATAATAAAAATAATTTTCCCAGCTCCTCTTCACTTTCGAGGGACGCGCACCAGTCGGGTCAGGAACATGGCTCGCCTTCCAGGAAAAGGCGAGTTTGGGGAGCGAACATACTAATTTGGAGCGGTAGATAGGCTAAAAATGTCACTCCTAATTAATCTTGCATTAAAATCTGTACTTGCATTAAAAATCTAATTTTCCCAGTTCAACATCGCTCTCGATGGGCGCGGGCGACGGCCGTCGATCACCTTTTCAAAGAAGGTGAGCTTGGAGGGGAATAAAATGGTTAGAGGGAGAGTGATAGATTTAGTTTTCTAGTAGCACTATTCTTCGGCCTATGCGAATTTGGAAGCTGAAAAAAATATAAAATATATTTTTATATATATCTGAAAAATTGCGTTATTGCTATTGTGTTCCAGGTCCTACTCACGACCAAAGAAGGAAGTCTGCGAAAATGAGGAAAACAGAAGTAAGAAAGTTCACTAATACATGTCAATTTAGTTATCAGAGATTGATGCTTAGTTTCAAAAATGCGGGAATTGCCTACTAGATCAACCATATTTTTTTTACAGAAACAGATATCCTGAAACTGGAATGGTTGTAATAATAAAAAAATGCCCGAAAAATATTATAATTGATAATTCCATAGATGTGGCTGCACCTTGGTTGTACACATTTTTTTACTTTAGGAGGGGTACTGATTATAATTGAATACTGCCTGTTTGTTTATATTTGTTGAACGCGCATATTTGCAGGATTCCTCTCGTCAAGCCAAGATCCCTACGTACGACCAAGCCGAAGGTCACCGAACACAGGCGAGTACGGACGGGTGCCTTATTTTCGAGCCGGGGAAATATAATACAAATTATAGTTTAAGTATTTCTTCTGTATCAGATTGACTGTCTGGTTATTGCAGAGTAGGCTAAAGAGACATAATAATTGTGCAAGATTGCAAATGATATGCTCGGACCAGGATTCGAACCCAAGTGTTCCGCTTACCGGGCAGATATCATAACCACTAGACCAGTGGTTATGATATATATCCTTTGCAATCTTGCACGATGAGTATTTCTTTACTACATGGGGAAGTTAGGGGAGGGGGGGGGGGGGGGGGTAAAAGGGAAGCTGTAAAACTGTTCCACACATAAAAGCAATCCCACTTTAAATTTCTAGATATGTTTACTGTATTTCCTAGAGTACCTGAAAAAAAGTTACCGTAATACTCATTTGGAAACATAAAATTGCTAATTGTAGAATGACGGGACGACCACCTACCAGGGCCAAGTAATGATGGAGGATTCGGAAGAATTCCACTGTTTATAATTAGATAAGTTCTAATCCCTTGTTAAATAGAATCTTGATAATGAAATTAATTCGTTGTGAAATAGTACCATTCTTTGTTCATGTTGTTTTTTCTCAAATTTAAAATACATGTAACATCACAAATTAACACTGTCGAAAAAATGCCTGTAGCATCACTAATTAGCACTGTTTGCTTGACTGTCGATTAACTTGTAATAGTATTTCATGATTTGTTGTCTTGTTCCATGAGACTGTGATATTGCCAGAAACAAATGATAATGAAGATTGTACCATTTAAAAGTGTCGTTGTAAAGGTGCGGGAAGAACCCTGACCAGAGGGAGCTGGATGGGGAAGGGAAGGGAAGTGGAATTGGGGTGGACGGCTAGTAGTCACTAGTGGGCGGGCCAGTAGTCCCTAGTAGGCGAGCCAGTAGTTCCTAGTAGGCGGGCCAGTAGTCACCAGTAGGCGGGCCAGTAGTCAGTGGTAGGCGGCTAGTGGCGGTGTCTCGCCGCCTACTACCTGCTACGTGGCCGCCTACTAAGTGCCACTGGCCCGCCTACTCGCTATTCACGAGTTGAAGAGATTTTAGATTCAATTTCAATCCATTTTTTGCAATTGGGAGAGCAATTGGGATGAGTGCTGCGGCACAATGAACTCTCTCCTCTCTCTCACCGCAATAAATCCCTCTTCTCCATCTGCGATCCACACATTCTTCTTCGAGTCGAACTTCTTCGTCTGAGCAGCCAATGCCTGCACTCATCAATTTTAAATGTTCAATGTGTAATCATAGTTCCCATATCTCTTTGTTTCCGTACCTGCTCCTGACTCTGTCTCAGAAACTGCCATCCCTCATCTTGTTCCATCATCTGAAATCATTGACTTCGAAAGTGGTATAGGACGCCGTACTCCTAAGAATCGAACAAACGTTGGAACACCAATTTTTCAATAATATGGTATCCGGGGTACTTTTTCATGCTGATGACGATGGTCAACTTCATTTTGCATAATTGACCTCTAATGAAGCACTATTTCACCCGTCGAAATAGCGAAATTTCCGGTTTATTTGATTTATCAGGGGTAAAACTTTCTACAAAAATTTGGAAATTTGTTTCCCGAGGTGGTTTTTCATTCTCTACACGATGGAATGGTGAACAACCCCGTTTGCAAGTTCCTTCATTGGTGTTCGGATTTTATTTATGGCTAAAACTCAAAACTAGAAGCCGGCATTGTGTGTGCATGTAAAGTATCTATTGCCTAGGCCGTAATCCGATTTTTGTGCAATTTGAAGTATGGGATTTTTACTTATGCCCATTTTAGTTTTCCGATTTCCAAAACCGAGTCGCGGGTTCGATCCTCGCCGCTGTTCAGGTTTTGCAATATAGCCATCAGTGATACGAGAGTGGGTGAACAAGTGTGCTCTCTTGTTCGCTGATTAGATAGTGAGAGATGAGTAGTTTTGGAAATCGGAAAACTAAAATGGGCATAAGTAAAAATCCCATACTTCAAATTGCACAAAAATCGGATTACGGCCTAGGCAATAGATACTTTACATGCACACACAATGCCGGCTTCTAGTTTTGAGTTTTAGCCATAAATAAAATTCGAACACCAATGAAGGAACTTGCAAACGGGGTTGTTCACCATTCCATCGTGTAGAGAATGAAAAACCACCTCGGGAAACAAATTTCCAAATTTTTGTAGCAAGTTCAAAGTTCCCTGATAAATCAAATAAACCGAAAATTTCGCTATTTCGACGGGTGAAATAGTGCTTCATTATAGGTCAATTATGCAAAATGAAGTTGACCATCGTCATCAGCATGAAAAAGTACCCCGGATACCATATTATTGAAAATTTGGTGTTCCAGATCCTCCCTGAATTGTCTGACCCTTACAAATACTGCGTCATAGAGATCTACTCTTCCCTAAATCTACCATACTCAGTCAGTGCTATGATGTTGGCAACTTTAGTTTTACAGTATTGCTAAAGTGATTTCGCAATCTGAGGCAGGAGAGGTGTGAGGCGCAAAAAAGTCTACGCTATTCCAATTTGCAGATCTTCCTTCAACAGCGATTAGATTTGGATTTGACTCGGAAGTTATGGAGAGTGCAGTAATCACCTCTTAATTCTCTCTACTTTAGTTGTCCTGCACAGGCCGGACGAATCAGCTATTCGCCTTCTTTCGTTCTCGAGTCGAGACCGCGGAGAACGGAATCGGACTGAGAATGAGGATCAGGATAGAATTATCGATTAACAATTCCCGATTCATAAATCACAAAATAACTAATATTTAAATTCGACAAAGTGAAATCGTTAGCGGCATCAATGCGTGAATGCGTGGAATGGCAAACATCGCGCCTCTCACGGATCAATCGATTATTACATCGAGCGGAGGAAAATGGTCGATCCTTCGCAAATCTTCAATCTATTTGCTCATCAGTGGAAATTTCTCCTTCAGTTTCTTTTGCCTTCGAGGCATTCAAAGATGAGCAGAATTAGCAAAGATTGACACTACGCTGGAGCCCTCTTGAACCACTTGGAGACGGGATTCTCATTTTGTGGATAAACTAACTGTGAACTATGATCAGTTGAGGAGTACGACGAATGCAATTGGCATTGGAAGAGTAAGATGCATCGTGCAGAGGAGCTTAGCGCATCAATGGTGTCATCGGATATCAGTTCAAAGCACGCACAGAACAATGGGAAGAGAGGGGAAGGAGGGATGGCAGAGGGATAACTGATCAAATAGTACCGAAGAATGTCTGGAGAGGGAAGGAAGCGGACGATTGTCTGAGGAGAGGAAGAGATAAAGGAAAGCCGAGGAGATTTAGAGGAAGTGATCTGATCAAGTTGCACCACTCCATTCAATGAATCATTTGAGCGCGTAGGAGTAAAGAGAGATCAATGGAAGATATTAGAACCGCAACCACGTAATCGCAAAAAAAAATAAGTAAATGTGGAAATTAAATTCTTTGGAAAACGCCTGATAAGCATGAAGATAAGTGAAGGATGCGCATCGTGGAGTGATGTAGAATGCAGTGAGTCTAAGCACAACTTAGTCTTACATCAGGATTGAACGGAGATTCCGTCACACAACCTTGGAAGCGAAATGAAGTGATCAACAATCGATATTCGTAATGAGTGAGAGTGCATGGATGGACTGCCCACCTCTTCACTTCGACCATCCCAAGGAGATTTCTCGCTTATCTCTCTGAAGGCATGCGCTATCCTCCTCCCCCTCTCCCCTCCTCTCTCTCCCTCTCAATCCCCCTCTCTACACCTCTCACAGCTTCCGATCATCCGGACTCTTCACTTCTCGTACTGTATCGTGTATCTCTCGTGATGGAGGGCGGGGGGAGCTCCTCCCTCTCTCTCTCTCTTCTCCTCCCCCTCCTCGTCCATTACACTGAGGGGGCGCAAACTGTGTACAAGAGAAGGAGCTAGAGGAAGGGGGATTGAAGTGCCGAGGGAGTGGAAGCTTGATTCTCATGGGAAGGCTCGAGTTGAGAGAAGATCCAGTCAGAAACAAAACAGCCATTTATTATCGAGTATACATCGAAATTGCAGCAATTTGTGATAATGCAATGAGGTACCGGCATTGATTAGTGATTGATTCTTGATTGGACTATTGATTAGCATCAGATCAATGAATGAAGAATTGCGTGGAAAGACATGGTAGAGCACTGGGGCATGAGGTGGGAGCAAATGGAGTTAGTCTGTGATATGGAAGTACGGTAGGAGTACTGTGATTTGCTCAGCATCGATTGCTCTTCAGTTGAATGTTATCGATTGCTAGCCACTTGAATGGCTTCCTTTGAGTTGCAACGAAGAATATCTGGAAGGAAATTGAGTTACAATAATAATGAAATTGTTTGATACTTGCAATGCCACCTTGGTGATCTACTAGAATCAGAATTGCTGACCTTCCTTGCTTCCTTGGGAACGGTGACAGTCTCTCCTTCCATCCAGTAGATGTCCTTCTCTAGAAGAGGAACCAGGTAGGGACAGTCAGTGAGAGTGTCGAAGCACACCTCAAAATTAATGAGATAAAGTGGACAAGGAGTGACAACTCTGATTGACCGTATTCGTGATCAGGATAATTCTTCATCTGAACTCGCCTTGAGGCTGACGTCGTTGCTCCTTCTGTAGAAGTCGAAGGAGAGGGGAGTGTCTTCAGGGAGAATGAAAGAAGGAGATTCAAGCACGAAGTCACTGAATTCTTTTTGTAATGCATTGTTCAAAGTTATGTTGACAAATATTTTACGCTGTCAGTTTGTTAATTTTCAATTCAAGAAAATGTCGCAGATTAAACTGACCGTTTTTGCTTATTATCATGTGAATCTGACCCGACGTAGAGGAATCCATCTGACAATAATTTAGCTCAATTTTTCCAAGATTTTTGTGTACCTCTATCCTTGATGTTTTTGATACCGGTGTGGATGTTGCCAACGGGCTTGTTAGAGACGGACCACTGGCCGAAACTGAATGAGATTACTTATGGAAAATGAAAACAGGAAGAATTTTCTTGCCACAATCCTGATTTGATTATATTTGATTATGCTCCTTCAGACTCGTATAGATAATGTTGCCACCTTCTTCGAAATCCCCACATCTTTCTCTACAGACCTGGCAGTGTTGTTCATGAAATTGGCGTAGTTGCACATATTTCTGTCGAATGAACAATCGAGGAGATTGCAGACGGAGAGACGACGAATACGAAGACGACGAGTAGGGGCTGAGAGAGGAGGGGTGATGGGTGGAGAGAGGAAGGAGGAGAGAGAGAGGAGGAAGAGAGATGCAACTCCCTCATCGGATAGAATTGTATGTATCGCCAATGAACTAATCAATCTCTTATGTTATTCGTTAATAATTTTACGATGGAGGATAATAAGTTTTTAGGTAAACATTGTACGCTTACAATTAATTATTTCAGGTTCGCTGGGTTCAGCTGAAGGAGGGAAGGTCTTGTCCTGAAATATATTTCATTTTGTTTGTCAATGAATATTATATTCTGATTTAATGTAAATGGATTTGTAAGAAGATTCTACTTTACGAAGTATGTTACCTCTTGGTTTTCTCTGATGGCGAGTCCCTTGAATGGATCTCTGGGTGGTCCCTTGAGGGATCGAGGAGGGGTCGGAATCTTCTCGTCTTCTCTTATCTGCAAAAACATGAGTAAATTGTGACTACTAGAAATGGTTTGTCTCCATATCGAATCGGTAGATCGACAAGTAGCGTGTATCTCATAATGTGCATGATATCACATTCATAATTAGACCAATGGCGCTTCATAAGCATCGTAAATGGCCTTGGACTATAATTTATAGCCTATAAAAAGCGAGTAGTAACTGACGGAGTTCTCGTAGGCGACGTCTTCACTGGCAGGGACTGAAGTCTCGTGGTCGTACTCAGCAGGATCCACTTGGAACTGAAGAACAACAGCGCTTGGAAATAGAATGAAATGTTCCTTCTTTACCTGCTCGTGGAGAGTGGGAGGATGCGCGTTGAATGCACGGTCTGATCGGTTCTGATCCTTCAAGTCATCATCAAATTAATTTGAAGATATTTATCTCGAATGAACCTCAGGTTTGTCATCGATCATCTCTCCGTCTTCTTCTTCTCCACGAGGAGTTCGCTCCTTCTCAGCGTGAGCTGAGCCTCCAGATGAGGAAGAAGATTCCTCTTCGAAGAACGAAGAAGACTTGGAGGAACCAGAGATCGCAGGCTGCAAATATTATTATTCATTCTGGATAAGCACGATACTATAAATCGACTTTCGAAATCCAGTCTTCAGCGGCCTAGGCCTCGCAAGTTAGGCAATTGCTGAGAGTACTGGAAATAAGGAGAGTAAAAATAATTTACTTGTTTCTCGTCCTCGCATAGATCTGCCCTATACTCGATGGAGTTAACGACGAAGAGAATCGGATGGAGAATGGAAGCGGCGACGATTTCGACATCGAAGACAGTCGCATTCGGATGGACGACCTCGACGACTACTGACGAAGACGACGAATAGGAGATCGGCTGAAAAGAGAAGAAGAGGTGGAGCGATTATCTTTATTAATTTATCTTGGTTAGATCAGAACAGTGTTAGAATAACAGTTATTCGGGTCACTGAAGGAGAGGTGAAACAATCGCGTTTTTGAAGGTTTTTGATTCATATCTATATTGATTGGGCTCTGACCTGCGTGCATGACCTCGCGAGATGATCTTGAGTGCACACCTTGAAGTCAATCTCAGTGGGATTCGAGAGCCAGTAGCTGAAATCAAACTCCTGTTTCTACTACTGGAATAATCGGAGCCCACTTGAGTTTTAGTACTCCATTGCCCCTCTGGCAGATGACTGCAGTGCCTAGAGTGATCTCCTCCCCCTTCGGATGGGAGATCAGTTGATAGGCGAAGGCTCCCTCGGGAACATCCGATCTGCAACAATCAACACAATTGTAGTATTGCATTTAGTTTGAAACCATGTTTGTTTCAATCTAACAGTGGAGACCTTTGAATCACTGAGTCATGGGAAATAAGATGCTCACCTGCCCATCATCTGGGAGAATGCCTTCTTAGTGGCAGGGTTGGGCATCGAGGCGATATTAAGAGAGGAGACGTCGAATCTGAACCCCTTCTCATTCACTCCGGCTGTCAACTGAGACGAGGGAGAAGGGAGAGAGAGAACCTGCACGTGGATCCCTGCTCGAATGTGCACATGAGAGCACTCGCACTCTGACTGATCGATGGCTTGTTTTCCACGCATTGGGGGAAATTGGAGAGGGAGAGGACGGAACAGTCCGAAGCAGAAGGAGCTCTGCAATTAACATTACTTGCTTATTAGAACTTCATTTATGGTACTTCTTCACTGGGAGAGGAAAAACGTACACGGCTGCTCCGGGAACTTGTTGGTAGTGAGGAACCATCGAATTGCCGTTGAACATCTGGCCAGGGACTAGCTTCTGCAACATTTCCCTCTCATGTCAGATATCTTCAGGTTGTGAAGTATAGTTTGCTATTGTAACGGAAAATGTAAGAGGTGCGGAAGGTAGTACCTGATCATATACTGGTTGTTGTTGTTGTGGGGCATAGCTGGCGAACTGCTGCATCTGCTGTTGAGACTGCGTGGGGTACTGCTACAATATCTGCCCATTAATCTCAGTAATTGAAGGAAGTATCGCACCGAGGGACTCTGCTGGTAGTTCTGTTGGGGAAGCAGCTGGGGATAAGCAGTATTCGAAGGAAGAGAAAGACCCTGCAGACCCGCCAGATTCAGAGGAGGCTGATAGGGAGATGGTGAGAAGAAGAATGGAAGGAATACTGACCATGTATGGAGAGGAAGCAGGAGGAGGCTGAGGAGCTACTTGCGGGTACTGAAAGAATGAATGAGAGAGGGTAAATCATTCCTTCCTTTTTGAACCAATGGAGAATGCATGCTCTCGATGAGAGGGAATTCCGCTAGTCTCGTACCAGGTTTTCTTCGGGTGCAGGGGGAGGCGGCACGTATCCTGGATAGGCGATGAATTGTTTTGATGACTTCCCGTACTTGGCGTAAGCAGCTGGAGGAGAAGCCTGAAGAAGTATTTATCGATCGGAAACGGAGATCGATGACCTACCGGATAGGTGCCTTCTCCCGTCGCGACTCCTGACGTGAGTTTGCCACTGAATGACTCCAAGCCCTGAGGTGAGATAGTCAATGGATGAACAATATTTCGAGAGAGATCTTTATTTTTGAAGTTAGTAGTGCTAATGACTGGTCTTTTTCTCTACCTCTGCGTAGCTAGAAGGGGGGATGGGTGGAGGGGGCGGAGCTGCGACAGGTGCAGCAGGCTGCGAGTACGAATCATGGCTGTACCCAGGCTGCAATTAAATGACATCATCATATTTGAAGTGCATTCGACCTTTTGTCTGTCCTCCATCTATGTATATTAAAGAGTCTTGTCCTAAACTGGATATCTGGAAGGCAGACTGACAGTATAAGATGAGAAAGACTGCTTGTAGTTTGGTTGGGCGAATGAGTGTTGACTGAAGGAGGATGGCTGTGAGTTGAATGAGAAGGAAGGAGTCGGAGGCTGGCACGCACTGCCTGAACTTCATTGATTCCTCCCACACTCACTTCACTATTATTTGCACTATAATTTATTATTCATTTGCATTTTTCAACATTTTTTGGATAGAGACATGTGCTACCGTATCCGAGAATCCCCCCAATTCAGGATTAGGCGCTCGCTTGAAGGATCAACAGGCGAGCAGAGATAATCCAACCAGACCGGCGAGGTTTTATGATATCCTCCCCTGAGGGATCGCATGACTTGTATGACTAAGAATGGAGATTCGAGTGATCTGGGTCAAGTCGATGACTGGAGGAGAGAGAGAGGGACTGAGAATGGAAAGTGAATGGATGCCTAGGAAGAGTTTATGAGCCGGAAGAAACGATGAGCAGAAGGGAGAAGAAGGGAGGAGAAAGGAGTCTGGAGGAGGGAAAGTGAGAGGAGAACTGGATAAGGAAGAGAAAGTTGAGAACGAAGGATATTAATCACTTCCGAGTAGTAATCCGTCTGATCCACCAGTTTACCATTTCGACATCTGGATCGGAGACTATTACAAATGAGTAGCATTTTGTATAGACTACAAGTAGAGAAAGGTCCTGTCTAAGGCGACAATTCATTCCACCTCATTAGAATTTCACGATTGTGACACCTGCGCTTAACTGTCGACTCATTTGAATCGAGGAAGTGACTAGATCACACGTTTAAAAAGAGTTTCCATGAGCGTCTGCGTTGCAAAAGTAGCACTAAGGGGTGAGAACGGAGAAGCAATGGAGCACTAAGCACTAATAAAGATTAATTGCCAACGCTGATTGATGGCGCGGGAAGATCTAATCGTACGGTAAGAGTTTCGCCATTGATGTGGACAATAGTTTCTTCCCTTCACTTTTGTCCATTTGCATCGTCTAATCTCCACTCCATTGAAAAATGAACCATCCCATCTCCACTTTCTGATATGAATGTGCGCCACTGTGTTTGGGAATCCTTCAGTAGTCAAAACGGTATGCAGCTATCTCGTCATTTACAATACACGCTCAGTATTATCTTGAAAGCTCACACTTGTACACAGAATACACGTTTCCCTTATTTTTACAACTTCGAATCTTTTACTGCTGGCAAGAGGGTAGAGAGTACGAATATGATTCATTTCGAAGGCCCTTCCTTCGTGCCCCCCTTGTCTCATTCGTTTCCTTCTTGGTTCCACCATACGAGAAGTGACCGGTCTCCCTTTAGTCACGGGAGGATTGTTGTTATTTATAGGAGTGACCAAGGCGAGAAAAGAAAGGACTGACCCAATGAAGCGAGAAGGAAGAGAGAGGGAAGAAGCCGGTAGATCGGCAGAGGTGCCATCCCTTCAGTCGACCGAGATTATCGATTGGATGGGGATAAGATGAAGGAGTACTCTGCAATGGATGGCATCTCAGTTCGTAATCGATGTTAAGCGGATAATGATAAGCCGCGACCATTCCGAACTGTTGCCCGGTTCTGCATCAAACGGCGTATAATCCCCGTCCTTCTCCTCTCCCTCCTCATTCTATGGCTATCACACCCGAATTGAGGCTACCCCGAGGGTGATTTGTACTACTGGAGGGAAAGGGTACAGAACAGTGGAGAGAGGTCAGTACATAATAGAGGGGTGCAGGAAGCGCAAAAAATGACCATAGTATTGGAGAAATCGACATTTATCAAACTGATATGAGACACTGTAATGAGTGAGGGATCGAAAACTGAATGTACAGACACACGATAAGGCACGAAATTTGAGTGATAGGATGAGCTTATAAAGGTCAACGAAAAAACACCGTATCTGGAAGGAAATTAGTGGTTCTGATGGTGTAAAACCGAGCGGAGATTTGTGGAAGGAGAAAGTGAAGAGAAGGACTGAAGAGGAAAGAAGAGAGAGATCAAGCACCGTAATCCGAGGGAATCTAAGAACCAGACAGATTAGTCTGAGAGGAGAGGACGAGATGCCCTGAGGGCATGGAAGTGACCAAAGAAGAGAGAGAAGATGATACACGGGCATCCGTTCCTAGTGAAAGTGTGAGGTGATGGAATGGATGAGAGGAGGGGAGGAGCTGATCCATGGGCTATGGGGATCCTGTCATAGAGATACCGCCCCTCGATCCCCTATCAAAGACACTATTGTGAGATTGGGGGAGGAATTCCTTCCCTGGCTGGACCCATTCCGGACTTTCAGCCGGTGCTTCGATACGCTCGAAAGAATCACCAAGGAGCATCAGATTATCTGGAGGGATGAGAGACACCTGAGTACGGTAGAGGAATGTTGCAAGACATGAGGGAGGAGAGGGGGGAGGGGATCAATGGGCTAAGACAGTCAGATTGGCGGGACTCCTCCTTATTCGGTTGTTGGTATCACAATAATTATCGCCTCTCTCCGTCTTAATCTGGATGTTATCCACTGCGAGGAAAAGATTCTGACGGAGTTTCCCCGCGATGAAGAAGATCTGAAAGGAGAACGATGGGAGAAGGCTACTCATATTCATCCAACTCGTTTACTCCTCATTTTCACAACTGAAATATGCATTTTGCTTGATTTTTAAATGTTCTTGTCTCACAAAAGTGCATTGTCCCATGAGTCAGAAGATAAGTATTGGAATATTGGTTGATTTCGAACCTTTCTGACACCGGGTGGAATGAACACAGCTTGGTTTCGGTACCAGAAGCGAGTCTTGTCGATGGAGGGAGACGAGTAAGGACAGTAGTCGAAGGAGTCAATGCACACCTGAACGAAGTATTCGGTACTCGATTATTTTCTGTGCTGTCTCGTAACTCATATTGGTCCCCTCGGACTGTTCACTCTCTTCACCCTCTTCACTATCGAAATGACGACCGAAAGTTGGCATTGTAAACCAGATGTTTTCGCTTTCTTTTCTTATGTTTAGAGAGGTGTCATCAGCCAGATTTGTCTCGATTTCTTCCTCAATCTCAGTCATATCCGGATCGTCCCCCATCCCGCTAAACACATAAACGGCCCGAGAAAACGAGCGAAAAAGCAGGCGATTATGATTATGGAGGGGCAAGAAAAGGCGGGAGAGAGAGACTAGAGTGTACGAGTTAGGGGAAGGAGAGGTGCTTGAGTGGACGTTCTCAACTGCAACCAGTCATCCGCCACTATGTGATTACGGCAGATTAGCGGATCGAGAAGAGAAGAAGAAGAGGAGGAGGAGGGAGAGGGCTAATGGGAAGGATTGTATCGCAGAGGAAGTACTCACGCAACACTTTCAGGTGCGATTCAAGCAGTTTCGAATGGGTCTGTAGTCTGTTCACGGTGTATCAATTTTGCGCAAAAATGTCTCTCACAGGTCATTGCAATCCGTTCTCCATCGCTCACCTTCAATTGTGGACCGAATGACCGGAGGAAGAGATCAAAACTGAGTTGTACACTCTTGTGGAGGGTGAACTTGGCCGATTCCATCACGAACACCTGAACGCTCGTAGTTGAAGAGGGGGATAATTGGTCATTCACCTCATCGGAGACGTCCTTGTGATTCTGGCCCACGTAGACGAATCCAGCTGGAAAGAATCAAGTAGTGGATTATGAAATCAGGTATTCTGAAGCAACTTTTTCCGCTCACTAAAACGAATAGAGGGATACATTTCTCACTTGTGGTGTAGTCTCCTGGAGAATTCTGCTGCACTCCCGTCAAATGGTTTCCGATGAAATTGTGAGCGTGAGACCATGATGATCTGAAGTGAACTCTCTCCCTTTCTTCACATTCTCATATTCTCAGAATGGAGAGGGGAAGCAGAATGAAGATAATCACCATCCAACTTAATCTCAGCACCTATGTTCGTGCATCACTGTAATTTCAAAAGAATTCCTCTATCTCCTTACGTGCTTCCTATTCCTCCGAGTGAGTAGAGACACGAGTGTTCCTCATTGAAAGTGCACGAGAGTGCTTCGCAGACGTCCACTGACTCGCTGTCTTGAACTGGCTCCTCAAGCAAATCATTTGATGCGTTGCCACATATAATAAACATCCTAGTTCACAGGCTAGGTTATTCTACAATATTTCGTTGACTCTTCAGAGGAAATCTTGGAGAGTGTGAAGATGAAGATTGATCAATAACGCATTTTTACAGTGAAAATGTAAGCATATTTTCTGGTTGTGATGATGTTGTCATTCATACCACATTCTCACTCTCCAGTGGGGTAGAGAGAATGTGTTGGACTTCTTCCCCTTCCTCCTCTTCCTCCTTCTCTTCCTTTTCCTCCTCCTTCTCCTCTTCTCTCCCCTCACTCGCAAGAGGTGGAGGAGGAGGAGCAGCCACGGGCTCCTCTTGATTAGTGTCTGAAGAGGATCGTTTGTTCTTTCGAATGGGCAACATGACAGCGACATCTTCAAATCCATTCTCAATCTCTCCTAACCATCATCTCTGTGCTTCTTCATCGATATTCCTTGTATCGTATGCTTCGATTCCGCTGGTTTTCTCTTCTTCTTCGGCCGTTCCACCTACAATTTGTGGGGATTATTTCATTCGCTCAGAATATTTTATTTTTCTCACAATCAGTGTCTTCACCTCATTATCGACTTCTGCTAACACGGGGAAGTCAGTGGTCTCATCTCTCGTAATCTGCACCTCGTCGTTGATCTGAAGGAAAATTCTACAATTATGATTTGTTCATCCATTCACATTCTCTTATGGCTCTGATCTCTGTAATTGAACATTTCTTCGACTTATGAAATCTCCTCACCAACTCGCAGATTTGTCCCTCGTATCGGATGTTGTCGATGAGGACGATCGAAGACGACGTCAACCCTGCAATGAATTCTCTCACTTGCCGCCAGTCGCAAATTATTCGTTTTAAAATATAAAAGGGCTTGATGATTCCATGATCTGGGTAAAGAAATTCCTGCAAATCTCCCAGGTGGGCATTGTTACGAAGGGACGAGATATTGATACTCACCAGATACTTCGATGCGCAGTTTGAATGGATCGACAGAGGGAGGAATGGAAGTGGAGATGGGAGCATTAACATCCCATTCAGCCATCTCCTGCAGGATGAAGCAAAGGATAAATAGAAAACATACAATAAAAAGTGCCAAGAGATGGTCAGATACGACTACGTTATGTGGTTCAATCCGGTGAGGTATCGCATACCCATTACATACCCCTAGTGTTCAATGTGTTTGATACTACGTATGAAGCGAAAAATATGTAACATGCGAAGGAGAGAGTCAGTATCACTTGGTTGAGAATAAGGGATCACCTCGCAATTGAAGTCGTTGTCCATAGAGATTGCACACAATCGAAGCACTGGCTCCTCTGAGTTAATCCAGAAACTGGAGAGAATCAGTATTTTCCCTGATTTTTTTATTGCTTTTATCTAACATCTTCATATTAGTAACTGGAACTGTTGGGACAGCACTGTACCTTTTTGAAAACGAAAAAATTGTTCTGGAGTGATCAGTTACATGTAACCTCATTACGCTCCTGCAGATGTACTTACTCGAATGTGAGTGTTGCATTTCCGAACTGGCAGGGAATGAGTGTCTCCACAGCTACAGTCTGAGGGAGGAAAGTCTCCTCCCCTCCTGCCAACAAGATGTGATCCTCTGCAATGACCTTTATCAGCTTCTGAATTCAAGGATTCTTATATTCATACACAGAGATGCACCCATACGACTTACAAAAGGAAGAATTTCTGAATTTTGTGTCCTATTGAGCATTTAACACGCATTACAACCGACCACTGTATCACATTATATCAATAAATAGCTACCGAAGGGGAAGGATCGATCGGCAGTGCAGTCAAATCTCTCCAGATCGAAGATCTCCTCAAAGCGCGCACGCCAGAATCTGAAAAGTAATCGATGTGAGCACTCTCTCCATTCCTTATAGAGGTATGGAAAACTGAATAGAGGCGGTACGCACGCATTTTATGATAAAAATATTAATGTGTAAAGATTAATTTAGTTTGATCTCGATCACTTGAATCTACTGTGCTCGGAAAAAAATGAATTCGCTGAATGCCTCTATTATAGTCTATGACTATAATTTATAGATTATGGAGTATAGTGAAGGAAGAATGAATAGATAGTGAAGAGGTGGCCTACCGTACTCCTCCCGATTGGACGTTGTACCAACTGCAGTTCTCTGTCTCGTCGTCGAATGAACACGAGAGACGACCACCAGACTGAACACTCTCTATCACATCTGCCTCTCAGATGCACTCTCATCCAAAATAGATAATGAGGAAATAGAAATATAACAATGCTTATATTTTTCCGTTATACAATGTACTAAGTACGAGAGTGACACGAAAGAGTTGTCTGATGGAAAGGAGTTTCTTCACCTCAACAGTTCGATCTGGTTCGTCTTTAAAGTCATCGAGAGACGCAATCGTGAGGAGTTCTGTAAGGATTCTTTATCAACTCGGTATGACGCAATTTAAAAAATAGGCTGTCCAGCCCTCTTCGCGCCCCGTAGATTGTTTTGCTGCCTTGTCATTGATTTTTCCCGCGCCCGGTCAACGGAAGGTGACCGCCCATCCATTCAGTCACACGCAATTTTCATTAGTCGATATTCCCCCTTTCTTTTCTTTCTTCCTTTCTTGGACGTTTGCATAACGTTTCGACGTTAGGTTCTGTCCCATAGTGTTCTTTTTTTTAATATTCACATTACCAAATTTTTCTTCCAGAGTTCTACTTCCTCTCAACCTGCTCTCAATGTGAGTTCGACAAAAATAGTATGAAATATTGAACCGTCGGCATTCTATCGAAGTAAGTTCATGAATTTACCCTTTCTATAAGCGTTCAGTCCCCAATTGAATTAGTGAAATGTCATCAAAATAAAGCCCTTCTCAGAATTCCCTCATCGGAATTCGTTGCAAGTCAAATGATTATCGAACGAGTTCTCTTTCAATGAGAGGCGTCTGTGGAGAGTTCAATCATGCCTCATTCACGGATACACTCCAACTTGTGTGTGTGTTTTCCCGGTTAATTGTAAAAAATGATAAAATACATTTGCGACAGATTCCAATGAATATTGAAAGTTTTGAAATGGTTCTCACCTCCAGCGGAGTAAGGAAGCATGAGAGGAGAGGGACACTTTGAGGAACGACCAGCGATGTTCCCTGCAAATGGACTGATGAATGTTAATGGTCAATGAGGCTGCCAATTATCCCCCACTCCTACATTGTGCTTTGCAATGGTGCCTCTTATTGCCCTGCCGTTATCTCGAGTGACAGAGAGATTGGTTCTCACCAATTCTTCCCTCCTCATCGTCTACACTCGTCGCTGCCTTCGCCCTCGCCCTCAACGCTCTCGTCGTCGCTGCGGGAGTGGAGGAGATACACGAGAGGACGACGGCTGAGAGAGAAGATGAATGAGGAAGGATCACCTTCCCTCTGATCAGTCCCTCATCACAATGAGATGCAAGAGAGGAAGGAAGCAATTTGCCCCTACCCTTATCCACATCCAAAAGAGGAATGAAGAACTGGGGATGTGTACTTCACCTTGCCTCTGATCTCATCAGCCGCATACACCTCTCTCTTATAAAAAATTGAGGTGGACTATTTCACTTTAAAACTTTGAGTCTGCCACTCGTTCCTAATTCACGAATGTGCTATCTAGTAGCTATAACAATCGACGACCTACAGATTTAGAAATATCGAGTTGCAATTCATATCTAATTTCGAAATGTTCTTCGTGTTTGAACCTAATGCGCGAGTCCATTGGTGACTCTTAGCCTGCGGATATTACGTGAGATGGATGACCCATTTCAAGGGAGAAGAAAGGGATGTGTGGACAAGAGTCATGAGAAGAGAAAGTGAGCAGTGGGAAGAGGGATGAAGGCTTATTATGCAATGGGGGAAAACCATGGATTGGGAATGAACTACTGAGATACAGATGAGAACAACTCCAGCAAGAAGATGATAGGGAGAGGAAATCGAAAAGATAAAGATGACAAGGAATGAACTCACTGCAATTGGTGAAGATTAGTAGGAGAGTCTTCATAGTAGACTTGGTCGGAAGGATAGAGTAAATCGCATCGGAGAATTCTCGAATGACCAAAGAGGATGAAGTGATAGTGAGCGAAGGAAATACACGAATGGGAAACCGAATAAGTTAATGCAGAGGAGAGCGGAGAATATATTGAATTGATACAATGAGGAGAGAGACCAGGCGTGAAGAGTGAAGACAACTGAGTGTTAGATTGATTAAAAAGGAAAGGACGAGAAGGAAGAGCATTGACCTCCTTCCATCATAACCATCCAATGACTGGCTAATACATCTCGAAAGGGCTGTTGACCTTTTACAGTTGAGGAGTCGGACAAATTGCATCGTTTGATCCGAGGAAACCACAAGGCGAGGAACAATGAGTGAGATAAACTGGGATATGCAGATATTGCAAACAAATCGGATCCTTGTATTATAGTTCATGAGTTCGCAATGGGGGGTCAGGAGTATTATGTAAGGGAGGAGAGGAAACCAATTCCCATCCACTCCTCACTCCTCCCATCTACTCGTGTCTGAAATATAATCGTCCCCTTGGCGAGTCTCAGTTTGAGAGTGAAAGGTTATTACCACCGAGAGAAAGGAGGTCATGCCATTCATCATGTGTGTGCGATCAGATGGAATATTAAAATATTTGTTTCAAATAGATATTCAAATAGATATTCAAATAGATATTGATATTCATGTTATGACAACAATGTTATGAATACATCGAAAATGGAAATATTCCCTGTACATCAGTTAGTGATCGCGAATATTTGCTGTCATTACCGTATTGGCTATCTCCAGGTGCTGGTCATTGTGCCAAACATTTAAAATCAAAATTAAATATATATCTACTGAAGTTTCACCTGATTTATCATATAGAACTCCTTTAATCTGCTCATAATTTCCTTCGCGAGGGTCTTTTGGTAGAATTATACGCCAGTAAATCGAGTGCAGTCTCTGAGAATCGGGAGAAAACTGCACGAGATGAAACATCACTAATATTGTTGTAACTAATTTATTTACCCATATTTGATAACTATTCAAGTTGCACGAACGGCCTCTCTCTCTTCCTCTACGTTTTTATCCTTATCACTCACATGTTCTCACTCTCTCACTCAGAACAGACAATATTCGAAAGCGTGAAATCTCATTCTCAAGCTTCTCTTCTTTCCTGTTCTTTCAGCTAAACCCTCCATTTGATCTATACATTACAAAGTGCGAATCTTTGATCTTCACTCATTAGATACACTTTCAGCCCTACTTTGATCTGATTGTCTAAGCAGAAGTGGAAAGGTGGAATGGCGGCCCAAGTCGGCGAGCCTCCGACTGTTCCCACTGATGAGACATTATCAGTGAGTGGACAAATATCACACTTAAATATGCTAAACATTCATCGCTACTTATTTACCCTGCCAAGATTCTTATAAATCGAGCATGTAATAGATGATGCAATTTGAAAGTATATTTAGTTTGCTTTATCCAATTGTAAATGTTTCAGCTCCCGTCCACATCAGCTGGAACAAATGAAGACGCGGGAGTGGCGGATGGGGAACATGAAAATGAGGTCACTCTTATTATTATTAATAAATCTAAATTATGCATTTTAAGAAAGCGCTCTCTTCCGACTCAGATGCTAGCATTGGATGGGTATGGTTTCCGTACATAGACTTGAATATTTTCGTTTAATTACGTATTTATGTAGGATGATTACGAGCATCGGAAGGACGTCCTCGTGAAGAAATTGGTAGTGTGCGAGCAAATGATGGGGAAGATTAAAGTAACAGCCAAGTTCACGCGATTGAAAGATGTGAGCATTCCATCGAAGTCATTCAAATTCGTCCTGACACTTATTCTCATGCAATATTAATGTGTTTTAAGTATGAGAAGTCGAAGGAGGCGATCAAGAATCGAACGGATCCCGAGTATCTCGCGAGAGTGGAAGTGATGGAAAGAGAGATGCAGAAGGAACGAGATGTATGACCATTCTATACCTTGATTGGATACATCCTCACCACAACAAATGTTTATGCTATCAGTCTACATGGTATATTTAAAGTAATGAATAATATTTGTGTATTTCAGAAGCAGGAGACAGTGTTCAGTCTGGAGTTGGCTGCTCTCGAACGAGCGAATGAGGGGGAGATCGACTTCATCGATAGAGGATACAGGGACAGAATGATGTACAGAAAGGTCTGCTATTCCATTTTGCACTTTATAGAATCATTAATGTTAAAATTTTGAAATTAGCACCGAGTGGTACTTCAGGTATGATTAAAATTTGTTGTGAATGTACGTACGTTCCAAATGAGACAAAGGTAATGAGTTCTATGATTCCAGTCCCAACTTGTCTACGAGGCGAAGTTAAAGCTGAACAAGATACTGGAGAGGATTAAGAGTGAGTTTAATTAATGAGTGATTATTTATATTATTCAATTTGATTGGCTAATTCCTCCTGGTTCGTTGCAGAGGAGGACGAAGTGCGGGCAGACGTCAGAATCTTCCTGGGAGAGGAAGTACCCGATGAATGGATGGACCAATTCGTAAAGGTACCTTTGCTTTTTTACATTTGAAGAAGTGATCGTGCATCCTTAATGTGGATTCCACATTACTTAGCTAAACTATCGACTCAGGGCGAATTTGAAACTTGTTCCTCCCAATGTAGTAGTGGTACGTGTAAATCACAACTGAAATTTAACCTTTTATCCTTTTTGAAATAACTCAATTTGATATTTTTTACTTTAAATGTATCTATTGCTTCTGTTTGAGTCTTACGTGGATGAGCTGGAAGAGCAGGAGAACAGCGAGGAAGCAGTGAGAGAGAGGAAACTGAAGAGATACCGGATGGAAGCATGCGAGAGTCTCGGTGGGTCACACTTACAATTAGGAAGATCAAGGGAAAGGAGTGTTGCAGAGGGGGGCGAGTCACTGAGTGCCCTAGTGGAGAAGGCAGAGGCAGGTGGACACTGGACTGGTCGATCCTCCCTCCATCCACTGCCACAGAGGGTGTACAAGGAGGAGGAGAGGAAGAGAGAAGAGAGGGAGAGGAGGAGACAGAAACAGAAGACTGTCGATCAGAGGGTACGGGCACTACTTCATTCGAATTATCCGATCGACGATTGAAAGCGTCATTATCGTATCATCATCCACGAACGATCAATAATTTTCAGCTTCAATCGATAAGTCACAAGAATATCGATCGATTCTTCGGCAACAATGCAATTTTTCCCCGTACAGAGGTGAGTTTATCTTATGAAAATGGCTTTTTAATCTTGATGTGAGCTCAAAATTGCCTTTGTTGAATTTCTAAAGTCGTGAATTATTCAGAGAGTCATTGACGATTATGACTTATCTGGAGAAGATTTGATGGAAGCTTTACTCGAAGAGATAGAAGTGAAAGGAAAACGAAGCGAGGAGAAGGAAATGAGAGGAAGTGCGAGGAGGAAGAGAGGAATCACTGTTGAAGAGGTGCCCATTTGACCACCACACTGAGGATGATCTCATATTATCATGCTAGATACCAAACTGAGATGGTGTAGTTGCAGGATGGAAGAAGAAGGGAATTAGAGGAGAGACTGAGAGAAGTGAAGAGGCAATACGAAGAGGAGAAGAATGGAAGAGGAAGAGGAGATGGGGAGAGAAGGGGATTGGAGATGAGTGAGGAGGTGAGCAAGAATAGAATTCTTTGTCTTAACCTGTTTCTGCTACCTCGATGTTATGGACTACTCACAAATGAGCTGATCTTCCAGTCGTGTTCGGATGAAGAGAAGGAAGACCTCGCATCTACAGTTCGACAAGGAGTCAAAGCAATCCTCCTCTCTCGAGGGGTACTGTCTTTCTTTAGAGACATTTTATATCAATATGTTATCGTCCCAAGTGAACCCAAAACGTGGTCGTAATTCATGTTATCCACTTTCAGAGACCAGATTCAAAACTTTCGAGTCGATGCGAAAAACGAGTGGGAAGATTGAAGAAAACGCTGCGAACGATGCTCGAGATGAAGAGAGAATTCAGGTAATCTCTTTTTTTGTATTCATATCGATTGGATACGGATTGTGATATTGCAGTGGTGATTACGAGATGAAACACCTCCGGAACACAATGATCGACTTGTTTGTGGCAGGAGCGAAGAAGGGACGAAGAGAGGTGCGAATTCATATCTTGACTTGATCTGTAAGAGAGACCAGTTATCATCTCCCTTCTGTAGAATGTTCCTTCAATTACATACTTGCAGCTCTTCGATAGCAGTGCCATTGGGGATAATCAAATGGAAGATGTGTCGCTGGAGGAGGTCTGGGGGCATTCCTTTACTTTATCCTTATCTCCCTCTGATTCTGCATATGGGTAACTCTTACAAAGGAAACTGCAATGTAGGTCGCAATCAAATCAAGTATTGCTTAGTTATGTCGAATGACACCTCTGAGAGATTCCCCGAACTATGTAGAAAAGACCCCATGTTTAATAGTTGAATACTGTTGATTAGGGATGACAATTCAAGGATGAGAGGGAGCGCTCCCTCTCGATTCTCCACAGCATGCAAATTGTCTCATTCCTTGGAGGAGGACGAGAGAGAGCGGTCATCCTCCTTCAAGGATGGCGATCCTTGAAGGAGGATTGTGGGTTAAAAGGTGCTTAGCGTTGATCAAAACGTTCGAAATTTTAGGATTTGCATAACAGCAATGAGTGCAACGTGATTAGAGCAGTTTAGATTGATTTCTGTTATTTGACATTCCCAGACGATTCTCATGAAAGCATGCTTGTTTAGCCTATTATTGCTCTTTCTGTGTCTCAAATCTGGTATCATGTATCCTGTGCCATCGAGTAGACTACATCAGAAGTATTAGGGCTATCTCAGAAATACTAGGGCTATCAACATATAATCGAAGCAATACGGAAGTTAGTCACTTTCCCACTTCATTCCGCTCATTCCCGTAACTTCTTACTAAAAGAGATGAGATGAGACCTTACAATGTATTAAATGTCTTTTCCCAGTACAGAGTAAGTGCAATTCAATATGTTTTATTGAGAACCAGCACAAAAGCACGCTAGAATAAGAAACGTGCAATCAAAATGCACATCGGTGACCTCACGAATATAGGAAATCAATGTAAAGTGACCTAATTTCATAGTTCTCGTTATGATTATGCAAATCCTCAAGTTTAAAGGAGTGCTCCGGGGAATGAATGTTACGGAGTCCCACCACGAAAATTCTGCGCTCTCAGTGGGAAACTGTAGCGAAATTACCCCGAGAAGGAGGCGGTAACTAAGTAGAGCGAGTGAAACATAAACCAACCTGGCGCGGCCCTGCGCTTTCAATCAACTTCGCGCGTATGTAAATAGCCTTAGAGGCGTCTGTGGAACTTCGTGCAAAGTGCTTTCTGATCGGGTGAGTGAGCTCTATAACATCCACCGTATCACGATGGGTGACAGAACATTCCCCGGAGCACCCCTTTAATGTCTTTTTGTCAACTCAAAGCACTGTTTCATCCCCAATCCTCCTTCAAGGATCGCCATCCTTGAAGGAGGATTGCCGCTCTCTCCCATCCTCCTCCAATGAATAAAGAGGCGATTTGCATCAGCCGCCCTCCCTTGTCCCTTGAATAATTGAATTGTCATCCCTACTGTTGATCAGGAATGAATAATATCAAAAGTATTTTAATTGAAGAGCGTACGCAACTCTTCCCTTGTGAATGAAATGGTTGCTCGGACTCTGGAGAGACCGATGTGTGCAGGAACACTCATGGATAGAGGGGGAAGAGCAAAGGGAGCAGTCGAAAGGGAAGGGAAGAGGAGAGAGGTGAACACACTCAGGAGGGTTCAACCAATTATCAACATTTTCAGCATCTCGTTACTCAGTATGTGGAAATGAGAAGGGAATACAGAGAGAAGTATAGGAAGACGGAAGAGAAGGAGAAAGAGGAAGAGGAAGAGGAGGAGAGGAGACCACGAGGATGGGAAGAGGAGAGGAGAAGAAAGAAGAGGAGGAGGGAGAGAAAGGATAGTGAAGAAGTTAGTGATCTGAAGATTTACCACTTTTAATAATTCTCCCTTCTAACTTACATTCAGGCGATGTACGTCTACGAGAAGGAGATGAGAGAAAATGGGAAGAGGATGGAAGAGGTCGATATGACAGAGGAAGAGAAGGAGGAGAAGGAGAAGAGATTGAGAGAGATACGGGCAGTGATACAAGGAAGAGATCCAATGATAATGGAAGAGAAGGAAGAAAGCCCATTGAAAGAAGTACAAGAGGATGAAGTGGTGGTGGAAGAAATGGAAGAGGAAGAAGAGAAGAACACAGAAGGAATGAGGGAATTGAATGGAACGATGAAGACGAAAAGGAAGAATGGAAGGAGTCCCAAGGTGAGTATCGATGGGAGATGGACAATTGAGGATGTACTTTGTCATTACAGAAATCCCTTTGGAGCACGCATGATAGTGGAAGCAGCGATGACGACGATAGTTACGGTACTTCATCGAGAAGAGGATACGGTAGCGTGCCTGATTATCGATTGGCTGCTCGTCCACAGCGACGAATGCAACTTCAATTGAGCCAAGAGAGGATTCTCCGGGATTTGTACAGGAGTGGAGCGGTACGTTGAGATGGAGATTCTCGGAAGTCCAGTCGTTTGTCTAGAGGATGAGCACGGTGTATTTTTTTTTCTTGTCTCTGTCAGTCGTCGTGAGCGGTCCCTCCCCATTTTCCTCCGTTTGGGAGGCGACTTTTCCCTCCCTTTTCTTCCATCTACTGACATCAAGACTAAAGAATCCCTCCCCACTCTCTGGCAAGACTTCGGAGGTATCAGCCACGGATCTCGAATATGGAAGGAGTCGTTTCAAGATGGACATGAAGGTATCGAAGGTGTCATCTTTATAACTTCTAAGGAGGACTGGCCATCCGGGATGCAAAATTCAAGAAGAATACGATCTCGGTAGCGACTAGTCTAAGGGAAGAATGCAAGCGCCTAAAGAGGAGAGGCAGTCCGACTTGATGCGAAACTTTCCGCATGCTCAAGAGAGATGTGTCAAGTGACAACGAACGATTCAAAAGAAGATGAATGGGTCCAACGATCCAACCCCTTCCCCACCCCCCCCCCCTCCTCGTCGATGGCAGAAGGCGCCAGAGTCCTTCCCTTACCTTACACCTCCACATGCCTTGACATGTATAAAATCTATCTATAATCTATCTATCTATTTCCAGCTGCGTCATCGCGAGTCTTATGGCGGTAATCTGCAGAAGTTGGACAAGGAGAAGAGACAGGTGGGTAGGCAATCTTGAAGATCCTGTATGATGAAAATTGAAAATTGATTTTTTATGTTCCAAGATGCATCTAAAGTTTACCAGGTTTGCTTATTTTTATTTATGCATAAAAAATTGGCCCTTATCAAGTTCCTTCAGCGACTGTTGTCTTCTCTTCCCTCCTCCTCTTCTTGTGAGAAAGAGATGAGTCGAATGGATCTGCTCTCTCGAATATCGAGAAGAGCCATCGAGAGAATCCCAGAAGAAGCGATGAGGAGATTGACGAAGAAGGAGAGAGCAGCACTACTTAGAGGGTAAGGGAAAGATACCCATCCTGCAAATGTGATCATACGCCGATTGTCCTTTTTTTCTAAAACGCATTCTCATTGAATACTTGGTGCATTTCGTTGTTTTGATATCTGAAAATGTACGAATCAAGTTATTCAGATTGCCGTCGACGTCGAAAGAAATGAGCGAGTCGTCGGAAGAAGACGACGATGAGAGTGAAGAACTGAGTGAGGGATGGGAGTTGGAGGAAGAAGAGAAGAAGACGAATGAGACAGAGGGGAAGGAAGAGAGGGATGAAGAGGAGGAAGAATCAGATTATGAATATGAAGAATATCAAGAGCGGATGCAAGTGGGTTACATTACTACGAGATAATAACTCATATCCGTCCATAAAATTAACCCCGCCCCCACTGTTTTCATATCTCAATGTGAAATATTGCAGCTGGGTTCATCTTCGGAATCGGAGGATGAAGAAGAAATCACAGTGGAAGAATGGATAAAACAAGAGGAGATAGAAGAACCAAGGAGTGTAGAGATGGGAGAGACAGAGAGTAGTCCCCCTAATGCAGGTCAGAATGGAAGTCGTATTTACCATGTCAGACCATTGAGGTGTTTTGAAAAGGCTGGTCAGTTTTGGATCGAAGTGAGCAACCGGAACTTTTTTTAAAAATCGAAAAATTATCGGGAAAAAATTAAATTTATAATTTTCTTAGATTTTACTAGATTGCATAATTAATACGACGTATTTATGATTAATAATATTACCCTTCAGCCGTTGGAAGTCCTTTGCTGCACGAGTCTTCGACTGGTAAGCAGGAGAAGACTGGAATGAATGGATTCTCACGGACTGGGACAACCACCGTCGCATAACCTCCATCTGATGGACATCCAATTTATCTAATTACTCATAACTATAGGTTTTCATCTGCACAGTAGAGATGCATCTGTACAGTTGTTAGTGCATTCTATTCAAATTTCATCGAGTGTATTTAAATTTTCGAATATTTCATCGCAATCCGTACCCTCGTTTACCTCGATCGCACTCTTGCTATGAGCATTACTTATCAACCGTGCCCATATCTTTCATGCAGTCGTCTTCCCCTCTCATATGTTTCCGCATATTGTGATAGTACCGTAATTACCCTACGTAGGCCTACTCGACCTAGTACCGTGTCCCACTCGCTGTTGAGAGTGTGCTGATCTCTGTAGATCGGAGATTTCATACAATGTGCGAGCGCATTATTCCCAGGGCATTTACTTAATTGAAGAATTTCACAAATCGAATTGAATTATTGCGGCCAGTTCTTAATCAACCCTTTAGCGTTTGCATTTAGAATTGAAGTAATTTTCAGTTATTCTCCGTTTTCTTCTGTAATTCACACTCCTGAAAGATTGATTAAAATATATGCTGATGAGAATTGCATTAAAAAAAAAAAGAATGCAAGAATTGCATATTTTAGAGCGCCAGTGAAAAAATTAAAAAGGGGCGGAGTCGGAAGGTAAGCGCGCACTAACCGCACAAACAATCGCGCGCATCACAATTCCCGAATTTTTCGGCATGAAATCCGTTCGCCTTTCTGTGAACTCCTCGGGAAACAAGTTTTTCTCCGTTCATATGTTCTTCAAACTCTTCAACGAGTCCCCAACCGCATCCATTCGAAGTACCCTTCCTTATTTCTTTTAGTTCCTTCTTTTTCCTTTTATTTGCGTGGTCTCCACATTCGCTATGAAAATAATCTTTTTTTATTTATTTTGGCCTATTAGTAGTCGTGCTGGCGATCTCAAATATCACAATTCACGTGATCCCCACTCTTTTAGTCCCATTTTCCTTAACATCCCTCTCTTGTATCCTATCGAACCTTTCACTGAATGAAAACCTGCCTAATTCTTTTTTTTTAGTTTGCCAGTTTCACTGGCGATTGTAACTTTTCTTTTTTCCCTCTCATTGCTACCCGAATTTGTGTATGAATCACAAGCAATTGTCTCATGCAGAGGTGTTTAATTGTTTTCCTTTCCTCGTTCTCTTTCAATTTTCATTCTCGCAACGATGATTAATCCCTTCTCATTCCTCTCTATTCTAGATGGACTGCGCGGGTAACTCCAACGAGTGCCCTGGGGAGGGTTACCCTGTCGTGCAGGAGGCCCAGTACGTGGAGGAGCGGACGGACATCACGGATGAGTTCCTCGAGGCGACCAGTGGTTCGTGTTTCATATTGTGATTTAACCGAATTACCATAGTGTGCAATGTAGCGCAATGTCCTGATATTTCCTAAGTAAGTAAATTGCATAATTTCACGTTCACACAGAATCTATACCAAGTAATACGTTTATTTTAGCACTTACTGTTTTTACTTTAATGCTTTATGGCGGAGTGCTTGCAGGGCTGGCGACGGGCGAGATGGTGTCTGCCGAGAATTTCTCGCTGCTGGAGGCCATGAGTGCCATCGAGCTGATGGACCCCAAGATGGACGGGTATGCAGAGGGAAGAGGGTCAACCAGATTGTTCGAATAGCACATCTCGATTCAGGAGTTGAATGTAGTTATTTGCAGTGGATGTATCAAGCTGAAGGAACATCCGACGGTGGAAGATGTAATTGCAGATGGTACGTGATTTAGAAATTATTGATTTTTATTATTTTGGCCGGCCATGTACTGAATTTATTACTTCGCTGGCATAGCTAACATGTGAATATATCTAGCTATTGGAAAATGACATATTATCTACATTATTTTCAAGCAATTGATTGTAGGTTGGTTGCACGGGATGGGCGACGATGAGGTGCTGGCCACGGTGGACGCCACCCTCGCATGTCTCATGAGTTGGCTGGAAGGAGCATTCATTGCACAAACGGTGAGAAAGGAGCGAGAATAGGACTTGGTGCACTGCATACCTGCCTTCTTCCTCGCACTGAGAAGAAGCTAAATGAATAACTTTACCACTTTGTGTGAAAGTGATTCATTGATAGAAAAGGTGGAAGTATGTAGTGAAAAGTTTTAAAACGTGTCATATGTGCATTTAAATTAGCAAACTGTTAAGATCGCAAATGTGGTAGTTATATTTTCAAAAATAATTCGTACAAGCTAATATAGTCGCTAATTTTCGAATTGGATTAATATATAAGCCAAGCATAATGATGTGTGTGATAACTACGTCGATTCGTTTAGCTGCACACGAATCTGCTGATGACTGACCCCGATGTGCTCACTGCTGCATGTGAATGCCAACCAGAGAAGGAGGAGAAGGACAGAGTGCCTGGAAGAGTGAGTCAGGCAGAGGGGGGGGGGGGGGGCACGAGAACCACGCCTACCCTTAGCCGCACTTTTTATAAATATTAAAATATGCTTACCATCATCCTTTTTGAGACGCTGACTGCTCTCTCTCACGGTCTCGCCCATCTCGTTGTCTTGATCCGTCACACTATCGGGACTGCTGCTGTCTGCGAGGAGGTGAGTGTAGAAAGGGAGGGAGGGCACGCGTCCCCCCGACCATCCATGCACACAAGCACTAACCACCATCACTGATTACTATACCTAATCACCCGTGTGCACTCCGCTAAACCGCAAATTCACCTCCACCCCTTCTGTTATGCTTCTCCTAACTATTCTGCATTCATCTCACATTTCTTCCCCAGTGTGCTTGTGTGCTGTGGTTGAGAGAGATAGTGCTCGTCCCTCCTCTAGGAACTCCCATCTATCCTCCCGTGATGTCAGAAAACTCAGGAAGACTTCGCGATGCAGTTCCCCATCAAGGTCTCCTCCTCTCTCTCCATCGAAGAGACTCTCGAACTACTCAAAGCTGCAGATAAGACACTCAATGCAGTGGGAAAGGTACGTGGGGGAAGGGGACAGAGCTAGTGAATGGAGAGAGGGAATTAGATTGTTTGTCCATTGAAGCGAGTCAATTAAAAGTATATGATGTCTCAACATTGTAGGCTAAGAAGGAGCGTGCACCGGTGTTGTCAGCAGTGGTCGATCGACTGACGTGGGTGCGGACGATGCTTCAGGCGATGGAACACATGGTGATCCCTCGGAACGGGGTGTTCAATCAGAACAATGACGACCCTATCAACTTCAGGTGAGGAAAATATGAAAACTGGGCTGAGATGGACGGCTACATCTGCCTTTAAAAAGCCTTTGGTTGAATCACCGTTCGTCTAATATATTTTTTGCGATGAGTGTATAACGGTAGAACTTCTGCGGATAAACTGTGATGTTACTTTAGCTGTAGGAGGGGCATTAGTGTTAATGACTGCTGCTTGATTAGCCTACTCTGTTCTCCCCTGTAGACCTCGACTGCGACAGGCGGCGGAGCAGCTGTCGACTGCAGTCGATGCAGCCACTCGCTTCTACGACACCGTCGAATTGGGGAAGATTGCACCTGCGGGACAGGACGGTGAGCGATGATTGCAATTGTACCGTGCATTCCTCTTTGCTGTATTGTAGATGGTCATTAGCTTTCTATTTTGTGGTATGGTCACAGAAACATTTTCGAAATGTGGAACGATGATTTTTTGCCCAGGTGACTATGGCTGGCTGACCTGCTTCATCCCTGAACTGAACAGATGTTTCCTGCCTCCCGCCTTCCCGAGGTAAATCGGAGGGAGACCATCGCTTCCCCACAGTAAACAGCCAATACAATAATCTCTTAATCTTTTCCTTTGAGGAAATCTGAGTTTCTGACTCGTCGTCATGCTCTTCGTCAATTGGAAAAGATGTCACGTCGACTGTACGATGTCTCCACCAATGTCCCCCACGTCGTCGGCGATCTCTCACTCATCATCGTGAGCCATTATCCATTTTTTGTATAACATGTTTACCTGCGAAATGCGCATTATCTAACTTTTCCATCTTTCAGCAATATCTCCGCAATTTTTGTGAGATGGAGAGCTGCGCCCTCTCTCGATCCGTACTCCAGGTCAGCTAATTATCATCTTACATTGGAATATATTTTGAAAACAAACAAAAAATTCTTGTGAATAATTGTGCACAGACTTGTTGAAGCGCAATCTTTGTCCCAGGAAACAAAATGTGTATCTCATTATTGTGGCTTTTGAGAATAACCAGCTGTCTCTGGCTAGTGAGTAATTCTTGTTTCAGTTGGTGTTCCTCCCTAACGACGAGCGGATAATGGGAGAGACTCTTCTAGGAGACATCCTCAGGGAGACTATCAAGAACCAGACTGGCGCTCCAATCCTATATCAAGGGTACGGAATGCAGACCGAAAAAGATATAGCTATCAGTCGAAGATTTACTGCGAGAGAATTTAATGGTGCTCTCAGCTAAACGAATAATGAGAAATATATATGCATATCTTGTAGAATCTTGGTGTTAGTTATCCTCGATTGGATTGAATGTGCCTCTAATCTCTCTTTCTGCAGAAGTCCCGCGAATAAGTCGGATGACTTGGCAGAACTGATGGACGAATTCGTGCAGGACACAGTGAGAGTGTACCTCGTCGTGATGCAGGCATTCGGTACGGTAGTCGAAGCACCAGTATTCAGTTGTATCACCCTTGTCTGCCATTTCATTTGATTACAAGATGGGTGCAAGTGCACTACTCGTTGCCCTTGTACCATAACTCCTTTGAACAACAGCATAGTCTAACAGTCCAATTGTTCGAACTGCCCTTTTTCAAATAGTTGCATCGCCTTTGGTGTTCCTTAGAATGCAATTGCAGGCCACAATACTGCTCGTCAACGGGAGAGAATCGGGAGCTACTTCGATGACTTCGCTAATCTCATCGTGAGTTCCTGACTCAAGTGGCCATTTCACTTTGTCCAAATACCATTTGTGCATGTTGTATTCGTGATTCACATAGTTTGTCTGGGAGTATTTGAAGAGTGTTCTCTCAGTTGGAGGCTGATCGAATGGACCAGGAGGTGAATACGGTCATACAGCAGTACGCAAACCAGCACAATGGAGACACGAAGGGTGAGAGAGATTACGATAAATATACTCTCATCAGCAGTGCATTTCACTTTTCCCTTTTTTGGAAGGGGGGTGCGCTTTTTTTGTGCTTTTGTCGATTGAGAACAATTTATTGACAGCTTACTGCCTTATATTATATAATCAATTAGTGACTCGTACTTCTCAGGGTCTTATTTTCCGTATGATGTTCAGTTACCCTTGGCAGGTCCTCCGGTTGGATCCCATCTCTCCGCATTCATCAATGTGCACACTCTTCGTCTCATTCACTGGCACTTCGAACTGGGATTCAGACTCGAGTTGTTCGCAGAGTACGAATACGCTTTCGTGTGGTGGTCAGTTTCATTCTCTCTGTAACCATCGGTGAGCACCATTGAAGCCAACTTCAAGACCTGACAGTTTGGAACTTTGAACCAGCCAAAAACGACAGAATTTTGGTCGTAAATTGACTACTGTTTGAAACATTTTCAAGTCCTTACAAATTGTAATTATGAATAGTAGCTAAAATGGAAACAATTCCGAAGCATGCAGGTACATGAGGGAGATCGTGAGTAAGTGGACGTTCTCCTGGCTCGACCAAGCCATCAAGTACCTTTACATCGAATACAATCAAGGTGCGTCATCCATGAGCATAAGAAAGAAATTACCGTAGTTGAGAGAGAAAAGTTAAACTGCGAGGGAATTAATGTCGGTGTCTGAGAAATATTTTGGGAGTTTGATCGTTGTTAATCGGGTAACAGTGTAATGTGTTGTCTTGAGATCTGAACAAGATGCAGAAGGAGAAGACAGCGAAGACGAAGAGCAATAAGATGAATAAGATGGAGGAAAGGATCAAGAAGAAGTTGGTACTTTTGGTGGAGAATTCAACTTGATACTTTCACAGTTGTGTACTTTGTGTGTATTTAGGACAGTTTTGAACAGTTAATATGTATCACCATTCTTTTTTTTGTTAAATGCGTCATTCTGTGTTGTAATGGGTCATTCTCCTCAGGATAGCTAACCTGAAGCACCTGTACACGCAAGGGGAGGAGGTCATCTACACGGGGATGCACAAGATGTGCGTGGGACTGCAGGCATCCGGCAGGATTAAGGTGAGTCGTCCGTGTACGCACATTCATTATTCCAATGTTTACAACTAAATATTTCATTGAAATCTTATTATGATTTGAAGTTCTCTGTAAAACGTAATGTTGATCGTTGATCTTATTTACTTTTTTTATAGCTGCTTGAAGGAGATGGTGAGGGGAAATGACAATGAGAATGCCTGGATACGGGGATACTTCAACCCTCTCTCGCAGGTGCCCGAGATGCTTCCTGGTCAGAGTGAGCGTCTCCGCTACGAACATCGCATGTCGTTCTTCAAGCCCCTCGGCCATCCCCTCTACGTCTCGTATGACAACTACAAGCTCGCCTCTCAGTGAGTCACCACATCTCGAAATTACACTAGATGAAGTTCCACTATTTATTTATCACGTGGGTTTTGCAGGCGAGAGTGGTGTTCTGCAACAGTTGTTGGGTGTTGTATGGGTAGGACGATGCATTCGCGAGGAGTGCACTTGCATGCGCTTGAATGAGGTCACTCTCCTAGTGGATAGCGAAAGAATTTTACCACGTTTTATGTTCCATTGCAATTATCTTCGGTTCTCAGAATTCTGCAATCTGAGATGTTTTATAGATTGCTTTTATTTATGTAACAAGGTCTACCAAAAGTAACACATTATGTACAAATCAAGGGGTGGGTTGGGGAATGCATGGGAGATGGGATTTATACCGTCTAGGATTTATGAGGGGAGGAGATCAATTTGCACTACTGTTCTCGCTCGTTCCACCTTTAGAAGTTTTTCTTATAGCACGCATAGTCCTATAAATAATGGGGATTCGAACTGTACTAACTCGAAAATAATGGTAAGACTTACTTGGTAGTGGTGTGTCTTGCATGAAAAAAGGCAGCAATACGGGAAGAACTCCTGGTCTTAAAATAGATGATGTTCATTCAGAAAATATTGATTAAGCGTTGCCTCAACATACAATTAGGTTTGGTCCACTCCCATTCTGGCCTTACTGCTTCACCCTGATCGAGGTAGTTGAGGCACCACTTTTCCCTGTTCATAATCACACTATCAAACTTATAAATTTCCTGTACTGCGAGCGACTTGTAAATAGTGGAATTTATTTATGGCTCACGATGGGATTGCTTCTTGGGCGGCCTGGAGATGAGCCGTAGTGCATCTCACGTGCGCCAGAGAAGGCATCTGGAATGATTGTTACTATGAATTGATGAGCAGTGACTATCTATGGTTATGCTTACCCTCCTTCGAGCAGAGACTAATGAGACGACGAGCAGAATTGAGGGGAAGAGATAGGAGAACATGGGAGTATCCTTTAACAAAGTATTATGGAGGAATGAATGGTGTAGATAAAAATATCGCGTATCCAACTAACATCGAGTTATTGCGCTCGCTTAGTATATGATACGGTAAACTGCAATAAGTTTTGATCTCCCCGTGGGATCGTCTTGCATGGGATGATTAAGATATGATAACAAGGGATTCGACGATCGTTGAATGAAAGAAGTACGAGTGATTACAAAGTGAGTAAGTTTAACATAATATACATTCGATTGAAATAAGCCCTTTCTCTAATATTCGCAGCGCTCTCAAAGCAGCATTTTGATCCTCCCAATTCGTTCTTTTGCAACAATCGAGACAGGGAAGTCGATTGCGTACTAAGATACATGTATGAGAAGATATTAAGAGGGGAATAGAGGGATGAAGTGAGATATCGCACCATCGCATTCCCGGCTGAGTGGTTCCTGCCTCTTCTCTAATGAAGTGAATGGTCACACCCACACGAACTGCATATCTAAAGAGCCGCGGAATCACGTCAGTGGAGAGAAATGGAGGAGAAATATTGCGATGGGGGGAGGGGCTTTTTATAACCTATACTGTAAGAAAAGACTCGTCATCGTGTGTTTGCAAAGGAAGCATCGGAATAATTCTATAGAGAGCGATGATTGTATCCGGAACATCTGGAACATTGTTTTTTTGTTATTGTGTCATGTCTGTAATTCACATCATATTGAAATTTTATATGTTGGATCTGGAAAAATACAAGGGTAATATTCTGACATTCTTGTTTCATATTAATTTATTTTCTTTCCAGAATCGACGCAGCTCAGGCTCAGGGTGCGACGAGATGCTTCAGTGATGCCGCCATGTGCTTCAAGGCTCGTCTTTTAACTTTTGATCTTTCCTCTTTCACCATTGACCAACTCGTAAATTTTTCTGAAATAAATTCTGAAATAGTGGATTCTGAAATAGTGGTCTTTTCTCTCCCAATTCCTCTGACTAATGTTCCTCCTTCTCTGCAGACTGCTCGGGATGCTCTATCCCTGCAGAAGGAGGACGCCCGTGCCCTCGCCCTCGCTCGCATCTGCGGACAGAACTGCATCGTCTCGAAGATCCTCGCTTCGGGTGAGCAGAGTGATGATACCCCCCCCCCCCCCCCCACCCTCTGCACTCTCATCGGACACTGAACTGAAGGAGAGTGTGAATGGAGGGGATGAGACCATCCCTCAATGAGCAACGGATTACCAAAATAGACACTGCTGAAAGAAACGTGACACCAGGGAGAGAGCTGTTTATCGTGTCCCTGCCTAATTACTCCATTGTTGTCGGCTTCATCCATGCAGACTCCGGAGAAATGTGGTTATTAAAGATGCGAAAAGTGATGTACAAGAATACATTTGTAAAAACGTTGGGCACATGCAGATTTTACACTGTAAATTCAAATATGATGGAAGTATCATTGCTCTTAGATGTGGTTATTCTATCGTGGGGGATCAGAACTTAGGAAGATGACTGATGGAAGTATCTATCTCTTGTCTCTCAGGTGCTCGTCCCGATGCTCGCATCGAGTTCGACTTCTCGGATAAGTCCTTCCCCTTCGCCCCCACTCTCAAACTGACCTGAGTGATCAGGGAGAGCTATACTTCACTTTCCCTGTATCTCTCCTTCTCTTCTACCATGATAGGATCCACTATTTGTTTTCGACACCCCCTCTCACTGTTATTTAATTGTTTTATCAGGTGGTATTCATGATTCTGTCGTTTTCCTATCGACAGTAACTTCAGTTTGATAGTGATAGCGGCTTTTCCTTCCATTGTGCTCACTAAAAAGGTGGTTCTGTTCTATTGGAAAACTGTAGATCATGATCATGCATATTACCTACCAAGAAGATCTCAAAGTTATTCAGTCCGCCTATTTCTTTCAATGAATTTGTGGGACTTTCAGGTAACGAATAGGGATCGTATTTGTTGGCATATTGCTCAACCACAGATTTCTTTCTATTGTTTTTGTGATTCTCCAAATTTCATATATTTCGAATATCATCTCAGAGCAGCTTTCGATGTATGAGGAGTCTATAGCGTGCCGTATAGATGGGTGTTTTGTTGTTTTAGATTCTATTGTAGTAAGTGTATTTGTCTCTCGAGTAGCTGCCTCTTAACTGGTCCTTCTCCCTCCATCTACATTACATCTCCCTGTACCTTTTCTTCCCGTTGGTCATCGCTTCATCTCATTTCTTGCGCTCCATTTGATTATTGTTGATTTATTATTGATACCATTGACATTGTTCCTCCCTCTTCCCGATGATGGCGATCCCCTAATAAATGTTATTTTATGTATTTGCGTCTGAGAGTGGAAAGAGTTCGGTCCTTACTACCGTATTCTATATCTGTTCATTCCGTCCTCATTATTTATTCGTGAAAGCAAAGTCCTCCGTCTTCAGAATGCAGAGTGCTGCCCTCCGTTCTCTGATTCGTCGAGTGGCTTCAAGCGGGATGCGTGCCATGAGTGGCAACTCGGCCGCCGCGGGTTCTGCTGCTCCCAATCTGCGATTGGAAATCCCCAGTGCGGACACGCTTCAGAAGGGAACCGTGCAACCCACCGTGCTCAAGTGAGTATGCACTAGTGATGCCAAAACGGAATCGGCAAGCCGGCTTGAATTCGCATTCAACCCGTATATTCAACGATGAAGCCGGATTGAAGGACCATCCAGGTCCTTCAAGCCGGCTTCACCGTTGAATTTCCGGGTTGAATCCCGGCTTCAAGCCGGCTTGAATAGCAGGGTTGAAGCCAGCTTCAATCCGATTTGGCAGCACTAGTATGCACCCTCTCGCCAACTTATTCCCGACTAATTTTTCACCCAAAGAATTGTTCCTTTCTGCTCTTCGATGCAATATCATTCTGCTTAGACCGTATGTGGATGCTGAACTGGAGAAGGAAGATCTCTTCGGATTGCACTCACTCGTCAATATTGACGAGATGTTCGAGGCACGATTGCATTATGGACACAAGGTGAGGATGGGGGAGGATAGGAGTATCAATGGAGAAGAGGATTCGAGCCTTCTTTCATCGAGTCACGAGAGTAGTAAGAGGCAACTTCATCTGTTCCTTCCAAGCCCCTCATAATTTAGTTATCTGACAAAATAAGTGTGCATGCGAAATTATTCAAAGTGAGGAAGAACTTCACATTAGTTATGTGGCGGTGCATTCAGATGGGAACTCTGCACGAGAACATGAAGTGGGCATTGTACGGGGAGAGATTGGGAGTATGTATCTTCGATCTGGAGATCACGAGGAAGCACCTCATACGGTGAGTCCTCCATTCATTCCCTCGTGATCATATCACGCCTCTCATGGGAAAATCGAGCTGAGCCAGGGAATGGAAGGGAAATCGTGAAATGAGTTCTATCTGGATTTGGACATCCTGAGTCATGCCTAACACTCACCCAAAGTCTCAATGTACATACTTCATTTTGGAGCTGCCTACGCCGGGCATCATGCCGACAGTTCTCACTTTGGTCGCGCATATCTCGATTACATTGACAGATAGAGTAAAATTGGCCTCTGAGTGACCCCCACTCATTTTGTGAGCTCTATCGATCTATGTCGTTCATTTTGTTTGAATGTCGATTTTAACAGTTATACATTGCAAGTCAATTTTCTCAACAATGTAGGTAAAGATGCAGCTCAAATTTTAGCCATGGATGCAGCTTAGCGAGGGCTATCGAATGAGTGGCTTGCGCCAAAAATACGGGTTCCTTAGTGCGACTAATGGTCTCTAAACTTTGAGGAATCATTTGAAGATAATTTTCAACATGGAAGTCGAAGAAAGTCTAATCATTTTTGGCCGTGCGAGCAATGAGAGCGGTCTGTGCACATTGTTCATTGTGGTGAAATATCTTCAAATTATTCCTCAAAGTTTAGTGGCCATTAGTCGCACTAAGGAACCCGTATTTTTGGCGCAAGCCACTCATTCGATAGCCCTCGCTAAGCTGCATCCATGGCTAAAATTTGAGCTGCATCTTTACCTACATTTTTGAAAAAATTGACTTGCAATGTATCACTGTTAAAATCGACATTCAGACAAAATGAACGACATAGATCGATAGAGCTCAAAAAATGAGTGGGGGTTACTCAGATGTCAATTTTACTCTATCTGTCAATGTAATCGAGATATGCGCGACCAAAGTGAGAACTGTCGGCATGATGCCCGGCGTAGGCAGCTCCAAAATGAAGTATGTATATTGAGACTTTGGGTGAGTGTTAGGCATGACTCAGGATGTCCAAATCCAGATAGAACTCATTTCACGATTTCCCTTCCATTCCCTAGATTGTCGATTCTAGTTCGATTCTCTGGTGAGAGGCGTGATATACTATCAATGATGTTGCAACGTCTGAGGTTACTTTTACATTATTTACGATACATTTCATATTTGTTACACAGTCCTGAGATCCTATCGTAAAAATCACGTGTGTAGTACATGGTGTGGTTGATCGTTGCATATAAATATGCGTATATTTATTTGTTTTATGTTCGCAGGGCGCTTGACTTCGTGGCACACGTCGTCGCTCGTGGAGGAATCATTCTCTTCCTCTCCACCCACAAAGACACCATGCTCGATGTAGAGCAGATGGTCGAAGAGGTACTGTAGGAAGGGTGCTAGTATCTATCGACTACTGAATTTTAAAATTATTTAGTTTGATTATATTTCAATTTGCCGATACGTCTAATTCTCTTTATCCTTTCTATATTTACTCTGTATCCCACAGGTTGGTCAGTACGCGCACGTCCGCTTCTGGCAGGATGGAACACTGTTGAACATGAAGCAGCTGCTGGGTGAGAAGCCATTGTGATATTATACTAAGCACCCAGTATTGGCCTACTTTCCCGGCTTATGACATATTCTGACATCTTGTACGAACCATTGAGAGAATTGTTCTGATCAGGTGTGAGTGAGGGAGGGATTATGCAGTGGAGACCCCTTTGAAGGAGGTGACAAGAGCAGTGATCTAGTGATGGATTAGTCGCCAGAAGGACCCTCTGGCGGGACTTGATATTGTGAGATCCACGCGGGTCATTATTATTTTACGCCGTTTATATCTTGTCTGATTGGTATCCTTTACTGTGTGTCATCTATATTTATCGTCTGTAGTTTATTTTAGTGTCGGGGACTCCTCCGTCCATTTAGATACCTGTTGTCCCATAATTTCATTGGCTCTCATTCACGCGAAGCATAAGCCTGCCCACTTTCTTCTGACACTTGTTGTATCTCTGTGTGTATGCTCACAATCAGGTGCCTCCGTCCGTCTGCCAGACACAATGGTCTTCATGTCGTCGTTGACCTCGATGAGTGAACGTCATCCTGCGATCATCGAGGCGGCCAAGATGACCATCCCCACAGTTGGTAAGAATATTTCCTACGAAGTTACTCAATATCGAGTGGATCATTTTATATGTTCATGATTATGGATCTAGTCGATTTTTTGAAGCCCTGAGAAGTGTAATAACCCGACGAGACACTAATAAACCTTGGCCTGCAGGAATCGTGGATTCTAACTCTGACCCTGCCTATCTGACGTATCTCGTGCCTGCCAACGACGATTCTCCGGAGGCAGTTGCCTATCTGGTGCGAATGTTCAAGGAGGCCTGCAAGAAGGGAGCAGCCTACAGGGCGAAGCATTATTAGGCAGGACGAGGGTGTCGGATGAAGAGATCTCAAACCAAGTAGTGTAGGCCAATGTAGAGAACTTATTTCTTTGTTTTGTTCAGAATTATCACAATTTTGTTATTGTTGCGTTGCTGATGTTATAAAGTATTTTTTCGAGATTTATTATTTTGTAGTTGACTAAGACAGATGTTGGCGACGTCTTCAATACTTTCTTTCTCACGCTGGTCTCCTAATTTGGGAATGTAATGGGTGCAGGATGCTGCTTCGACCGTGTTGGCGTGTGGTCGCCCAGTCTGCGACCCGTTCAGCATGGACGACCACCCCAGAGGCTGCAACTGATAGGAAGACACCCGAGGAATACCAAAGGTCTGTCCAGTCATCCACTCGCTAGATTATCGATTGGCTTTCCAGGACTCTGTGGCGCCCGCCCACTTCTCCATTCGTGCAGACGCCCCAGGCATGGGTGAGCACCCTCCACTCGGTGCAGGTGAGGGTTGAGAGTTGATCAATGGATGCACTTACCTCCTACTAACTAGCTCATTCAAGTACAATCCTTGATGAGCGTGATTGTCTTCAGGATGAACGAGTGTCCCTGATCGACCTCCATCCTTCCATCTTCCGCGCTCCGCCCAGAGTCGATCTCCTGCACAGGTACGGTGGAATATTGGGATCTGACATCGACGACTGATTCCTTACGGGGTACGGTAATCAATGTATCGTCAGGAACCTCGTGTGGCAGCAAGTGTACAGGAATGTGCAGATGACGAAGCAGCTGAGCAAGGCAGAGATGCCAGGAGGAGGTGGGGGGAGAGAGAGGACCAGCCACCGTTCCAAGCAAATATGAATAAGAATAAATATGAATGTCGTCATATATGTCGATTTTATTGCATTTGTTCTCGACTTTAAATTGTATTTGTTGCCAGGAAAGAAGCCATGGCCTCAGAAGAAGACAGGAAGGGCGCACGTGGGATCGATTAGGTCGCCCCAGTTCATTCGAGGTCAGCTTTTTTGAGGAAGGATCTCATTCGAAACTTGGGTCTTGACATGACCGGTTAGGGAGATGACGAATATGTGTCGTAATTTTGCTATAAAGGAGTATTTGTTGCCCTGGAGCCATAGTTCCATCGGGGCAAGAAAGAAAAGACCATGTGTGATCTTATTTAAACCGCAAATCAATCAAAAAAATGTAACATTTTGATCACGTGATTCTCAGGTGGTTTCGCGAATGGCGTTCGTGGTCCACGCACGTGGTTCTACATGCTGCCGGATAGTATCCGTCTCCAGGGTGAGCAGAGGAAACGAAAAAAGGACTCTTAGTTAGAAAATATAATTTCATGAGCTTTCTTGTGACAAAAAAAAGTCCCTGATTAGGTAGATATGGCAATATAATAGTTGATGTGATGGAATGTGCAATGGTCTCTTCTCAGGACTCTGCGTGGCTCTTTCTCTCAAGTACGCGCAGTCTGATGTGCAGGTGGTGGAGAGTCTGGGAGCGGTTCCCGAAGGAGCAGATGCCACCTTCCTCCATGTAAGTGAGATCCAGAGAGGATTCAAGTGCACAGACATGTTGACTGGCTTTGAATCGATATTCGGCATTTCGATCACCTGTGACTAACCTTCTCATGCTTGGCCTATGCATTTTTAAATCGAAAATCGAATTAAAATCGAAGAATGAATGGAGTCAGAGAGGGAGCTGAAACCGGGATAGTTACTTTTTTGGCTATTCTCTAGTATTTTTTCCAAAAAAAATGTTCTGAGGCGGATTGATTGGATGTTGATTGCAGGACATGGCGGAGACTCGTAACTGGGGCTACTCCGTCCTCTTCGTCGATGCGGGAGAGGAAACCGTGGGCTGTTTTTTAAATCAATATTGAATGTCCTGAATTCAAAACGCTAGTTCTTGTTCAAATCCGATCATACTCCGATGGGGAGTGGAAATATAATTCAGTGGCTTCATGTTTTAAAAATGTTGATTGTAACATTCTTCCAAAAATTTGTGAACTGGGATTTCTTGAAGATGTCGGGTGGTCTTCTGGAGGCATGCGATTCTGTTCCCTCCTTCAACGTCATGCCTCTCTTCGGTCTCAACTGCTACTCACTCATGAAGTTAGTACTCGCCTTTTCGTATTTATTAATCCGACTTAAGTGAAATAGTTAAGTGAAATTTAAATGTTGCTCAGTCATTGATTTTGGTGGTGCAGGTACAACACGATCGTGTTCTCCTTGCCTGCACTCGAGTTGCTGGAGGAGAGACTGCTCAGGCAGTTGCACACTGCAGGACCAGCCAACAAGAAGTACAGGTAAGAGTGAGGCGAGGGAGGGTCACTTCTCTTGCCATTTTTTCGGTTTTATAAAAAAATTATTTGCAATTGTAAGTCAATATCTGAAAATGCCTTATTCATAACATCGCATACATTTTAAAATAATTCTTGCAGATACATTGACTACAAGGATGCGATATTGGAACAGGAGGACAAGCGAGAACACCCCAAGTTCGCCCCTTACGTATAGAGAGGAACGAGATTGTGGAGAGAATTAATCTGCTCGAGATAGGTTATATAGTTGTTACTCATTGTTTTCTCTGTCCCTCAATCCTGAAGATCGATGTTGATCTCATGCGGGTACTATAACGCCTACCGTACTCCGTTCCACCGTTGTTTTGTAGTTTGCAATCTGATCAAGAATTTCTTGTTGATGTGTGTTGATCCTTTTGTATAAATAAGTTGTCGCTGGAAGAATACGATAATGACAATTGATTCAAGCGTCTTGAACGTTGTGCAGTATCTTTTCTTGAATTGTGTTTGATAGACCAGTAATAGTATTCTAAAGGTGGTTCAGCTGCTGTAGTTGACAATACAGTTCCCTCGCAGAAAGAATAACAACGTCGGAGGTGAGTAAATACTACCTGATCATTTTGTTAATGAATCAAATATTCCGGTATTGTATTTTTACAGAAAGTAGTGTGATAACCGACCACATAGTAGAGAAAAAACAATTAACATTTTAAAAACAAATTCTAGTTGTCGAAAAATTCGCTCGCACTATGTGCACCATGCACAGCACGACACTATCGCAAACTGGCATTGTTTGGCTCGCTGTTTAAAATTTTATCTTCACTGCTAACGAAAATATATTTCCAATATCGTTACATTATTTTTGTTCAAAGGAAATGTTAGTGATATATGGTATATAAAATTGCATTCATATACGGACTTCGGATTGCATTAGATTTTGGCATAATCAGATTCGGGCGGTATACTTTAAATGTCATTTTTTTTCTTATTGTTGTCTTTATTCAGCTCAGTGAGTTCGCATTACGATGTTATGCATGCCTGCAATTTTTCTGTCTAATGATTTTTTTTCAGATCACAAAGTGGTGCCTCGATGAAGTGTGAGAATGAAGAGTGTGGAGGGAAATGGAAGGACGGAGGAGGGAATTGAGTGTGAGCCAGGGCAGATAACGGTTCCACTTTTTCTGATTTATCCCCCCCCCCCCTCCTATTAGCTAATTGGGTCGCCTACTAAAATATAGAAAAATTTTTTTTTAATATTCGTTATTCACTGTGTTCACTTGCTTACGTTTAAGTGATGAGCACATGCAATTTTCTCTGGTAGCAGCTGCCCAATGACCTCTCTCCCCCTTAGTATGGATTACGCCCTATGGAGGATCACAAAGGATGAGGAGTACTCCATACTCAGCCACAGGGGAGAAGGAAGATAGTGATCAGGTGAGAGAAGAAAGGGGCAGATGAAGAATTAGTGAACGACTGTTGAAAATGGTAATGAAGCGTGGGGGGGGGGGGTGAAATCGGGGTCACTGAAAGATGGTTGCTTGTTCTTCTGATATAATGCAAATTATAGATACCGAGCAGACTTCTTGATGTGTTCGACTACTCTCTTCCTCTAAGAAATCCTAAGACTCACCTATCCCACACAAACTTACGAAGCTTTCCCTTATTTATAGTTTCTTGTCTGATCTAAGTGTTGGTGTTATTAAATGTCGTTTTTGGGTTTGAATAAATATATTTTTTCTGAACTTTATTGTTGAACCGATTGGAATTGAGACGTTTTGCACGTTAACGGATATCTGATTAATTAACTGTTCGTCCCCATATTGAAGTGTATTTCTCACAGGGTTTAAATCGCGGATCTTCTTTCAGCACACCGTTTCTCACAGAATAACCATGTCTGAGGTGGGCATTCTCTGTGACTTTTCTTACTTTCTGTATTAGATCTTTAAAATGTTGTTCCTCGAATCTGCCCAAGTTGAATATATGTCTCTATAGAGGAAATGTGTTCAATTGGAGGGAAACGGCGGAGGTCAACCGGTGAAGGTCTCCTATATGGAGAGGATGAGGAAACTGAGAGCTGCCAATGACGCCAAACGAGCTCGCGAAGGATACGGAGTCAACTACGGTAAGAGGATCACGAAGTGAGAGCGTATTCGATTCATGACTAGCTTAAGGTTAAACTAGGTGGAACGAGAAACTGATAGGTTCAATTAAACAAGCAGATACATCTATAGCTAATGCATTTTCATACCGAAATCTGATCTCAGCCATCTCCAATCCCTCAATTTCGACGACTACTGGCACTGAAGAGGAGAAGGTATTTTTGTTGAGAAGTTATGATGAAATTGCTTTGTTGCTGCTTCTATTTGTTGCTTCTAATGAATTTATAATATTTGAATCAACTGCAATCTCGATTCCGTAAGGTGTTTCCATCGCAGGAGAATGGGGCGAACTGCAGCAACTACGACGCGAGTCTGCTGCAGGAGTCGCAGCTGAGGGCGAATAAGAGCGCCCCCGCTGGTGAGCAGAAGGGGATGGGGAGGGACCATACTGGGGAAGGAGAAGGGGAACGCATGTGATAGGTGTTCAATATCTCCTAATTGTATGAATATCAAGGGGCTTATATCTGTCAATTAGGCGACGTCTCTTCAATGGGATCTTCGATGTTGTCGACGACGTCCATCGGAGGAGGAGGAGGGGATGTATTGCAGATGTGAGCTTGGAAATACGATGTTCAGAAACAGATACTTACTTTTATTTTACTAAATATTGGATCCATACAGTCTCTGGTTATCTTTTTTGGTTCAAAGTGATTGCTAAGGCAATACCAGGTATTCTAGTTTCTTTACGAAACGCGTTGATTCTACTGATTATTCACTCAGCTCCATTCCTTCATCACAATACATTTTAATTCATAGAATTTTGTCTCCAGTAATAAGTTTATATTATTACTGAAGTAGGTGCTAATTGGGCGACTCTCAGGTCGTCGTTCTCTCTTCTGGGCGATGCTTCGATCGCAGCTTCAGCCAATGCTTCGAGGAACACTTCGGGGGGCAGTTCAGGTGAGTCAAGAGATCTCCTATTCATAGTAATGCACAAAATCATTGGTAGCTATAGAGAAGAGAGATAAAGATGTTGTCAGTATTTCATTACTCGCTCGAGCACATTATGGCTGGTCTTACTTGATAGTACTGGCACATGAGTCGTTTATCAATGTATGGATAGCAGAATCGATTATATTGTTGTTTCTGATGAAATGGAGAAGAGACAAAGTTGCAGTGATCGATGTTCCCCGAGATGCGGGTGGCCACAATAGCATCCTCTCTTCATTCATCAAGGAGGAACAACCGAGCAAGTTGGAGTCATTCTCGAGGTTAGAGAAGAATACGCCATCTTAGGATTAGCGGACTGAAGGCTCTTCGATTTACTTTGCTCCTGTTGGCAACAATCGTGAATATGTCATCATTATGTAATGTATTGTGTCCGAGAAGAACTTGCGCTTTCAATACTGAGAATATTTATATTTATGTACGAATATAGCTTTAATCCGTTCTTTGTTCTCCTTGGAATTGTTCACAGTATCTGGTGAGATCCCTGGGCACAAAATGAGAAGAGTCCCAGCCGAGAGATACAAAAATTATAGCGTCAGGCAAAAATTTTTTTCATTTTTGCAAAATTACAAAAATGAAAATATTTAATTGTAAGTATGTATAGTAAATACACAAATAAGAGGTTCGCGATTTCCTAAAGTCCTCCTTCACGTCCGCCCAAATATATAATATGATTCACTCAGAGACGCTGAAATCGTCGATTTGGTGGAATTGCGTTATCTTTGCAGGCCGCACGAGCCGATGCCCCGATCGAGAGTTGATAGTGAGGGATTGGAGAGGAGAGTGGAGCCAGATGAGACATTCGAGTGAGTTATCAGCTTATTGAGATCTTATCTCATTCTCAGGTAGATTCAACACCACAAGTTTCATTCTATAATCGTTCATAATCATGGAACGAAGTGGTCTTCGACCCTCCCATTCCCCATCTTTGCAGTATCCATCCTCCTCCTGACCGGCCCTCATTGGCTGCACAGCAGATGCTGCAATCAGACCGATCGGGTCGTTCTGCAGCTGCTAACGGGAGCATTCTTCGCAGCAAGAGTGCTGCGTCCGCCTTCGAGCCCATCTTCGCGACCCCAGCTGTCTCCAGGTGAGGGAGAGAGAGATGGACACATTCTGTAAAAACTCGATTCGAACCCTAGACCTTTGACGAAGGGTGACATTTGGAGTGTTTTACCAACCAACAATTTGGACATTCTTGCAAAGCTGGAAATGGAATCTCCTAATTTTTACTCCGAAAACTAACACTAACATTGACTAACATTGAGTCTTTTTGGTCAGAAAAGTTGAGTGGCTCCCAGTCCATGCTGTCTGTTGAGGAGTTCGATGATTCTCGGAGGATTGATGCCTCGGACGCCCGGATTCTGCCAGGTGCGCATTGCTGTTGAGAATTATTTAATTAAGAAAGTTTCACTTTGTTTTGTGTTTTTTACAACTTTTAAGTAACTATGAGTAATGTAAAGTACCCTCGGATTAGAGGTAGTGGATGCTACTACGAATGTTGTCTACACTTGCTTATGCCTTTCATCTCAGACGCCGTCCATGAATCGTCTCTCGATGTCTGCCCTCAGTCTGGCTTCTGCCCAAAGGATGATCATCAAGGACAAGGAATACGCCATACTCAGCCAGATAGGCAAAGGAGGAAGCAGTCAGGTGAGCTTTAGTTTACTCACATTCAGGGAGAGAAGAACCTATTTTCCATTGTTCGAAAGTTGATGCATATTATATAGCCGATGAACTCAGAAGTTGTTGAAACTACATTGTAGTACTCCGAGTTTGAATGCGAACAGTTAGGATCTCATTAGCAATATACTCGTAATGTGCATACTCTATGCAGCTTTTCATTGCAGGTCTTCCAAGCATTCGACGATCTTTCGGGCGAGACAGTGGCAATCAAGGTGAGTGGGATGGCCCCCTCCCTTCTCTCTTCCTCTCTCTCAGGTGGTCGATCTCTCTGACACGGATGATGCCGCCAGAGAGGCATTCGTCAACGAGGTCGAACTGCTCAAGAAACTGCAGGGATCGAATCACGTCATCAGGATGGTTGACTAGTCAGTTTTCTTGCGTTTTTGCCTCGGCAATTATTCTTTCGTGAGGATGCATCACTCATGGATAACAGGAATGTTCAAATTTATTCGACTTGAAATCACCCCAGAGTTATCGCAAAACGATGCAGAGATTATTGAACGATTCGCCGAACTATGTTTATCATACAGAGCTTTTGTACTGAAAATTCACAGTTCGTTCAAGTCATAATTTTACCATATTTTTTTCTTAGAATTGTTGTAAGTACAAAAGTAAGTTCCCATCGCTCTCTTTGTAGTGAACTCGTGCCTGAGGAGGATAAACTGCTGGTGGTGATGGAGAAGGGAGAGACTGATCTGGCGACGTATCTGAAGACGAGGAGGGACGAGATCACTCCCATATTCCTCAGGTTGGACAGAGAAGGAAGAACGAGTCGAATACTCTCACTCTCGAGTGATGGGAGAATTCTCTGATTAATTAGCATCCTTGCAGATACTGGTGGTCGGAGATGCTTCAGGCGGTCAAATTCGTCCACGAGCACAGTCTGTTTCTCTCTGTTTTCTATTCCAGATCATCTAGTGTTTAATGTGCACGTTACTCCTTCGCACATGGAAGAAGTATTAATATCAAGATATTGTAGAAGTGGTGCACATGGACTTGAAGCCAGCCAACTTCCTGCTGGTGTCTGGCAATCTGAAGTTGATCGACTTCGGCATCGCCTCTTCCATCCCATCGGACAAGACCAGTCTGCTCAAGGTGAGAGTGGAATACTGCTGTACCCGAACGGGTGGTCGCTTAGATAACAATTTGTAACTCCATTTGTTTGACAAGTGTCACGCTGATGCCACCATGACGTCTCAGTGTTATATTGTCATATATGATGTGTGGGGGGATGGGTATGGATCAAACGTGGGCACCATTGCTGCTAGCTGCGAGACCCTTCCGGTGTTCGGAGTGCCCATCATGTTTTTTTACCATTTTCTGTAAACCTGCCGGTTTTGTGAAATGTGTGCACCCATCCGGATTTTGATACCCAGCAGCAATCCACGCATGGTATGGAAGATATCAAGATCGTGATTTGTACAGGACACGCAGATGGGCACTCTCTCGTACATGTCTCCCGAGTCTCTCATGTCATCGGAGTGCGAGGAGGAAGGAGAGGAGGAGAAGAACAGATTCAAGGTGAGTCCTCCCCATACCATCACTCTCATTCCTTTTAGTGCGAGTTCCAGATTCCTATTTACTCGGCACACATACATTTATCACGGATCTCCTGTAAAAATGTAGGAAAATGGGAACCTTTTGCGACAGTTTAAAAATAAAGTGTCGTGATTTTGTTGAGACAAGTCGGACTAGGCATTGTGAGGGCGAGGAGAAAGTATTTCCACTCAGATTTGCGAAATTTGCATGTTGGAGGGAGTTATGACCTACAACTTTGGAGAGTCGTATCTCCGTTGGATTTTGACCTACAGTGAGCTAATTTTTTTCATTCGACGCGCAATGAACTAATCTACATGCCCTTTCTATTACAATACGAGCAAAAGTGCCATCTTCCATGAGTAATTCTCGAAAAACCGTTTTTTCATGCATAATATGCAAATTATCTCCTTCGTTACCCACCTACAATACGATTTTTATCTTCGATTCTGATTCTCCATAGTCGAATTGAGGTACGTATGCATTTCATTGCTCATAACTCGGGGCTCTTCACACAGCTACTCAGTAGGAAGAATCCGGACTTGTAATATTTTTTTGAGTTAAATACAGTTCGGTATGTATCATGCCGTAAACTTATGCAAATGTGCAAAGTTCGACCGTCTTTCGGAAGCTCTCAATTAGGTCTAAAACACTGACTCAGTAGCCCAAATCGTTAAACTTGATAGTTTTTGAGATATTGCAAGATATCGTAGTTCGTAGAAACAATGGGGGTGGAAACAATGAGAGCACCTTTGCGCTTTTCTAAACGTGTTTTTGCGTAATATCTCAAAAACTATCAAGTTTAACGATTTGGGCCACTGATTGTGAGTCAATCTTTTAGGCCTAATTGAGAGCTTTCGAAAGATGGTCGAACTTTGCACATTTGCATAAGTTTACGACATGATACATTCCGAAATCTATTTTACTCAAAAAAATATTACAAGTCCGGATTCTTCCTACTGAGTAGCTGTATGAAGAGCCCCGGATTATGAGCAATGAAATACATACGTACCTCAATTCGACTATGGAGAATCAGAATCGAAGATAAAAATCGTATTGTAGGTGGGTAACGAAGGAGATAATTTGCATATTATGCATGAAAAAACGGTTTTTTGAGAATTACTCATGGAAGATGGCACTTTTGCTCGTATTGTAATAGAAGGGGCATGTATTAGGTTGGTGCGAAAGTTTCTGACTATTTTCATATTTGGAGATTTTGGCCTTGTCCATTCATCTCATTTTGCGAATAAACTAATGGATTTCCTCAGTTTATGAGGGCATGGGAATACTTTCTAAACTACACTATGTCGTTCTAATTCGATCAACCAGGAAGGCACAATTCCCAGTCAAAGTATGTATTGTCCGTAATTTGCCAATCTTTTCAATTGATCATAGCTCCATGGAGATTTGTGATAGCGGCAAAACTGAACGAGAATTGCAAAGCCCAATGCATGCGCATATTTCGGGATCCTACAAAAGTTTAATAGACCGGAATGTCTGTTTAAAATTTGCGTCAACGCACAAAATTATAGCAATTCTAAAGTTCCTAAGTTATGTTTCTTCGCCCTGTGTTCGTATAGATCAACCAAGAGAGCTCAATGGTGGTGCATTATATTCTACCTAACTACCATTTTTCAAAGTTTTATTTACGATTGAATTCATGCATCTATGGGCGATCGGGATATTCCATATCCGCGATTCAGAGAATTGGAGCATCGAAATCATCACTTACCACTGTTCTTCTCTACTCACGCGCAATAACGATCGGGTTTTCCACGTCTAAATGAACAAGCAACTCTTGCCCTATTATTTGTATATTGGAGAATTTCAGGAGGTTACAAATATTCGAAAATTAGAGCTCAAGCAAAAACACTGAAAAACGCCAATTTCCGGAAGTTTCGCTGAGAAAATTAATTTCTCCTGCTCAAGAAGCACTAGATCCAATACAATTATATTACGGTAGTCCACTATTAGTGAGTTCGCTAAAACTATAGAGAAATTACAGACAATCGAAATATGGCAGCAGAAATTGCGCAAAAAACAATAGTCAGAAACTTTCGCACCAACCTAATAGATTAGCTCATTGCGCGTCGAATGAAAAAAAAAGCTCACAGTAGGTCAAAATCCAACGGAGATACGACTCTCCAAAGTTGTAGGTCATAACTCCCTCCAACATGCAAATTTCGCAAATCTGAGTGGAAATACTTTCTCCTCGCCCTCACAATGCCTAGTCCGACTTGTCTCAACAAAAACGAAGATCAAAATTTTTTAGCTGTCTTGTGGGTTCCTGCAATCTTACAGAAGATCCGTGTTATAGAAATGTCTTTGGGGGGGGGGGGGGGAAGGCCTAATAGTTTCCATGCGGTGATTCTAGGCGTGAATGAGTGAATCTTCTCAGGTGACGGCGAAGTCTGATGTGTGGTCGCTTGGATGCATTCTGTACACGATGGTCTACGGGAGGAAGCCATTCGATCAATTCAAGAACGCGGTGAGGAGAAGATGTTTGCATCCATGTATTCCGCAATGAAGTCATCCAAACCTGCTATTCCTTCCTTTGCAGACGAAATATTTTTTTGTTGTAATAATTAGTGAGCGATTTCAACAGGCTAGGATACAATAGCAGTTGACACATAGGGAATGATAGAGAGGCATAGTAGTGCTTCCCACGTGAGGGATAGATGAGTTTATGGTCTCTAACAAGTGATCGCATGTTTCATCCCTTGATTCTTCCCTTGCAGCGTGCGAAGATGCGAGCTATCTCTGATCCTCACACGCAGATCTTCTACGAACCAACTGACGATCCCATGATTGTCGACGTCCTCAAGGTGGGAGAGATTGAGACGGCGAATCTGACCCAAGAACTAGTCGTTGACCATCACAGACTCTGATAATGGTTCTTGCAGCGTTGTCTGGTGTACGACGTGAAGAAGAGGGCGAGTGTCACTGAGCTACTCGACCATCCCTATCTCAGTCAGTCAAGAGACCTATATCCAATTCTCTAGGATATTGCCAAACATTAGCACGTTAAAAATCCTCGCAAAAAATGTCCACGACTAGCATAGGCAGTCATTGACATCCCTGTAAACTAATGAATAAACTTGTTGCCTTGCAGAGGGGTCACTCTCTGCCTGCAACCGCAATGCTGCTGCAGTCGCGACTCCGCCCAGAATTTCACCCTTCACGGATGGAGATCTTGCCCAGATAGCACACAGAGTACGACTCCCATTTTATATTCATTGTAGCAATTTCCAACGGAAGATTTGCTTTATTTATGCGATAATTAGCTGTGATTGAATATCTCTTTCTCTACTTCAGATGCAATCGCAGACTCCTCGTACTCTGCAACGAACACTGAAGGAATTGGTGATCAAAGCCCAGTCGAAGGGACCCTCGACTCGCAAAAAGTCTGTTCTCGAATTGGATTCACCCCCATCCACCAATTAGGTGTCCTTCCCTTTCCTACTATTTTAGCATCATGGGACGCTGTAATCTAATTCCGACGTGGCTGACTTCATTCATCTGCTTTAGTTGTTAGTATCATTATTTCGCTGTAGTGGTGCACATTCTGTAAATTTGTTTCTCTATTTCTGAAGTAGGTCACCCGCTCTATCCTTTCCCCTCGATACTGTAACTAATGTTCATAGTGTCAGACATAGGACTCTGCAATAGTTAACCTTGCGTTTGTTATAGCTTGATATTTTAACTTTAAGCCCCAATCGACCTCTTTCTCTTAGTTGTACGCGTTTTATGTGTTGCTTTCTGCGAATCATTCTGCTCATTGGCTAAAAGTAAGATCATCATGTATTTTCATTCCTATGATCTACCATAGTCCATTTCATATCCCTTTGTATCTCACTCACTACATCCCTCTCATTCCCTGTAATCGCTCAATCTCAAATTCAACCGCGGTAACGATAAACATGATATCTCTATGGCTGCCTTGCATGATCGATTCAGGGGTTTGAATAATTTTCCTTGAAATATCTGTCTCTCGATCGTTCGATTCTCGTCTAATTGTAGTAGTAGTCGTTCGTACATTTGTTCCACTGCTAGACTGGGGAAGGAGGAGGGGAAAGGCTACTAGCCCATTAGTCATTGTGTTTTCGTACGCCTCGTTTGCACCCCGCAGAGAGGAGGCCATTGTGTTGCCCTGGCGACGTTTCCCAATCGAGTCGTTTCTGTAGCAGCAGTAGTAGTATACCTAGTGTTCGCATTCGTCGTCGTTGAGCGCACGCTCTCTCCCGCCATCAGCCATCTTCCGAGAAGCACAGGCAGAGTGGAGAGGGGAGAGACCGAGTCTATCCCGTCGACTACGGGATTTGTTCAGTAGGAAAAGGTAGATCAGAGATCACACATCTTTGCAATTCGGTGCCCTGTGATGGTTCCCTGGGATGCAGTGAAATGTTGGCACTGAACTTCAAATTATCATCGCGTATCGAAATATGTAGTCTAATGGATGCTTTCCTGAGGTCTCTTTCGGTAGGCGGTACTTAGACAGTTAGGACCGAAGCGATGGAGCGGAAATTGACAGGGAAGAGGGAAGTAAGTGGGGACAGCATTCATTCCCGCGGCATCTCCCTCCACACGTATGCTCGCTTTCAGTGAACCCCCGAAGAGGAAGAAGAACTCGAATCCACTCGTGCAAGCTGCCGTCGGTAAGGAACCATCTCCCTCTCCTCAGTTGGAGAGAGAGGGCGAGATAGTAGGGGATAGAGAGAAGAGGTCTTTCCTTCAAGGGGCGAATGATTGATTCGACCTTTCCCTCTCCTCGACTCTCTTCTATATCAGCGTCTTTCCAACTGATTCATCACTTTCTTGGATTGCATTGTTCAATCGCTATTCAATCCTCTTCGATGTGCAGGAGAGGCGATCAGACGAGCTCGATCGTGGACTGAGAGAGTGACAGCAGTAGAGGAGGAAGGGAAGGAGACACGCAAAGGTACCATCAGCAGCTGGGAGAATATCCAGTCTCATGGAAGTACCGCGCTGCAAGAGCCACTTATATTTACGCTGTTATGACTCGAATTCACGATCTGAATTTCTTTTTCTTAAATAATATTTTTTGTAGACGACTCGCTTCCTTCCGGGAGAAAAACCTCATCGCGCAAGGCGAATTCCCTCGTTGAGAGAAGACGAGAGAAATCAGGGGAGGAAAAGGTTCGATTACTGAGGATCACAATAGCTTGTTTAAAGCGTTCTTATAGTGGGAAGGGGACGCTACAGTACTCTTTGCTGGGTCAGATTCGTATCTTCTGCAGATGTCGATGACTGAGGGATTCACGAAGGCGCACAACGAGTACTCACGAATCGCCACCAAGTCGACGAGTCTTCTACTCAACGAATTATGGACGAAGGTGAGCTCTCTCCTTCTTCTAATCCTTCGAATGATCACTGTAGAAAACAATTCCTGACGAGGGATGGACGGAACACTCTATTGAACTCTTCCTCCAATGGATTGCAAGCCATGACTCCAACAATCGAATTGATATGGTCAGCGAATGGGTGTTTGCCATACTAAAATTCATAAGCCGAATAGAATACAGAGACTTCGGGCTGAAAGAATCTTGTATAGCAAAATATTGGTTGAATGTTCGTGCCTGCAGATCCCTCTGGGTGCGGGGGAGAGGGAGGGTCGCGTCGCCTCTTCCATGGTCCGAAGACTGCACTGCGGGTGATCTTTGATCTCTTCTTTCTCGTATGACTCCGATCACTGCAGACTCACACATGGCATCGGTCGATCGGGTAATCTGTGTGAGGTGAACCTCTCTTTTTTGTTGTTTAAATTCTCCATTTCTGGCCATGATTAATTATTTGCTAAATCACTCAAATATAATATTTCGCTGATGATGGCCGGCAAGACCTTATTAATTAACATCGAAGAAAAGGTTGCACGGAAGGGTTGTCCAGTTGTGTCCCTCGATCTCCCCCCTGCAGGTTCAACCAAAAGCACTCGGGTCGTCGATGCTCAACTGCCTCGCCAATGAATTCGCACTTCATGCACTAAAAACTATTGGTTAGCAATTAATTGATCTCTGATCTTTGTATTCTTAACAATTCGTTCCCTCAGGCCTTCATTCAGTGAAGGGTGCAGTTGTCGTTCCTCTATGCACTGGAATGTCCATGATGATGTGCATGTCCCACTTGAGGAGAACCAGACCCAGAGCCAGGCGAGTCTCTTCATACACTCTTCATATTGATTAATCGATAATCTTTCAGGTACGTCATCTGGTCACGTGTCGACCAGAAGAGCGCCTTCAAGGCAATCCTTGCTGCCGGTAAGTATAAAATGACCACGATTGCAATTTTTAAGTAGCCACCATTGTTCGCCTTTGTAGTCTCATGTCAATGTGTTGAGGGTACGAGCCGATAATTGTGGATCCTCTTCGAGAGGGAGATTCTCTTGTGACAGATGTGCCAGAGATTAGGAGAATGATAGAGAAACACGAGGATGAGGTGAGTGGGGGGACAGAGACCTAGTGAATGGGTGAGTCCATTCTTGATCTCTCTTCATCAGGTGTTGTGTGTAGTGACGACGACGTCATCCTTCGCTCCTCGAGCACCCGATGACCTCGTGGCAATCGGTGAGGAGAGGGAGGGAGGGGAAGGAGGGGCAGTGTTGAATAACTTTTCATCTTGACAAGTGTAGAATAGCTAAGAAGAATAGACGCTCTGACAAAGTGAGAAAAGGTTGAGCGTTTGTAGAGGTAGTTTTAAATGAGTGCTCATGTCAATATTAGGGTCGCTCTGCTCCGCCCACTCCATCCCTCACCTCGTAAACAATGCATACGGACTGCAATCTGCAGAGTGCACGAGGAGAATTCTCGAGGTGAAGATATTATAGGGCTTATCTCCTAGCGAGTACCTGACGAACCATCAACAAGGGGATATTGATATGGATATCTATAATAGGTTCAATATCTCTTATATTATTATTCACGTAGGACATTATTATGTATACATGCTAGGAAATATAGGTCCTCGAATGTTGGTATATGAGGGTGACTATGTAATGATTTTACTTTAAATTCTGTTAATACCACTGTAGGTTGCTTAGAAAGAGCCCCACCCCTCTCAAGCTGATTTCTCTCTATTGCAGTGTCGTTCTTCGGGAGGGCGAATCGATGCATTCGTGCAGTCACTCGACAAAAACTTCCAGGTAGACGGAGAGAGATCACAATGAGTGAATGGATAATAATATTGATATTATTGGGACTTGTCTAGAGATTTGCTAATCTCGAATTGATCTATCGTGCGCAGGTTCCAGTGGGTGGAGCTCTCGTCGCTTTCTTCAAGCAGAGTCACGCCAATTCATTCGCTCAATTCTATCCAGGTACGGAGAGGAGAGAGGAGGAATGGGGAGATATTGGCGGAGAATTCATTATTTGGTGAATGAATTGATGTCAATGGAAATGAAATATTCGATTGTGACGTTAAGTTACGGTGAGAGTGTACTTCTTTGAGGTCGTGCATCATGTGTCCCTGCGAGAGATTTCGTATTGACTCTCTTGGGACAGGGAACGAGGGGACTGCAGGCGGAGTTCGACCGGCAGATGAGACTATTCGAGAGGATGCGGAGGTAGGAAGGCATTAGAGTAACATAGTGTCGAGCATCCCTTTTTCACAGAGTTGTGGATCTGCGGTAATTTTGCTTGTGACAAGTAAAATAAGTTTCGTTTGTTGTTTCTGC